>CP130735.1:35656694-36359761 GCA_030553155.1 Nippostrongylus brasiliensis | reverse complement strand
ACCATCTTCATACATCGCTCCGCAGGAATAGCACTCCACGTTTCCTTGATGGTTGCTTCGAACTCGTCAAGATTTCATGGCTTCAAGCGCTTCAAAACTCTATCCACGTCATTCGGGAGATGTTCGATAGGATTCAGAATGAAAGCGCTTGAAGCCACAGAATCTTCACGAGTTGGAAGCAATCATCAAGGAAACGTGGAGTGCTATTCCTGTGGAGCGATGTATGAAGTTCGTCGACTCAATCTGAAACCGAACTGTTTCGCTGTGATCAAGAGCAAGGGCTATCCCACTGAATGTTGAATTGTTCTTTTATAATAAACATATTTTGATGACGCATTGTAGTTTATTGTGACTTTGAGAATGTGTTTACCATTTACTATCTCATAACCAATTTATTTCCCCTCAATTTTTTTCTACAATTTCAAAAAGACGTTGAATGCAGTTTAATGTGTTTTGTAGAAAATTTTTCAAGGATTCTAAATGTATGCTCAATACTTCTAGTGCTCCTCTGGTTCCAAAGTCATGGCCAAAAAACCACGCAGAGGGCAGGCGTCTGTAAATATATTGCCGCCACTGTAGGTCCGAGTAGTGTTTTTGAAGTGCGGAGAAGCCCATGGAAGCATTTCTTTCTTCAAAACGTCTTCCAGGACCTGTGGCTGTCGATTTTCCCGGACGTGTCGGTGAACCTGCGTGCCGCCGTAGACGCGTTCCTCAAGACTTAGGGCCTGTATTCGTGCGAAAGTAGGCCATTTTGAAACTTAGATGCTTTTTTATATGTGTGTGGCCAAAGACAACCAACGTTGTAAATTTCATCTCATTTGCTCGAGACGTGCCGTTTAGGCGGCCAAGTATCTGTGTCCGAGAACTTTTGCCGCACCTATGTCGCCTACTCAGCTCAACGCTGAGGCCACTTCGCGTACGAAATTTCTGCATTTTGAAAGGAACTTCAACTGGTAAAGTACCTGTAGCAAAAGCACCTGTGGTAAAATACCTGTAGCAGATCATAAATGATTGAACTACTACTACTCTACTCATAGCCGGAGACCCCAACGGCTTGGTCATTGATCTGGTGCAGAATCAGCGGCTCGTCGCATTAAACCGCACTCTTTAAATTACAACTCATAGTGATATACCAGGTTCCATACGATGGATTTTTTGTGGTCACAGCTAGTCCTACGCTACACTCAACACTCCTTCCTTAAGCAACCACCATCAGCCATGTCTGTTAATTAAAGTGACATTCGATAACTTGACCTAGAAAAAACCTAACAAAAACGAAAGCGCAGACACAAAGGCAAAGCTATGTATGTTTTTTGTTTCTTTCATAGAAAGGAAACGTTGTAAAGGTGTCCTTCGAGGCGTCAGCTTTCCAAATTGAGAGTACGAGACATGCCGTACTACTTATCACTAATTTTGCTTCCTGCTGCTCAGCCAACTTCCTCACCGGCTTAATTATGGCAATGAACGCACTGTGAGCAGAACCATTATCATATAAATCATTGAATTTCACCGACTAGTTCATGTCGTGTCCGATCAGAATCCACAAGCTTGTCGTTGTGGACTTCTGATAAGGAAGGGCCGCGCCGCCCACTGAGCAAGACCAGCACTCGTCAGTGCCGGCCAACCCTCCCGCGATGGGAGCTCTACCTTGCTCTCCTCCTTATTGATATTGATATTGGTCATGCATTTAATAAATACTAATAGTGATAGTCAAGACAGAAGTACATAAGAGAAGAACTCCCCTCAGTGCATCATATAAAGGCGTCATGAACCTTTAAAATGACATGGAGATCCCGGGGAGTTTTCTAAGAGCGATTTTTTCCTATTTCTGTTGTTTTTTTTTTCTCGATAAAAGCTAGTTTTTTTCTTTCTTGCGGGCTATTTTTTTCTTTCGGGCTTCGGGCAACTAATTTTTCTATTCATCATGATCATGAAAAATATAAAATGGAGGGGTAAATAAAAACGGGAAAATTGACCCATGCTGAGTAGAGGCCGCTATTCTGTTTTGTCGTCTAATCTCGTTTTTACAATCGCCTGATGAAGTTCTGGTGGCCCTATACAAGCCGCACATGTTCGTCGGAGGAAGCCGTACCTCCGGTAGTGGAAAGGAAACATTACAAATGTGAGTAATTTTTCCTTTGTTTCTTTCTTTTTTCCTTTAGGATAATCAGAATTTTCCCTCTCACATGGTTAACTCATTGAAAAAAACACGAAATCTCTTTCCACTGCCGTTTTTTTGTTGATTTAAAGAGAGAGCATACTTCCCACATTTATACTGAAAATGTGCTAAGTTAAATGTTTTAAATCAATGAAATGTTCACGCGATGGGCGGATTCTCTTATTGCTTGTCAGTTTTTGAAGCCTTTTCTTGATTCTTTTGGATTATCCCCAAGATTTTGTCATATCACTGGGGCAGAGTAGGATTAAGAAAAGCCCCCCAATCGAAGTTCATTTAACTTTCACCCGATTTTCGATAACTACTTCCCGTAATTTTTGCCATACTAGGCTTGGGGAGAGTGAAATCAGGAGAAAGACTTTCACCGGATTTTCGACAACTCTTCCCGTAATTTTGCCATACTAGGCTTGGGGAGAGTGAAATCAGGGGAAAGAGTGGGCGGATTCTCTAATTGCTTGCCAGTTTTTAAAGCCTTTTTTCTTGATTTTTTTGCAATTATCCCCAAGATTTTTTCGCAGCATTGGGGCGGAATAAAATCAAAAAAAGCCTCCCACACCCTCCGGAGGGAGGCACATCATCGATGCGATAGTTCAGAGTCAAGCGCACGATGCTCTATTCCGGTGGAAAAAAAAAAGATATAGTTCCAGCCGTAAAAGAAGGCTGATGCCAGCGATAGGTAAGCTGATGTAGTTCCAGCCGTAAAAGCTGATGTAGTTCCAGCCGTAAAAGAAAGCTGATGCCAGCGATAGGAAGCTGATGCCCAGCCGTAAAGAAGGCTGATGAATAGAAGCTGATGCCAGCAATGGAATGATGTAATGATAAGTCGCGCAATTTAAAAAAATCCTCGAGGTAATATAAAGTTTATTCCTAGTTACAGCTATCAGAGCGCGTGGTGTTTCTAAGATTTAGACCACCGAGAAGTGGTGGTTGAAAATCCATAAACCACCCGGGTGAAAAAAAGATTTTTGAAACTACCGGCGAGTAAAGTTTTTTTTATTTATTGAATTGATAAAAAATACTGCTCCTTTTGAAACGGATACCCGCTAATAGTAAGAATCCACCAGTATTTACTCAGGATGGCCCGTTCGTAAAGATAGTGAGTAATTAGAAGCAGATACCGTAGGCGTATTCTGATAGGAACGCGTTCTCCATGCATGGCGCAACCTAACCTAGGCAAGCAAACAAGCCTGACCGCTCCTAAACCAAGAGACCACTGATAGGTCTTATCTACGGTCAATAATTTCTTTGCTACAAACAAATAGCACTCGTGTGGCGGCGTATCAAACAAGATAATGATAAAACTTCTGGTGCACCATATTTTTTCTCTTTTCTCGAAGGAATTTTCCTGTGTGAACAAAACGAAGAGCATATTCAAAAGCAAATCAAAAGAGTTCAAGAGTTCTTACGATCCCAGAGTAGATATTTTCCCAACAACCTTCTTTGGTATAGGAAGTAAATAAGAGACATCGCTACCATTTTGAGACACTCAACTATATTTAAGCAAAATGTAGCACCTTTTCAGGTCAAACTTTCGAAGTTTTGAAGAGTAAAGTACCTCAACATAGCCATAGAGATGATTTTATACAAATAAGACTTCACCTTTTGAATATAACGCAGAAAAAGCATCCCCTCATTCTTCATCTAGGAAAAAACGCCATACCAACTCCATAAGTAAGAATAGCTTCCGTGCCATTGTCGATTTTGCATACGATATCTCCCACTGCAGCTACTCGAATTTTACTTGGTCGTGAGGATATTTTTGCTGCATCGGCGGGTGATGTTTTAGTGGTGTCCAGATGTAAGCCAGCAATAGTGGACGAACTACTATTGGACCATAGAATAATAAATAAATGTTTTTTATACACGCCCGTTCGTGTAGCTAAGACAATTTATTTCGTCCAACCAGGTAGTAGAGACTTAATTACTTATAGTCCGAAGCGGACTGTCGGAATTTGCCTCAGGATGTCTACAATGATGGTTCAAATTACTAACTACGCAGCAGGATATGTCCTTGTGTCTCAGATACATGTAAGCCTTCCCATAACATTCAAACAAGAGAATTTTGTTTCAAATGCTCCACGAAATTTCATTCAGTTTTGGCAAAGTTTACCCCAGAGATTCGTTTACTAAAAAGAAATAACTCAATCAATTTTCTTTTATTCTGAATAACAAAGATGAAATTTTGCCTCCGATGATATTAGGAACAGTTTCACTAACACGATTCGCCCATTGGGGGAAATGCAGCTGAAATTTTGCAATCTCAAAAAAAGTTAGGATCCTCAGCTCAGTTACTTTACACAAATCAGAGGGAATTGTGGTGATTATTATTTTTCCACTCTATTCTCAATGTCTCGGTTCCTATTAATCTGATTATGTCATCCTACCTTCGAAAATTTTGAATATTTATTTTGCGGCCAATAGCAATTCTAACCTCATTTCTTATATCTTATCTCGCAAAACGTCGGCATTCGAACAAACAACCGTCAGCTCCAAATGTTTTACTCCAAAGTAACTAATAACCTGACGAGAAAGTTTCTTCCGATAATATCACGATTCCTATAATCGAACCTTCTTTTCGGGATAACATAAATTTGTTTCTCCACTTGCTCTGAATACGAATCTTGTAATAAAACCTCTAACAGACAACGCTATTCTTAGCAAAATTCAAACTCCTTTTCCTCCACCTCGGAAGCTTTTTTCGTATTAAACAATTCAACGTCAAATTGAGCAAATGCTTCGTTCTCGCTTGATTGAACCTAGCACTAGTAAATTTGCTTCTCCAATACTTTTGCGTGAAAAAAGGCACAATTGAAGATCAATGGCGTTTCACGGTAGATTACCATAAAATAAATGCTATTACCGAGAATAAAACATTCCACATATTCAAGATATTATTGTTTTGTTGGAAGGTGGAAAAAACATTTATGCATTTTATTCTTGATTTAAAGATCGATTTTTTCCAAACATCATTCAAAGAAAAGACACAAAGAACGAACAGTGTTTCCATCATTTCTTGGTTTGTATCAGTTCACAGTAATGGTCCAAAGATTAAGAGGTGCACCAGCTACATTTTAAAGAGTAGCTAATGTTTTGATTCGCGAGTTCGAAGCTTGTTGTTTTGGTTACATAGACGACAAAAATTGCCGCTAGTATGTCCGTTGATGACCATTTATGAGATTTACAAGAAGTTCTCGAACGCATTCTCAATTTCGGTGTGAAACTTACTCTGGAAAATGCTCCTTCTTCCAGACTGAAGTTAAACATCTTGGTGTTTTGATCAGTAGGTATGGGTCTCGACCTAATCCAGGAAAGGTTTCGATCATCTCGAACATTCTCAACCAACTGACACCAAATCTGTCGAGTCATTTTTAGGAGCCGCCTTTTATTTTGTCGTTTTGCCCAATGATTTGCTGAAGTGGCAGCTCCTCTCAATGAATTGCCTGCAAAAATGTTTCTTTTGTTTGGTCACCACCATGTGAAAAAGGCTCTCAATGCATTAAAACAGGCACTAGTTCATCCACCGATATTGGTACCCCCTGCTTTTGGTTTGCAATATATTATACACGCCGACGCTTTACTCTAAGGCTAGCTGTTGTTTACTGCAGACCAAAACCACTACAGGGCGAAGACCATCCCATAGCTTACGGCAGCCGTTCTCTCAATGCGCATGAGAAGCGATATGTTGTCATTGAATTAGAAGCTTTACCGATAGTATTCGCAATCAGATTTTTACCCGTATTTAGCTAATGCTAAAATTACGGTAGTAACTGATCATGCTTCATTAAAGTCACTGATGCATCGATCAAGATCTTGTTGGTACAAGATATCGCTATATAGTACAGACCGGGAAAGAAGCCCGAGCAATAGGTCCGTTTTACCTTGTCCATGGACGTCATCCTATCATATAGATTAACGTTCATGCACGGATATTGGCATGGACTCCCATCCACTCTTGTATTTGCCACCGACAGCTTTGAAGATCAGTTTGCCACTGGATTGAAGAACACCATCGTCAATGTGGGACATGCGATACCTGACAAAACATCCAAATACAAGGCTGGATACGATCTACTTCGTAAGGTATTTCGAACGGGAATTTCCATTGGAGATTTAGTCCTTCTCCATGAAGACACTGTTCGTCCAAAACATTCTGCCCAATGGAAAAGTTCGTTCTAAGTAGTAGATTTAAATCGTCCTAACGTAACAATAGTTACACTCTTTCGGATTGCCATAAGCGACAAACCGTGCATATGAACCGACTTAAGTTATATTCTCCGCGTTCAGCGACGGCCGATGTTTCTCTACCAAACACTACATCACTTCCAACGAGTTTGGAAACATCGGAAGTCGTTGAACAACCAATTAGGCGATCACGCCGTTTGCAGGACAAATATAATTTCAGAAGGAGAACAGAATCAGTTTGTTCGGATCAGAGCGAATCTGATTGATAGGATTGATTATTTCAGCCGCATAGCGCATCTTGTAAAATAAAAAAAACAAAACAAATTTCTTTGAGTTGGCGGTTCAAAGAAATCTAGGGCATAGCATTGAAAACGCACTTTTGCAATTAACAAAACAGATTTTCACTCTAAGCACGCTCGTATATTGATCGCTTTGCGATAACTTTCCAGATCAATATTCGTTTCGTTTAAAGATACCATAGGAATGCAACGTATGGGCTGATTAGAACCATCAGTTCTTTTCTCATGCCAAATTGTTGACACCCATTTCATAATGATAATCCATAATCTTTACTAGGGATAGTTCTTTTAGTAGAAGCCTTACGAACAATAATTTTGATATTTTATAATTGTCTATGAGATAAGCTTCTTCATGATTGTAAATGGTATCATCTGTGTTTACGCAACTGATTTTTCATGCATGATCAACCATGATTCACTATCGCTCGAGGACGAGCTCTTTTTGTGTGGGTATGATACCAGCTAACCAGCTACCAGCATATCAACAGCTCTCTCTCTGCATCAGAACATTCAGTCGTAGGTCACGCCTACATCATAATTTCGTCCATTCTCTCGTTTTACTATTTTCCGCAAGCAGTTAGTAGTATCAGTCGTAACTAGGAAATCTAGTTCCTTGATAAGCTGACAGCAAGGACCCTGCCAACACTCCAACTTCATGGCATTCTTCAAAATGGGTCGGGAATGGCGACTAATGGACGTGACGACAATCACCCAAGACACCATGAATCGATCCTGGCTCAAAGTTCGAGGACGAGCTTTATTAAAGGAATGGAGATGTCGTGTCCGATCAGAATCCACAAGCTTGAGTGGGCTTCTGATAAGGACGAACCGCCCACCGAGCAAGACCCGCACTGGTCAGTGCCGGTCAACCCTCCTGCGATGGGAGCTCTACCTTGCTCTCCCCTTATTGATATTGATATTGGTCATGCATTTAATAAATACTAATAGTGGTAGTCAAGACAGAAGTACATAAGAGAAGAACTCCCCTCAGTGTATCATATAAAGGCGTCATGAACCTTTAATATGACAGGTGGACAAGCACGATTCCATCGAAGGGCTTCCATCTGTCTACCGTCGTTACGAAGCACGCGACAGGCGCCTCGCCCCGACTTTGCGTCAATGCGGCTCTTGACGCGAACTCGGTGCGAACTTGGTGAGTTGCAAATTACGTCTGCGCGTTTGTATGAGGGCTAAAATCGACACGATATCATGGCTATTTTATAGTTCTTGGAGGAGAACGTATATAAAAGGTAAAAAAATGTCAAGGGTATAGATTTGTTATTCACGAAAAAATCACTGAGCTGACGACGGGGTACGGTAGACGAATGGACTCTCTTCGATAGAATCGTTTCTTAGACGGGTGATAGGCTTTGCCAGTGTGACGGTAGCGCCTCTCAGAGGTGCACCACCCATCATATTGTGGCCTCGTACAAACTGGTCGAGTTCCATTGAGGATTTCCATTTATTAGGGATTCCATCTGAGCACCACAGCTGATGTTTGGTCGAAGGTCGAAACACCCAAAACTGGAGTGGGCATTGGTTTTTTTCTTTATTAAATTCAAATTTCTCCAAACAGAATCAATTGCTTTCGTAGATGTAATCGCTGAATGGCCGAACCCATCGATATTGCCGTTGCCTTTACCGTCGCCACCGTGTCTGAACTCGTGAGGTGATCGAACAGCTCTGTTTATTTGTCTGGTTGTAAACTTTTTCAGGATCGTTCGCCCTAGAATCATCTAAGCCCTAGAATCATCGCAATTCCTCAAGGTCGCGCACATTCGCAGTTCCCATCAGCCGGGTGTTTTTCACACGATCAGAAAGAAAGAAATCTGAAAACAAATCTGTCCAGAATACAATTTTTTCCAGTGAAACGCCCATTTTTCGAAAAAAAAATCGTTCATTTGGCATGATCTCGTCGGGTTATTAGGACCGATGGGATACAGTTGTAAGAGGCTTTACTTCCATTCTCACAGTCAGTAGTAATTTATTCAACGGTGAATTCACCCAAGACGGAGAATTGTCAGTTGATGAGTTTTTCTTTAGTAATTCGGCGCAATTATCAAGGATTTCTTCTGTAATTTCGCTAATGTAGCCCGGATATCCAGCTCAAGTCACTTGGTATATTGTTTGGCCGTCTCTAATTGTATGCAAAATCGATCTCGAATTCTTCTGATTGGCGTCATTTTAAATTTCTCGCACTTTTTGCCGTCATTAATCGGTTAATTTTCTCCTCGGCCCTCACCGCTGAGACTCGTTTTGGTTTTGTTCGGTTTTGAATCACCACCGGCAGTTTCATCCTAGGTCAATACTGTCCTTTGCTTCGATCTTTTTGAAGGCTCGAAGCGTTGAGACATTGTACAGTACCAGACGTGTCTTTTGATCAAAAGCCGAAAAGCCGGCAAAAACCGCTCCAAAGCGGTTCGAATAACTTTCTTATAATGCAGCTATTTGTGAAATTAGGCCTAGATTTGAGCTCAGCAGCTCGAGCCTCATCGTTTGGTGTATAAATAACCCACACCTGAGAGTTTTTACAAAACATCGATGGCCCCGCGTGGTAGCCTCTTCGAGCCTCCCCCGTGGGAACTCCCACTCCTGGCTCCGTGCAATGAACGTCGCATATTTATATGCGGCGAGAAGAGGGCTGAGCTCAGTCGGTGGTGAGTCACCAAGCGAGGGACCGAAGCGGCAACGGGATCCGAAAATCGAGGGGTCAAAAAAATCGACTGAAAGCAAGTTTCACGAATTTGGAATAAGTGTATATGGATGGATAGAGCTCGAGCTGCTGAGCTCAAATCTAGGCCTAATTTCATTTATTTAATACGTCCAACGACGCGCCTAATAAAAAAGAAACTAAACAGCAGAGGGTGAAGAAACAAAAGAAATGAAAACTCAAACTCAGAACACAAGTAAAAGTGCAATATTAATAATGTTACGCATAACCTATTCAACACAAAAATTATCTCGTGGGAAAAAGAAAAAATGAAAAATGCGCGTTCGATTATCCAAAGAAACTACTAGCTAACACACACACACGATACCGGAGAATCACAGCGGAAGATAGCGAGGAAGGACTACTAAGCCAGCACTCGAACCGAACCAACATTAAAGAAGGAAAAATAGAATACAAATAAATAAAATAAAGCAAAATAATTAGCCGAGAAATGCTAATGTTGCTCCAACCAGCGCAGCCACTGCAGGCAGAGATACGGCTAGGGCCAACGAAACCACATGTCCGAAATTGTAGTCCTGTAAGCAGGACTGGCTTTCTAAGAAGAACAAGAATTATTCGAAGCGGACCAACAATGTGATAGACATGAGGCCTGAGGCTCTAGAACGACCCGCATACCTTAAACCAAGCCAAAAACGAGAGATCGCCTAGTGATACCAGTCCCAACATTCTAGGGAGGCAAGGTCATACTTGCAAAGGGGAGAAAAAGGAGCTAGCAGACGTTGACTTCATAAATTGAGCAAAAGCAAAAGCAAAACCGTAACGTTATTTCTCTGATATAACTGCTTTAATAGCCTAATAGTCCAATATATCTTGACCGCTGTGGACTTTGGATACCTCGTAATAGTTCCATCTGACGAAGAAAAGACTAAAAAGAGGACCGAGTCCTGGCGCTCTTTTCCATTTCCCACAGAGAATCAACAACCCAACAGAACAAGTTAGCAGAAGAACGAGAAAGTAGTGCTAAAGCGAAACTGATCAGCCATAAAACTCTGTTACACACTAACAATATGCGAACAATTTCACTGAACCTAAATAAAAAACCATGCTAGCAACAAGCAGAAGTGAAAAAGTAAAAAAAAAAGAAAATTACGAATTGAATTGAAATTTTTCGATTCTTTTTCTTTTTTGAATTAAAAATTACGAATTGAATTGAATTATAAGAAAGTTATTCGGAAAAGTCGCTTTGGAGCGGTTTTGCCGGTTTGTTCGGCTTTTGATCAAAATACTCGTCCGGTACTGTAGTCGAGCAGAGCGGGTTGATATCACCGTAGGTGCTAAATAATGATCAGTCCATCCTACAGTCGTGCTATCAATCTTACCAGGCTCACCGTGCCCTCCACATATCTCCGAGATCACGTGTGGTCCCCGGGAATCCGAAGACGTCGACTAGAATAGCGGCTAGCCCGCAAATTGTTGTAGGGGTTAATACGATTTCATCATGTCTCTAAAAAATGGCATGGAAGATTAGTACGTGGCGCGCTTTTAGGAGGCAGATCAACGCCTTCATTCGCCTTACTAAGCGCTTTACCTTTTTCACTCCCTTTACTCCTTTGAATCCTGTATGATCGAATTCTTCCGATCCGCTAGAGCTCTGGCGTCGCTCAGCTAAGTTAGAGCTCCAAAACTGTTTCTCTTTTTGTACTTTTAAATTTTGTCTTACCTATTCATCGTTCCATTAATTGATATCTACCTGGCATTAACCTCTGCCGATGCACTTACAAAAATACGAATTCCATATGTCCTTCCTTATGACTCTGATAGAGCGCTAAATCCCGGACAAGCAAGTTTCAACCTCCCCCATCCAATACTCTTCCTGTAAGGTTCAGTAGAGCTTCCAAGGTTCCCTAATAATGCACGTCGGAAAAGCGCAACGGCCTACTGCTTCCTTTGATACGCGCGAGAAAAGGTCATTTTTTCTTGACACATTTTGTTCAAACAAAAAACTGTTTCGTTTTTCGTTTGAAAGAATGTGTCCAACAAAAAATGTCTCCAACCGAGACGTTGTACTCAACCCATAACAGATCGGCAAAAGCACAAACATCCTTGAAAACTTCAACGAACTCTCAGACCCGACTAAACCTGCACTCATCCAAGTGCAAACTCTTTTTGTCGGATGAAACAGTCGTCCATTTATAGGCGACTGTCGATTCGCTGCCCTTTGTGATCCGATTTATAGACGTTCGAAAACACAAAGAACGTCAATCATAGCGATGGGTGAGCAGCAGAAGGTGCGAAGTACATCAAACCGTGGGCTTGAAACCCGTTCGGTGTCTTGGAAATCTCTACTCTTAGCAAGATTATTGAGTTCAGCTCTCGTTTTCTTCCAACATTCCCAAAATGTTGAAGAGTGCCCTATTCGTATTCGAGTGGCTTATGTGACTTTCTCTTTCCATTGCGAAAACTATGAGGAAATATCGATTCATTCTCTGAAGTTGATCCTATTAAATAGGCCCCATTGCTGAAGTGTTCTGTCGCGTCTCGTTCTTGGCCTTGAACTCTTTCGGCGCCATCTGACTTTGCTGGGATTAGGTGAATTTGAATTCGTCTTTCATTTTCTTACTACTTATTCTGAGGTTCTCACTTACTTCCTTCTCTCACTTCTTCCTTCTTCTTACTCTTACATTCTTACCCACTTTTCCGAGGTTTTACTGCCACTTCGCAGGGTGTTTATTGGTCGTATCCAAAGCTTTCGATGCTTTGAACGCTTACAGTAGCAGGTGGTGTTGGAGAGTTGATTTGTGAACTTTATCGCTGCCTCAGGGGTCTTCCAATTCTCTGCTGTCTTTCTGGCACTCAGCTCGTACATGCTAACGATCCCTTGAATAGCCGGGTGTTATCTTTATACCGCTGGGCATAAGCTTAATATCAGCCCATTTCGCTTTTTCTTGCGTCGGACTCTTTCCACGACATATCAATGCTAAGCACTTGTTGATTGGTCTTCTTCGACGTTTCTGCTTCTGAAGATGATTCTGGTTCTGTTTTTGCTGGTGCACCTCAATTGCGTATCACAGTGTTATACTGTCCGCACCACAACGGCCTGTTTTGCACCTTGCATCAGATTCGTGTTCGGTAGTTTATCAACAACATGGGTTGGAATAAGTGCTCAGTTTCATCAGTAGCTTTTTCGTAATTACTGCTACAGCACCAGACATACCTTTTGATCTCTTCCCGTAAAAGCCGCTTGGGAGCGTTCCAAAGCGGTTTTTTTCGTTAACTTTGTTGAAACTCAATTACTTGTAAAAATTTACATACACATGAGCTGACCCGCTCGAGCTCTATCGACTGGTATTCAAAAATCGGTACAAGTGTAAAATATTGCACCTTTTGCAAAATATGGTCCCTTTTGAAGACCCATGCTATGTCGCTTGGTCGGCCCCACGAGGGATGTGTATTTTTACAAATAATTTAGATTCAACAAATTATTGAAAAAAGCCGCTTTGGAACGCTGAATAGCGTCTTTTTCGTGAAGTGATCAAAAGACATCCGGTACTGTACGTTGAATGCGAAGTCATTTACAGAATGAACTATCTGGATCACAAAATTTCGACTTCTAGATGTCAATGGGCCTGCGTTTGGAAAAGGGTGCCAAGTACATGTCTTCCAGTCTTTAATCCGTTAAAATCATTTGAATATCTTCGACTACGCATCTGCTTTTTTCTTCCCTTTCTTCATTTTCGTATCATTCGTTTCTGTTATGTTTCTGGTCAATTTTTCTGCGAGCTCCTACGGGCGCAAAAGATGAATTAATTGCTTACGTTGGAATTCGACTCCGTCATACTTCAATGTCATGGACCCTATCTCCCACTTGAGGCTATTTTGTGAGCTGATCACGATTCTATGGGCTATTTGCGTTGAGAGGAGAGGGTTGATAACAGCTAGACATCGGATTCGTAATCAGCAATCGAAATAACCCACCTAAACGAAGTTTCAGTCAATCTTTGATTTTGACCTGATAATGCAATTCGACATTGTGGATGGCCAAGTAACGGCGCCCGATAGGCCTATGAACGGCTGGCTAACTGGTACGTGAATCAGGCCGAGGAATGGAATTCTTGACTTAGCATTCTCCTTAATGTAACGTCTTTCTCTTACACTTCTCTTATTGTTAGAGCCGATTTGATATTATGGATAGTCATAGATCGTCGTGATGCTTTCACGCTGCAAAAAAGCTGTTTCCGATGAAACGCCAACGTTCCGTTTCACATTCATTTCATCTCTGTCGTGTTGAAAAATATATAGGAAAACGAATAATTGTTATAGTAACGATGCTTAATTACTAGTGATTCGATAGAGCTAGATTTCATGATAATACTAAACAAATATAGTAGCTGTCAAAAAGATATGTCACCTTACATTTACCGGACATGTCTTTCGATCACTTCCCAGAAAAGCCGCTAAGGAGCGTTCCAAAACGGCTTTTCTTTGAATAACTCCTTCAAATATCAAATATTCGTGAAAGGAGACACACTGTAAAGTGCAGCTGTCCGAGCTCTATCGTTTGGAATATAAATTGTCCACATTTGACCCAGACTAGGGATGTTCGGGGAGCAGCGATAATTGAGCCAGACAACTCGTTCGGGCGGCGACGTCGCGCGCGGCGAACAGGGCCGTATTTTGCATTTGTACCGATCTTCTAATGCCTGTCGATAGAGCTCGAGCTGTTGAACTCAGATATATGTATACATTTACAAACGATTGAGTTTCAACGAAGTTATTGAAAAAAGCCGCTTTGGAACGCTCCTACGCGGCTTTTTCGAGAAGTAATCAAAAGTCATGTTCGGTACTGTAGAAACAGGTAAATGACGACCAGGTGCAGTGACTTCCTCTGGGAAGAAAACCGCAGATGCTGTCTTCACCACCATCATCTTGTCTCCATTGTTGACCTTTTTGCTGACAAGCATGTGATGAACAGGATCCGGCCAGACCGGTCTGTGTAGTTCGCTCATTGTTCGACTCCATCACACAACAAACTGCTGCTGCTTCAAAGTATGATGATCTATTGCTTGGAACTTCAATAACGCACCAAAAACCCATGGAACGACGAGGACCAATCCCGCACTTTTCTCTATCGAATTTCGCTTGGAGTCCATCCGACGTTTGGTCGGATAGTTTTCAATTGTTTTGTCTTCGTTAGGTTTAGAAGACGGCGAATCGGCAGAAAAGCCATTAAACAAAGTCATTTGTCAACCTCACTTCGAGCTGTAGTACATAGGAAGGGTTGAATCTTTTCTTTCTCTGAAATCTTCTATAATCATCTAAAGATGCAAAGCTAATTGGCCGTTGTCATGCTATTATATAAGTCGCCAAGTGGACATGGCGCAACATTCTCCAGTAGTTCCCCGAGGCTCGGAACCAGTCGACTGGGGACCAGTTTAAACGGTCGGTAGAAAGTCGATCCTGCAGTGATCGTCACATTGTTGCGGTCACTCAAGAATGTCACGTTCCTGAGTAGATCTATGAATCCTCCCGCCACTCTTCTCGAAGTCACTTAATAGGTGCCCCGAACTCTCGAGTTTTTCAAGAGCTGAGTAGTCCGTTTGACGCCCATCCTAAGAACATTCCAGTTTCTAAACTCCTTGGAGTTATGAATCTGATGGGCTTGTATGCTTATTACATGGGTGTCAAAGCAGAAGTAAGCGAGAGCCCCCGATCGTCACGACCTTCACTTGAACAATGGAACTGAAATGAACCTAGTCGTATGAACAAAAGCCATGAGGAACATAAGAATCACGAAAAAGTAGAAAAACAAGAAAAGCTAGGTGGTTCTGCAACCATAGAAGCTGCAGAATGAAACGAATTACGCAAGGGGATACTAATTGAATCGGTGAAGTTTCGTTTTCGTAAAGGGCCGCATGAAGGACACTTACGACTTATTTATTTATTTATTTATTTATTTATTTATCAAATACGTCAATTAGGTCAACTGACGCGCTGAAATATAACAGCATTAGTAAATACTAAACTACTTTCTAAACTCCTTGGAGTTATGAATCTGATGGGCTTGTATGTTCATTGCACGGGTGTTAAGGCAAACATGCAGAAGTAAGCGAGAGCCCCCGATCGTTCAAGGAAAACGGACGTGAACACAAGAACGTTACACCTTCACTGGAACAATGGAACTGAAATAAACCTGATTGTAAGCACGAAAGTCATGAGGAACACAAGAATCACAAAAATTTATTTATTCATTTATTTATTCAATACGCTGCTTAGGGCAGTCGTGGGAAATGAAAACCGAAAGCGGGAACCAAAAACAACAACCAACAGAGAACATCATAGAGCAATTGAAAATGGAAAACCTGAAACGACAACAATCGTTTCCCTGCCATGCGCTTAAAGGTCGAAAATAATGTCGGAACAGGGAGGACGTCGCTCTTGAGCGCAATATAAGCTGAGCCAGCTCTACACGTAAACAAGTTTGCCCGAGTCCGCGTTCTAGGTGTTTTATAACCAATTTTCTCTGAATTTCCCAAGTTTTTGAAATGATGAGACGATAAATTTTTCTATCAATCTTTATTAATCCCGAAAGTATTTTAAAAAACACACACACACATCATTTCGCTTTCGCCGCGACTCCAACGAGTGAAGTTGCAACTGTGAATTCCTTTCCTGCGAAGTAGGCAATCTATGGAAGTCCGGAAAAAGAACACGAAAAGCTAGGTGGTTCTGCAACCATAGAAGCTGTAGAAAGAAACGAATTACGCATGGGGGTATTAATTGAATAGGTAAAGTTCCGTTTGTCCAGTCAGGGCCATTTCCAAGAACACTTACGACTTTTCGTCCTCTAATAATTGCTGCAATCGGACTTCAATACAGCAAGATAAATAAAACAGAAGTACTCCACGATTGTTATCATTTTTGTCATTATCTTATCTAAAATCGTTTCACTGGTGTGGTGTCGAACAGTTGACGCGGTATTGGTGTGTCTCATCCTGCACGCGTCCGCAATCATCGCAAAGGTAAAGGTAAAGGTAAAGGTAAAAGAGTCGATCCCAATTAATGCGGTGCCTTATTCGTATTCCGTTGAGATTCTCAGAGGCATGGTAAAAGCGTAACGGTAAAAAGGCAAAGTTTCCGGCGTTGATCAGTCCTCGAAGGACGCGCTGAACAAACGACACTCTCCCTTATTCGACTAGCTTCTTCAACCCAGCTTCTTTAACCCTCGTGTGTCCCGCCAGCGGGACACACCTTATGGTCCGCGGTGGACCGCGAGTCCCGCCGGCGGGAGAAACCTTTTGGTCCGCGGTAGACCGTGTGCCCCACCGATGGGATACATTTTTGCACCGCGTGGACCTGTATAATACGGGCCATTTAGGCAATGTTACTACCCAGGTAGCCCTTCGGCTGGCCACACTTTAGGGTCGCGTGGGAAATGTAGCCCAGCGCCGGGCTACACTTTTGGGTGTCGTGGGACGTGTATCCCAAGGACGGGCTACGCGTCCTCCCTCTTGGTGATGACGCTGAGAATAGGAGTGTCCATTCAGGCATAGTTACTACCCATTCTATATTTTCCGTTTTATCAAAGCTTCAAGATATTCGTAAAGTGAACGACCTTTCAAGAAGCTCAAAGAGGGGTCTGAAAATCGTCTACTTCTAATGGTTACATGAAGAAGTTTCAAAATCAACAATAGACACAGAAAAATTATTCTTATGATCATTTTGAAAACAATTAATGCCGCTGAGGCACTCTCATCACTGATCGTGCGCGCGGTCCCCCGCGCCCGACACGTAAGGAGCGCGCGATCGTCAATGGGTTAACCGAGGTTGTCCGCCACTCGCTAGCCCTCGCATACCGACCACAGCACGCGGGCAGCGGTCCTGCGCGCCACTACCGGGTGGCGTCCTAACGTTATCTTTGATTCCTTGTCCGACTTTGATCATGGTTTTGTGATGGGGTTTTACCATCAACAGGCCTGCAAACCCGGGCCTGACGCTGGAACCGTTGCCATTTCTGCAATTTTTGCAAGGCATGGCTTTTTGCATGAGCCCAGATTTGGACCTGGGACGTTTCGCGCGAGAGACTACATTACTAGCAGCTCGGCTATCCGGGTTCACACGTACGTTGGTTATATCAGCGAAATAAAATCGATGAAAGTATCATTTTTCGTGCGATTGTCTCAGGTATTCGCTTACTTTACTTTCTCTCTGAGTATGTCTGTATACATTTTTGTTTGGTTTTCATTTTTTGTCAAGAATTTCATCGTGAAGGCGCAAAAAATCTGTAGGAATACCCGTATCCGATTGCTATATAGATAAAAATCGAGTTGTGGTCAAGAAATAGCGAAGAATTACGCAAAATTGATGGTGATGTTGAGGCTACGAGGTAGATAGCGACGGGGATGCTTTTTTCTTGTCCCAAAGTAATCGACTAAGATATTGGTGATCACTTTCCACAAATACTTTTATGCTCTGTTTTTGCTCCTTTCATTTTTTGTTCCGCAGGATTTCTCGATGACGGCTATCTTCGAATTCTGTGTGCTGTTCCTGACACTTGCTGCGGCAGCACAGCATGTGCTATTCAGGTTCGTGACTCAACGTCCGACAAGTACTGCTGAACATCTCCACCAAGACTGAATCACAGCCATGGTTCAACCATTTATGCCAAAATGTCCAGCACCGTTGAGATGTTTCATTCAAATTGACTTTTGTTTTGCACATGAAAGCAGTGGTAGCTTTCTACGAATACGAGTTTCTATGAACTGTAGCTTTCTTCTCGGGTTGCGTGGGTCTCTTTGCTTTCACGCATCTCAAAGTTTGTGTTCTCAATGTTTCGGAGGTAGTCTCAAGATCAGTTTTGGGTAATATACCCTAATATCTCCATTTGAAGGGGACTGAGCATGTTTTATATGCATAGGTCATTTGTAACGACAAGTAAAGTAAAGCTAAAGCTGCTGGCGTCGATCAGTCCACCAAAGACACGCCACAGCTTTCGTGGTCCATTCAAATCCTAGAGACATGGCAGATCCGTATTTTCCCTCTTTAACACATAACGCACCGTGTGCGCCACATGGTGGCGCACGCGCGCGGTCACTGGGACCTCTTATAATCAATTGTTTTGTATAATGCTTATTGTTTTCAGCTATGAGTCATGACACACTTTTTCATATAAACTCTATGTACGCAGAAAATATCTTGGTTCGTCAAAATCTGGATTTGAAAAAAAAAAATCAAAATCTGGAAAATGAACAATTGAAACTTGTGAATTGCATAAATACTAAACAATTGAAGTTCGTGGCAATTGAACAGTAAATTTCTACCACACCATAACAATTGAGCAATCCGACGGCGAACGGCACCACCGCCCCTTCACTGCTCCCTTGAACCTGCTCATAACGATGGAGGCTCGTTAAATAAACATCATATTTGTGCTCAGGGTGCGAAATAACCCTTCTAGACGAAGTTTGAGCCAAATATAACCGGCGTGGCGCACGAAAAAGAGCGAGGAAAAACGTGTGCGGTCCCACGCGCCAGCCAGCGGTAAAAGGGCTTGGTGCGTTATGTGTTAAAGACTTGCCAGGTGTTCCAAGTCATCGTCTCCACCTTCCCAAACAAGTCTCGTACGAATTTACACGACCACTGAGGGATGGAAGGCTTGGATATCCCGGGCGGGGATCGATCGCTCTACCGCTATGGTATCAGAAGTGCCTTTCTTAAGTTGGTTAGCACCCCGGTATTATTGTGGTAATGGAGGAATGCTTAAATGACAGAAATAGACAATCATTATCGTCTTTGGAGAGGATTGCAAAAGACCTGTGCAATTCATGTGGTATACAAAACCCCATGTGGTGTGTTCACTTGAGTTTTCGGATTTTCGTAGGTTGTCAATATCGGGCTAGACACAGAATTACACAGAACATCTCTAGAAAACTATGCTTCACCTCGTCCATTTGCTGGGCAATTATACACCTGTCAGAATTTTGTTATTAGGTTGGTCGAAAAGTCTTGCAACACTTTTGCAACATTCTTCAAAATAACAGCAATTTACTGAAACAAAACCTCAGTCAACGATATAATCATCATTCATATATATATATGACTCTTCCCCATCTTTCGGATAACTTCTCAGTTCCTCTCCGCCAGAACTCTAGGAGCTGTGACGAAAAAAAGTGGCCGACCTCCATTTCCTGAGTAAGTGATAATTTGAAAGAGCAAGCTCTGGAGAATAAGGTGGGTGCGATAGAACTTCCCAGCATAAATCCCGAATTTTCTCACGAGTTGCTCTTGCGACATGAGGACGAGCGTTGTCATTCAAACGGTAGATTTTTCCCTTTCAGGGCGTTTTTATCGCATGACGTGAAATTCTACCGCACCTGCCGTACTCTCCTCACATTGCTGATTTAGATTATCACTTAATGAGGTTCTTTGAGCAACACCTTCGAGATATGGAATTCGACAACCGAGACCAACTTGCAATAGAGGTCGGCCAATTTTTTTCCGTCACAGCTCCTAGAGTTCTGGCGGAGAGGAACTGAAAAGTTGCTCGAAAGATGGGGAAGAGTCATATATATGAATGGTGATTATATCGTTGACTGAGATTTTGTTTGAATAAATTGCTGTTATTTTAAAAAGTGTTGCAAGAATTTTCGACCAACCTATTATTACTAAGCTAAGGGCACCCATGTAGGAACTCCAGTTTAGCTAGACTAGATACTACTTTCTCTTCTAGAGCAGCTTTAGATCGGTTTTGAATAACATTCAAAACCAGATGGGCTGTAAAGATATGACGAATAAAGGGATATCACTAACAATAAGTGGAAGATTTCAGAGGTTTGATAGAAATTTAAACCCGAGGGAGCTGGAAAGGCACCACCGATTAAGGTATCCCACAAAGTAACGTGTCTGCAACATTTTAATGATGAATAAACAGGCTCATCCAATGCAGTGCATCAACACAAACGCCAAAATCGCTCTCTGCTCACAGCTGGACGACAAGTGCGTAATTCCATGTAGGTTCCGTACTCGTCAGAATTCATTTCGAACGAGTCCGAAAATCCCAAAGGGTTTCTTACGAGTACAGCAACCACCAATACTCTCGGTTTTGCGCTGGCCACATTACATTCAGCAGTAGAAGATTTCTAGATATTACAAGAAATGTGCTTTCCTAATGAATGCTCACCTTTTCAACATGATACAGTGATTGTGAACACAATCGTAGAGAGTTTTCGATTTCGGTTTCTTCTTTGGTCTCCTCTTCTTCGTCAATTGTAACAGTAAATGTGTACTGTAAACGGTCTATCCCACTGTAAACGGTCTATCCCTAGACATGAAAAATGACACACTGCAAACCTTGCTACATTGAATAATACTAGTCTCAGTCTCGCAGCATATCTGCTCGTTTTGTAGTGGCTTTGTGGGGAACACTCTTGTTTGGTGATAATAAGGTTTTCTGCGAATTCTATGGCTTTCAAATCGATGAGAAATTTAACTTTCGTGCTGACAAGAAAAGGTTACGCTCATTTTTGTGTTAGACGTCATCACTCCGTAGAAATGAGTATTGGTCCTGTCGTCTGATTTGGACCGAACACTCACGAATCTCTCAATTCATTATTCTATCAACAACATGGAACACCCGTATAATCTTTAATTTAGGTTATACTTGTCTGCAGCTGCCAAAATCGATTTTGAAAATGTAATTTGAATTTGTGGTTACGGGGCGGGAGACACCACATCTATTGTAATAGTTGTCGAAAATGTCAAGAAATACCCCCTCTTAGACGTCGAATGTGCAAATATTCTCGATGACAGGGCTTGTTAATGAGACCCGAAGGCTTCACATTTGGAAGCTGAAGTAGTCTTCTGTTTGGCTTTATAAATCTGTAGAAATTCCAGGCAAGGTAAATTCTTCCGATTCGCGTTTCCTTGTGTGGTTTAATCAATTACTGAGACTTATTGTTTAGTCGAAATAAATAGATCAATGAATATTCACTTTGCAGCCATTGTTCGAAGGCGGTCACGGGACTCCCTGAGAAGATCCCAGTTGTGGAGAATTGATATTACCGATATTATTGTACATAACACTGCAGTCTCCGTGCGCACACCTTTCTACTCAGGGTCTGCTCCTGGTTGCGTTAAGCCCCATTCAGAGGCTGCGTCAAATGACGCGAAAATTTGCGTCATTTTGACGCAAATTTCTGCGTCATTTGACGCGCTTGACGCATTCGCGCAAGGACCCTTCTCACGTTTGGACGTTTGCCAAGTGAAGCTATCCGATCGATAGACGCCCGGTCGTAGGTAAGTTGTGGATTTTTCGTTGCGTTTTCGTTCACATAGGGGTGTTTTCAATTTGTTAATGGTCTTTTTTTGAGATGTAAGTGCTGTTATGAATAGCGTGAGCATTGAGTTATTATGGTTTATATTTTCAGTTGCGAAGCAATTGTTGTCGCTGAATTTAAATTTTTACTCGTGACAAAAGCGATGTTGGTAGAAGGTAAATTTTCGTTATTCTTTTATTGTGCGGTGATATCAGAGGCAGAGAGCTTTGATCTTAACAGTGCGTTATTTATAAATAATACCCTATTAAGATCATTGAGTTCGTTTCGTTGAGTTGTTTGATGTCAACCCTCCTTACTGAGGAGTCCCGGGGTTGACATTATTGCTAGGGGTTTGGTTTATTTTCATACATTTGATTACTTTGTCCGTCTAAGGGTAGGGACGAAACGGACGTAAGTGTGATAGTATTTATTATTGTTTATTGTTATTTATTGTTATGCCTGATCTTCCACATCAGTGTTAACGCAATTTTGTAGTTTAATTTGTGTTATGCGATTTTCAGTGGGGTGAGGTGTGCAGGAGAAAATTGTAGTTTGTTGTTACATATTTTCGTACGTTAGGTCGGTGTGGAAGAAAATGAAGCATAGATCCAAGTATTGTTTGAAAAGTACCTTAATATCTCTCTCTCTCTCTCTTTGTGAACCACTGGAGTCTTGAGTATGACAGTGTATAACAATAAAATGAAGAAAAAAAATTTATTATGTTAGCATAAATAGAAAACGTTATAGATTAAAACAACAATGTTAGCAATTTGGAAGAGAAACGATGAAAATCGAAATCATAGAAGCAAGGGTGTAAGTGAATGAAGTTCCTATTAATTATTTCGTTAACTTTTCTTTTCGGAGTTTTTACAACAAGAAATGTGTTCTGTGGTTTCATCACTTAGAACGAAGTTGGGTGGTCTTAATCCAAGTGATAGAGGTGTGCTGAGCCAAATCACATAACTTTTTTTCCTAATAGAGTAGACCGAAGTTTTCGTGCCTTGCTGAGGGACAACGTACTTAAGATGTCCCTTGGTAAATTCAAAGATTTTATCGACCAGCAGATCGGGGAATTTTTTTACATTCATTTTTAATGACTTACAATAGATGTGTTTCTATTGGTATTTTCACTACATCATTGTAGCTTAAATTTAGAGTACTTTTCTATGATGTCTGTTGTATCATGATTCTATCTCATTTCTATGGAGTGTTTGTGTAGTGTTGTGCCCTATGTGCGGAGATTCACGCTTCAAAATAAATGAATGAATTAGTTAGCGAACGTTGTCCCTGCGGCAAAAGAAGATTTTCATCGTTTCTCGTACAATTCTACCGTCGTTGACGACGTCCCCCTCAACGTCATCCATTTCATCTCCCACATGGGCGTCACAGATTCCGTATCGCTCAGCGACCGCATTTCCTCCGATGCTGTCGACGAGGAGGTTGTGCAGTATCTCAAATAGACATATTAAAAGACGCGCGTAAATATGCCAGTAAGAACCTCCGCACTCACCATAATCGCTAGCGTTATGCTCTTAACATTATCCGGTGACGCATAAATTGGCCTCAGCAGGAGCCGGAACCTGCTAGCCAGCAGCCCAAAGTAGTTTTCTACTACTCTCCTCGCCCTATTTCATTGATTCTTCTTGGAAAGAATGCAGAAATTGAATAAAATACCTTGAAAGTTGGAGGTTGAAGTAGGCGCGCTCAACATCGGCGTCGTTGGCTGGATAGGGTCTTATGAATCTCTTCGTCAACCGAAATCCCTGGTCAACAAGGAAGTGACAAGGAACCTTATAAAGGGAAGATATCCGCTTGCTGATCATTCCAAAACTTTAGTTCGCCTACCTTTCCAACATTGCCAACTTGTATGGGGGGCGGGAATTCACTCTCATGTTCTTCGAGATAGGTCTTCATTGGACTGCTTAGAAAAATTCCAGCATCTGAAGACGTACCCGAAGCCCCTGAAATCAATGAAAGCGTTAAGCGAAGTGCAGCAAGGGTAAGAGAAGGTGATGGTGATAATACCGAGGTCGTAGATAATACATCGGTAGTTAGCATCCACCAATGCCAGCAAAACGATGCTGTAGTGTCCCTTATAGTTGAAGAATGTAGAGCCACTCCTACTTGGACACTGCAACTTATGGGTTCTAGGCTGAGATATTTAATAGCAAAGGTGCGTGAAGCCTACCACGCAGGCGATGTGTTTTCCATCGAGAGCGCCCATAGCGGCGGGATAGTCCCAC
This sequence comes from Nippostrongylus brasiliensis, assembly GCA_030553155.1. Taxonomy (NCBI): domain Eukaryota; kingdom Metazoa; phylum Nematoda; class Chromadorea; order Rhabditida; family Heligmosomidae; genus Nippostrongylus; species Nippostrongylus brasiliensis. Next base: position 36,335,879 of record CP130735.1, on the reverse strand, counting down.
TGTCTTCTGAAAGCCTCTACGGCGTTAGCCCACGTTGAGGGGGTTGGGGTCGGGAATGCGGAACCATGAAGCTCTGTAAGTAAGAAGAATAAACGCCTTCAGTTGGTGGGAGCTATAAAAAGGGAACCACCTTCAATAATTGCACGAGCAACTTCATGAACTACTGTACACGCTGTGGAGTGTCCTATCGCAAATTCTCCCGATAGGTGCGAAAAGGACGTTCCATGAGCGACAAACCTCAGGAACACACATAACCGATGTCTGGATACAATCGGGGCTCTATGCGATGGCAAATGGGAAAGCCTTGCAGCAAGACGAGCATGCAATGCTTCGAATTCGTCCGGATAGAGCCGCAGGTAGTTGTAGAAACCAGACGGACTCATACTGCATAAATATGAGTCGAACATCCTGAACCTCGTCTCCAGGAATGGGACATGAGCCTCAGTGACGTACGGCCGATGGTTGTCCGTAAGTAACAGCATGAGCAAAGCCTCGAGGAGAGCTTCAACATCACGATCAATGTGGTCAATCATCTTCAACGCTAAAAGCACAGATAACACCTCGTAAGAAGAGTCTACGCGGGAACTAAATCAATATCTTGCTATGACAATGTGTAGAAGTGAAGTGAATATAAATAGTTTTAGAATTTTATTAGGTGAAAAAGTTAAATAAATAACAAAGAACAACAACAAACAACATAGTATTAGGTGGTTAAGTATGAAATGTTTTCACAAGGTTTAGGTGTTGTAGAATTCAGGGTTAACACTTACCATTAGCTAAGTTTGTTTGTGTGCTTCTAGTTTTCTTTCGATTGTAAAGGTACGTTCCCAAAGTCAACAACCTATCTTGGTTTCCATTGCTGCTGCCAAATTCAGGTTGTGCAAGAGGTTTTCGAAGCCAAGGAGAAATCGTGTTGTCTTCAAATTCGAGTTCCATCGTCCATTTCATACTTAACAACCTAGTGGTTAAGAGACTACAACGTTCCGAGTGCTACTTTTTGTAGCAATTCATGAACCCCCGCCGTAAACTTCATCCACATCTCACGGTCTTCCACTTCAATGCGCCGTGAGGTTGTCGATATCATATTGCCTGAAACGTATTTCAACAATGACAGTTTTTTCGTAACTAAATGAACAAAGTTCACTCAATAATGAACCTAGGGCATCGTGGTAATCAATTTGGCGACCTCCTTGTAGTCCCTCTAAAGTGTCACAAATCCTCACCATGACTGAAAAACCATAATTAATTTTCAAGAAATGATTTTATTAGGAGATGTACTCCACCTGCGTCCTTCGAAGGGATCGGCTCTGCAGGACGCTTCCTCGGTGGAAGCCCCGAGGAAGCGTCCACGCTCCTGCACTGTGACGATGAAGTTGAGCACTGCGGCTCAACTTCATCGTCGCTTATTATTATTATTATTGACTGGGGCGCTATGCCGTCCGTGTCGTGCACTGGCTGCAGATGCACCGCGCACAACTCAGTTTACGGTGCCGCCGTTGACGCCGTTGACGCCGCGGAAAATGACGCCAGAGTGGCAGAGTCTGCGTCTCTGCCCTATCCTTAAGCATTGACGCGCCGCAATGCCGCAGCCTCTGAATGGGGCTTTATCGTTGCTCAGCTGGTGAATAGCCGTATTCACTTAACCGCTTTGATCATCACTTTCTACTTATCCAACATCGAAAAACTGGTGATAGCGACCGCACCTTATTAACTGAATACGGGAAGGAGTTTGTTATTAGATACTAACAAAGATCGATACTCGCAATAGTGTTTCAATGCGAAATTTATGATAATCTGTTGACCGCTTATCCGTTCTAACTATAAGCAATACGCTAGAAATAAATCTGTTCAAAGGAAATATTGGTGACAAGAGATTTACCCGGTCGCGACCTGTTGAATTTTAGAAACGATTAAGAGGAGCTTGTTTCATCCTGGAATTGAGGCTCAGCTGTTCTCTTTCACATTTTGATTGAAGTCAGACAAACGACAAATGCGTCGTTGAAAAGCGGCCACAAAATAGATTGTTCCTTTCCTTCTATTATTTTTCCTTTTTGTAATGCTGTAATGTTTATTACATAGGTGGTCACCCATCGGGATGGGATAAGAACTAACACGAACAAACAACAAAACGAAGTGGCGGAAGACCACACGACGTGGATTACCAAAAGAGTGAATAAAACTCTAGAACGATTTGAAGAGGTAAAAAAGAACACAGTGAGAACGTAATGCGTATAATGGATATGGTCCACAATAGTACTGCAGTCAGATAGACGGGTGTGATGCGTGAAAAACAGTGGTCGTTGTGAAGTTCTTCACTCAACAATTCACTTTGGTGAAGTGTATTTTTTCCGCAAACAGCTAAGCAAAGAAACTAAAACACTTTTCGGTAGTCCAAGCAATTCCCTTTCAAACGGTGTAATTTGATTTTAACTTCTCCTTACAAGTGTAGAATTACAGTCAATTTCAAAGTGAAAACTCACGAAAAAACACAACAACACATACAGCGTGTCTCAAAAAGTTGTCTGTCTATGTTTGCTGATAGTGAAGATTCAATGATAGGTTATAGGCCATACGAAAGCACATGAGAAGCAGATCTTATGTCATGCTATTGGTGTGGATTGCGCCATGCACCTCTACGACATATCAATTTTTACACCTGATTGAAAGTGCATAAGATAAATGTCATCGGTAATTCAACAGTAGTACATTCAATAGTTGTAGAAGATGTTCACTGACGAGCGATGTGCAAAACAGAAAATGGTTAAGAAGTTTCTCCTTTAATAGACCGCGATTCGCGGAAGCTATCATAAGCTGTCATCCTCGTCGTTTGCTGTTTTTTTTTTGAAAAATCATGGCGTCCTGCGCTAACAAGGTATCCTGCTCAAGACTTATTTGTAAAGGTAATCTGAATGTTATGGTGTTCTTATCCACCCTCGAGATCGCGCTGTTGTTGTACTGTCAACTAAACTTTGAGCGGACTCATAGTCTTGCAATACTCCACTAGTTGAAGCTTTTAAAAAATTCATGGCTTGCGGCGAGATGAGATGTCTTCTTCAAATTTTTTTCATGACGGTAATGAATTATGTGGAATACGATAGCTGTATTTTCTGTGTTCGACAGCGCGCTATTGGCGAGCTATCAATGAAATTTGGGGCGGACCCATGATTTGGCTTCAAATTTGTCGCAGGAAATTTGTTCGAAAATTCCTGTCGTTTTGCGTTCACGAGGTATTTTGCTGAAAATTGTTGCGTAAAGGCAATAAGGCATGGGAAACAGAGTGGTTATATTATCTCGCTCGCTTAACGCAAAATTGATGAAATACCGAACAGTTTACTAAAAAGACTGTAATTCTAGACTTGTAAAGAGAAGTGAAAATCAAATTACACCATTAGAAAGGGAACTGCTTGGCCCACCAAAAATTTTGTTTAGTTTTTTTGCTTAGCTGTTTGCTGAAAAAATACACGTCACCAAAGTGAATTCTTGAGTGAAGAAAATTGTATGTCTCAAAAAACCTCATACATTTCTTCAGATTCAGCACAACTAAAAATTTCTTGTATACTGTTTGAAAGAAGAAGATTTGCTCTATCAGAAACTGTGCACAACTTCCTCGGAAGTTCGTGGGCTGCCGGTCAAAGAAGGGTGGAAAATTCTGCGCGACTGAGTGTTAATAGAATTTTGGCCGCTACTGTAATTCGCAGATGCCACAGCAGTCAACCATCACAGTAGGTTCCACAACATTGCGTTGTTTCCAATCCTGGGAAAGTCGCCTAGAGTTGCTCTTACCGTTGCAAAAGGTCCGAAAATTTCATTTTTAACTTTCCCCGTTCTTCTGATTCTCCGAGAGCGTTGCACTTTACCGAGCTGCTTCGCTAGCGAGTATAACTGCTCTATAGGGGTGGGTATACTCGACGCGCCAAATTCGCCGCGATTTTGGCGCTGAGCGGCAAGTGGGAGGGCGGAGTTTAATTTCGCCACCAGCACAGCAACCTCTGCTAGCTCTCCACCTCTTCCTAATATCTGGATTGCTATTGGAATTATCCCATGGTCGGTCAGATAAATCTGCCCTTCGCGCGCCGCAACACGGCGTACCGCGGTAGGTCGCAAATACGGATTGATTTTAGTACCAACAGGTACTAGCAACTTATCTGTTGCCGTTCCTAGAGGATAGGCATAGGCACAGCTTGTTCTCCCAAAAGGAACTTGCCCCGCCTCATGCGATCAGTTTGACCCCAGGCTTTTTAAGGACTTGTTTTGTCCACATTTTCGAATAACGAGCGAGTTCTTTTGAGCTAGTTTTGATGAAAAATCCCTGTGAACACCTTTATTGGAGGAATAATGCGATTAACAGGATGTACTCCTGCGTTGAAGAGCTCAAGACAGCGATCCATCGGTCTATGACGATTTAATTAATAAAATTCTCCAAAACTCCGTCGCGTTAATCCCAACTCCACTTATTTATGTTACACTGGATAGTGAAACGTCCACCAATTACTCATTTCAGTAGCCTAATTAGTATCTGGTTCGTAAAGCTGTTTTTTCTCGGGTGTCCCTATCATTTCTAGACAGTGATTTCGTTGCACTCATTGCAAAAATCGTCCTCGAAACCTTCACCGTTCAAATCAGAAGTTCACGTCGCTTAGTCCCATGTTTTCTGCCGTGTTGAATTTACCAGTATAGATTTGGAATCAAATAGTATCGAGCAGTTCCTTGAATCAAGAAATTAGGGGGTGTCCCTATCTTTTCTGGACGCAGTGTCTAGTATCAATTCTCATTCAGCCACACCTTTGCATAAGTCAAAGTCTCAGTGTAATTGTAGTTCTTTCATCCTTTCGCTGAAGTGGGTTGTATGCGATAACGGAGACATGAGCAAAGGCTAATATCTAGCATATTGTCCCAGAATTTGTGGAAGAAAATTTCTGTTTATAACGAAGTCTATGCATTGTTATTAACCAAAGCAAAAAAAACTGTAAAAAGTCTGACGATTTTTCAACAGCTTCATGGCTCCTGCAATCTCGCTAAAACCTGTAAATGCTGAAGGCTTTTTGTTATTTGATTAATTCTTTTCAATATCCAACGTGGTTCGCTCGCTTTTTGGTTACGCCCTTCACTCAAACGAACTGGTCGAGCGAAGCGAATATCGAACAAGGCGAGATATTCGGGATTCGAACGAGAAGAATAACTACAAGATTAGAAGGGGCGACACCATCTCTCAAATATGTTTTTGAAATGTTTGCTAACATTGAGAAGAAGCTTGTGTTGCAGAGGCGTGACGTTATTTAAAAAAGCCAAATGATATGTTTGAGGTTTCGAACAAAAACGAACATGCACTTACCATAAAGGGTACGTAGTTCCGCTGCAATTGACTACTACAGAAGGAAGCACAATTCCCGGCCGTGTGTAGTACAGCTCTGAGAGATCGGTTCCTTGTCCAAACGTTCTGTTTACAAATTTCGGCTCGTAAATGTATGTACGGTGGGGAAAACCACTCCTCCCTGGGTTGTCGTTCATGGACTGATCGTCCTCATGATGTAGGTATAAGTGCAAACCAATGCCGTCTGTTTCGGGGTCATAGCTCATGTTCATATTGAAAAAAAAAATATCTGCGATCGGCTCCTAGGTACCAAGAGTGGAAAACGACACGACTCTGTTTGTTATAGAGCTTGAAGGTCAGGGTCTTAATTCTGAGTTCCGGAGCAATCTTCCCAGATTTCCGGCATTCTGACAGCGCAGGATACCATATAGTCACCTGTAATATACGTATATCGTTGTTATCATTACCATGTCTATCATTGTGCGAACGATTTGTGGACTTTACGAGCTGGACATGTGAAGACGAGGTGAATTCGAAATTGCGGATCAGCGCCTCACTCCGTCCTCCTTCCCTCCCAACACACACAGCACCCAATTTTCGGTCCCAAACAAAAGCCCACTGGGATCATGGAATCACGGTACACATTTAAATGTAAAGTAAGAATAGAGTGCTCGACGTTAGTCAGCTCTAGAAGATGCACTACGAACTCATTTTTCAGTCAGAATGAAAGATACGGCTCTTGAAACTTCTACAATCTTTCTGTTCTATAGACCCTTGGTTTTTGTGAATCACTCTCAATTAAGCCTTATAAAGCAGTTTCTGGAGCGAATGAACGGTCAGTGAAGTGTGATCTGCTGAAAACTTACTCTTGCGGTACATTTCATCTTCTTCTCATTGCTTACTCCCATAAGAATAAGCAAAGAAGTGACAAGCAGAACCGTTTTCGCCGTCACCATTGACTTGTCGGAGTGAAGTTTTACCAGACCTAGAAAGATGAACATGCTATTTGAGAGTTAGTCGTATAAGAAGATGATTGCAACCTACCAACTGGAGCGAGAAGAAGTTTCACAATGAGTAAGCCGGTTATCACCGACGGCCTTATCTACGAAGTGATGTGGATTTACAGGTAAGGTCAGGTTTCACTTGTTCCTTTTGACTCGGAATCACTGTAATGATGCGCAAGTTCAGCTTCTATTTAAGACTTGAATCTAGACCTTGTCCTAAATTCAAGTCTTCCCTACTTCAGAGAGGCTTCCCAAAAAACCTGTCTCAAGGGCCGTGTTCTTTTATGCTGCCCTCGGAAACTCGCTGATTGCCATTGTCTCTGGTGTGCTCGCCCAGAAAGCAGCCGACGCCTTTGGCTACTTGTGCGCCCTGAATATTTTTCCATTGATTTTTGCTTTCTACGACAGCAAGATCCTAAATGATGTGATCGTATAGCTCCGTTCGATGTATCACTGATGGTGCTGCTGGTGATGTGCCTATTTATTTTCCAAACATGGCCCGAGAAAAATGGTGGCGTGAAGGCCCCGATACGTGAGACGTTCACCGTGACAACTGAGACCATCAAGACAGGTGGCCGTTTCTATCTATTCGATTGCTCGAAATTTAACTTACCCGAACGATTTTCAGATGTGAAGTAAAAAAGTTTATGTCGAAAGCGTTTTAAGAATCTAATTTTCACCTATTTGTGTTACTGAAGCAAAATTAGTCAGAAACACTGCAGGTACCGCTCTGCTAAGTCGAAGAGAGAAGGCTCTTCGTTCAAGCTCCGACTACAAAAAGCTGGATTCGTGCGTAAGTCTTATAGTCGACTAATTGAAGCCCCAAACAGATCATGTTCGTTCAATGCTCGTCGGCTGTTAAAAGTCACATAGAAGATGTTTGTATTTTTCTCAGTCAGAACCCTATTTCCCTACTTTATAACTTTCTAAGTTACCCTTTTGGTCGCTCACGTCTGAGTGAAAACTGCTTCTTCTCAACAAAACCTGACGAAGCCACAACTTCTGGATAGTTTTTCCCTCAGGAGGAAGAAGATCGATTTTATTACAACGTATGAAACAATGAAAAGGATGGTAGGTCTTAATCCTCAGAAGTTCTTTTCTTCTGCATATCCACGAGCCATAGGCCCTGAGAAAAGCTGGTTCTAAAAAATTAGATTAAAAAACTAGACTCAGGCGAAACTTTCTCTCAGTCAGAGCGGCGATGGAGTACTCCAATTTGAGCAAAAAATGCGAGGTTCTCTTAATTTGGAAACTTTTTCAAAACTCTTGCCTACGTATTTAAAAAAGTGACACGCAGGTTCCCATCTATGTGAAGCCAAATCTGATACATTAGAGGTTGAATGTAACATTTTATTCCTCTAACGAATCTCGAAATCTTGTTTAAATTGTTCTCACTACCATGTTGAGTTTTGTTTTGTTGATCATTGTACTTTTCAGCACCACATGTGGAATTCCCGCATGTAGTAAATTAAATTAAATCAAGCTGATCAAAAACGTAGATGTTCATGTCTCATTAGACAGTGATAGTAACTGGAGATTCGACGTTCGGAAGTTCAAACAAAGGGGTCCCAACGCTTTGTTCCCTTGTCATAGCTTAATGTGGTCTTGCGATCGGAGGAGGTTCCCGGCCTGAGCTTCCGCATCCCAGGTGGCGCGCTTCTGCGTTTGTCAGCAGTTCGGGCTTGTCATCAAGACATGACAGCCGACGACATCAACATCCGCAACCCAAAGGGGGTTTGCCCGCTCCCTCGATCAGTGTCGGTGGACGTGAACTAACTCTAGTCGTGCTCACTACGCGTTCGCTGTTGTATTCGATCTTTATATCTTTTTTCCTCTTGGAGAATTCGCGTCTGCAGACGTTTGCAGCCGAGGCATGTTTTCAGCTGACTGCCGTTCGTTCTGGTCGCTGTGCCGCTTCTTCGATGAAGGGCGAAGAGTAGAAGATAGGCTTCTTCTGGTGTGAAAAGAGGTTTCTGGTTTTTTTTCAGCGAGAAGAATTTTCATGCTACCTCAAAGATATTTCAGAGGTGGAGAAACAGATGACGATGGTGTTTACATTGTTTACTAAAGTTACTAAGAAGTAAGCGAGAAACAGATTCACAAAAAAAAACAAAAAATGCTAGAACTCATCCTCTTCTGCCTTCAGGTCTACAGGAATCATATCCCAATAGCCTTGTTCTGAACGTTTTCTCAGTCTAGGCGCAGGCACTATCTAGAGGACAAATCCATTACACTGTCCTTCCTTTGTCACAGCTTCGCAGTCCGTCACCACACCTTCTCAAGTGTAAAGCTTCTCAGGAATCACACCTATGTAGTCGTCGTAAAAAAAATTGTGCAGGATGTTATAAAAGGCTGAGCGAGAGCATGGGGAGAGATCCTGTAGTTAGTTTTAGTAAACCAGATCATTTTTGTGCCGACGCAAACCTAGTATTGATTTTACGTTATAGTCTACGATTCCGAAAGAACAAGAAATAAAATTCGTCGCCAAAGAAAGTTCTGGGCGAAAAACTCCTGTCCACACATATGTGTGGACATCGTCCCACGCGCCCCCTTGCTGTCCACACATATGTGCGGACGCCGTCGTGAATGTGTTTAACAGGAAAAATGGGGCTCGCTGGTAGTGCTATGCAAATTCGTTGGGCGTTTGTTGTGGCAACTTCTCTAAGATCATTGGAGTTGTTGTTCCGGTACGTGTCGTCAACGTTGTTGAACTCAGAGCTGAGGAAAAACGCTCGCGAGCGATTGTTGTCCTTTGTACTAAGGTTTTGTTCACACAGAGGAGAGTAATATGACGAGATTACTTCCAGATCCTCACCAGTTCAGTTTATATTGTGATCGAATTCGATACCAAAGCTACGAAAATGTGTTATTCGTTTCAGGTGATTAAAACATTCAGAAGCAACATCATCTTTCGACGAAGAAGCAGAACAGTCAAAAGCAGTCAATATTCAGTAAGATAGCCCTTGCTCATGATCACAGCCAAAAACTTCGGTTTCACATTGAGTCATCCAACTCCACAGGAATAGCACTCACGTTTCCTTGATGATTGCTTCCAACTCGTCAAAATTGTGGGGCTTCAATCTGAATCCTATCAAACATCTCCTGAACGACATGGATAGAGTTTTGAAGCGTATGAAGCCACAAAATCTCGACGAGTTGGAAGCAGTCATCAAGGAAACGTGGAGTGCTATTCCTGTGGAGCGATGTATGAAGATGGTCGACTCAATGCGGAACCGTTTGGCTGTGATCAAGAGCAAGGCTATCCTACTAAATATTGACTTGTTGTTCTATAATAATCATGTTTTGATGATGCATTGTAGTTTATTGTGATTTTGAGAATGTGTTTGCCATTTACATATATATATATATATATATATATATATATATATATATATATATATATATATATATATATATATATATATATATATATATATAAAACAGCTAAAAAGTCTCATACTCATACCTCCAGATTCTCATTCCTCTACGCCGGGGCACTTTTTGGATGTATTGATTTCCCTTTTTCCTACGCCAATAAGCACCTTGTACGTAAATGCACAGGTTCCATTGCGTCCCACGCCTGACTACCGCCGCCGGCGGCAGCGCGGCGGCTGATGTGGATGGGCAACGCGGCAAGTGGGGGGCGGGCCTTTCACTTGCCGCGTTGCCGCTGCCGCCGGGTCTGAATGGGCCTTAACGCGACACGACACTGATAAGGGATAGCGGCCGGTGTCGCATTGATCGTGTCGCGCTTTTCGTATACGACAAGTGCGACAAGCCATTTGCGTTGCCGAACTTGTCGCATGCGACGAGTACGACACCGCGTGTGATAGATGCGTATAAAACGAATATGTCTCTTTGTTGCTCATTAGTTGTGTCCTCAAAACCACGCTGATCCATTCTGGAAGAAGGAAGGCCGAAGAGCCAAACAACTAGCAGCATGGCTGAGAGTTTTGTTTTGGATCCAACACAAACGAGCATAATTAGTACGAATCCTACCACTATGTCGATAACCTTAATAGAAAACGTTATCCAAACAGCGAGCGGGAGGAGATATTTGAGAAAACGCGAAGTCAAGGGCAAGAACTAACCTAAAACGAGGACGAGAAAACGAGAAAATAACTAAGAAAATTAGCAGGGGTGCGTTCAAAACAGCTGACGGCCCGCCTATCTGTTGCAGCGTACGCAATTGCGGCCCCCGCAGCACACTTTACGCAAATTCGCGCGCGGCGAACAGTGCGGCGATTTGTCGTGTCGCGTTAGTCGTCGACTGTGCACGACCCTTTACGGAGAAGGGATGAATACCCCCGGACTGTAAGATGTCTTGACCCGCGCATGTCACACTCTGCTTTCCCACTACGTTCGCGTTAGCCAACTGTAACCGCGCTCGCTTCAAAAAAAAATAAAATTGAGAATACTATTATGCGCATTTATCAGTGTGACGTGGGGAGAGGTACCAGTCCCTCCTCCCCCTTTTTTAAATAAGCAGCTTCATGATGAAATCCTGATCAGGTTACTACACGTTGCGGCAGTGATAGTATTATGATGCGCACGAAACAATAAAAGCGGTTCCCCGTGTAGAACACAACCCCTCCCCGCATTCATCAGGTCTCGCTCATAACTATGCTCGTCTCGTCCATTTCGTGTACGACTTACAGCCGCATACCAGACCAACTGGTAAACAGACATCAACTACAACTTCGATATTCCTACTCCAAATTCAACGTCATCGTCAGGAACCTATTCACTGTCAAGCGAAGACGTCAAACGTGACAATTTAAATTAAAACTTTGATCTTCTTTCAGGAACAATCCATTTCTTTTTCTTTTCGTCTCTGCTGTGCAAACTTTCAGAAACCCACTAACACCCTCACTTGGTAGGGGGAAGTCAAAACTCTGAATCCACCAAATAACGGGAGATCATTTCCTCTTGTTTGAGAAATCCCCAAACTGACCACACTTTATCTCACATTTATTTCCTAAATCTTCGTTGTTTTTCAATTAACAACCGGGAATAGTGCAAATAAAAAAATAATAAAATTCCTCCACCCAACCTTAGACAAAAATACAGGCAATCCTATCAAACATATTACTAACTACAAAACCAAAATTCGTGTCTCTCACAAACTCACTGTCCAAATTAAAACCTAAAATTGCATTTCTCTATATTTCACTTTCAAAACCGCCTCTAACTAACTCTCTCTAACAAATCTTGTCGCGCAAATCCAGAAGTAACCAACGAATCCGAACCGTCCAGAACCCAAAGCTCACAAACCAGTCTTGGACGGCTGCAACATAAACCATACATAACCTCGGCCAACAATCCAATCTACGTGCTATGGACCCTAGAATATCAAACTCGCTAACTATTGACCCGGCCGACTTACAACTTTCCACCGACCTATTAAAAGATCGCATCGAAAAATTCACCGCGGATGGCGACCGCACTTTCGAAGAATTTCTAGACGACTACACCTTCTTAATCGAGAACCTAAACGTTGACCAACAACACGCCCATATCCTACTACCCCTCTTCTTAAAAGGACCAGCTAAACGACTATACCGCGCTCTACCAATTTCTATTAAATCCGACTGGACGGCCCTCTGCAACTCATTAGCCAACAAATTCAAAATCACGGCCGACCCAGATACTAAATTAAAAGAACTACTGAAAATTTGTCAAGGAAACGACACAGTTCAAGAGTTCGCTGCTAAAATCCAGGCAATAGAAAGAGCAGCTTTCCAAGGTAACGCGGAATCAACAGCTTCCAACCAACCTATAATAAAAGCTTTATTAAAGGACTGCAACCCAAAATCACAGAATTTGAAGTAATTCTATCTTATGCAGCCACAGGGGTCTGCAACAGGAAAAACGCCTTGAAGAAAACTCTATCCTGGAAGGCCTCAGCTCATTAACCTTTAGCAATCAAGTAGGCGTACCACATACCCAAGTTAACAACCTAAACAACAGTCGCAATAACTTTCGTTCTAAAAGCCCTAATATTGCATCAACACAAACTCCCCGTATGCAAACTTCTTTTCGCCCATGGTATAAAAAATTTCCTAATCCGTCCAGGCGGAACCAACAAACAAACCGCCCGGCTTTCAACAACTCTTCTAAACACCCTGCTAAACATTCACATCAATATAACTACAAACGAACGCGACTGCATTCCGCCGGCTGCCGTCGTTCAAATTTCGCGCTCTACCGTAGCCACCTGCACATCACGCTGCGGGGTGAGTGTCTGGTGGGGATGGGTCGTCATAAGACAGCCAGAAAAGCTCTCGGAAGAGTCTAGATGGCTGAATGGATATTGAGGATGATTGTTGCATATGCGTTGGAAGTTTAAATCCTTCCTGCTCGGTGGTTTTGCAGTGCTTAGGTTCAGCCGTTGCTCTGCTTTCAAACGTTATCCTTTAAACCCTCCATTTGCGGGGAACTAGGTAGTGGTTCACCAACCCCGTAATTCGCTCCTTAGCTAGGGCTTAGGTGAATTACGCTTAGGTTTATCCGTAGGCTAAGGCTTAGGCGTAGGAGGTGGCTTGATTGTTAGGTGTCCGTGTTGGGACATTCCCACCTACTGGGTTTCTGGGATGTGTGGTTGTGGTCTGGTTTATCGTTCTTCTCTGTATCCTCAACTTCAAGCCTCTTGTGAGACAGAAAGTAATAGGTTAATAACCCCGGGAGTTCCCAGCCCAGCCATGCGGCTTCAGTGCAGTAGGCTTACGAACATTTAAGTACCATATATCCAGATTCTCTTTGCCTTATTTATTTATTGTAGACACGCATATCTCCACACGTATGGAAAAACCCAGGCAAAAAAATTTCCAAGCAAACAGAAACTCTACTACTAATGGACAAAAGAAAAAAAACCAAAGCAAGGAAACAAATTCGCTCCTAATAAGGGCGGTGTGCTCCGCTCATTCCTCCAGGCTGCTCAAACTATGTACCGCAAAACAATCGAGCAGCAGGTATTCGAACCTCCAACGCATAGGTAGCAATCATCCTTACTATCCATTCAGCCGTCTAGACACTTCCAAGAGCTTTCCTGGCTGCCTTATGACGACCCATCCCTTATGACGACCCATCCCCACCAGACACTCACCCCACAGCGTGATATGCAGGTGGTTACGGTAGTGCGCGAAATTTGAACGACGGCAGCCGGCGGAATGCAGTCGCGATCACTACAAACGCCGTTCTCAACGCAATAGCTTCGTAACCCCAACAATACAGCAACAGAATAGCGCAACTTTTGACAAAAATTCCGGACAAACCCTGGCCACAGAAGCGGAGCCGCCCAACCACGACTCCACTTGTTTAGAACACGCAACTCCTGAGCAGAAGCCACGGCAAGAGGGTCAGCTAGAAGAACAGCTCCTCTTCGAGAAATTGAACGCGCTAGTCATTAGTGATAACGAACAACAACTTCATTCCAAAATTCAATCACTCACGAAAACCATAAGGTCGCAAAAATCTACAATTCGCTCTCTCAACCACTCGCTCCACAACAAAAATAATAGTAACTCAGTTCCAACGACAAGATCCCGGGTCCCATCAAGGCAAACTAGGCCACCAAACACCGTGCAGCCGTTCTCCGGCAGAACCGTTTTCCATAACACCGAACGGATTCTCCCTCACCACCATCGTGTTCAATTTCCACGTACTCATGCTGACCATCAAAACCAATTTTCTCAGCGTCCACGTCCACTGTTTTCTTATTACTATCACCAATAATTACAATATCGAAACCCTTAGTATATCAACCCCTATCTCAGCTCTCCAAATTACTGCTGCAATCATTCTAAATACACATAAAATAAAAACAAAATTAAAATTTTCATGCAATTCGAAAAAGCGTACTAAAATAAAAAGCTCCTATCTTCCCAGACAAAATTAACGCTAAAGTTTTCGAATCTATCAAAAAAATAAATATATATGTCTTGTTCCTCTCTGACGATCCCTTCATATTATCAACAACAAATTCATCCACCTTAATTCAGTAAAATATACCCTAAAACACGGAAAACACTAAATTCCGTTTCTACTCCTCCACTTTCTCTCCATTTAGAATTGCCAGACCGCGCACTTTCTTCTTTAGCACTTGAATTCACTAAAAAACCTGTCTTAATAAGTCTAACTCAAACCAAATAAAAAAAGAGCTCTGAACAGAACTCACCTTCAAAATATCCGCTCGCGCTTGCATCGTACTATAATAATACTCTCGCATCTCATCCACAACCTTTTTGCACTCATCAACGCGTTCTCTCCTAAGCTTTTCACGTTCAAAACGCTCTCCTATCAACAAAATACTTTCCTTTCGTAGCCGACGATACTGGAAACAATTCACATTTTTACCAATTCTTCATAAAAAATAAACAAAAAAAAACATCAACTCTTCACTATATTCACGATAACGTATGTTTACTGTAGGTTTTGGAACAACCACTTGAGTAGTCTCGGATAACATAATCCTAGGTTAATAAATCTCAATACAACTAAAACAAATCAAAATTCCAAACAATTATATTCCACAATCCTCTTGCGGAGGGTACGGATATCATATCGTCTTTACGTGTACAGCTCACAAAGTCCACAAATCGTTCGCACAATGATATACATGATAATGATAAGAACTATAGCCAGATACGTATATTACAGGTGACTACGTTTTATCCCTCGCTGTCAGAATGCTGGAAACCTGAGAAGGTTGAACCGGTCCTCAGAATTAGGTCCGACGTCATCAGAATCTACAACAAACAGAGTCGCATCATTTCCCAATCTTCGATGTTTGAAGTCAGTTAGACATGCTTGGGGCTTTATGGACATCGACTATGACCCCGAAACAGATGGCATTGGTTGGCAAATCAACCTTTATCACGAGGACGATCAGACCATGAACGACAACCCTTTGACGAGTGGCTATTTCCACCGTACACATAATGATGCGAAAATTCTAAGCAAAACGTTCGGACAAGGAATCGATCTCTCAGAGCTGTACTACACACGGCCGGGAATTGTGCTTCCTTCTGCAGTTGTCAATTGCAGCGGAACTATGTACCCTGTATGGTAAGTGTATGTAATTTTTGTTCGGAATCTCAAAAATATCATTCGGCTTTTTTAAATAACGTCACGCCTCTGCAACACCAATGTTACCAAACTAATCAAAAATATTTCTAAGGAATGGGTTCCTCCCTTATGATCTTGTACTTGCCAAATTCTTTTTATTCGAATTCCACATATCTGGCCTTGTTCGATATTCAGTTATATCGAGTAGTTTGCTTGAATGGAGGGCGTAACCAAAAAAGCGAGCGAACCGTGTTGGATATTGAAAAGAGGTTAATCGAAAAACAAAATGCGTTCAGCATTTGTGGTTTTAGCGAGTTTGTAGGAGCCCCAAAGCTGTGGAAAAATCGTTAGACCTTTTTTTCAATTTTTTTGCCTTGGTTAATAACAATGCATAGACTTCGTCATAAACAGAAATTCTCTTCCACAAATTCTGTGACAATATGCTAGATATTAGCCTTTGCTCATGTCTCCATTATCGCATACAGCCCACTTCAGCGAAAGGATGAAAGAACTACAATTACACTGAGACTTTGACTTATGCAAAGGTGTGGCTGAATGAGAATTGATACTGTATATAGAGCTTGTTGCCCAATAGGCAAAAGTCGTCATGCAACAAGCTGCTGTCAGTTACATGCAGTTCACGACCACTTCGCTTTCAGGGATTTTGGGGAACACAAATGTGTTACTGCTGATTTCGTTGTTGGGAACCACGGATCATACGAAATCACTCAAAATCCGCCCTCGCTGGTTCCGGTTTACTATTCACAAATCGCTGTAGGCGATCTCTATTACTTCTGATATGGAGTTTTGAATAAAGATATTTGTTATTAGAAAGGACCATGTGTCGCTCTTTCAGTGCTGTCTGCCGGTTAATTTACGTATAAAATGCAGGATTGAGCTTTTTAAGGGTAGGGATGACGTTGACGACGTTCGAAATGTTGGAGGGATAAGGTAAGGGTGGGTTAAGTGAGGTGCCTGAGCTAAAATCATCGACAGCGTCCAAACTTCGTATGTGGGTGTTATTTGGGTCGCTGATCACGAATCTAACATTGGTTTCTGAATTCGCGTTCGTTTAAGATAAGTTACGGTGGATATTGGCCACCCATATTAATGTTGTCATTTACTAAAATTTGTGCGCTCTAAGTTGCTCCAAACATGATTTTCTTCAACCTCCATGACAAAATCGCAAAATGAGCACGATTTGGTATCAGTGCGATTCAAGCAAAACAAAAACACAGCAACGGGATCCAAAACCTCGGGCGTCTGAACAAGAGTCCACTGCGGTACGGCTGTGCTACCGAAGCAGACTGCAGCGAGCGTCTCACCTCGCAGACCATTCAGCGCCCCTCTTGAGCAGTGTTTTCTTTTTTGCGTTGTCGGACCACCCACTGCCATTCAGGAGAAAAAGATTACACATCTGTGATCTAAGCTTCAAGCTCTATAAGACCATATTGGTCTTGTCAAGAGGGGAAGTTCGCTGACCTCCCTTGTCAGATCATTTTTTGTTTTCACACATTCATAGAAAACGCGTCTCTAGATAATTGAAACCTGAGACCGCGTTTGTCGGGTATTGGATATGAAAACGATTATAACGCTTCATTTTCGCTGCCACTGCCCAATGGATAACGATGTCCTATTGAAGTGTGATCATCTGGAACGAACAACTACAGTACCGGACGCGCCGCAACGATAAAACGGCGGTAGCGGCGCGACGGAACGCCGAAATGTGCCAGTTCGGAGTCCACGCGTGGTGACCCGGTCGGAGTCAGCTGCAATTCATTTGCGCCCATGCCCATCGGGGAGCCCCGCAGTGTAGCTTCTTCGAGTCAACCCGTGGGGACTACTACATATTGCTACCTTGGAACGCCGCATATTCATGGTCGGCGAGGAAGGGGCCGAAGCATAGTCGGTGGTGAGTCACCAAACGAGGGACCGAAGCGGCAATGCGATCCGAAAATCGTGGGGTCAAAAAAATCGACTGGAAGCAAGTTTCACGAATTTGGAAAAAGTGTACGTGGATAGATAGAGCATGAGCTGCTGAACTCAAATCTAAGCCTAATTTCACAAATAGTTGAATTATAAGAAAGTTATCAGAAAAAGCCGCTTTGGATTACTATTGATGGCTTTTTCGGCTTTTGCTCGAAAGACACGTCCGGTACAGCATGTAGCAAGAGGCGCTACGGACATCCGACCGACCCGAACCCGAGTTAGCCAGGCCTTCCATCCCTGTGGGATAGGGTAAATTGATAATAGATTTGTCTGCGAATGTGAAGATACTGATCTGATATAGTGGTTGACCACTATATCAGATCAGACTATATCAGACTATATCAAATCACTGTCTTCACAAACGATTTTATGAGCCAAATAGTAGGCATTCAGCATGCCTCTACGATTCTCCGTGGAACACCAATGCGGCAACACGTCCTTGAGGGATTGACCGACGTCGACCACCTCACCTTTTTACCAGATAAGGTAAACAGCGAGCGGCGTGCGCGACACGTTAGCACTTGCGATTGCTCTCCTATCTCGAAACCAATCAGCTCGCCACCATCGTCCTCACCTTTGCCGGCTGCTCACCTCAGTTCCTTCAGCTGCTTCAGCCGTTCCTTCTACAGTTGACGCCTGGCCACCTCGCGAAATAAGCATGACGTTGTTGTTCTGCTGCCGTTTTGTCAGTCCGCCACTGCTGCCCGAACGAACCAGTTTTGTCACTTGGTAGCTGTTCTAACTGCTAGGATCGCTTTCTTCATGCCGTTATTGTTCGCTGCGCTTTTTCCGTCTTTGTCGTCTCCAGCAATTTATGACTTACCACTTCATAAATTCCACTGCACTTCTGGAACCAACGGCGAATTCCGCTACAACTTTCGTTAAACAAATACGGTATTCAACGATGAAACTCGGAATCAGGACTCAGTCGCTGGCAGTAACCACTCGGTCAGTATATATACAAGGTGCGACAAAAGTTCTTACCTCATAATGATATTGAGGTAGGTGGAAAGGAATTTCAGGAATAGGCAAATTTTTCTCTCTGTGACACCCCTAGCTGCTCGTTATTTTTGGTTCGTTCTGACTCAGCGCTCATGTCCCACGAAAACGCCGGCTGCTAGAGTCGTCAGCAGTGGTCGTCCTGTTGAGTGAGCGACGATGTCCCCTTCGGGGTGGACTGTTTGCTGAGCGTTCTCTTGTGTTCTCTGACTTCTTTAACAAGCCAGTCCTTAGTTGAGCTCTTCTGCTTGTTAGTTTTTTCCTACTTTTACTTTACTTCCTTTCCTGTTGCTGCCTCTTCTGCGCTACACCCTCGTTATGTCCTTTATCGTGAGCTTTGGTCATACACTAATCAAGAATCTGATGCACCTCCGGCAGCTCGTTCTACGATTAGGTTGTGGACCTCCCGATTGATTGTTTTTCCATCGCGTAGTAAAACTTCTGCTGAAGCTTCTTCCTTTTTCTTCTGATAATATTTCAGTAGGGTAACTAGAGCCCGTCTGAAGTATCTATCGCCTATTCGATTTCGCTGGATTTTTTTTTCAAAATATGAAGCCTAAACTATTGGGTGTCAACTGCATCTGCTCAATGAGCTTTGATTAGGGCCTTCTGCTGCAGTGTCCAACCCCGAAACTTTGATGTGTAATGGAGTAAGGTGTTCTGTATATTCCTTCAAAACATGGGGTACTAGGAACTTAAAGAGGGTCACGGTGGGCTTGAGAATGAACCGCACCGCCAAGATCACCTAGCATTGATTAGGGTGGGTGAAAAGCCGGCACAAAAGTCGAACCATCAAGCACCTTCCACTACTTCGTAGAGGAGTTTCAGTGCTCATTCCATAGCTGCAAAGCGTCCTACTTTATTGGGAAAGGTACGAAAGTTCCCTCATCCACCGATACCGCACGCTGAGCCTGTTGCTGGTCCCATCCAGCCTGTCGAAGAAGTGAAGGTGGCATTGAGGAGGATGAAGCCCGGCAAAGCAATTGGTCCGGATGAGCTTGCTGCTGAACTGTGGAAGTCACGCTTCTGGAATTCCGCTTTCTGGCTCACGTCCTTTTTCAACCAGATCATCGCGGAAAAGAAGAAGCCCTCCGATTGGCAGCGAAGCACGACTATACCGATTTGGAAGAAGAAGGGTAGTGCAGCTGACTGTACTACTTACAGACCTGTAGATAACTCGGGAGCTCAGGACGTAAGCTCGACTAGCAACAGTTAGCTCACAAGCGAGAATTCGCCAAGAAAAGAAAGCTGCACTACAACGAAGGTGCAGCGTTAAAGGCAATGAAGGCACAAATGGACGAAGACGATATGGAATAGCTTTTAAGAGTCGCAAAGGACGGGCATGTTGCGGTAACCTTTCCCCTCCTATGCGCTATATGTTACGGTACAGGAAACACTTGTGCATTATCTCTACCCTTTTTGATATAGGAATTTGTTTTTGATGTAAACAGAACGTGAAACAGCGGATGACTATAATCATCAACGTCGTTGTGAATTATTGTTTTCATTGTCAATTAGTTGCACTGAACATTTCGTCAGATAATTTTGCTATTGTTCTCGCGGGGCACTCGCATTCCTATGCGGGAGAGCTATGAAAGTTAGAAAATGTGATGGGATGCGTTGTAGATTTTACAAATAATGTTCGTGTTCCTCCTCATGTGATGATTTCAAAATCTATAAGTCAGTTAGTGCTTCTGGTTCTGATCAATATTTGCAAATGGCCATTGACAATGTTGCGGATTGGTCTCTGCGTAATGGTCTTCCCTTTCAACTGAGAAATCCCGTGTTCTTAGTATTGGTGAATTTGATAGGCACCCTATTTACAAACTGTACGGGAATACGTTGATGGTTGTTGAAGAAGTTAAATACTTAGGCGTTACCTACTCCAGTAAATTCAAATTTGACTCTCATTACAAGTCCATTATTGCTAAAGGATCTCGTAGGATTCATAACCTCTTTAGGATCCTCCATACTGAGGATCAGTGCACTCTAGTTAGAGCCTATAAGCTTTATGTACGTCCGATTCTTGAATCTAGTTCTATTGTTATCTCACCTGCGAAAAAGAAAGACATACTGGCGTTGGAGCGGGTCCAAAACATTTTTACCAGAAAACTGTTTGTTCGTTGTCAAGGTTTCTCGTATGATGAGGTACCTGGTTATTCATCTAGGAACAAATATTTGGGTCTACCGTCTCTTGAATGGCGGAGGAAAAGATTCGATTTGTTGCTTGCTTTCAAAATGTTCAAGGGCTCATCCAAGCTTAGATTATCTGATTTTTTACCCTCGTTGCTTCACATACTAGAGAGCTGATATTAAGTTAACTACCTCCTCTGCTCGGACAGTGGTCAGGTCAAAGTTCTTCAATCATAGAACTCGTTCTAGTTTCAATCGTGTACTGCGCTCTCCTTATTGGAAGATGAAATTTGAAACTTTCAGATGGCATGTTTCTAAATTTGTCGTTTAGTTGTACTTGTTTGTTTGCTTGTGTTATTCTAGTTGGTTGTTGTTTGTTTATCTTTATTTCGTGCCATATGGCACCCACAATGAATACATAAATAAATGTTAGCTGTTCCTTTAACTAATCGTGATATTAAGCAATCGTTTCTTGGTTGCTTCAGCATGTGTATAGTTCTTCTTGTCAGGAAATCTGTAAAATTCGTAGTCAGTTACGATATAACTGCTGACACACGCACTATGGAGAGATCGATCTAGGTCTGAGCAAGCCTTCCATCAATCTGGGGTGCGGTGAAATGGTAATAGGTTAATCTGGGGAGGATGGAAACACTGACCTGGCGCTGCGGCTGGCCACCGCAAGTCATTGTAAAGGCCTAATGCGCATTCAACAGGCCTCTGCGATTCTGAATGGAACAACAATGTGGCGGCGCGTCCTCAGGGGACACATGAACGCTGACAGCTTTATCCGGCAGGATTGAGGAGTTCATAGATCGAGAAGCCATGATTAGATTCATTTCCTTCCAGGCTCTGAAGATGTGGAAACCGCCGGAACACGCGCCGTATGAATGTCAATAACACCCTCGCGCCCATTTTCACGAAGTCAACAGCTTCACGGTGGTGCTTCACACAGTACAGTCGTGGAGCCATATTCTCTAGCCTGGTGGTTTTCTACCCATTCTCTAGCCTTACTCCTACGATTCTGAATGGAACAGCAATGTGGCGGCGCGTCCTCAGGGGACTTATCAACGCTGACACCTTTATCTTTACCTTTACGATAGTACCACGCCGTCGGTTAGCGGCTCCTACATGGTAGGGTTTATAATGCCACAGCTAGTTACTCTGTTAATTTGTTTATTTATTTATCCTTACATCCACACGGATGTGCAATACAACCGGAATCACTAGCGAAACTGACGAAACGAAACGAAGAAAAGAACCACACTGCACGGAACAATACATTTCTTACACTACTTTTCTTGAAATCTCCACTCCTTTCTTTCTTATGTCATTTCTTATTGATCTTAATTATTTAATATTAAATAATAAATATTATATATCTAATATTTTTCCTATTTCTGCTCTTAACGTTATCTACAAAAAATGCGGTCAAGCTAACTAAAGACCTGCAGACTATATAAGCTTCGTGAAATGGTGGCACCTCTAATGAAGCTCAAGAAAAAAAGTGTTTCGATATTCACTAACAATTCGATGCTACGGTTTCAATATAGTGGTAAGTGTTCTCATTTCTTATCTATAGGCATTACTTTTTTCATGAACGTGGTACTCCATTTGCCTCTTCCACACGCGCTTCGTGAGCTGAAGATTCCTCTAGACACCGGTGAACAACTGGATGTACGACAATACGGGGAGTCCTATGAAGTTTTATGAGTCACATATTTTATGGGTAGTGTGATAAAATGTTTCAGAGTCGTTAACACATATTTTATCTCCTCATATCTAACGTATTAGACCAATCATCAGTGCTCTCTAACAGGTTGGTTACATTCAATTTCCCGAAAGAAATAGACGCTAGCACAATGGCATCAAGCAGTTACTTACTAGACGAGATAACAAATGATTTTCCGCGATTTTCTCATAAAATCCACTAAGATAGGAAGCGACAATCATGGGCCTACAAGTTTCAACATAATTTGCTGAGCGTTAATTTAACTGTGCGACATAAACGAATATTCCACTGGGACCGTAGGATGCACAAACAACTGATCTCAGTGCCTATTAAGTAAAAGAAGCGACATACTGACCATTCTTTTCTGATGAGAGGAAGAGAATCCAGAGTTAAATCATGTGTCATTTAACTGAAACAGGTCATTCGAATAGACTATTGCTCCACACTGCACGACGCAAACATTTGCACTGTTATCGAGGAAATACAAGAGAGCTAAACAGAATCTCTCAGTCTCCATATTGACACTATCAAGCTCAGTAATTGAAATGTGACTGCCATTCTTAACGCTATCTACAAAGTGAATGCTATCGTAATCTCATTCCAACTCTGTTCATTGCTGTGCAGCATATATAACAGAATATTGCCTCATATTTGGACTGAAGGATCTCCTCATGGGGCCATTATTTGTCTGCATGAGTGTGAAATTTTCATGGAATTTCTGTGGAATAGACGATAGTTTACACTCTTTAAGAAGTCATAATCGGAAGCGCATGTTTCTTCTTATCACGAGAAACCCTCTGAATTGAGAAGGTTATGCGTTACATTATTGTTTAATTGAATAAATAGGAATTTAAATTGCACTGAGGCTCTCATAGTCTTTGTGCATCTTTAGCTTGTGTCCTGAATTTGAGTTTTCATTCCTTTTGTTCTTTCACCCTCTAGTGTTTAGTTCATTTGGGCGCGTTGTTGGACGTATTCAATAGAATGGAACAAAATAAAGTCGAACGATTGTTTCCGTGTTCCCCATGACAAGTATGTAGTTCCAATTTGCTTCGTGTTTCCGTGTTCCCCATGACAAGTATGTAGTTACAATTTGCTTCGCATTGTATCTAACAAATCACCGGTAGTATGCATCAGTTGGATCTACCGAGACGCAAATAGCACAGAGCAACATTTAATTGTATTATGATGCGCTAAGAAAGCGCGCGCTTTGGTAGAAACGAAGTGATTGACCTCAAAATTTTCCCCTCATCTAGAGAAGCTGTCCACGTCACTCCCGCGGCATCTAATCATCTAACTCTCTTTTTTTGACCGTTGGTTGAACCCTTTTAATAATTCAGTAAGTCAAACGGTGAGTAACGGCATGATTTTTGCGAATGTTCTGGAAAAGTTAGCGACAAGAGCGAAGTTCGAGGAAAGTTAGAGCTGCAGGGAAATTTGGGTTAGTCTAGCTGAGATGAATGGGTATTATAAAAGGGCGCTTCCACTCCGTGAATAAGCAACGGCTTGTCTAATGAAGCTCAAGGCAAGAATATTTTTCAATATACACGAATATTTCGAAAAAGAATCCTCTAATGAAGCTCAACGTGAAAATATTTCGATAAGTACAAAGATTTTGATACAATGAGCTGAAAATAAATAAATAAATAGTGGTAAATGTTCTCATTCTCGCTAACATTTCGGCGACTTCGCCTTCCTCAGAGCCTAGGAGATACAATATACACTCTTTTTTAATATGTAACTGAGGGAGTCTAACAGAGGATGCCATCAATGACTTATCGCAATTCTAGGTAATACCTATTGTCAGAGGCGTTGGGGTTCCCACACATCGCGTTTCGTGGCTGCTCAACTAGGTGCTCAATCAAACTCTCAAGTTTCTTCCAGACCACCTTCCCAATACCATTGCTTTTCTGGAAGGCCTCGAAGTATCGGTGGAAGGAAATTGCTCGTAGAATCCTGCGATATCACATCGCTATGCACAAATATCGCTAAGGACCGTGCGATGCAGTCGGTGCGCGAAATCCTGGTAAAACATCAAGGCCAGCTCAATTTGTGCTGACTAAACATAACACAAGTTATGACTTTCACAAATGAGTGTCTGAAGTGCAACGTGTTCAAGCGGTCGAACATCTACTGTAGGCAGGTCTGTGGGTTTGCATGGGCCAGCGTCTGCTTCCGATTCTAGCTATTTCGTTCATTTTCATAATTGAGACCCCTATACTTGATCACATATCGTACTGTCACACTGATGACTATTTCATTGTGTGCGCCACGCAAAACGAAATGGATTTTTGTTCCAAACTGCTTGATTGCCAAGCAGAGGACATTAAGCTCACAAGGGAGAACACAACAGGTCACTGGCTGCCGTATCTCAGCGTACAGGTCAGCCTTGCACGGGGCAAGTCCCACATGAATTGGTATTGAAAGAACATCATCGTCCATTTCAGATCTGCTCATCTGTCGCAAACGAAGAGGGTCATTGTCAAAAACATGTTTCGAACGGTAGCCGTTGTATCCTGGAACACCGACCCAAAGTCGGAATCATGGGACATGGCCAACAGTGTTGCCATCGAGAATGGGTACCCCGGCTAGAACCAAGCCGAAAGGTCATCGGACACCCGCGATGGTGCCAGGACGCCGAGAGCTGAACGATAGCAGAATCGTTTTCAAGGTGCCCTCCGTCTCAGAGAAATCGGCACTGAGGTAACGAACGGCGATCGCAAGGCTGCTCTTGATAACATGGTCAGTGTAGTTGCACTACCACCCTCCAATATCAAATCACGGCTCGTAAGGAATCGGTTACACGGTCGTTTCTGCAGGACTCGCCAGTGCATAGTTTGCCCACTCGGAGAGGGGGGAGATTGTCTGGTCTCGTGAGTGATGTATCTTTTTAATTGCACGGTCTGCAACTGAAAATATATTGGAAAGATGGGTAGACCCCTTTGGAAGCGCGTTAAAGAGCATTTGGGCACGCTGCGTAGGTGCGATATATCGGAGCCACTGGGTGAGTATAGGTTGCGGTGTCACGATGGCTCGATGGTGGAGGTGGCGGTAGCGATCCTGTCACGCGAATTGGAATTCGCGGCGCGGAAGGCCTTTGATGCGTTGTGGATTGTCGCGAGAAATTCCACGATCAATAGGAAGGAAGAATGCGTGGAGGTGGCACAGGAGCTGGCAGCATTCGCTGACCTATGCGGTCTTGACCCGAAGGACAGTCGGACAGAGGATCGTCAGGGTCGCCACTTTATCTTATGTATCGCCCGTAGCTTGTAGTTTTCATCGGTTGTCTACTCACCCAGATCTGAGTGTGTTCGCCCTATTCGCGGTTCGTCTTTCTCTCATAATGCCTTCTGATTCGCCGCTGGAACTTGAAATTGTTATTGAACAAGTGACCTCTCAAATTCCTCTTTTGTCTTCCAGGCTCTAACGAAGACAGATTCGCGGAAACGTTTGCAGGAATGAACTTGTAACATCTTGGCTAATTGGCTTGAGCCAGTCTATTACGTACTACTATATTCGACATGCGAAGATTCAACAACAGTCAATCATGAAACGTTCTCATTCTAATTAAAGACATAATTGGGCAAGAAAGCCATTCCAGTCAGCATCCTCTCGTTATCTATTCATTGACTTCTCCCTATTGGCAAATAGAAGAAGTTGTTCTAATGATGGTACTAGGGTCATGACAAAAATTGGGGCACAGGCGAAATTCGAACCTGGTATTGCCAAATAAGTAATGTTTCGATATACCAAGAAGAAAACCGACAAGGCTTTTTTCTTATCTCAGAAGCAAAGTTGGTTGCTCACGATACAAGTTGATCTGAAAAGTGAAAATTCACCTAGACCCAGTGTATGATGTAGAAGCATTGCGACGATTTTTGGCTAAACGGGCCTTGTTTTAAAGCGGCACGCAAGCTAACAAGGAAGTAAATGATACCCTCCTATAATTGCTCCGCAGCTCTAACTGGAAAATTAATCGCTCGTTAAGTAGATTACGTTAGATTGCAGTAAGCATCCCAGGTAGAGAGGCCACTATTACTTTCGAAGAAGTGCAAAACGCTCTTTGCTCTGGTGGTAGGTACGCCTGAAGAAACCGAACTGAAGATATCAAATTTATTTGTCTATCAAATAACAGATAATAGTGCCTACATCGGTAGCAGGTCTCAGCCTCCCAAAGAGCTTTGACATCGGGGTGGTTCATAGTTTCTCCCATATTTCGAAAAAAAAAATAGAGTTGTAGAGCGAGTTGGTTTCTATTAGATGTTTCCCTTCAGAAACCATCTCGATAAGTATTTACGGATTCCCTGAGCCAAAAACGTTTTAAGCCTGGGAGTTTTGTGAGATATAAGTGTAATAGTTAAGAGGAGTGTCGGCAAGAAAATGACTCATATGGTATTTTGAAACGTCACTATGTTCAGTTTCAAGAAAAACAGAAATATCACGGAGAAAGGAAGGATAGAAATGAAATGGCCTTACAACACGAAATATCTTTGCATGCTTTATGGGCAACAGATGTGACAGTGAATTTTCTTCCACACTTCTTAGGGAAGAAACAGTATAATTGGCGAGAAACACGTCGCGTCATATGTTATGATGACGCGAAGAGTACATGTAAGATCTAAGGCGTTCGCGGCAGCTAAGGGATATTCACAGGGCACGGTTGGTGGCGACGATATGCGAGGGTGTTGGACGGCATCGTGGTGTAATCAAAGCAGTCCACCAGTGTCAGAGCGAAGTTGTCCAGTAGTTGGAAAGACAACCTAGATGCCGAGAACAGCCGAGAACTGCTAAAACTGCATTAAGACTCGCAGTGCAACGCTAAGTGTCGGTAGAGTAACAGGTCACTCGAACGAGTTAGCCGCCGCTCTAGGGCATTTCAGAATTGACCTGTGCGCGTTGCAAGAGACGAAATTGTCTGGCAGTAAGTCGAGAGACATCGACCGTGGCTTCAGCGTTCTGTACTTTGGCAGCCCCAAGACCACAAATGGTGTCGGAAATGTCAACATCGGCCATTGACCTGCACCACAAAATTCACATCCCAAAAGCGAAACTATTTCGGACGCTTCGAAATTATCCGTCAGTCAGTTCCGCTCCGCTTTCTTGCCACTAGTAGCATCATCAATGCCATTCCTGTGGTCAAGCTTATGGTACAGAACACAGGAAAAAGCAAAGATATCTTTATCTTGCCTTCCTGTACAAAGAAAAGGCATAGGGACGTGTGACGAGGTGATCTGGCGCACACTACCTAAACAGCCCACACTTGGAAAGCTTGCAAATTAGGTACTGAAGCTGTACACCGACCCGATAAGTAGAGCAGGCGGCTGCAGGAGTTTCGGCAGAATTCTCAGTCTGCGTTGGTACTTACCAAGGGTCGCCGCTGTCTCCTTTCCCACGTTGTTGTGATGGACGCGGTCACGAAAGACCTACAAAGATCAGTCCCATGAACTTTGCTTATCGCAAATTATGTAATGCTTGCTGTCGAAGACAAGAAAGACACTCGGATTTTACATTGAAAGAGTGGAGTGAGCGGTCAACGCAGTTCGATCTTCGCCTAATTGTAAGGAAGACGGAATACCTCTTCACCCAGGTGAGCGATCCTAGTCGAGTTGCACTTGATGGTACAGAAGTTGTTAAGATCAGCAACATGGAACATTTCGTTTCAACAATGTTTCCTTTTATTACTTGAGCAGAGAGTGGTTCCTCTCTTCTTTTTCCTTTTATCTATTCCTTCTTCCTATTTGTTTAAATTTAGCTTGTGGTATTGGTTCCGTGATATTTTCTTAATTTATCTCTGTTCGTGCGAGGTACCGTCCTCCATTATGCATTCCTGTCATACTATTCTGTTTCACATTTTTCAATCGATTTGATGTTCAGTTTGGATTTATATTTCTACTCGTGATATTTGGATTATAGTGGATTGTATAGGTTAGTTTCAATTCATTTCCTACAAAGTCTTCCACCTTGCTGATGAGACCCAGGGGGTACATTATATTTCCTTTCGTTTGCTCGTCCAAGGTATGGGTCGAAACGAGCTTATGTATCTGTTTTTTTGAATTGCTTCTCTTCTCTTCGATTTCTTTGTCTCTGATCGAGGCTTCAGCAGCGAGCTGAACACTCGAGTTAGCAGTGCTTGTGGCGTGCGTCTACGGACATGCTTTGCGATAGGAATATAGCGGAATGATCGAAATCGAAGATTTTTTTCGGACAGTCCTAAGGCCCGTTGCTTTATATGGAGCTGAGTACTAGTCTACCACTACAGAAGTTGAGCGCTGCCACAGTGTCGACTTCTGTGGAAAGCTGCGTAACGCGACTAAATAACGTCCGTTACCGACAAGCTTCGCGAGCCGTGTTCGGCATGCGCTATAAGATATGGCACGGTATGCAAAATTGGACTCGGCCTGGCATACAAGAAACAAAACTTATACTACGACCGAAACAGCGCGAATCGGAATACGATACATGTAGAGGGTAGAGAGAATTTTTCCATATCACCTCGTGCGGGATAGCAGGGTATGAATAAAAGAGTTGGTGGGATGGACGCCGAGTGGATAAACGCAATACTAAAAGAAGATATTAATAGCGTCAGTCTAAGTCGCTCTTTCTGAGGAGACAGATTTCGTGGGAGATTATTTTGGATTCGCAATTTTTGACTCTACTGTTGCGTTTTCCTGCTGCACCTCCTTGTGCTTTGTTGTGCTAGCTTACTCTCATCTAGAATCTCTTCATTAGGAGTTAGTTCATACATATTTGTGATTACACCTTATTTCTCAAGAGTGCATAATTGTAATATGTTACGGCTCTTCCCAGTGAATAGTCACAAAGGCACAACGCAGATTACAGTAATTAACTTATTCACAAACAATGTATGATAAGACAGTTGTGACGTGAAGAGTTGATGGACGGAGATTGTCGGTCGGCTATTCGTTGATGATGTTGTCGAGGGAGATGGAGGGCTGCGTAATAGGAGGTAAGCTAAAAAGAGAAGAAAAATTAATTTCCTGACGAAATGTCAAGATGTTAAATCCACAGTCGATAGCCACTAGAAAATAATTGCAGTCGCTTAACGGCAGGGAACAAAGAAGCTTCCTGTCACCTCATGTAAGTCCTATAGTTGAGGCTGATATCAAAACGACGAGGAAAAACAATTCTAGGCGGAACAAAATTTGTTTGACAAGAAGCCTGAGCATCCTATGATACCGCAAGCCAAAGAAGGTCAGTTCAATCTATAAGGCGGAGCCAATAACGTTTCACATTGAGCAAAAGTGATGGGGCAGTAGGGATCTGGCAATGAATTGGCGGTTGTCTCATTCGTGGCGGTTGTCTCATTCGTGGCGGTTGTCTCATTCGTGGCGGTTGTCTCGCGTTGTGCGGTCGCTATCCTTCCTTGGCAGGACTGGTAGGCAACTATTGGCGACTCCAGCTGTATTTCAGTAAGTGTCATAGTTTCAATCTCTCACGACTTTCGGTTAGCATTTTATTTTCATCTCGTGGGCCTTTTACGTAGGTTTTTTTGGTTGTTTTGTTGTTTCGCTCTCTTGAGTCGGGTTGTCCCATTTCGCATTGATCGCTGATCAATCGGGCTCTGTCACAAGTCGTGCGTGTTAGTCTGCTAACTTCGTTTGTTGGATACTCTTCTCCTCCCTTTTACGTTATTTAGTGTCTCTCGCAATTTGATCGTTGTCCACGCTCTAACTACACTCGGTTCTCCCTTCTCCACTTCACGGCTAGCTAATTCTTGGCTTAGGTGTAACCCTGCGTATAGACTAGCGGTTTTTTGCTTTCTACTCTGTTGCCTTCCTTTCAGTAGGATTGCAACAAGTGCTTTCCTGTCCTAACCAGCCTCAAGTAGTCTCTACCGTGCTATTGTGTGCTTTTACCGAGCTTTCCTGATTTTTTGCCCTCTCCGTCAGTAAGGTCACTCTTGTCGGATCCGTTTTCAATAGGGCTGCTGCTGTGCCGCCCTCTCTTCGTTGACATCGACCGCGGCGCGGCTCTGACGCTACGCGGCTCTGACGCTACGCAGCTCTGACGCTTCGCGGCTCCGACACTTCGCGGCTCCGACGCTTCGCTGCTCCGACGCTACGCGGCTCTCACGCGACGCGGCCCGCTTGACTTCCATCTATAGCGGCGCATCTTCTTCCGCTATCTGTTTTTGACACTTAGCTCGTGGCCGTGGCCCCGCTTTTGTTAGTCCTTCTACGAAACTTTCAGTATCGGTGCACGAGGCACCTCCTCGTCGGTTCTTTGGTTTGAGAGCGGTGTATTCCTATTCTGTTCGGTATTACTGCATTGTGGTTGGGACTGTCGATTGCGCAGCCCACTTGTCGTCGATAGAACTGTGGTTTTGCTCGCCGTACGAGTAAGTTGCTTTCCGTTTTCGTTTTCTTTTGCTGTATTTATTTAGTGATCTTTCTTGTACTAGTTGCCTTTCTAGCACTTATCCCTTCTGTTCTGACTCGGTGATGGCTAGAGCGTCCAACAGTAAAAAAATGTTAGCAGCCACAGCTCCTGAACATGAGGGGGAAATGCCCTTATGGGCCAGCAAATTAATAGAACGTTTTGATTTGTACTCAGCCACTATGCAGAACTCCATTGATCGAATGCTAACACAAATGCAGTCAGTGAAAAAAACCCAGGAGGTAATACTGACTAAGTTAGCGGAACTCGAAGCTAGAATTGACGCTGTGCAGGCATCTAGTACTGATCAAAAAAGTCTCATTTATTCAACTATCGTTAAGGTTCAAGCGGACCACCAGAGGATTGATGAGAAGTCAAGAAATATCACGTGGGTAGGAATAGACGAAATGGAGACGGAAGAGCAAACGAGACGCTTTGATCATGAAATCTTGAAGGAAGCGGTACACACGTCAGGTGACGAGCAACTTATAACTGAATTTGAGAAAGGTCTTATCACCTCGCGTCGGTATCCTGTGGGAAAACCTAGAGGACCGGGACAAAAGGGAAGGATCATAAAGATCTCGCTTCCCAACCGATCTCTTCGTGACCTGTTGCTGGCGCACATGCGGACGGGTCGACAGAGCCTTACGCAACGCTTTGTTCACTCGTTCGCCCGCAGGGACTACACTGCGGAGGAATTGAGCCTGGACCGAGCGTTGCGTAAGGAAGCTGGTGACCGGAACGCAAGGGAAGGCAAACTAACATATGTTGTCAGGGATTTCGATATTATCAAACTTTCTTCTCCTCGCGAGCTACCCTGGCGCCCTACGGCCGTCGCACCCAGTCAAGTGGGTGACTCTAGTGTAATGACTCGTTCCCAGGCTAAACATACCAGAGATTGCGGGACTCCTGACCACTCCTCCACCACATCCTCTGCAACCCAACTATAGGTTGAACTTTTTACAAATGGATCTCTTTTGAATTCAAATTCTTCTTCCGATTTTGAAAATCCAAATTTTTGTGATATCAGCACATCGTCTGAAGTCAAGCTGGTGGAAGTGTTAAAGGATTTTGGTAGAGTATTACTGTTCAATGCAAGATCCATTTGCAACAAAATACCCGATCTTCACCTTTTACTTTCTGAACGTCCCCTGATGGTTTTTATAACGGAAACTTGGTGTAAAATTACGAATATCCATGACGCTACGATATACTCAGGAACTGAGTATGAGATCTATAGATGCGATAGGTTGGGTGAGAGGAATGGTGGAGGTGTTTTGGCTTTAATTAGAAGTGATGTTCCGCACCATCTCCTTTTCTCTGGTAACTTCTCTCCCTATTGTCAATGTCTTATTATGTGTATCTGTGTTAGCGCTTTGCCCTTGCATATAGCACTTGTATACCGAAGTCCTGTTTGTAGTGTGTCCTCCTTCAAGGATGCGCTTACCACGATGACTGATAAAATGGCTCCAAGTTCCAGCTGTGTGATTCTAGGAGATTTCAACTTTCCAACCATCGAATGGTCGACTGTGACAGCCCATCCTCCTAGTATCCAGGCCCGCGATTTATGCGATTTCTGTATCGAACACTCGCTCATCCAGCTGGTGAGCGCCCCAACACATGGTGATAATGTACTTGATCTTGTTCTCACGAATAATGTTGATGCGGTCAAAGAAGTGCTTGTGCTGCCTCCTTTTTCCACCTCTGACCATGGTACCATCTCCTTCAAGCTGACTTGTCATTCCGAAAGAAAGACTAGCGACTCCTACTGTTTTTGGGACTATAGTAAAGGTGACTATGATGCCATTTGTCATGAGCTCGTGAGTTACGATTGGCGTAAGATTATAGCAACCTGCAAATCCGCTGATGAGATTTATGGCATATTCACTGATTGCTGCCATTCGTTGGTGCGTAAGTACATTCCTCTGAAAGAAAAAAACTCACAAGTGAGTCAATACCCTAATCGAATTCGAAAACTTGTGGTTAAGGTGTCGAGACTCTATCATGCGCGGTTTCAGATTGGTATTCAAAAATATGTACGGTTCTCTAGAAAGCTTAAGCGTGAGTTGGCTCGTCTCAGCCTAAAAAATGAAGAACGAATTGCTCTCTCTCTTCGAATCCGAGGAGGTTTTATAACTATGTTAACGCTAGAATTAAGCGTTCTGGAAAAATCGGAACAATTATCAAGGAAAACGGAGAGCCATGCAAGACTGAGGGTGAGAAGGCGTCAGCATTTGCACGTTTCTTTGAGTCCGTTTACTCTGATCACCCGTTTTCAAGTCACGAGTGCCCTTCGTTTACGGAGGCTAAACTTGACTACCTCGACATTAGCAGTGAGGTAGTGTATCAAACCTTGAGGAAACTCCCTTTGCGGAACTCCACCTCGCCGGATTATATCCCATATATATTTTTAAAGAAAGCGGCTCTGGGATTGACACCTATCTTGACACTTATTTTCAATTGGTTCTTACTTCACGGAGTTGTACCATCCTCGTGGAAAATTGGTTTTGTGAGACCAATTTTCAAAAAAGGTGACAGGACATTGGTGCAGAATTATCGCCCGGTATGTCTAACTTCGGCTACTAGTAAAGTTCTTGAGCGTATAGTCTGTAGACAGATCAACACCTACCTAAGAAGGTATTCGTTAATCTGCGAGAATCAACATGGATTTTTGGCGAAACGATCCACCATGACAGCATTACTCTCGTCAATTCCTGTATGGCAGAGAGTGATCAACTCTGGAGGGTACGTTAGTGTCTGTTATGTAGACTATGCCAAGGCTTTTGACTCCGTACCGCTTTATCTGTTGTCCACTAAGCTTCGAGCGTATGGCTTCAGTGGATGCTTACTCAAGTTTCTCGAGTCCTTCCTCAACCATCGCACTCAAAGAGTACTCGTGAATGGAGCCTTTTCGGACAGTTATAATACGGGTAGTGGAGTTCCGCAAGGTACCTGTCTTGGCCCTCTGATGTTTCTGTTGTACATAAATGACTTGCCAAAGAATCTACCAAACGACTCCTTTTGCACTATTTACGCCGACGACTCCAAAAATTTTTCGATAAATGATACGAACACGTTACAAAAGGCGCTTGATTCTCTTGTTGTTTGGTCATCAGAGTGGAAGCTGAAAATATCTTATGAGAAGACGGCAATAATGTGCCTGGGCAGTAATCACCCCGCCACTGCCTTCTTTCTGGGTGATTATCGGCTCAATGCTGTTAGTTCCATCCGTGATTTAGGGCTAGTGTACTCTGACCAGATTAGTTTTGATGAATATGTAAGTATAATAGCCAGAAAAGGACAAATGATGGCTAATTTCATACTTAAAGCGCTTAAAAGTCGTAAAGTTGAGATACTGTTTAGTTTGTTTAAGACATATGTTAGGCCGATTTTGGAATACTGTACACCTATATGGTGCCCAGCTAAAAAAGAGTTCATTTGCAAAATTGAGAAAGTTCAGGAAAGTTTTACAAAGCAAATTTTCGCAAGAAATGGTCAATTGCAAATTAATTACCAGGAGCGTTTGAGTCGTTTAGGTGGAACCTCGCTACAGCTTAGGCGAGTCATTTATGATCAAAACCTTCTTTTCAAAATCTTTACGGGATATATTGAGTTGAGCCATGTGGGCCTAGTCTGGATTTCGCCGACAGTGGGTCGGACTAGAGGACACCATCTTAGACTGGTTACAGAAAGAGCTCGATCACAGAAATACTCTGAATCTTTTCCAATAAGAGCGGTAAAAACATGGAACAATTTACCCCTGGAGCTTTTGCGGAGTTCATCTCCTGCAACCTTCAATCAATGCTTGGAGGTTCATCTCAAACAGGGAGGTAGTTTTTGATGAATTCTTTTACCTTTATCTGGCTGTTATTTTTCCGATTGTTACAATTTAGAGATGTATGGTTCCCCCAGCCTCTGTGCCCGCTTTACTCCCTTGGCACTATTGTGTGGTGTTCTGTTTCTTGGGCTACCTGCACATAGTGGGGACGGTGTCCGGTGTCTTCCAGCCTGCTTCTTTAAATTGATGTTCCGGGCAGTTTCTCTTGATTCTCTTAATTATCATCTGCTGAGTGTCCTTTATATTTTTCGATTGGAATGTTTTTCTTTTCTAGCCTCCTGTAGCTTGATAAGGCTATTGCGTGACGTTTCGCACTCTTTTTGTCCTTTGAAGGCTCTATTGCACATATTTTGTATCTTCTCCTCACCGTAATACGTTTTTCCAGAATAGTAATGTTATCACCTCATTATGGACTAGCTAAGGGCGCTAAGTGCAATACAATGGGGTAGGCGTTTTCCTTCACTTATACTCCTCCCACACATTAGTGAAGCAGCAGGCACACTGTCTAGTTTATTAACATGTCTTTCTTACATACAGGCAAGGACCTCCTAACTGGTCCCGGCTATTGATAGTTCGCCCGCCCACTTTCCTTTCTTGTTGAGATGCTTTTGCCGGTTTCCAGTTTGCAGTAGTATCCTTGCTAGTGTGGCCTTAGTATAGGCGTGTTACGTTCTGTCGCAATATATGTTTGTCCATGGTCCTCGGTTTTGCAACTAACGATTACCTTTACCTTTATGGTAATGTATGGCGTTATTATGATTTTTCATCATCGAATCTGGGCGGTTTTCTTCCCTCAGCATTATTAACTGTGTACCTCCTGCTCCACTATTTTTTCCTATACCAGTAGAACTAATCTATACTAATAGACATCGTCTACTCCACTTGTTCGCATTAGCTTCCTTTCGCCAATCACTATTTACCGTTACAGCTTCTTCTGGGAAATTCGTATAATGGTGAGGTTAAGAGCTGTAAGGTATGAATTCTTGATTTGAGTTGAGTTGCTGATTGTTTTTTTTTAGTTATTTAGGTTATTGGCTTGCCGTTCAGCTTTAAAGTAGGATGAGTTGTAGTTGTTTGTTTAGTTGAATTATGTTTTCTTTTGCAGTTCCTTGATGTTAAATGCATATTACATCCAATCTCCGTTTCTTGTTCCTTACACCTACATGTTGTCAATTGCTATTGGATTTAAATAAATGAAATAAATGAAATGAAAAGCAGATGCAGATTTATAATAGTAATGGTAATACATCTACATATATATCAGTATATATCAGACAATATAAAACGCCACTAAATGTTAAATAGGCCAAGGTTCTGCTGCGGCCGGATAACTAAGGGAACCTAGAAAAAAAAACCAAGCGAACAAGCTCGAACTATCTAACTCAATGTCCATTAATCTAGAAGAGGTACGACTACCGAACAAAAGCAAATCGCCTAATAGGAAGCGTCAACATTATAATTTACGTGAATTCAACTCAAGCCGACAAAAGTTCAAAAAGAAAAAGACATGCGACAACGGCGGGCCATTATCGAAAGCAATCATGCCGGCCGAACCCCGAAAGGCGACCTTGCTCCGTAGTATGGTTCCTTGAAATCTCCAGTTCCATGGCGACGATTCGTGCTGATAAAATTACACCATAATACATACATGACCAACAGCGTGGAAACTCGCGATTGTATGGTTGCCAATCCACCGACCCATGATACTACCATAGTTTCCGAAAAAGTCCTTTTAGGGTGGCTGTAGTAAGAAGTTGCTAACTCCTTCCTCCGAAACTACTGAACAGCTGGTATATTGGGGAATGACAAATAGGGGTTAGTCTGGCGAAGACCTAGCTAGCAGTGATGGATTGCTGACAACTCGCGATCAGTGGGTATCCTTCAGTCTATTATCTACGAGAACTATAACCTACGTCACAGAACCGACAGCAAAAAATTTTCTTTTCGAAGTCATTAGGGGAGCCGAGGAGTTGTCTATTGACTATGCTTGTTCGCATTTCAGCACGATGAACAACGTTTCAAGAAATGAGGCATGAGGCATTGCTTTTTTTGGAAGAGAGGGGTCGGAAAAAAGGTTGTGTCGACGCATGTGATATCCTTTATGATTTTCCGTGATTTTCTACGGTGCCCAGGTGCCCCTCTAAACTCGTACGCTCTGATAGGCGCGGAAAGAGTTCCAAATGTATTCGCGTCAACTCAACATCGATATGATTAATTGAAAAAAATTGGAGAATGGAGCTAATTCGAAGCAGGATTGGACAAGACAAAAATTGAGTGAAATTTGTTTCCTTCAGAGAAGAGTTTGCTGCTATCTAACGGTGCTGTTTGCTTGAGAAAATAACGAATATGAGCCGACATTCGTAATACTGCATTGTATTCATCATAGATTTCAATGTTGTCAGCGAACTCCGATGTGTGCGTCTTTGGTTAGAGCTGCAGGCAAATCGAGAGTGTAGATGAGAAACAGTAGAGATAGCGCTTCTCCCTGAGGAACTCTGCTACTGCATAAGTAGTGGCTTGAAAATGAATTTCCGACGTTAACAAAAAATACTAATCCGCCAAGTACGAGTCAATCCACTTGAGTAGCGAACCTCTGGTTCTGCTTTGATGGAGCTTGAATAGAAGTTTCCCGTGAGTTGCTCTATCGAATGCTTTTGATAGATTGAAGTAACACTACATCTCTCATCAATTGCACTTATCCGATCGAATACCAATCTGCCATTTGTTTGGTAGTTGAAGGGCCCATGTTGTTCGCGAGAAAGTAAACCTCTTCTATGATTCGAGGAAAGAAAAGAGTTCCGAACAGCACTCAAATATCGATGGGTAGGGGAAACACTTTTGGGGCGGAACGATAAAAGTTGAGATGCATTGCTCGTTTGAGGAATTACTGCGGCGATCGATTTTCCTCCAGATGCTTGAGACTTCGTTTACCAACATGAGATGTTCAGCATCATAGTAATCAACGATGCCGAACTATGTTACCGAGATGGGATGACTTCGATTGGTCGTTGATCAATAGGTAAACAACGTTGTCGAATGGACCGGCACTGGCAGCATCTTGAAATTCTGACACAGAGTCGCTGCACCGGTCGACCCTGACGAATTCGAGACGAGAGTGGAGTTTCCTAGATGTCTATATTGTAAGAGACAAAATTTTGCGTTGAGCGAATAAAAAAAGCGGCGCATCCGGCCTTAACGAAGGGGACGAACCACACGAAGCGGTTCGGAAGTGCGAGAAGTTCAGAACAGTAGAATACTAGAACAGAATTCCATGCCAGTCGGGCAAGAATAAGGAGTGTATGAGCAGGATTATGGATAATTAGGATCGTTGCGGCGAGAGCATACGCAGTGCCGGCACACTGTGTCGACGATGCGGCGCGAATAGGAATGGAGATCAAAAATAGATGGCTTAATCCATTATCGCACAAAGTTTCGAAACTTGAAGTCAGCATGAAAGCACATTGATGACAGATCACGGTTGCGAACTATTGAGGAGGATAACGATTTAGGAGAGCAAAGATTTGGGAGAGAACTTATAGCGTGCCAATCGTGCAAGAAGTGCGTTGGAAAATCCGGTAGATCACACTAGGAAGATTTGGCGTCCACGTTGGTTTGAAACTACGGAGTCGTTCACTGCGCGCTTCTACCAGATGGAAAACGACTAAAGCAGATCGGTCCATTAAGGATATATCAGATTGGAAACGTAAACTGCTCGAAAAGCTTCCGAGCTCGGGTGCTATCTGTGTAATCATAATTAAGGCCTATAGTGTACAGGGAGCAGCAAAAGTTCTTGGACACAGATTCTTGACCGTCTAAACGGCAGATCTCGGGCAAATGAGATGAAATTCATAACATCTATTGCCTTTGACCACACACATATAAAAAAGCATCTAAGTTTCGAAATGACCTTCTTTCGCACGAATACAGGCGCTAAGCCTCTTGAGGAACGCGTCTACGGCGGCACGCAGGTTCACCGACGCGTCCGGAAAGCCGACAGCCACAAGTCCTGGAAGACGTTTTGAAGAAAGAAATGCTTTTATGGGCTTCTTAGCACTCCGAAAACACCACTCGGATCTATCAGCAGGACGCTGCACCTGCCCATAGTGCCGAAGTCGTACAGAAGTGGTGCGCCGACAATTTTTCCGATTTCATCTCAGCAAAAAAGTAGCCACCGAATAGCCCGGACCTTAATCCGATGGATTATTCAATCTGATCCATGTTGAAGAGCAAAGCTTGCGCAACATCCCACGCGAGCGTTGATTCTCTTAAAGAATCCTTGAAGAAAGCCTGGGAGGAAATTGATGGAGATGTCCAGCGTGCCGCCGTAGACGCGTTCCCCAAGAGACTTAGGGTCTGTATTCGTGCGAAAGGAGGTCATTTCGAAACTCAGATGCTTTGTTATATGTGTTTGGTCAAAGGCAATAAATGTTATAAATTTCATCTCATTTGCCTGAGATCTTCCGTTTAGACGGTCAAGAATCTGTGTCCAAGAACTTTTGCTGCACCCTGTATTTCGCAGGATCTCGAACACGGGACATTTGTCCTAGATCGGAGTTGCGAAGTCCGGCTCGGTGTGTGAATAGCCGGGTGAACTTCAGAAGACACACGCTCTGTGTATAACATGCAAGGACTTCGCCTTGGATGACGTATCAGGCAACGTCTCAGCCGCGTAGCACAGAGTAGGAGGAACGAGCCGAACAAATAAGGGCGGAGGTCAGAATCCTGGAGTTGATCGATGGCCTCTTTGAGAGACCCGTAGGCTGATCAGCCCTGGCACTCCTTCTTCTGATTCCTTCATGTCGTCATCCGTGTTCGCGCGGCAGCCCAGGTAAAGAAAAAGCTCCATTTTGGCGTTGGAAGATCCCTCGAGCTCGATGTGCACACCGTCGCACCTGAGGTTTCTCATGAATTGCGACTTCCTTCGAATATTAAGTAGTTAAGTTTTTTCCTTCCAGCTTCGCCCAGCTCTGGGAGCATCGTCTCCGCTTCAACTGTACATTTCTATATGACGATCTCGTCCTCAAAATGGGGGTTCGTGAGGATTTATCCGTCCACATGTAGGCCAATTTCGTCCCATTCGAGCGACTTAATGTCATCAACTGTTACCCACCACATGCAGCAGCTGATGATTCAGACCTTGATGCGTTGTAAAGGTAAACTGATCACGAATCTGACATTTGTTTTTGAATTCGGGTCGATTCTGGTGGTATCCCTGGTGTTTGCGATCTAGAAGCCCATTTGCCACTGGTTAGTTTCCAAGGTTTTTTTGCCTTTTTTGGGCCATCCATTTGCCCATAGCAAAAACAACCTACACCGTTGTAATCGTCATTCGATGCTCTATGAAACAATGTAGGTCTCGTTGTGAATCTTCGGAGCACGCTGAGCAACCTCCCTTGCTAGATCTTGTAGGGGGTATAATCTTTTAAAGCCCCTTCACACTTTACAGCGTTGCTGCCGCAATGATGATGAAGCATAGGGACTGGCGGCGCGCCGGCAGCTGCGCAGTAGCGCAGTATGCGGTTTCTAATTTCTTTGAGAAAACCACCGGTATCGCGAACTATGCACTAAAGAGTTTTTTGACCAAGTTTTTTGACCAAAGACAGTGCAGTGGACGGCCGGAAAAGGTCACAGACATTGCGGAAATACGCGCACCCCTATTTTACTGCTCTGCTTTGGTTTACTGTCGCAGTAGAGTCTGAAGGGGCCTTTATTCGTAGTCATGGGAACTTACGTGAACTATTTGGCGGCTATCTTGCTATGCTTGTGCTACACGATGAGTCTGGAACTACTTTCGAGTTGTCAGGGAGCAGTGAAAGCTATATGTTCTTAGATGAACGGCAAAAGTTCGTCAATTTCCAGCTTACATTTTCATATAATTCTGCACCACTTCATTATACGTAAAAATGATATGGTCGGCATGCGTAACGCCACTTGATCGTAAGACGAATGCCTAGATGTGGTAGAGGTTAGGAGTGACTCCAATTGCCGACAAGCTTCGCTAGTCCCGTTTGAGGTGGTATGTGCATGTATTTGTCGCTTCAGAATTCGACTCTCTATCGAATGAGCTAGGCAAGAACGCTCTTCCAGTAACCTTAACGACTGTGGCTACTGAACTTTTCTCTAAATCCTAAACCATATCCACATTTTCCAATTGTAAACCACCAGTCCTCCTTGAAAAGACTACTGTCCATCGAAACAAAAACTCCAGTACATGAAAAATTTCAAACGTGTTATCAATTGATAAATACGAGAATTGTCGTAAGGTATGAAATTTGTGACATTTCTATGAATGTTTCTATGAATGTTTATATGCGAATAAAACATCAAGCTCAAATGGCTCTTCAAGTGACGTGCTTCGACAACTTACTGTAGAACTTTTGATCTGTCTATCACTCACTCGTTCCGTTGGGTCACATTTATCAATCAATAGACGCATCCCATATCAATCAGTAGACCAATAGACTTCGTTCGAGAGAGGATAAAATTCTGATTCAGAAACTGTATGGGTATCGATGCTTTCGAATCTAGTGAGTGCTTATTCGAATCTCTTTGTGAGGTGTTTCATCGATCGAGACGGGCGCACCAAATTTGGTCGACCTCGGGACCAGAGTAGACGATCGGTTCGTCGTAGCCAGCTCAATGTCGCCGCTTAGTCGCCGCCGTCGACCGGCGACTGCAGTTGGCGCGTTGCTGGGCGAGTCGTCACTAATTGTATCCAGAGGAACTGGCGCCCTCCCTTGTTCGAGTTGACGTTGCGAACAAACGACACTCTCCCTTATTCGACTAGCTTCTTCAACCCAGCACACACCTTATGGTCCGCGGTGGACCGCGAGTCCCGCCGGCGGGACAAACTTTTTGGTCCGCGGTAGACCGTGTGTCCCGCCGATGGGATACATTTTTGCACCGCGTGGACCTGTATAATACGGGCCATGTAGGCAATGTTACTACCTAGGTGGCCCTTCGGCTGGCCACACTTCAGGGTCGCGTGGGACATGTAGCCCAGCGCCGGGCTACACTTTTAGGTGTCGTGGGACGTGTATCCCAAGGAGGGGCTACGCGTCTTCCCTCTTGGTGATGACGCTGAGGATAGGAGTGTCAATTTAGGCATAGTTACTTCCTATTCTATATTTTCCGTTTTATCAAAGCTTCAAGATATTCGTAAAGTGAACGACCTTTCAAGAAGCTCAAAGAGGGGTCTGAAAATCGTCTACTTCTAATGGTTACATGAAGAAGTTTCAAAATCAACAATAGACACGGAAAAATTATTTTTATGATCATTTTGAAAACAGCCGCGATTAATGCCGCTGAGGCACTCTCATCACTGATCGTGCGCGCGGTCCCCCGCGCCCGACACGTAAGGAGCGCGCGATGGTCAATGGGTTAACCGAGGTTGTCCGCCACTCGCTAGCCCTCGCATACTGACCACAGGACGCGGGCAGTGGTCCTGCGCGCCACTACCGGGTGGTGTCCTAACGTTATCTTTGATTCCTTGTCCGACTTTGATCACGGTTTCGTGATGGGGTTTTACCATCAACAGGCCTGCAAACCCGGGCCTGACGCTGGAGCCGTTGCCATTTCTGCAATTTTTGCAAGGCATGGCTTTTTGCGTGAGCCCAGATTTGGACCTGGGACGTTTCGCGCGAGAGACTACATTACTAGCAGCTCGGCTATCCGGGTTCACACGTACGTTGGTTATATCAGCGAAATAAAATCGATGAAATTATCATTTTTCGAGCGATTGTCTCAGGTATTCGCTTACTTTACTTTCTCTCTGAGTACGTCTGTATACATTTTTGTTTGGTTTTCATTTTTTGTCAAGAATTTCATCGTAAAGGCGCAAAAAATTTGTGGGAATACCCGCATCCGATTGCTAGGTAGATAAAAATCGAGTTGTGGTCAAGAAATAGCGAAGAATTACGCAAAATTGATGTTGATGTTGAGGCTACGAGGTAGATACGAGGGGGGGGGGTTGAGGCTACGAGGTAGATAACAACGGGGATGCTTTTTCTTG
This sequence comes from Nippostrongylus brasiliensis, assembly GCA_030553155.1. NCBI lineage: Eukaryota > Metazoa > Nematoda > Chromadorea > Rhabditida > Heligmosomidae > Nippostrongylus > Nippostrongylus brasiliensis. The sequence continues at coordinate 36,293,402 of CP130735.1, read as the reverse complement.
TCCCAAAGTAATCGACTAAGATATTGGTGTTCACTTTCCACAAATACATTTATGCTCTGTTTTTGCTCCTTTCATTTTTTTGTTTCGCAGGATTTCTCGATGACGGCGATCTTCGAATTCTGTGTGCTGTTCCTGACACTTGCTGCGGCAGCACAGCATGTGCTATTCAGGTTCGTGACTCAACGTCCGACAAGTACCGCTGAACATCTCCACCAAGACTGAATCACAGCCATGGTTCAACCATTTATGCCAAGATGTCAAGCACCATTGAGATGTTTCATTCAAATTGACTTTTGTTTTGCACATCAAAGCAGTGGTAGCTTTTTACGAATACGAACTGTAGCTTTCTTTTCGGGTTGCGTGGGTCTCTTTGCTTTCACGCATCTCAAAGGTTGTGTTCTCAATGTTTCGGAGGTAGTCTCAAGATCAGTGTTGGGTAATATACCCTAATATCTCCATTTGAAGGGGACTGAGCATGTTTTATATGCATAGGTCATATGTAACGACAAGTAAAGTAAAGCTAAAGCTGCTGGCGTCGATCAGTCCACCAAAGACGCGCCACAGCTTTCGTGGTCCATTCAAATCCTAGAGACATGGCAGATCCGTATTTGCCGTCTTTAAAGACTTGCCAGGTGTTCCAAGTTATCTTCTCCACCTTCCCAAACAACTTTCGTACGAATTTACACGACCACTGAGGGATGGAAGGCTTTGATATCCCGGGCGGGGATCGATCGCTCTACCGCTGTGGTATCAGAAGTGCCTCTCTTAAGTTGGTTAGCAGCCCGGTATTATTGTGGTAATGGAGGAATGCTTAGATGACAGAAATAGACAATCATTATCGTCGTTGGAGAGGATTGCAAAAGACCTGTGCAATTCATGTGGTATACAAAACCCCATGTGGTGTGTTCACTTGAGTTTTCTGATTTTCGTAGGTTGTCAATATCGGGCTAGACACAAAATTACACAGAACATCTCTAGAAAACTATTTTCCACCTCGTCCATTTGCCGTCCATTTTCCACCTCGTCCATTTGCAATTATACACTTGTCAGAATTTTGTTATTACTAAGCTAAGGGCACCTATGTAGGAACTCCAGTTTAGCTAGACTAGATATTACTTTCTCTTCTAGAGCAGCTTTAGATCGGTTTTGAATAAAATTCACAACCAGATGGGCTGTAAAGATATGACGAATAAAGGGATATCACTAAGTGGAAGATTTCAGAGAAGGTTTGATAGAAATTTAAACCCGAGGGAGCTGGAAAGGCACCACCGATTAAGGTGTCTCACCAAGTAACGTGTCTGCAACATTTTAATGATGAATAAACAGGCTCATCCAATGCAGTGCATCAACACAAAAGCCAAAATCGCTCTCCGCTCACAGCTGGACGCCAAGCGCGTAATTCCATCTAGGTTCCGTACTCGTCAGAATTCATTTCGAACGAGTCCGAAAATCCCAAGGAGTTTCTTCCGAGTACAGCAACCACCAATACTCTCGGTTTTGCGCTGGCCAGATTACATTCAGCAGTAGAAGATTCCTAGATCTTACAAGAAATGTGCTTTCCTAATGAATCCTCACCTTTTCAACATGATACAGTGATTGTGAACACAACCGTTGAGAGTTTTCGATTTCGGTTTCTTCTTTGGCCTCCTCTTCTTCGTTCGCGAGTCGTTGGGTGCAGAATTCGGGTCTGAATAGATGTTCTGTACAGAATGGACTCGTTTCTTAGCAATTGTAACAGTAAATGTGGCATTGCCACTGTAAACGGTCTATCCCTGGACATGAAAAATGACACACTGCAAACCTTGCTACATTGCGAAATTTATGATATTCTGTTGACCGTTTATCCGTTCTAAGCAATACGCTAGAAATAAATCTGTTCAAAGGGAATATTGGTGACAAGGGATTTACCCGGTCGCGGCCTGTTGAATTTTAGAAACGATTAAGAAAAGCTTTTGTTTCATCCTGGAAATATTTTATTCCTCTAACGAATCTCCAGGTACGACTCTGTATAAACCTTGGCATCGTACAGTTGTTTCGTGTGCGGTACTTGAGGTTGGTATATGATATTTATTGGCTGACGTTTCGGTGGAATCACCTTCTTCGGAGCCTGAAAGGATCAAGACGATTGGAGAAACTATTCGACCAAACGTCGCATTGAATCTAATAGGAATTCACGATCTATTTTCCAAACTGCTAGGTCAAGGGAGAACGGGATAACATACCTCAGCCTGATCCACAGATCGGCAGAAAACCAGGGAGCGACGGGCAGGGGTACCTGATGATGTAAGGATGACCCCAAGTCAGAATGCCAGTCTTAGGTGGGGCCTGAGCTCCCGCGTTATATATAGGCACTCTTCCTTCCGGTTGACCTTAGGATCGCGCGCGTAAATCCAGAATGCCTCCAGCGATTTCCGCGCTGGCGTGTGGGCCTCGCACGCCAATATTTGAATTTTGACCCCAAAGTCGTCGCGGCCCTGACGCTGGACGTGGTGGTAACCCAGCGCGGTGGACTGCCTCGACCTAGCCTTACCCTCCAGATGCTCTTTCACTCTCACTTGAAGTGGGCGCGCCGTTTCACCGATATATTCCTCGCCACAGCGTAAACAGGTGATAAGGTAAACCACGCCGGATACGGCGCAATCACCTTCCCTGCCAGCCGGGCAAACGACGCAGCCGGGTGTTGGGCAGAGACGATCATAGAGGCGATTTCGGACGAATCTCTCTCTCTCAAACGAATCTCGAAATCTTGTTCAAATTGTTCTCACTACCATGTTGAGTTTTGTTTTGTTGATCATTGTACTTTTCAGCACCACATGTGGAATTACCGGCATGTAGTAAATTAAATTAAATCAAGCTGATCGAAAACGTAGATGTTCATATCTCATTAGACAGTGATAAGAGTGATGAGAGATGAGAGTGACAGTGATGAGTGATGAGACAGTGATGAGAGTAACTGGAGATTCGACCTTCGGAAGTTCAAACAAAGGGGTCCCAACGCTTCGTTCCCTTGTCATAGCTTAATATGGTCTTGTAATCGGAGGAGGTCCTCCGGCCTGAGCTTCCGCATCCCAGGTGGCGCGCTTCTGCGTTTGTCAGCCGTTCGGGCTTGTCATCAAGACATGACAGCCGACGATCAACATCCGCAACTCAAAGCGGTGTGTGCCCGCTTCCTCGATCACTGTCCAAGGACGTCAAATAACTCTAGTCGTACTCACTACGCGTTCCAAACATTTCGAGCTTTCCTACGTACCCACATATTTTTGTTCCTTTGCCTTAGCTAGGCTGTTGTGTTTGTTCTTTATATATTTTTGTTCCCTTTTAGAGAATTCGGGTATGCGGAGGTTTGCAGCCGAGGCATGTCCTCAACTGACTGCCGTTCGTGCTGGTTGCTAAGCCACTTCTTCGACGAACGGCGGACCGAAGAACAGAGGCTTCTTCTGGTCTAGAAGGAGGCTTCTGGATTTCTTCAGCGTGAACAATTTTCATACTACCTCAAAGATATTTCAGAGGTGGAAAAACGGATGACGATTGTGGTTACCTTTGCTGAACGTTCTAACGGTCTAGTTTTAAGTTCTAACGGTTTTCTCAGTCTAGGCCCAGGCACTATCTAGAGGACAAATCCATTACACTGTCCCTCCTTTGTCACAGCTTCGCAGTGCGTCACCACATCGTCGCAAGCATAAAGCTTCTCTGGAGTCACACCTAGTCGTTGCTTTATGTCAACGTGCTGTGCAGCCAAACCGGCCACCTGAACGTAGCGAGCAATATGGCAGCTGGCTAACTCTTCTGGAGCGAGCCGTTCCTGTAGTGCGTACCAGACCGTTTTATTCGGAGAAAACGCCTTCCCGATTTCTAGGATAGCAGGATGGAGATGCTCTGCCTCCGCCTGCGATTCTCTTTGAGAAACTGCACCACTTATGCTAAAATTGACGGAAAACGGAACGGCACTCATTGGTAGGCGAATCAGCGATGTCTTTTTCAACGTTGTCAATTACAGTCCTAAGCAATAGAAATAAATCTGCTCGGATGGAATATTGGTGACAAGAGATTTACCCGGTCGCGACCTGTTGAGTTTTAGAAACGATTAAGAAGAGCTTGTTTCATTCTGGAATGGAGGCTCAGCTGTTCTCTTTCACATTTTGATTGAAGTCAGACAAACGACAAATGCGTCGTTGAAAAGCGGCCACAAAATAGATTGTTCCTTTCCTTCTCTTATTTTTCCTTTTTGTAATGCTGTAATGTTTATTACATAGGTGGTCACCCATCGGGATGGGATGAGAACCAACACGAACAAACAACAAATCGAAGTGGCGGAAGACCACACGACGTGGATCACCAAAAAAGTGAATAAAACTCTAGAACGATTTGAAGAGGTAAAAAAGAACACAGTGAGAACGTAATGCGTATAATGGATATGGTCCACAATAGTACTGCAGTCAGATAGACGGGTGTGATGCGTGAAAAACAGTGGTCGTTGTGAATGAGCTTTCTGAATGCATGATAATGTAAACGGAACAAATCTGATTTTCAAACGTTCATACTCAGCAGCAAGACAATCTCGTAAATGAGCTAATTCGCAGATGCCATAGCAGTCAACCATCACAGTAGGTTCCACAACATTGCGTTGTTTCCAATCCTGGGAGAGTCGCCTAGAGTCGCTCTAACCGTTGCAAAAGGTCCAAAAATTTCATTTTTAACCCCGTTCTTCTGATTCTACGAGAGCGTTGCACTTTACCGAGCTGCTTCGCTAGCGAGTATAACTGCTCTATGGCTACCAGCACAGCAACCTCTGCTAGCTCTCCACCTCTTCCTAATATCTGGATTGCTATTGAAATTATCCTAAGGTCGGTCAGATAAATCTGCCCTTCGCGCGCCGCAACACGGCGTACCGCGGTAGGTCATCGATAAACCTGCGCATAATACGTCGCGAAGTCGAACACGATGTAAACGGCTAGATCACGGACAATTAACATGAAAAGGCAATTGACCGGATATTTAACCGGATATCCTTGTTATTGTTTTCTTTATTGTTAAAGGGCATTCAGGTACGGATTTAATAGCTAGACCTGCGAATTCCTGTTTAGGGATTCATTGTGGTGGCTCTTTTGTGAATTGATCGTTCCAATGGCCAGAAGAAAATCATACACAGCTGCCTTCAAACTTGACGCGGTGAAATTCAGCGAGGAACATGGAACTGGGGCTGCAGCTCTTCATTCCGAATAATGTCGTCATTATATCCACATTCTAGAAGACTGATCCTAAGTCTTCTGATGCGGATACAGAAGTCCTCTTTAATAGTACAAGTTCGGGCTATTCTAAGTATTTCAGTATAAATAGTAGCTTTTTTATTCCTATCACTAATATATGAAAGAGCATGAGGCATCCTAATAACTTCGAACTTGAAGTTATCAGTCTTATTAAACAAACTAGTATGTATATTGTTATCATCTATCCATATCATGTGTTATTTCTAATTTAAGAGTCTTTTCATAAACATTTTCCAGCATATTATTAACTTCTTCAGTATTTATATTGTGAATTATAAGTATATCATCCATGTATCTATAAGGTTGAAAGATGTTGTTATAGATTAAATGATTTTTAGAATATTTGTATTCGAATAAACTCATAGTTAAATCCGCAAGTAGTGGGCTAAAGTTACCCCCTTGTGGAACTCCTATTTTTTGCTTGAACAGAAGTTTCATAAATTGACAATAACTGTTATCTAAGAGAAAGTCAATATAATAAATGAGATCATATTTTGTGTAGTACCTATAGTTATCATTATTGTAATCATCTGTATAGAAAACTTTTTTATTATACTTATTAATTGTTATATACTTTTTATTGGCATTTCGGAAACATATAATGAGTAACTCTGAGATATTTCTTATAATAACATTGTGAGGTATGTTAGTAAACATATTAACAAAATCTGCCGAAAAAAGTTTCAAATTATTACCATCAATATTTTGAAGTCTATTGCTAATGTTTGTGTTATTAATAGACCAAAACCCAATGAAATGCTTATTCCGGCTTTTGATAGCATTAACGTATTTATTGAAATGTAATTTAATATAAGTAAATATATTGTTAAGTTCGATAGCAAGAGGTTTGATTGAACTATTATATGCACCTGTAATAAACCTAAATTTAATTGGTTCCTTATGAATCTTGGGTATACAGTATATGTAAGGGATATCTGCTGTGAAAGTTTCTAGTCCAACGTTTTTACAGTAATTATTATGAAAATCAATTAATCTAAGTGTATCATATTCCACTAGTTCATACACCTCATTAGAGACAATGTTAATATTGTTATCTATACTGATTCCCATTTCTTTCAACAATGACATTAAATAGTACTTTTTACATGTAATGCCATAATTATTACCAGCCTTATCAAGCGGGGTAATGACAAATTTGTTTTTGAGGACAGATAGATATGTTTTATTGTATGTGAATTTTCCTGTGTTGTTAAGATTATACATGCCTGGTTTAAGTTTAGAAATAAATTTTCTTTTTAAGGTTGTGGCAATTTGAACGTATTTATCATTAGTGATGTGATATTTCTTACGAAAGGCTAACATTATATTGTTAATAGTAATGTCTATCCATTTATATATATCTTTTTTAGTAACTGTAGGTGTAACTCTGAATTTAGTACCTTTACTCATAATATTAAAAAGTCCGTAATCTTCAATTATTCTTAAATCTCCAGTAATCACATGACCAGTGTTATTATCCCTATAGTTACTATACATTCTATCATTACAACAGCATACGGTACTTAAAATTCTTTTAGCTTCTTCTAAGGTAACTGTTTTAAGAAAAGTGTTGTAACTAAATAACTTTTTTGAGAAAGGAGTTTGATATTTATACACTAGAAGACATTTTTTATATAGTGGAGAATTAATAATACTACGTATACTTATACTATTTATAACCCTATTTAGATTTATGTTATCTAACATTTTATGTATATAATCAGTAGTTACAATAAAGAAGTTATCTTTTGGTTTACAACTATTAGCATTTTTCAGAGTAAGACTACATAGTATAGATAAAAGCTTCAATTTTAAATGAGATTCCAATTTGTTGAAAAACTTTCCTTCATAACACAAGTTAATAAGCTTATTAAGGTTCGTTTTATTGAAAGATTTTATATAGCAGTACAAATCTTTTGTTATAGTGCAAGCATTAATACTATTTACAATATTGTCAACATTAAAACTATGTTTTTTCTTTTTCTTTTTTTGTTTACTACGTATTCTATCCGTTCTAGTAATTGTTAAACTGTAGTAAGGATGATTTGTTTTGTATAACAAAGGGTTAGATACTTCAGAAATGTTACCATATCCTTTTATATTGTCATTCAGTCCTAATGGATAGGCAGTATTCAATAACCTAATCCAAAAAAGTTCTTTATCTAAGAGGACATTTTTATCCGCATTATTAGCTAAGTTGTCCAATATAGTTACACTGATATTCTTACGTTTACAATTCGTATTGAAATGATTGTATAGATGATTATTAACATCATATTTATTAATATGATATATATGTTCCTTAATCCTGATACCAACTTTTCTAGTAGTAACTCCAACATACTGGTATTTACATTGTTCACAACTAATGCAATATACAACATTTTTACTTTTACAATTACAGTCATTAGTAGTATTAGTATAAATTTTAAGTCCAGTGCTGTTACTAATCAAATATGGTTGTTTGGATATAAGATTACAAATTACACAGCTAGTTTTGCAATTAATTAAGCTATTATCATTACCAATGTTTTGTAAAACATAGTTATTATCTTCCTTGCTCTTATAGAAGTGGTTAAATTGACAATAGTTGATAGAAGGATGATTCGAAGATGGAGGAGAGAAAAGGAGAATCTGCACGAGCTGCCGCCCACAAAGCGAGCGCGTCGTTTTGGAAAACTAAAAGCGACAGAAATTGAGAGCATGTTGTGTGCGTGGCTCACTCAGAAACGAGAATCAAACAGAGCTGTCCTGATTAAAGAAGTTAAGGAGGAAGCTCTGCGATTAGCAAGAGAAAAAATAAGTCTCGGGCATGGACGGCTGCAAATTCTTCTGCTAATAAAGACGCCCCAGAGTTGTGGGGGGTGTTTCAGAGGATTAGCAAGAAATTCGAAAACCAACTGAGAAAATATAATACTTCTGTGGGGAGGAAAATGGTCGACAGCGGCAACAAGAGGGAGTTTTTTAAGTTTTTGAATGGGAGATTGCAAGTCAAACCGAAAATAGGCGTTCTTTCTGGCGCTGATGGTTATGTAGCAAAAACGGACGAAGAAAAAGCACAGGTGCTAGCGTTTAAAAGTACTTTCGCTATTTCAAGTGAGAACAGCCATCACGGTGTTCACGTAAGCCATCCAGTTATGGTGGATTCGTTTTGGTGCAGAAGAAAGGAAATTTTCGACCTGCTTACTAAATGGCCAAAGTCCACATCTGTTACGCCTGACCACATTCGGTCTCTTTCTTTCAGGCTGTAGCAGGGGTAATATCATCACCCCTTGAGTTTCTCTTTAATCTCAGTTTTATGTATGCTAGTGTGCCACGAAGGTGGAAGATGTCATATGTTAATCAGTTACCGAAGAAACCGCCGTATGATTGTCCGCGGAACTTTAGACCCGTGAGCATAACGTCTGTCCTGTCAAGATTGTTTGAAGAACTCTTGAACAAAGCAATTGTAAAACATTTAAACAAAGAAGGCATCATTTCGGCCAATCAACACGGTTTCCAAGGAGGAAGGTCAACAGTCACGGCAATGTTACAGTGTCTTGACAGCTGGACTTCTTCAATAGATGATGGTCAGGCAGTAGATGCAGTGTATCTGGATTTTGAAAAGGCCTTCGATCGTGTTAGCCGCAAACTACTCTTAGGTAGAGTGCAAGAAGACGGGATACATCCAAGAATTATAGCCTGGATCGCAGACTTCATCGAAAATCGTACTTTCCAAGTGCGAGTAAACTCGTGTTTTTCCCGCCCAAGGCCGGTATCCAGTGGAGTCCCGCAGGGATGTGTGCTTTCACCGATACTGTTCAACATATCCACATTCGACCTTCCCGGATTAGCGTGTGAGGCTGGAGTGAAATGTTGCATGTTTGCCGATGATCTGAAACTGTACCATGTAATGTCCAATGCAACTTCCTATGAAGTATTGCAAAACGGGATTGACACGGTCCATTCATGGTCGATGAGATGGAATCTACCCTTGTCAGAAGAAAAATCCAATATTCTACATTTAGGCCCACGGAATGCAAAATTTTCGTTATAATATTGGCGGGATACCTATAACCGCTACGAGTAGTATTAAAGATCTCGGGTTTTTAGTGACCGAGGATCTGAGTTTCGATAGCCACTGTGAATGCATTGCTGCCAAAGCAAGTCGTCTGATTTGTGAAATCACTCTCAACCAATAAGCATGAAATACTCCTTCAAGCGTACAAAACCTATGTCCGCCCAGTTTTGAAACACGGTACGGTAGTATTCTCTCCCTATAAGAAAAAGTCGATAGCCCTATTAGAGAGAGTTCAGAACAGCTTTACACGAAAGGTAATGATAAGGTCTTTAGGGTTCACCTAAGAGCAAATCCCCGACGGTAAGACGCGTAATCTTAACTTCGGCCTACACTCATTAGCTAAAAGAAGACGGAAAAATGACTTGCTGATGGTGTACAAAATCATATTCGGCCTGGCAGGTCCAGGTACTGACGAGCTATTTAGCTTAAGACCTTCGCGAACGCGTGGGGGCACAATGAAGCTAGCAGCATCTAGGGCCTAAAAAACCTAAGAAAGTTCTTCTTTGCAAACAGGGCAAGTACGGAATTTGACAAATTCAGCAAGAAGTATCACATTCCACCGCGGACCCATACCTTCAGAAAATTGCTGGATAGCTACCTGAAGCATTAGGTTATCAATAAACGTTTCCAGTTGAAATAGCGCATTATAACTTTTAGCTCACCACGTAGTTCTCGGTTCATATCGCCGCTTATGTTTTACTATTTTTACGTTTGATTGTTACTTCCAGTTCCCTACCTCAGTTTAGGTGTTCGGTCCATTTTCAGGTTCCACTCTCTTAATTGTTACTGTATTTATTACGGTTTTTCTCTTGAAATCTTAGCAGGTTATCGGCAAATTCGTTGCCTGGTGCCTATGGTTCTGTTGGTTGTGTTGAGGTCTGTATACCCACATGGACATCCATGTAATAAACATACATACAAACATACAAATAGGACGGAGTGACTTCAAAGCGTCAGCCGTTTGGTGCCACGCCTTTATGCGCAGGTGGGGATTGAAAAATGCACCAACTTCAGGAAGTTCGTGCAGAATGAGTCCCTTCACATCTCTCCTCACAATATCGGGAATGTCGACGGAGTTCCCGTTCCCTTCGACATCGTTTATGGAAGAACCGTGAACAAGATAGGAGCAGACGCCGTGAAGATTGATTCGACCCGACACGAAAAATCCAACGTCACCGTTGTCCTCTGTCACTGCCGCTGGGGAAAAGCTGAAGCCGATGATCATCTTCAGGAAGAAGTTGATCACGAAAGAAAATTTTCCTCCTGAGGTTGTTGTTAAGGCGAATCCTAAAGGTTGGATGAATAAGGACCCCATGAAAATGCGGTTGGATGAATTTTGGAATCAAGGGCCCCATTGCGGCAATGACCCATCCCAATTCTTACTCATATTGGATTCTGCAAGGTGTCATTTGACAGGTAGCCCTCGACACCTCTACTAAGAGAGTTCCAAGATTGCGGTTATTCCGGGTGGGCTGACAAAACACTGCAGTCTCTCGATGTTGGCATAAACAAGCCTTTCAAGGATAAAATGAAAAAAGGATGGGAACAGTGGATGGCCGACACAACAAAAGCTTCGTATATCGTAAGCGGACGCAGGAAAAGGATGACGTACAGCGAAGTCGCCGCTTTGTTGTGCAACAGTTTCTTTTCGATCTCTACCGACACCATCGTGAACAGTTTCAGAAGAGCTCTGGACCTCAATTTAAAACTGCTCGAAGAATTTGGTGTTCTAAATGTTGTAAACGATGAAATGGAGATTGAATAAAAGTTCCATCTAATTGAATTCATTTTCACGTTATTACCTAAACAATATTATAGTAATTCAGAGTGCCAAAGGAAATACAATAAAATCGTGAAACTGATTAAGTCCTGAGAAAGAGGACACTCATCAAGAAGGGTAGAGCATATCTATAGAGTGCGATCGATCGATACGCCGCGTTGCGGCGCGCGCAGGGCGGACTTATCTGACCGACTTTAGACCGTAACAATGAAATCGATGTTGAACCGTTCATCGAAAAGTTTGATGAGATATAAAAAAACGCCTGTTTCGATATCATAGCCTCCGCAAAAGTGCTTACAGAAGGCATCTAGGCGTTCATTCTCACAATTCGCACCTCTGACCTGAACGTTCATGTCGCTCTTTTTCAATTAATTGCATGATTAGAAACTAAGAAAAACCACTTTCCAATCTTCTCTTCATTGTTATTATGGATGCCGTGACGAAGGATGTGCAAAGGCATGTTCCATGGACTTTGCTTTATGCAGACGATGTAATGCTTGCGTCCGACGACAAGAATGAGCTCGAAGTGCTGTACAAGCATGGAGTGATCCACTAGCGCAGTTCGGTCTTCGCCTCAATGTAAAGAAGACGGAGCGCCTTTTGACCAAGGTGAATGACCCTGGTACAATTACGATTGACGGAACAGAACTTGTAAAGGTTAGCACCTTCAAATATCTCGGTTCAACAACAGCCTGTGATGGAGTTCTCAGCGGCGAGGTTAACGCCCGCGTAAGCAGCGCTTTGACGAAGTGGCGTGCGCCCGTCGGCGTACTTTGCGACAGAATAATACCGGAACAATTGCCGTGTTCTTACACTGGGTACACAAGGGTACACAAGGTGCGCCAGCTAAATCCGGACAAGCGCACTCTATTTTTAAACAACCTTAACACAACAAAACACAAAACATACGATTCAAATCACGAATTTTTTTACACATTAGTAGAGGGGTATCTTAAGATTACCAGTACTCAATGTGGCCTACGTTAGCAGCAGTAATCGTCTCCATCCCTGATCAGAAGCTTTCGCAAGCCCTCTTCAAAATGCTCGATCCGAATTTGCGAATGATGCTTGGCTACAAACGTAGTAATCTATGGGGTTTAAATCAGGTCTATTCGGGGACCAGAACTCTTTGGACCAAGACATGTGCAAGTTAGTGGACAGCTAGTTTTGAACCGAATAGCTCATGTGAGCTGGTGCGCCACCTTGATAGCAGACATATGCACGTTCTGAAGATATACCCACTATTCAGGGTTCTACTACAGTCATTGAACAGTCAACGGCTAACTCCCTACAGTGTCGCCAACTTCCACAGCGACTGTCTCGGGTCTTCCAATATCAACTCCTGAGCCCGTTCACAACTTCGTCGGTTCTCGAAACACGTTCTCGCGTATGGGTTCTCCTCACCGGAGTTGTAGAACCCTCTTCGGAAATCATGTACCTCGCCACAACATCGTAAACCGTCGATCTCGAGTATCCGGAAAATCCAATAATTTCCACAGCTGTGCATCCAGCGCGAACGCCTTCGGTGACAGTGGCTCTTCTGTTGTACCCCGCATTAGTGGGAAGCATTTAGTTAGTTATGAAGGTATCACTACAAGTTAGTGGATTTTGCGTACACTATATCAATCCGGAACTCTGATGAAGTTACGGTATGGCGGGAAATTTGAATTAAAGTTTGTCCGGAGTTACTTGGCTAATTGGCCTATATAGTGACATTAAGGTTTTTATTTCTCATTTTGGGTGTAGGTGTTACTTTTCTTTTAGTGGAATATTATGTTACACATATTAGCAAACATGCTCTTCCACCTATACTCTGTCCTGAAAATTCTGTATCATTATGGAGTCCTTCCGTATTGTATGTATTATAATTTCGGAAGACCTTTGAGGATGATTGTAATAAACGCTTTCTATCATTTTTAAACATCGATTTTCACTGCTATGTCGACTGCTTGTTCAATGAAAGTTGGTTTTTAACAGTAAAACCTTCGGTAAACAGGTCGTTGAAGCAACAACATGCTGATATGAAGAACAAAACAGTAGTAGTAATATGTTCAAAAGCGCGACGAGTTTCTTGAAAAGATCCACAGTACCTCTTCAAATTGTGAGAGCGGTTAGTAGGGCAAACAACAATGAAGATGGCAGAGAACACGAAACTCAAAATTCCCAGGTGGCTAGTAAGACAGTTAAAGGTATTTTCATCGTATCCAATGCGCTCAGAAAACTTCATTCAGTAAAATTCTTTCAGCTGCCGCATAAATACGAATTCTCTTGCCACAGTACCATGACAAGTGTTGAACAAATACAACAGAACAACAAAGTCAGAACATGAAGAGGGAATTCTCAGTACCCCAAGCACCAACCCAAGATCTGGTTATCGTAAATGCAATAACTGCTGAAAAGGAAAAAACTCGGTCACACGAACATGGTCTTGTGGGAATTTTTGAAATATCCCGCCACCATTTCGAAAGTCGTCAACGTCATCCCTACTCTTAAAAACAGTGCATTTTATGCGAGAATTAACCGACCGGCAAACAGCACTGAAAGAGCGACACTTGGTCCACTCCAATAACAAATATCTTTATTCGAAATTCCATATCAGAAGTAATACAAATCGCCTTCATCGTTTCGTGTATAGTACACCGGAACCAACGACGGCGGATTTTCAGTGACATCGTATGCTCCATGGTTCCCAACAACGAGATCAGCAATCTTACATTTGTGTTCCTCAAAATCCCTGAAAGCGAAGTGGTCGTGAACTGTAGTAAATGACAGCAGTTTGCTGCATGACGACTTTTGCCCATTGGGCAACAAGCTCTATATATAGTATCAATTCTCATTCAGCCACACCTTTGCATAAGTCAAAGTCTCAGTGTAATTGTAGTTCTTTCATCCTTTCGCTGAAGTGGGTTGTATGCGATAACGGAGACATGAGCAAAGGCTAATATCTAGCATATTGTCCCAGAATTTGTGGAAGAGAATTTCTGTTTATAACGAAGTCTATGCATTGTTATTAACCAAAGCAAAAAAACTGTAAAAAGTCTGACGATTTTTCAACAGCTTCAGGGCTCCTGCAATCTCGCTAAATCCTGTAAATGCTGAAGGCTTTTTGTTATTTGATTAATTCTTTTCAATATCCAACGTGGTTCGCTCGCTTTTTGGTTACGCCCTCCACTCGAACGAACTGGTCGAGCGAAGCGAATATCGAACACGGCGAGATATGTGGGACTCGAATGAAAAGAATTTGTTAACTACAAGATTAGAAGGGGCGACACCATCTCTCAAGTATGTTTTTGAAATGTTTGCTAACATTGCGAAGGAGCTTGTGTTGCAGAGGCATGACGTTATTCAAAAAAGCCAAATGATATGTTTGAGGTTTCGAACAAAAACGAACATACACTTACCATAAAGGGTACACAGTTCCGCTGCAATTGACAATTGCAGAAGGAAGCACTATTCCGGCCGTGTGTAGTACAGCTCTGAGAGATCGGTTCCTTGTCCAAACGTTCTGTTTACAAATTTCGGCTCGTTATAGTATGTACGGTAGAGAAAACCACTCCTCCCTGGGTTGTCGTTCATGGACTGATCGTCCTCGTGATGTAGGTAGAAGTGCAAACCAATGCCGTCTGTTTCGGGGTCATAGCTCATGTTCAGATTGAACCAAACATGTCTGCGATAGCCTCGAAGGTGCCAAGATTGGAAAACGACACGACTCTGTTTGTTATAGAACTTGACGATCAGGTTCTTCATTCTGAGTTCCGGAGCAATCCTCCCAGATTTCCGGCATTCTGACAGCGCAGGATACCACATAGTCACCTGTAATATACGTATATGGCTATCGTTGTTATCATTACCATGTCTATCATTGTGCGAACGATTTGTGGACCTTACGAGCTGGACATGTAAAGACGAAGTGAACTCGGAATTGCGGATCAGCGCCTCACTCCGCCCTCCTTCCCTCCCAACACACGCAGCACCCAATTTTCGGTCCCAAACAAAAGCCCACTGGGATCATGGAATCACGGTACACATTTAAATGTAAAGTGAGGATAGAGTGCTCGACGTTAGTCAGCTCTAGAAGATGCACTACGAACTCATTTTTCAGTCAGAGTGAAAGGTACGGCTCTTGAAACTTCTACAATCCTTCTGTTCTATAGTCCCTTGGTTTTTGTGAATCACTCTCAATTAAGCCTTATAAAGCAGTCTCTGGAGCGAATCAACGGTCAGTGAAGTGTGATCTGCTGAAAACTTACTGTTGCGGTACATTCCATCTTCTTCTCATTGCTTACTCCCATAAGAATAAGCAAAGAAGTGAC
This sequence comes from Nippostrongylus brasiliensis, assembly GCA_030553155.1. Lineage (NCBI taxonomy): Eukaryota > Metazoa > Nematoda > Chromadorea > Rhabditida > Heligmosomidae > Nippostrongylus > Nippostrongylus brasiliensis. The sequence continues at coordinate 36,277,982 of CP130735.1, read as the reverse complement.
AAGCAGAACCGTTTTCGCCGTCACCATTGACTTGTCGGAGTGATGTTTTACCAGACCTAGAAAGATGAACATGCTATTGAGAGTTAGTCGTATAAGAAGATGATTGCAACCTACCAACTGGAGCGAGAAGAAGTTGCACAATGAGTAAGCCGGTTATCACCGACGGCCTTATCTACGAAGTGATGTGGATTTACAGGTAAGGTCAGGTTTCACTTGTTCCTTTTGACTCGGAATCACTGTAATGATGCGCAAGTTCAGCTTCTATTTAAGACTTGAATCTAGACCTTGTCCTAAATTCAAGTCTTCCCTAATTCAGAGAGGCTTCCCCAAAAACCTGTCTCAAGGGCCGTGTTCTCTTATGCTGCCCTCGGAAACTCGCTGATTGCCATTGTCTCTGGTGTGCTCGCTCAGAAAGCAGCCGACGCCTTCGGCTACTTATGCGCTCTGAATATTTTTCCATTGATTTTTGCTTTCTACGACAGCAAGATCCTAAACGATGTGATCGTATAGCTCCGTTCGATGTATCACTGATGGTGCTGCTGGTGATGTGCCTATTTATTTTCCAAACATGGCCCGAGAAAAATGGTGGCGTGAAGGCCCCGATACGAGAGACGTTCACCGTGACAATTGAGATCATCAAGACAGGTGGCCGTTTCTATCTGTTCGATTGCTCGAAATTTAACTTACCCGAACGATTTTCAGATGTGAAGTAAAAAAGTACATGTCGAAAACGTTTTAACCATCTAATTTTCACCTATTTGTGTTACTGAAGCAAAATTAGTCAGAAACACTGCAGGTACCGCTCTGCTCAGTCGAAGAGAGAAGGCTCTTCGTTCAAGCTCCGACTACAAAAAGCTGGATTCGTGCGTAAGTCTCATAGTCGACTAATCAGATCATGTTCGTTCAATGCTCGTCGGCTGTTAAAAGTCACATCGAAGCCCTTTGTATTTTTCTCAGTCAGGACCCTATTTCCCTACTTTATAACTTTCTAACTTATCCTTTTGGTCGCTCACGTCTGAGTGCTTCTTCTCAACAAAACCTGACGAAGCCACAACTTCTGGATAGTCTTTCCCTCAGAAGGAAGAAGATCGATTTTATTACAACGTATGAAACAATTAAAAGGATGGTCGATCTAAATCCTCAGAAGTTCTCTTCTTCTGCATATTCACGAGCCAGAGGCCCTGAGAAAAAGCTGATTCTAAAAAATTAGACTAAAAAACTAGACTCAGGCGAAACTTTCACTCAGTCAGAGCGGAGTACTCCAATTTGAGCAAAAAATGCAAGGTTCTCTTAATTTGGAATTTTTTTCAAAACTCTTGCCTACGTATTTAAAAAAGTGACACGCAGGTTCCCATCTATGTGAAGCCAAATCTGATACATTAGAGGTTGAATGTAATATTTTATTCCTCTAACGAATCTCGAAATCTTGTTTAAATTGTTCTCACTACCATGTTGAGTTTTGTTTTGTTGATCATTGTACTTTTCAGCACCACAGGTGGAATTACCGCATGTAGTAAATTAAATTAAATCAAGCTGATCAAAAACGTAGATGTTCATGTCTCATTAGACAGTGATAGTAACTGGAGATTCGACGTTCGGAAGTTCAAACAAAGTGGTCCCAACGCTTTGTTCCCTTGTCATAGCTTAATGTGGTCTTACGATCGGAGGAGGTCCTCCGGCCTGTGCTTCCACATCCCAGCTTCTGCGTTTGTCAGCAGTTCGGGCTTGTCATCAAGACATGACAGCCGACGACGTCAACATCCGCAACCCAAAGCGGGGTTTGCCTGCTCCCTCGATCAGTGTCGATGGACGTGAACTAACTCTAGTCGTGCTCACTACGCGTTCGCTGTTGTATTCGATCTTTATATCTTTTTTCCTCTTGGAGAATTCGCGTCTGCAGAAGCTTGCAGCCGAGGCATGTTTTCAGCTGACTGCCGTTCGTTCTGGTCGCTGTGCCGCTTCTTCGATGAAGGGCGGAGAGTAGAAGATAGGCTTCTTCTGGTGTGAAAAGAGGTTTCTGGTTTTTTTTCAGCGAGAAGAATTTTCTTGCTACCTCAAAGATATTTCAGAGGTGGAGAAACAGATGACGATGGTGTTTACATTGTTTACTAAAGTTACTAAGAAGTAAGCGAGAAACAGATTCACAAAAAAAACAAAAAATGCTAGAACTTATCCTCTTCTCCCTTCGGGTCTACAGGAATCATATCCAAATAGCCTTGTTCTAAACGTTTTCTCAGTCTCAGCGCAGGCACTATCTAGAGGACAAATCCATTACACTGTCCTTCCGCAGCCGTATCGTTGCGGTACGTCCGACGGTACGTACCGCACGATACGGCAGTGGCGCTTTCGTGCGCTAAAATAGCCTTTTATTTATATCTTTTCAAATTGCGTATTCGAAAAGATGAGTTTACGATTGAATTCAGCCGATCGAGGTCTATCTTTTCATGTACAAATTTTTTATGTTCTGGAAATTGTCAATATCCGCCTTCGCCAGGCTACCACTCGTCGACCCCCGTTGAGCTTGCGTGAACTGCAGTAGGCTCCACCCGGGCCAGGGTTGAACATGGGGTGCGATCTGTGCTCAAAAATTACGACCCCCCCCCCTTCTGGAGAGAAGCAGTTACGACCCCCCCACTATTCAAAAACTGCTGCAGGCGTATATATCAGGTGAATGGAGCACGAGGACATCCACAGAAGGGCGGTTACAGATGTATACAGAATAAAGGTGCAAAAAATCGAAAACTAAAAATTTATTGATCATTCGAGTATAAAAATGTTCGGATCAGCCGCACACAAATAGAGGACAAAAATGCTTGTGCGTGGAGAAATGTACACGGATAGCGAGTGTAGTGATGTAGTTAAGAATTTTATAAGGCTGAAGATAATGGAGTGAAAAATGGAATTTCCTGAACTAAAAAATTGTTTCAGATTCAGACGGACGCATATGGCCTTGCAAAGTTTTTACATCGTTTTAGCAAAATTTTTAGAAGTAGCCTAGTCATTCTGTTTTCGGTTTACGAGTGCTCAAATAATTGCTTTCTGCTTTCAGATGATCACATTGCGACAACATGTGTCGCTGGACCGGTGCCGAGCGAAACAGGAATCTTTTCCAGAGAACAATGAGTAGTAGTAGTAGAAGCTAGTTCACGTAGCTGTGAATAAAGAAGTTTGCCTGACTTGCTGTTTTCGAGATTTGAAATAAATAAATTCAAAACCGTTTTGTAGCATTGAAGAAGAACAGTGCTTGATGAGTGTTGTGTCTTTTTTCGAGAGCTAGGAAAGTATGTGTAACAGTTATTTTTTATTTGTTATTTGTTATTTTTATTTTTATTATTTTATTTTATTTGTTTATTTATTTTTATTTTGTTATTTTTTTATTTTTATTCATGTGATTTTTTTACATTTTAGAGTCGAAAAATTACCGAAAACAATGAGGTTAAAATGGACCATCGACCATAGCCAACACTGAGTAAAAAGATCGCACCCCCCCCCTGCGCGCCTAGGAGATTTACTCATACTGGAGGTTTATATTTTTTTCTGGATAGCATTTTTCCTCAAATTTTCAACGCGGTCATGGCACTTTTTCAATTTTTATTTTGACTTAAAATCGCAGAAAGATCGCACCCCCTGCGCGCCTAGGAGATTTCGTGTTTAGAAGATTTTCTATTTCTGTTTCATAGAGAATTTCATGTAGTTTTAGAATTGGTCATGGCACTTTTCCAGTTTTCAGTTTGAACAAATTTATGATTCTTTGATTGAAAACACTCAGAAAGTCGCAGCTCCTACTGGTCATCTCAGAAATGAAGGTGATCGTTCAAAAATTCATATCTCCGTTCAAAATCAAAATTGAAAAGGTGCCATGACCGCGTTGAAAATTAGAGGAAAAACGCTCTTTAGAAAAAATATAAATCTCCAGTAAAGCAAATCTCATAGGCGGGCAGGGGGGGGGGGTGCGATCTTTTTACTCAGTGTTGGCTATGGTCGATGGTCCATTTTAACCTCATTGTTTTCGGTAATTTTTCGACTATAAAATGTAGAAAAATAATATGAATAAAAATAAAAAATAACAAAATAAAAATAAATAAATAAATAAAATAATAGAAATGAAAATAAAAAAATAACAAATAAAAAAATAACTATTACACATACTTTCCTAGCTCTCGAAAGAAGACAGAACACTCATCAAGCACTGTTCTTCTTCAATGCTACAAAACGGTTTTGAATTTATTTATTTCAAATCTCGAAAACAGCAAGTCAGGCGAACATCTTTATTCACAGCTACGTGAACTAGCTTCTACTACTACTACTCATTGTTCTCTGGAAAAGATTCCTGTTTCGCTCGGCACCTGTCCAACCGCACATGCTGTCGCAATGTGATCATCTGAAAGCAGAAAGCAATTATTTGAGCACTCGTAAACCGAAAACAGAATGACTAGGTTACTTCTAAAAAATTTGCTAAAACGATGTGAAAACTTTGCGAGGCCATATGCGTCCGTCTGAATCTGAAACATGCTAACTGATAACAATATGATTCCGCATATTTCCTTACGGCATCTGCTCGTAATTTCTAGCCCATCACAAAATGTACGACACCCCCCCCCCTCAACCATGACGGCGGTACGACCCTCCTGCGATCATCGCACCCCACGCTCAACCCTGACCCGGGCCACCACGAGTAGGCCACAAAAACGGCGGCTTTCGACGCAACAAAGCGGCGTTGCCTCACTTCACTGTTCACTGTTGCGGAACGTCCGGTACTATAGGTATGTATGTGGACACTATAGTCACAATGGTCACTAGGTATATATTTCATAAGTTGTGACTGTAATTGACAACGTTGAAAAAGACATCGCTGAATCGCCTACCAATGAGTGCCGTTCCGTTCTCCGTCAATTTTAGCATAAATGGTGTCGTTTCTCACAGAGGATCACAGGCGGATTCAAAGCATCTCCATCCTGCTATCCTAGAAATCGGGAAGGCGTTTTCTCCGAATAAAACGGTCTGGTACGCACTACAGGAACAGCTCGCTCCACAAGAGTTAGCCAACTGCCATATTGCTCACTACGGTCAGGTGGCCGGTTTGGCTGCACAGTACGTTGACATAAAGCAACGACTAGGTGTGACTCCTGAGAAGCTTTATGCTTGCGAAGATGTGGTGACGCACTGTGAAGCTGTGACAAAGGAAGGACAGTGTAATGGATTTGTCTTCTAGATAGTGCCTTCGCCTAGACTGAGAAAACGTTTAGAACAAGGCTATTTGGATATGATTCCTGTAGACCTGAAGGGAGAAGAGGATAAGTTCTAGCATTTTCTGTTTTTTTGTGAATCTGTTTCTCGCTTACTTCTTAGTAACTTTAGTAAACAATTTAAACACCATCGTCATCTGTGTCTCCACCTCTGAAATATCTTTGAGGTAGTATGAAAATATTTCTCGCTGAAAAAAACCAGGAACCTCCTTTCACACCAGAAAAAGCCTATCTTGCCTCGGCACAGCGACCAGAACGAACGGCAGTCAGCTGAAGACATGCCTCGGCTGCAAACTTCTGCAGACGCGAATTCTTCAAAAGGAAAAAAGATATAAAGATCGAATACAACAGCATCGCTAAGGCTAGTAAACAAAAAATGTGTGGATATCGCTCGTAAAGCTCGTATCTCGTTTCGAACGCGTAGTGAGCACGACTAGAGTTGGTTCACGTCCATCGACACTGATCGAGGGAGCGGGCAAACCCCGCTTTGGGTTGCGGATGTTGATGTCGTCGGCTGTCATGTCTTGATGACAAGGCCAAACTGCTGACAAACGCAAAAGCGCGCTACGTGGGATGCGGAAGCTCTGGCCAGAGCACTTCCTCCGATCGCTAGACCACACCAACCTATGACAAAGGAACAAAGCGTTGGGACCCCTTTGTTTGAACTTCAGAATGTCGAATCTCCAGTTACTATCGCTGTCTAATGAGATATGAACATCTACGTTTTTGATTAGTTCTACGTAGTTACGTCAAGTCTTGTTGAAAAGCATACTTGTGAAATCCATAAAAACCTATAAACGAACTTATAAACTTATGAATTCGCGTGGTGCTGTGGTAAGAGGAGCAACTGACACACTTGCGGTGGATCGATCCTCGTCCGGGCCAACTAAGCCTTCCATTCCTCCGGGGTCGGTAAATTGGTACCAGACTTTTCGTGGGAGGTAAAAACACTGACTTGGTATAGCGGCTGGTCCCACAAGTATTGGCCAAACACACATTCACCAAGCCTCTACGATTCTGAATTGAACACGAATGCGGTGGCGCGTCCTTCCGGTACCGTTTTAATGTTCCATAAAATCCTACATGAGAAATGCGGAAAATGAAGATCACGATGAGATTGAGCGGATCGCTGAAGAGTCATAGTCGTTGACCGAGTCTCCTCAGGCACGTAATTCCTCCTGAGAGCGCCCATCGCGAGCCAAAACACATCGACACACCTCTACAATGCGTCTCTTCGCAAAAATGTCACTTTTTGTAGGGCAGAGAAAACGATGAGCCCATCTCCTCTAAAGGCAAGAACACCCCTTCAGCATTGTGGGAAAGAGTCAGCGACTCACCTCAGAGACGAGGAATGCAATAAAGATGAGAGGTGCGCTGCTCAGTCTTCACAATTGGTGAAAAAGTAAGTTGAAATTTCAAAAAATTCAATCAAGTAAAAATATTACAGCTGAAGTGAAATGGAATCAAAGAAGTCACTACAAAAATGCAGTCAATAAATAAAAATCACAAACGTGCAGCCAACTAAACCCACGATGAGCGAAAATCAGCAGACAACACCTAGAGGCACATCAAAGGCATCAGAAACCTCCTTCGAGGTCTGGAGAGACTTTCCCAACTCGGTAACCTAGTGAACCTGCCTACGATGTAGTGATAAGTTCAGCTGACGCAATGAATATGGGATTCAGATTCTGCGCATAAAAGGCGGACGTGAAGACATAGGGTAAAGGGATAAAGTCTAACCTATGATTTATGGAAGACCGTTCGTGACTAAGCACTGACTTCAAATGTCCAGCACTGACTTCAAATGAACCCCGCTGTTGATCAGCAGTTTTCGCTCAGACCAAAAGGGTAACTTAGAAAGTTATAAAGTAAGGAAATAGGGTTCTGACTGAGAAAAATACAAACGGCTTCGATGTGACTTCTAACAACCGACGAGCATTGAACGAACATGATCTGTTTGGGGCTTCAATTAGTCGACTGTAAGACTTACGCACGAATTAAGCTTTTTGTAGTCAGAGCTTGAACGAAGAGCGTTCTCTGTTCGACTTAGCAGAGCGGTACCTGCAGTGTTTCTGACTAATTTTGCTTCAGTAACACAAATAGGCAAAAATTAGATGGTTAAAACGTTTTCTAGCTTTTATACCGCAGGCGCTTGCTGATATCCGGTCGAGAAAGTTGGTAACCTGAGACAGCGCACGAGTCCACTCCAAATGGAGTGTTCTAAAAGAGGGTGAACCAATCCCGAGTAGAGCAATTTCACATCTGAAAATCGTCGTGGTAATTTAAATTTCGAGCCATCAAACATTTAGAAACGGCCACCTGTCTCCCAGCAGGTTTTCGGGAAAGCCTCTCTGAATCAGGAAAGACTTAAATTTGGGACAAGGTCTAGATTCAAGTCTTGAATAAAAGTCGAACTTGTGCATCATTAAGGCCCATTCATAGTCATTCATACTCAGCGGCAAGCCGGCAATGGTTAAGGATAGGGCGCGGCGCAGCGTCGCGGCATTTTTGTCGCTGCCGCAGGAGGGGGGATATTCAGAGTTGGCGGCAGCGATGCCGCGCTGCGGCGCCGCTGCCGCTGCCGCCGGGGAGGGGGTATTCATAGATGGCGGCAGCGATGCCGCCCTGCGGCACCACTGCCGCTGCCGCCGGCTGGAATGTAGTCCGTCATTTTTGACGCCGACGGCAATTGGAAGAGATTCGAATTCGTGTACAGGGTAGCGAATAAATGCGTGCGCGTGAAATTCGGCTCAATTTTGGAAATTGTGGGAAACCTTTGAGCGTACTTTTTCTTCTGTAAAGAATTACATGACACTTCTTATTCGTTATGTATGAAAGGAATTCATCTTACAAACCGTAGCGAGGAACTATTCAAGTTGTAAAGCGATTGTGCAAGAAGTTCAGAGCGGCATCGTGGGCTAGCTGATTCTTTCGAAGCTCGTAGTTCCTCAAAGAAACGTGTAGAAGACTGACGAGCAGCGGTCGTAGAGAGGACATACTCTGCTCAATCCACGACGGTAACGGAAGCGGACGGTGAACACACTAGTGGGCGAGAGATTATTTAAAAGAGGACGGGCCGACATGATTATGTTAGCTTGGAAAAGATGTCCAAGCAGCTCCACGTTTTTTGCAAATCGGTTCGTTTGATAGCAGAAGGAGAGGATGGTTTTCGTAGTTATCATATATAGAAGGCACAAGTCCTCACAAATCATGTGGAGAAAAATCGGAATAAAAAATTAAAGAAATTGCAGAAATTTCTCAGGGTGCGCCGCAGCAAGGGCGTCCTTTTACCTTAGAGTAAAATTTTTACCGTTGAGGTGCATAGAAGCTCTCGCAATCACTACCATCTCATGAGCCCAATCCCTATTTGTAATTACAATGGAAGAACTAATGCAAAAAGTGTGTTTCCTGAACTCTTGATGTTTGAGAACAGTATCGGTGCTTTGGGCAGAACTGTTTCGATTTTATCGACAAAAAAGGTGATAAATCATGCTAAGCATCATCAGCATAATGATCATACTAAAGCCAGAGTGCTCGAAAAACAGAAACATGCAAAATAATTCCTTCAACGGAGTTGTGCTTCGCTTCATGAAACAAAAATAAAAATGCGCTTCTTTTGACCGCAATCAGTTCTTCTCCGACGAAATGTTTATGGACTTCGAATAGCCCCATCTTACATCCGTTTTAGCTCGCCGTCGATTATGTTTTGGGACAATATCTTGAGAGTTTACAACGAGAAATCCGCAACATTTCGACGAGACTTTTCTGAAATATGAAGCAAAATAGGTGACAAGTACGTGCGGCGCACCACGTATTCGATGAATGGAGGAAACAGAGCCGATATCAAAGCTCATGGCAGCTACTCTGAGAACCTTCCTTAATTATGGAATGCGATGTCCTACTCTTACATATCATCATAATTGTTTTGATATTCGTTGGCAAAAAAGAAAGTTATAACACTTTTTACCGCGCACGTATTTATCCGCCACCCTGTACTCTTCGTCGAAACCTTCCATTCCCTTTTTGAGACTATGATTCAGGTTTTAGTTTTGCTTCTTCCTTTGACTCCCAAGGTTTATGTTACGTATTATATATCATATTTATACATACATATCATATGCAATATATGTATATTCAAATGAAATAAATATATTGTATATAATATATATGTACACATTATATGCAATGTAAACCATGGAATTCGAAGGGAGGAGCAAAGCCGAAACCTATATTGATATGAATAAAAATATATAACAATATCACTCAAAAGTCTCAAAAAAATGTAACTCCTGTTTGAAATGCCATAACTTTGGCGAAAGTGAACCAATTGAAGCGAACCAATGGAAGCTTGAATGGAAGCTAAGAAAAAAGAAAAATTTTTGGTCTGTATTTGGTGGGGATTACGCCATGTACTCGCCCGAGGCCTCGGATTTTTAGACTTGATTGATAGTGCATGAGTTATATGCTTGGTCTACTTTGGTCGTAAACAGGTGATATCGCCGCTAGGATTTCCTTCTGAGGCAGTGAACCTATCTACTTGCCGCAGTTTTTGGTTAAGCATGGAACAACATCAATATCGATCAATAACTGTAACCACTGTTTGAGAAGCTAAAACTCTTCAAAAGTGATGCAATCATGAGAAAAATTTTAGTGGAGTGTGGAATGTATGGACCATAAAGATTGCGCCATGCATCTGTCCGAATCGTCGGATTCTAGACCTGATTGAAAGTTCATGGATAACATGCTTGTTCTACTTTGGTCTCAAACAGGTGATATCGCTGATGCGCGTTTCTCTTGATGCAGTAAATATAAAATTATCAAAACATAACAAGTTTGACAACATAATAGTTGGAATTACATGGTCATTACAAGAGTCCTGGGTTTTTTGAGCAGAGTAAGTAGCAGCTTGAAGATGCACCTGCGCAATACGACAATGTTTTATATCCAGATCAAAATGAACATTCAGTGATTAATAGTGATACTAATCCGTCTCTAACCAAAGGCTGAGTTGTTTTGTTCGCTGCCCCAAGTGTAACGCAATGATATGACCTGCTTGCGACCGAAGTAGAACAAGCATATTATCCATGAACTTTCAATCAGGTCTAGAATCCGACGATTCGGACAGATGCATGGCGCAATCTTTATGGTTCATACATTTCACACTCCATTCAAATCTTTTCTCATGATTGCATCACTTTTGAAGAGTTTCAGCTTCTCAAACAGTGGTTACAGTTATTGATCGATATTGATGTTGTTCCATGCTTACCCAAAAACTGCGGCAAGTAGATAGGTTCAAGCCTCAGATAGGTATCACTGTTTACCTCAGAAGGAATCAATCATAAAAGTCGGCGATATCACCTCACCAAACGTTTACGACCATCCAAGCTATGATTCATTTCGAGGTTTACAAGCATAAACAGGAGGTAACCTTGCATGTATGTATATATTTTTCCCATTTCATTATTCATATCAGGTTCTTTTCAACAATTGTTACAATAACAATTATTGAATGTTTTTCGAAAGATTTCTTCTTCATTCTAGTAAACGTTTATCGGTCCGTGATCTAACACATTAGTAACCAAAAATGTTAACGGTAATATGTGCAATGATGTGAGAAGCGTTCCAACATTCGGCCATGTAGTCGTTTGTGCAAATGCGAAACCACTACAGTTTGAACGCCCCTAAATCATTAAGATTTGCCGCGCCCAGCGGCAAACCGAAGCTCCACCCCCCACTTGCCGCCAAAACCGGTGGCGCCGCTGCCGCCGAGTATGAATGGGCCTTTACAGTGATTTCAAGTCAAAAGGAACAAGTGAATCCTGACTTTACCTTTCAATCCATATCACTTCGTAGATAAGGCCGTCGGTGATAACCGGTTTACTTATTGTACAACTTCTTCTCGCTCCAGTTGCTGGCGGTGAAAACAACTCAATGCTGGCGGTGAAAACAGTTCTGCTTGCCACTTTTTTGCTTATTCTTATGGGAGTAAGCAACGAGAAGAAGATGAAATGCAATCTCAAAGTAAGTTTTCAGTGGATCACACTTCACTGACTGTTGATTAGCTCCAGAAACTGCTTTAGAAGGTTTAACTGAGAGTGGTTAACAAAAACCAGGGGACTACAGAACAGAAGATTGTAGGAGTTTCAAGGAGCGTATCTTTGACAGTGACTAAAAAACGAGTTCGTAGTGAATCTTCTAAAACTGATTAACGTCGAGCACTCTATGCTTACTTTATATTTACATGTACCGTGATTCCATGATCCCAATGGGCTTTCGTTTGGAACCGAAAATTGGGTGCTGCGTGTGTAGGAAGGGAAGGAGGGCGGAGTGAGGCGCTGATCCGCAATTTCGAGTTCACCTCGTCTTTACATGTACAGCTCGCAAAGTCCACAAATCGTTCGCACAATGATATACATGATAATGATAACAACTATAGCCAGATACGTATATTACAGGTGACTACGTTTTATCCCTCGCTGTCAGAATGCTGGAAACCTGAGAAGGTTGAACCGGTCCTCAGAATTAGGTCCGACGTCATCAAAATCTACAACAAACAGAGTCGTATCATTTCCCAATCTTCGATGTTTGAAGTCAGTTACAGACTTGCTTGGGGCTTTATGGACATCGACTATGACCCCGAAACAGATGGCATTGGTTGGCAAATCAACCTTTATCACGAGGACGATCAGACCATGAACGACAACCCTTTGACGAGTGGCTATCTCCACCGTACACATAATGATGCGAAAACTCTAAACAAAACGTTCGGAAAAGGAACCGATCTCTCAGAGCTGTACTACACACGGCCGGGAATTGTGCTTCCTTCTGCTGTTGTCAATTGCAGCGGAACTATGTACCCGGTATGGTAAGTGTATGTAATTTTTGTTCGGAATCTCAAACATATCATTTGGCTTTTTTAAATAACGTCACGCCTCTGCAACACCAGCTCTTTCTCAATGTTACCAAACTAATCAAAAATATATTTAAGGGATGGATTCCTCCCTTATGATCTTGTAGTTGCCAAATTCTTTTTATTCGAATTCCACATATCTGGCCTTGTTCGATATTCAGTTATATCGAGTAGTTTGCTTGAATGGAGGGCGTAACCAAAAAAAGCGAGCGAACCGCGTTGGATATTGAAAAGAAGTTAATCGATCAACAAAATGTGTTCAGCATTTGTGGTTTTAGCGAGTTTGTAGGAGCCCCAAAGCTGTGGAAAAATCGTTAGACCTTTTTTCAATTTTTTTTGCCTTAATAACAATGCATAGACTTCGTTAAAAACAGAAATTCTCTTCCACAAATTCTGTGACAGTATGCTAGATATTAGTCTTTGCTCATGTCTCCGTTATCGCATACAACCCACTTCAGCGAAAGGATGAAAGAACTACAATTACACTGAGACTTTGACTTATGCAAAGGTGTGGCTGAATGAGAATTGTTACTATATATAAAGCTTGTTGCCCAATAGGCAAAAGTCGTCATGCAACAAGCTGCTGTCAGTTACATGCAGTTCACGACCACTTCGCTTTCAGGGATTTTGAGGAACACAAATGTGTTACTGCTGATTTCGTTGTTGGGAACCACGGATCATACGAAATCACTCAAAATCCGCCCTCGTTGGTTCCGGTTTACTATCCACAAATCGCTGTAGGCGATTTCTATTACTTCTGATATGGAGTTTTGAATAAAGATATTTGTTATTAGAAAGGACCATGTGTCGCTCTTTCAGTGCTGTCTGCCGGTTAATTTTCGTATAAAATGCAGGATTGAGCCTTTTAAGGGTAGGGATGACGTTGACGACGTTCGAAATGTTGGAGGGATAAGGTAAGGGTGGGTTAAGTGAGGTGCCTGAGCTAAAATCATCGACAGCATCCGAACTTCGTATGTGGGTGTTATTTGGGTCGCTGATCACGAATCTAACATTGGTTTCTGAATTCGCGTCCGTTCAAGATAAGTTACGGTGGATATTGGCTACCCATATTAATGTTGTCATTTACTAAAATTTGTGCGCTCCAAGTTGCTCCAAACATGACTTTCTTCAACCACCATGACAAAATCGCAAAATGAGCACGATTTGGTATCAATGCGATTGAAGCAAAACAAAAACACAGCAACGGGATCCAAAACCTCGGGCGTCTGAACAAGAGTCCACTGCGGTACGGCTGTGCTACCGAAGCACACTGCAGCGAGCGTCTCACCTCGCAGATCATTCAGCGCCCCTCTTGAGCGGTGTTTTCTTTTTTGCGTTGTCGGACCACCCGCTGCCATTCAGAAGAAAAAGATTACATATCTGTGATCTACGCTTCAAGCTCTATAAGACCATATACAGTAGCGGTCAAAAAGATATGTCACTTCTCATTTTCATGCATAAATAGTTTAAATCGAAAAGAAACTAATACCAATCGATAGTTCTGACCACTTTATTTGAAAATGTATCGAAATATACCGTTGTTACGAATTCTGTAATTTTTGAAAACATTTTATATTGATTTTCATATGCTATTTTAAACGAAAATATCTCAAAAATCGCTGAGCAAAGGATCAATTTGAGACGATATTCTGATAGAGCATAGTCTAGTTAGTATAATGTGTTACGAACATTTGATTCACATCGCCGCTAAAATATAGATTTTTCTGAGCAAACATTTTGGTGGTCAAAAAGTGGTCAAATTTTACGACCATGTTTTGAGCAAAATTCTATATCTTTTCAATTTTTCAACGACATTCTACCAAATTTGAGAGTACTATGGAAAACGATTGTCCCTTCAAGATGGTTGTTTCTGTTTCATGTTTGGTTTCTTAGTTTGTGTGAAAATGTTTTTTAAAGTAGAGATTGCGTAAACTGTTATATTCAGGAAAGTTCAAGAAGAATCGACTCCATTTTTTCTCATTCCATGATACATTTATGATACTCTCGATACTGTACGTCCGCTAAGATAAAAATAGTTCTTTGTAAAAATATATCGCTTTGATCAACACACGCTGTGCGCGCCTTCGCCCGCCACCATACACTGTAGTGGTGGTGACGCCGCATGCGGCGTGTGTTGATCAAAGCGATATATTTTTACAAAGAACTATTTTTATCTTAGCGTACGTACAGTATCGAGAGTACTATAAATGTGCTGTGAACAGAGAAAAAATGGAGTCGATTCTCCATGAACTTTCCTGAATATAACAGTTTACGCAAACTCCACTTTAAAAATCATTTTCTCACAAACTAAGAAACCAGACTCAAAACAAAAACAACTCTTTCGAAGGGAAAATCATTTTCTATAGCACCCTTAAATTTGGTGTGATTTCGTTGGAAAATTGAAAAGATATAAAATCTTGTTTGAAACATTGTCCTAAAATTTGACCATTTTTTGACCACCAAAATGTTTGCTCAGAAAAATCTATAATTTAGCGGCGGTCTGAACCAAACCTTCGTAACACATTATAATAAATAAACTCGCTCTATCAGAATATCATCTCACTTTGATCCTACGCTCGGCAATTTTTGAGATATTTTCATTTAAACTAGCATATGAAAATCACTGTAAAATATTTTTAAAAAACACAGAATCTGCAAAAACGGTATGTTTCGACATATTTTTGAATAGAGTCGTTAGGACTACCGAATCGTACCAAACTCCTTTCGATTTAATCTATTTGTGCATAAAAATGAAAAGTGACATATCTTTTTGACCGCTACTGTAGGTCTTGTCAAGAGGGGAAGTTCACTGACCTCCCTTGTCAGATCATTTTTGTTTTCACACATTCATAGAAAACGCGTCTCTAGATAATTGAAACCTGAGACCACGATTGTCGGGTATTGGATATGGAAACGATTATAACGCTTTATTTTCGCTGCCACTGCCCAATGGATAACGATGTCCTATTGAAGTGTGATCATCTGGAACGAACAACTACAGTACCGGACGCGCCGCAACGATAAAACTGCGGTAGCGGCGCGACGGAACGCCGAAATGTGCCAGTTCGGAGTTCACGCGTGCTGACCCGGGCGGAGTCAGCTGCAATTCATTTGCGCCCCATGCCCAACGGGGAGCCCCGCAGTGTAGCTTCTTCGAGTCAACCCGTGGGGACTCCTACATATTGCTACCTTAGAACGCTAGGAAAAGACGCGCCGCATATTCATCGTCGGCGAGGAAGGGGCCGAAGCTTAGTCGGTGGTGAGTCACCAAACGAGGGACCGAAGCGGCAATGGGATCCGAAAACCGTGGGGTCAAAAAAATCCACTGGAAGCAAGTCTTACGAATTTGGAAAAAGTGTACGTGGATAGATAGAGCTCGAGCTGCTGAACTCAAATCTAAGCCTAATTTCACAAATAGTTGAATTATAAGAAAGTTATCAGAAAAAGCCGCTTTGGATTATTAATGATGGCTTTTTCGGCTTTTGCTCGAAAGACGCGTCCGGTACAGCATGTAGCAAGAGGCGCTACGGACATCCGACCGATCCGAGCCCGAGTTAGCCAGGCCTTCCATCCCTGTGGGATAGGGTAAATTGATAATAGATTTGTCTGCGAATGTGAAGATTCTGATCTGATATAGTGGTTGACCACTATATCAGATCAGACTATATCAGACTATATCAAATCATTGTCTTCACAAACGATCTTATGAGCCAAATAGTAGGCATTCAGCATGCCTCTACGATTCTCCGTGGAACACCAATGCGGCAACACATCCATTTGCATTTAGCAAAAACAGACCATACCGCTGTAATCGCCATTCGATGCTCTACAAAACAATATGGGTCTCGTTGTGAATCTTCGGAGCACCCTGAGCAACCTCCCTAGTTAGTGCATAGCTGGCGATATGGGTGACTTTTGCAGAAAAAAATCAGAAACCGTATACTGCGCTACTGTGCAGCTACCTGTCCCTATGCTTCACCTTTACTGGAGCAGCAACTCAGTAAAGTGTGACATTAACACTCACGTTTCCCATTGCTTTCCATTCTCGACGCCGTGTTGACAGTGTCCCCGAAGAGACAATAGCGAGGCATACTAAGACCGACAACGCCCGCAACGCAAGGTCCTGGAATGAAGTTGTTCATTTGCCTCACTTCCTTCAGGCATCGCTTGTTACCACTGTTCAGTCCAATCCGCAGCTGAATTCGTTCTCGTGGAAATGGTACAACCCTGAAGCCGTTCACGTACGCCATGAAGCTGATGGACATCTGTGCAATTTCTCTCACATGTTGATGCCCATTTCTGACCGGTAGTCCGGACACACAAAGGTAACCATCTCCGATCGACTCAACCTAAAGTTGGCAATCTTAGCTGGAGATGGCTGACCCAGGAATATGTCCAACAAGCGTCGGCTTGTCCAATCACCACCTTGTAAGCTCCGTGTTCCTCAATGATGGCGTCGAAACTGCTGTAAAGCTCGTTAAGAAGGCTAACAACCTAGAAAAAGATAAAAGACTACTTTCTAACAACGACACCAAACACCGGGCAGGTGGTTCTCGATTGCGCCAAAATTGGAGGAAGGGTACCTGAAAAGGAGAACACTTCGCGGCCAGCGCAGTGAATTTTACAACATCGGAGAAGAAGACCGTCACACTGTCAAAGCCCTCTGGCTCGACGGATTGTCCTAATTTCAGGCGTTCGGCAGCTTCTCTGAATTGTGGCAAAATGAAACCATTCTCCTGTCAAGCAACAGATACGTTCTAACAGTAAAAAGAACGAACTTCGGAAGCATTCTGCTCAGCAAAAGATCGGCCTTCTTTTTCTCGTCCGTAAGCTCTTTGGTACGATCGCCAACCTGTAGCAAATTGATTTTAGTTTTTCGTCTCTTTGTTTTTTTTTGCTAATTCTCAACCAAAGGTTCATGACCGCAGATATGTGTCCCGCCTCGTTTCCCAGACAAGTGTGGTACTAGCTGGTGAAAAAGATTAATCGCTCGACAGTGCGTGTGGCAGTAGCGCCACTTACAGCTGCACCACGAACATTAGACATCATGGGATTTCGCGGAAACGCGGTGCGAATGTATGACATATTAGGTATGACATATTAGATTGTTCCAAAGGTCATTCAACAAAGAATGCAGTTGTCACGCACTTCTTGTTCGAGGGTAAACGTGTACTCCTCCATTATTGAAAAAACATGGTCCATGAGATTCTTCTGTGAAGACGAAGAAAGTATTTCTCGCAGTTGTTCGCAAACGAAGTCCATTGAAGGGCGATTCGTTTCGTTCTCTCGCCAACAGCTGCGCACCAAACTTAGCTGTAATGACAGAATTGTGACCTCTCCAACTTTTCTCTCCTTGAAATCTCGGTATGATACAACTGTCGAGTGCCGCTGTGCCGAACGAGGTTAGTAGGTGGATCAGATTTATTATTGAACTAACGTTTCGACCAGTTCCTCACCGTCAGAGGCCAAAAATGCTCGAAACTGCATACAGTGCCGGACGCGCCGCAACGATAAAACGGCGGTAGCGGCGCTCCGGAGCGTCGAAGTGCGCCGTTTCGACGTCCACGCGTGGTGAGGCGGGCGGAGTCAAACATAGAAAATCTACCCCAAGCAAGTATAAAAACTAGAAATATCGAATAGTCCACCGGCAGAGTGGTGCCGGCGTGGCGAGAAGCTCTGGTTGACAGTTGGTGCGACTAAGGGGTCGTTTGGACGCCGCGCGGCGAAAACGCAAAATCGAAGCAAATTCAATAGTTAACATCATCGATCGAGTTCGCTCCTTGCGTTAGTGGCGCAGCATCTAAGCAAAACTAGAACTTTGAAGTCCCGCAGAGAACTAAACGATGTAATTGTTGTTTTTAAACTGCTTGCGGGGATTATTAAAACTAACGTATCTAGTTTTTATACGATCAAGCACACCAAAACTAGAGGTAATTCCACTAAAATCTGGTATCCGGTACCGAAACGGGGCGTAAGGTTGCATTCATTCACCTGTTGGGCGGGTTCGGCTTTCCTGTCTCTTAAGACCACCATGCCATATGCGCCTCATGAAATACACAGGTTCAAAAGGATCGCAAAGCAGCGGCTGTTGAGCTTTTGAATGGCTGAATTGAGTAGGAATGTAGTTTGCTTCATTTTATTGATGTACTACTTAAGTTGATGTCTTATGTGTTGCTGTGTGGATGTTTTTCCTACGTATGCCTTAAGCATCGTATTCAAATAAAAATAATAAAAAAAAGAATTAGGCACATAATCACATAGGGAAGAAATCGAACGAAAAAAGTGAATTTCGTCAAAATGTCCATTAATTAGGAATAGCAGCCTTCTAAGAAACCCGATCCGGTAAGTTTGCCT
The DNA here is from genome assembly GCA_030553155.1 of Nippostrongylus brasiliensis. Lineage (NCBI taxonomy): Eukaryota > Metazoa > Nematoda > Chromadorea > Rhabditida > Heligmosomidae > Nippostrongylus > Nippostrongylus brasiliensis. The sequence continues at coordinate 36,259,472 of CP130735.1, read as the reverse complement.
ATATGAGGCGCCACCGGATTGCGCCACTAACGCAAAGGAGCAAATTCGATCAAAGACGTTAATTATTGATTGCGCTTCAATTTTGCGTTTTCGACTAAACGAGCCCTAAGCCATATCAGTCGTCCAGAAACCCAAAAACGATATAGACGGTAAGGAGATGAACGATAAGAAGTCATTGCTTATCGAGAGACACTCATTCCGAGTGTTCATACAAGGGTTCGTTGCAGAAATCCAAGACGCGTCCAATGCTTTTCTAGATGATATCTCGGTCTTATATTATAGAATTCCGCACTTAATGTCAAAAACATTCCCGTTATGCACTTCATGTCTATGTCTTCCCAGCGGTGCTGTTAGGGCACCTCTTCTCTTACTGACCAAATGTTCATTTATACGGGCCAGCAAAACACGACCGGTCTCACCAATGCACTTGCCGTTGTCGGCCCTACATTTAGTCTCATACACCACACCCGATTTCTCATAATCTCTATTCTTTCCGTAAGGAAAAACAACGCAGTTCTCCGATACACGTTCAGTATCGTAAAGCCTGTTTAGTACTAACTGACATTGATTTATTGGGCCTCTGACGACGACGAATAGGTCAAAATGTTGATCCACCGGCTAACCTTGTTCGGCACAGTAGCGTACGAGACATGCGACTATTAGTGAATTTTTCGAGAGCTACCCCTGTTATTTCTTTGAAAAGTCAGGGGTTCCAGATGATCAAATGTGCTGAACGCATGAACGGTAGACTTTTCAGAGATTGGAAACGAAAGTTTTGACGATATTTTGCGACAGATTTATGTATTTTTGCAATTATCACTTAGTCTTCAATATATGACGAATACGAACCACTTCAGATGAGATGTCCACATCCGGAGGGATTGTAGGACGTAGCGGCGAGGATCCTCCATGCTTGATGGCTCTGATGAAGTCTGGAACGTTCGTCATAGAGAACCCTAGTGTAGCATTTTAGAGAGCGCAATAACCTTCTACGTTGTGATTGCCACCGTAAAGATTCCATGCCGGCTGTCTGGCCATGATTTCGGATGCCACTATGGCGAACGCGTAGACATCAGCGCTTTTTGTTCCGCCATTCAGCGACGAGTTCAACAGTTCAGGGGCCCACCATAGTTTGACTGAAATTAGATTTGGTGTCGTGATCACTCGTTAACAAGTTCACGAATTCCGCTGATAAAATTTACGTGTGATTTCCGACGAACGAGTGAGTTCAGGCAGTCCGTAGTCACACAGCTTCACTTGAAATGATTCCGTGACAAGGCAGCTTGCTGATGATAAATGACCATGGGATGAAAGGAAGCTCTTGTGAATGTAGTTGAGACCCTACAAGCGGAAGTCTCAGATGGCATAGTTCTTCTTTCAACGATTTCTCTATGCAATGCTATTCTATGGTAGATTTGTAAAATTGATTTATTGTGGTCATCGCTCATTGTGCCTGTTGCTAGGTCATACGACTTTGAAGGTGCGCTCATGCACCAAATCAAAACTGTCAAAAAGTCCTCAGAACGTGTGGTGTGCCAAAAATTCAAGGATTTGGAACATCACTTCGCTGGCGGAGAATTTCAATTCAACCGCGAATAAAGGACATTCTATGTTCGACAAATGGATACCGGGGCGATCACACTCGTTCTGGACGAAAGGAGTACAGTCACAAACGACTTTCAGCAAACCATGTTTCGTACAACCATATATCTCGGTTAGGCACTATTCCACTTGTTAGACACCAGTCATAAAATTTTCTTCTTCGTCAGATTTCGCCCAAATTTGGTACCCGGGGGTAATCTGAGGCGCTGATCACGAATCTGGTGTCCATTTTGGTACTGGGACACTTCGTGTCCACCGCGCCCCCCCCTTACCTCCCATCGATGTTATTTATAGTTACAACGCCTATCCCGACGTATTATATTGTAACCGCGTGGCTTCGCCCCGCGGTTAAATTGAAACCGCGTGGCTTCGCCACGCGTTTTCAGGCTAGGGGAGGAACTCCGGGGCTGGTGAGTCATCCTAAGCATGATAGGATGGCTCACCCGTCCCGGAGTTCCTCCCCTAGCCTGAAAACGCGTGGCGAAGCCACGCGGTTTCAATTTAACCGCGGGGCGAAGCCACGCGGTTTCATTATAATAGGTAATAGGTAATAGGACTATCGATGGGGGGTAGGGACGGGGAGGGGGGCGGGCGCGGTGGACACGAAGTGTCCCAGTACCTCCATTTTTCACCATGGTGGTCAGGGACCACCCACTACGCTACTTGGATGGCCCAGTTAAGATCACCGATTTCGCTGAAACTTTGCATAGGGGGGTAATTTGGGGTCCCGAACACGATGGTGGAGCCCGTTTTCCAATTGGCAGCCGAATACGGCAGTTATAGGTGAGCCTCACCAGGTAGGGTCGATAGGTACTCACCTATAACTACCGCATTCAGCCGCCATTTAGAGAAAACGGACTTCACCATCGTGTTCAGGACACCAGAGAACCCTCATAGACAGTTTCAGCAGAACCGGTGGTGGTGACTGGACCCCCTAAGTAGCGATTTGGGTGGTCCGAAACCATCCACGTTGAAAACGGACAGCAGATTCGTGATCAGCGCCCCAGATTACCAACGGGTACCAAATTTGGGCGAAATCTGACGAAAGAAAAATTGGTACTGGGACACTTCGTGTCCACCGCGCCCGCCCCCCTCCCCGTCCCTACCCCCCATCGATAGTCCTATTACCTATTACCTATTATAATGAAACCGCGTGGCTTCGCCCCGCGGTTAAATTGAAACCGCGTGGCTTCGCCACGCGTTTTCAGGCTAGGGGAGGAACTCCGGAACGGGTGAGCCATCCTATCATGCTTAGGATGACTCACCCGCCCCGGAGTTCCTCCCCTAGCCTGAAAACGCGTGGCGAAGCCACGCGGTTTCAATTTAACCGCGGGGCGAAGCCACGCGGTTACAATATAATACGTCGGGAAAGGCGTTGTAACTATAAATAACATCGATGGGAGGTAAGGGGCGGGGGGGGGGGGCGCGGTGGACACGAAGTGTCCCAGTACCGAAAAATTTTTATGACTGGTGTCCAACAAGTTGAATAGTGCCCTCGGCTAATTTATGATCAAACTATTCATGCTCATGTTGCATAGGATGACACTCCGTGAAGAGGAGTACTTTTCGTAGAGTGTCATACAGGATAAACGTAGAAAGTAGGGCACGGCGCTATGTGGGTTGTGGGTGGGTGCAGAGCTGTGGTCCGCAACATTGCGTCGACTCTAACGTGTTATCATTGTCATATCGCGGCTGGGTATGAGGGAAACTGGGATAAGTTAGCACCTCACGAATGATATTTACGTATTTCTTTATCTAACGAAGCTGGCGAGCAGACGTTTGGCGGCCGATAGGCCGATGAGCAGCAGGTCTACCATTAATTACGATCATCTCGATCGGTTTTGGCATGTTTGATAAGTAAAATCTAGACTATACTTCCACGTAATAGATTGAGTGAAGCCGAATAGCCAAGATGGTACAAGTTTATTCGGCTAACGTTTCGGCGAGTCTGCCTTCGTCAGAGCCTGGAAGAGAAAAGAGGAGTTTGTGAGATCATTCGCTCAAGACCAATTTCAAGTTTCCGCGGTGAATCAGAAGGCACCAAGAGAGAAAGACGAATCGCGGATAGGGTAAACACAACCAGACCTGGGCAAGTAGGACACCAATGAAAACTACAAGTTACCGGCAATACATAAGGTAATGTGGCCACCCTAACGAGCCTCTGGCCGACTGTCCTTCGGGTCAAGCCCGCACAGGTCAGCGAATGCTGCCAGCTCCTGTGTCACCTCCACGCGTTCTTCCTTCCTATTGATCGTGGGGTTTCTCACGGCAATCCACAGCGCTTCGAGGGTTTTCCGCGCCGAGATTTCGGGTTCGCGTGACAGTATCGCTACCGCCACCTCCACCATCGCGCCATCGTGACACCGCGACCGATGCTCACCCAGCGGCTCCGATATATCGCACCTACGCAGTGTGCCCAAATGCTCCTTAACGCGCTCCCCAAGTGGTATACCCGTCTCGCCAATATACTCCCCGTTGCAGACCGTGCACTTTATGAGGTATACCACTCCCGCGACTATGCAATCTCCCTCCTTTCCGTTTGGGCAAACTATGCACTGGCGAGTCCTACAGACAGAATCGTATAACCGATTCCTCACGAGCCGTGCTTTGAGATTGGAGGGCGGCACTTCGACTACACGGATCATGTTATCAAGACCAGCCTTGCGAACGCAGTTTCGTATCTCAGTACTGACTTCGTCTGAGACGAATGGCATCTTGAAAACGATTCTGCTATCGTTCAGCTGTCTACGTCCTGATGCCACTGCCGGAGTCCAAGCAGAGAGCATCAAGCTCACTAGGGAGAAACCGACCGGTCGCTGGCTGCCGTATCTCAACGTAGAGGTCGGTCTCACAGGGGGCAAGTTCCACACGTGATGGTATCGAAGTTTTGAAGACCTATGCTATCTCGCCTGGTCGGCCCCACGAGGGATGTGTATTTTTACAAATAATTTAGATTCAACAAATTATTGAAAAAGCCGCTTTGGAACGCTGAATAGCGTCTTTTTCGTGAAGTGATCAAAAGACAACCGGTACTGTACGTTGAATGCGAAGTCATTTACAGAATGAACTATCTGGATCACAAAATTTTGACTTCTATTTAAGGATGTCAATGGGCCTGCGTTTGGAAAAGGGTGCCAAGTACATGTCTTCCAGTCTTTAATCCGTTAAAATCATTTGAATATCTTCGACTACGCATCTGCCTATTTCATTCCTTTCTTCATTTTCGTATCATTCGTTTCTGTTATGTTTCTGGTCAATTTTTCTGCGAGCTCCTACGGGCGCAAAAGATGAATTAATTGCTTACGTTGGAATTCGACTCCGTCATACTTCAATGTCATGGACCCTATCTCCCACTTGAGGCTATTTTGCGAGCTGATCACGATTCTATGGGCTATTTGCGTTGAGAGGAGAGGGTTGATAACAGCTAGACATCGGATTCGTAATCAGCAATCGAAATAACCCACCTAAACGAAGTTTCAGTCAATCTTTGATTTTGCCCTGATAATGCAATTCGACATTGTGGATGGCCAAGTAACGGCGCCCGAAATGAACGGCTGGCTAACTGGTACGTGAATCAGGCCGAGGAATGGAATTCTTGACTTAGCATTCTCCTTAATGTAGCGTCCTTCAAAATCGCTCTTACACTCCTCTTATTGTTAGAGCCGATTTGATATTATGGATAGTCATAGATCGTCGTGATGCTTTCACGCTGCAAAAAAGCTGTTTCCGATGAAACGCCAACGTTCCGTCTCACATTCATTTCATCTCTGTTGTGTTGAAAAATATGTGGGAAAACGAATAATTGTTATAGTAACGATGCTTAATTACTAGTGATTCGATAGAGCTAGATTCCATGATAATACTAAACAAATATAGTAGCTGTCAAAAAGACATGTCACCTTACATTTTTAAGTGCAGATAGTTCAAATCGAAATGAATCTTGATCCATTCAATAGTTCTGACAACTTCACTTTAAGTGAAGTTGTCAGAACTATCGAATGGATCAAGACGTTGAAACTTACACTTGTTACAAATTCCAGATTTTTTAAAAATATTTCATATTCCATTTCAACCAAAAGCATCCTAAAAAACCTCTGAGCGAGAATCCAATCAGAGACGATATTCGGATGTAGCTGGAGATAGTTATTATAGAAACCAGAAATGTTTGATTCAGATTCCGACAAGTTGTAGTTTTGTCTGAGCAAACATTTTGGTGTATTTTCATTCAAAGTGCCATATAAAAATCACTCTAAAATATTTTTAAAAAACCTAAAATTCGCAACAGCGGTATGTTTCGACATGTTTGAACAAAGTCGTCAGAACTACCGATTGGCATAGGTTTCGTTGCGATTTGACCTATTTGTGCATGAAAATGAAAAGCGACATATCTTTTTGACCGCTACCGTATGAAACTTTATGGTGGGCTTCAAGGGAAGTTAACCACTGAATGTTCTCATGTGGACAGCAAATTGCTACAAATTTCAACGGCTAATCAATTCAATTCTACAAAACATTTCGATCGTCGCGAAAATCATCGCACACAAAGGTTGATTCTCTCTGCATTAACGAAGCGGTGATATTTTCATAACAAATCGTGTCAAGATTTAGATTCTGCTCTCACTTCGAAAAAGAGCATTACTCGCTTCACCGATGTAGACACCACCTAAGGCGACGACACCCAAGAAGTTCGCTGTCATTTCGTGTTAGCTATCAATTGCAAAATCTGGCCAGCACAAATTTCCTCGGAATCGTCTCCGTCTAGACACTGCGAGATCATTCCGATGATAGTCACGTTGTTTGTTGCGGCGAGCGCTTTCTCATTAAATTTCTACTTTCTGGAAGAATTTCTCTTCAGCCACTCATCGTGATTCGTGTTAAGAATTATATTTGATCACTTCTGCTGCATATTTTTTACTCCACTTCTCATTTTGCCTGAATCGATTTCCATTTGTTTTAGTTTTTTGTTTTTGTTATTTTTTTCAAAGGAAACAATTTAATAGGCAATAGAGATACAACCAGGGACTGCTTAACGACATAATGAAGCGAAAACAAAAACGGTGAAATGAAACGTAACAGAAAAAACATAAAACGAGGAGAACAGTTGACTGACTTATATATTTGGAGATGCTAGGTTATTCGCAAAACACCGACGTCGGACGGGAATTGAACCCGCGTCTTTCTGTTTCCGGCAGACTGCACTAAACACTATGCTACGGATGTCAGTGTTTTGCGAATGACCTAGCATCTTCAAATATATAAGTCAATCAACTAATTCTCGCCTACAAACCGCTTAACAAAAAGCGGCAAATAGCAGAATAGTTTTGATGAGATCAGTACTAGGAAGTGAAGAAAACAATAGAAACCATGGAACGCTACGCGCTGGAGAACAGCGAGGATTATTTAAGACAAGTTCAGGATAAGTTTATTCCCGGTCATCTGATCAATAAAGTTCAAACAGAAGAAAGCTAATGTATTATTTGTCACTTTTGGACTCGGGTAGTGATAGAAATAGTAAAGTGAAATATAACATAAACTAAAAGGATGACTCGTAATAATTTGATCACTGTGTGAGGAGGATATGTGTACTGCAAAAAAATTTTTAAATTTATTTTTCAAGTGAAACATTAATTTAATTCAAAATTTAATTCAAGGTAATGAAGAGCATAATGAATGTAGTCACGTCGACCGAAATTCATCGACTACTTTCTTAAACGTTCAGAGTCGCTGGAACTAATTGTTTCTTTTAATAATTTCGTTTTTCTCCCCGTTTTCGCTAACATAGCGCTATGCGCCGGAGTGTAACCGTCCGTGTCGTGGAAAGGTTTTCGTTAGCTACGTGAAAACGCCGGTACAATTCCATTCAAGCGCCATTGCGCCCGTACCTGAGCGAAGAACTCGTCATCGTGCAAATCAGACGCTTAACAAAAAGGTTAAATTGTGGCTTTTTCGGTCTGCGTAATGGATGCAATCGTCTGCACTTACGTGCAGAACGATTCACCAATCGAATCATCAATTTACAATGACCGCTCTCCTCACACAGCGGACAGTTCTGTTGTCGGTTAGGTTGTGGAACCGTTTGCTTCACCGCCCTGAAGTGACTATCGTTTTTCAGCCTCAGAAATTTGCACCGTCTCCATGTCTATTTTTCGGCTAACAGGGTGCAAATTGTGATTATATACCATTTTCATGTGAAATACAACGTTCTTCAAATAGAATTCAATACTTTCCAAATACAATCCAACACTTTTCAAATAAAATTCAACACTTTCCAAATTGATTTCAACACTGCTATTAAATCCAACATTTTTCAAAAAGAATTCAACAATTTTCAAATAGAAGTCAGTACTTTTCAAATTGAACACAGCACTTTTCAAATAGAATTCACGACTTCTCAAATAAAATTGAACACTTTTCAAATGGAATTCGACACTTTTCAAATCAAATTCAACGTTCGTCTAGACCTTAGAGGAAGTTATTAGCGACGACACCTTTTATAGTGCCAAATCTTGTATGTCCATTGAAGAACTTTTACAACGACTCCGAGACCTGGAAGAAATGGATGAATCTTGGCTAATCATGGACAGCGCAAAGATTCACAAGTCGCAAGAAATGCAAGCAAGCATTGGACCTTATTTCACCTTGAAGTTTCTGTTGCCCTACTTTTATATGCTAAATCCCTCAGAAAACGCCTTCTCCAAAGTGAAATCGACAGCAAAACGCATTTTGAGCAATCCATCTAGGGAAAGGACACTAGTAGAAGTTATCAAGTATAGTGTTCCTTCAGATACACAGCAGAACTACGTTCTGCATATGAAGTAAGATGTTTTTTTACAGTTTAATTGGATTTTTTGACTTCGACTTTAAATAATATTGCATAACACGACATACAAGAATTGTTTGAGCAATTGTACAACACATCCTGGTATCCTGAATTTGATTGGAGCAAAGTAGAAAAATGGGAGTTTTCTTGAACAGTCGTGTAACGTGAATTGGAAAGCATTGAATTCTATTTGGAAGTGTTGGATTCTACTTGAAAAGTGTTGAATTCCATTTGAAAAATGTTGAACTCTATTTGAAAAAAATTGAATTCTATTAGGTTGGTGCAAAATTAATTTCGGTTTTGGACCGCAAACTTTAGAGTGCAATAACTCAGCTCAAGTTCAACTTTATCAATCAGAGTAAGAACCATCAGAATCTACACATTTTTGTCAACGAAATGGTAGCATTTCTAGGCCTCTAGGTTAAAATCTGGGATCACGAGAATCGACGAAATCAACAAAGGCAGATTCAACATCGTTCAAATCAGCGAATTGTTTCTGACGTAGATAGGAGTCAAGAGATTGGAAAAAGTGGTAATCTGTTGGGGAGAGGTCAGGGGAATAGAGTGGGTGAGGGAGAACTTCTATACCAAATTGGGTCAATTTTTGCAGGGTGGTTTTCGAGGAGTGCGGCCTTGCGTTATCATGCAACAGGATCGGTCCACCTCTGTTCACCACTGCCGGCCACAGTTTTTGCAACTATGCATACATTTGGTCTAAATCACAACAGTAGGACTCTGCTGTAACTGAATGACCAGGTTGCCTGAAGCTGTGGTGAATTAGCCCTTTGCAGCACCACCAAACAGTCAACATGACCTTTTTCGGGTGAAGGTCAGGTTTAGGAAAATTTTTTGGTGGGGCATCCTTGTCTACCCTAAAGAACCCTCGTTTCCTGTTATCGTGCATGACCCACTTTTCATCAACAATCACAATGCGGCCGACGAACGGGTCAGATCTCAGGCGAATCAAATGGTTAGAGCAGATGTCATAACGGTTAAGGCGCTCCTTCTCAGGCAGTTCATGGGGTATCCAAATAGACATTTTCTTCGCCTTTCAATTTCTGCCAAATGGCGTCCGATTGTGGTGTTATGCACGCCTAGGTCCTCTGCTAGCGTCCGTGTATTCGTCTCTGGATTTGCTTCTACAGCAGCTCCCAAATCTTCGTCATCAAGCGACGCCCTACGACTACAGCCGGCTTTTTCTCCAAGATCAAAATCTCCACAAGCGAATTTTTTGAACCAGAGTTGCACCGTCCGTTCGCAAGGACAATCCATCCCAAAAGCAGTGCTAAGATTGCGAGCCGCCTCCGCAGCGGAGTGTCCTAATCTAAATTCGTAAGCCATGATGACTCGATAATCGCGTCGGTTCATGATTGAACGAAACCCTGTAAAAAGTTGCCCGGTAGCGTTAGGGCAGCAAACATGTATGATTTGGAAAGAGCAGGAAAAAACCTACCAAATGGTATGCTTGGCTTTCTTTTGAGATGAAATAATTTGGGTTGAAAAAGTTGTTTAATTGAAGGTACTAAGAAACCGAAATTAATTTTGCACCAACCTAATATTTGAGAAATTTTGTATGTATTTCACCTGAAAATGGTATAGAACAAATCTCATACTGAATCTAAGCACACTGTTGACCTGAGAGTTTCGATGCTAAAGTACGTATTCGCCTTAGGCTCGCCCTGTTTCTGCCTTGATGGTAGTATTTGCAGCCTCATCCATGTAGGTAAGGCTAGGTAGGGTAGGTAAAAGCGAAGGTATTGGCGTTAATCAGTTTCCTGGGGGTGCGCCTCCGCGTTCGTGTTTCATTCGGAATCGTTGAGGCATGTCGATTGCATATTTGGCCTATAAAGTAACCTACTAGGGCGAGCCTCTACGCCTAGTCAGTGTCTTTACCTTCCGAGACAAGTCTAGTGTCAATTTACACGACGAGGATCGATCGAGCGACCCTCCAGGTGCCAGTAGCGCCTCTTAGCACTGTACCACGCCCGCTTGTAGATACACATTTCGCTTCTGTCCTTTACAGGTTAATCATCCTGTTCAATGACAAACTGCGTGAACTTCCGTTTTTCGTTCTCAAAACGTATACTTCCTCTTCATGTGCCACCTCACAGCGGTGAAGAGGTGAACGTCACTTTTAGTGATGGCCAACGGCACAAATGGTCACGTAGTACGCGATACTCTGTCGTGTATGGGCGACTCCGTGTATCCCTGGCTAGGAACATATGAGTAATCAGACCACCCTATCGGCACAAACAACCAGTCCTGGGCCCCAGTCCTCCGCGCGCCGGGGATGCTCTTCTACGACGTCAGAAGAATCCACTTCCGGCGAGGGGCCATCTAATCTCGGAGTTAAACTATCTGGAAGTCATTGGATTCGGACTACCGGAAACCCCCACCCACCACGAGACGGAAATTGCCTACTCGTCTGCACCTACAACTGTCGTACGATCGCTTCTGAGCAGGATCTTCGGACCCTGTTACACAGAAGCCGCAACATCAAATACGACATCATTGCACTGCAGGAAACGAAGGGCAAAACGGAAACCATAAAAAAGACTGACCACAACGAGCTTCTCATCATCGGAGCAAAGGTGGACAGAAGAAACATTGGCGGAGTTGGATTCCTCGTCAATTCGACAGTACACCACCTAGTAGACTCGTATAAGATCATCAGTCCACGAATAGCCGTTCTTCGTTTGGAAGTCAAAGACCAAGGAAATATCTCCATCACAAATGGATATGCTCCAACATCTGCGGCAACAGACGAAGAGAAAGAAGCATTCTACGAACTACTTGAAAGGACTGTTAACGACGAAAAGAGCTACTACAAAGTTGTAGTTGGTGACTTCAACGCCACCGTCGGTACCAACGACTGCGACGAATGGAGGCTTGGACCGCATGGATCTTTCCCAAGAAACGACAACGGAATGCGTCTGATAGACTTCCTGTCCGCATGCCGCCTCTTTCATGGGAATTCCATGTTTGAGAAGCCTTAACACCGACGATGGACCTGGGAGAGCCCAAATGGAGAAGTACGTTCGGAGATCGACCATGTTCTCGTGAGCAGACGATGGAGTCTGTTCGACGTCTCCGTGCTTCCTTCGTTTGACACCGGTTCGGATCACCGTCTTGTCCGTGCGAAGCTGACTCTCAAGAAGAAGATCTTCAAACGTGACACGCATAAGCCGGCACCGTTGAGGATTCCGTCATTCAGTTCGCAGGAGTTGGAACACGCCATAGAGTCCTATTATTGGAAATGTTGTGAAGATCCATCAGAAGACTACGATCTCCTCGTCAGCGGACTGTTGAGGTGTGCTAGCAGTTCGTGTCTAACCTCGTCGTCACTCGCTTCAAGACTTGACGCGCGTGCGATGGAACTTCTGGAGCAAAGAAGAGCTGTCAAGCTGGATCCTAACGCCTCCCATCTCGAAAAAGTCACCATCTCCAAGGCATGTCGACTTGCAGTGAAGGAGTCCGTACAGGCCTACAGAAGACTGAAACTGTTAGAAGCCGCTCAAAAAGGCTCAAGCATAAAGCGCTGCAAACGAGATCTCTGTGATCAGAAGGCCGTAATGTCAGCGCTAATGGATAAGGACGGAGTAACGCAAACGTCTCGAAGAGCGATTGAAGCCGTCGTTCAAAACTTCTACACGGATTTGTTTCGCTCCTCCATCCCTGTCGCAAAATGCGTAATGCCTCCGGCTGAAGAAGCACCTCCCATTCTGGAGTCAGAAGTCGCTTACGCCATCAGAAGGATGAAGCCAGGTACTGCCCCTGGACCCGACAGTATTTCTGCCGATCTACTTCGGGCCGGTGGTAGTGCCCTTTGCTCACTCCTCACCAAGCACTTCAATCACTACCTCCGTCTAGGTAGGATTCCGAACGTGTGGAAGGAATCGAGGACAGTTTTAATCTTCAAAAAAGGCCAGCGGGAAGACATCGGCAACTACCGACCCATCAGCCTTCTCTCGGTCGTCTACAAGATCTTCACCAGGATACTGCTCAATCGGATGGAGCGAATCTTGGACGATAATCAGCCCGTAGAGCAAGCAGGGTTCCGCAAGAATTTCTCCTGCATGGACCAAATTCAGACTGTCGCACAGCTCATCGAAAGGAGCCGCGAATATCACATCCCACTTGTCCTTGTCTTCGTGGATTATCGGAAAGCGTTCGACTCGGTGGAAATCAACGCCGTTCTGAACGCTCTTGTGCATGCTGGCGTACCATCGCCCTACGTCCAACTTCTTGACGAATGCTTCTCGAATACGTCAACTACTATCCAGTTGTTCGATCGGAAGCTTACAATTCCTATCGAGAAAGGAGTACGGCAGGGAGACACGATCTCTCCGAAACTATTCACAGCGGCACTTCAGGATGCTATGAAGAACATGGACTGGGACGCCAAAGGCTACCCTGTGGATGGTAAACGGATCAGCAATTTTCGCTTCGCTGACGATATAGTGCTCATCTCTAACAGCACAGCAGAAGCCGAAGAAATGCTGAGCGAGCTCGATATGGCAGGTAGGAAGATTGGATTGGACATGAATGTGTCCAAAACGCAATTTATGGTCAACCAGTGGTGTGACACGGGACTCGTGAAGTTAAACGAAGTCGCCTTGCAACGAGTCGACTCCTACGTCTATCTGGGACGAGAGCTGAACATGGAGAACGACCTGGCTCCTGAAATTGCCCGCAGGAGACGCGCAGCATGGGCAGCCTTCAGTTCGATCCGCGAAGTCACCGATCAAGTCAAAGATGCCGGTATTAGGGCCTCGTTATTCAACGCCTCTGTACTGCCAGCGATGTGTTACACGACCGAAACCTGGCCTGATAACAAAGCCGTCGCCAAAGCCATGCAAACCACGCATCGTGCTCTGGAGAGATGCTTCCTGAAGACGAGCCTTCGCCAGCAACGGGAACAAGGCATACGAAGCTCAGAGCTAAGGGAGAAATCGCAGCTAGCAGATCCACTGCAGTACATGAAGAAGTCAAAATATCGTTGGGCTGGACACCTGCTTCGACGGAAGGACGATAGATGGAGCCTCCGTGTCACAGAATGGCTCCCAAGAGACCATAAGAGACCACTGGGACGACCGCCAACAAGATGGGCAGACTCATTTTCAAAGTCTTTCAGAGAACGGAGTCTCCCTCACTGGATGCAAGTTGCCAGAGATCGAGCGGTCTGGAAGAGTTGTGGTCCCCGCTGAGAAGATCTCCAGCTGAAGAAAGGACCATCAAAGTATCAAAGTAAGTAAGTAAACGTATACTTCAGTTCCTCCCTTGAGCATCTACTCTCATCAAAGTGTGCTATCGCGTTTTTTCTGAATGAACGATATTTTCCGCTTTTTCTAGCTACAGTACCGGACGTGTCTTTCGATCACTTCCCGGAAAAGCCGTTTAGGAGCGTTCCAAAGCTGTTTTTTGAACAACTCTCTCAAATGTCAACTATTCGTGAAAGAAGACACACTGTAAAATGCAGCTGCCCTAGCTCTGTCGTTTAGTATACGAATTGTCCACACTTGACCCCGGAGTAGAGATGTTCGGGGGAGCAGCGATAATTGAGCCAGACAACTCGTTCGGGCGGCGACGTCGCGCGCGGCGAAAGGGGCGAAATTTAGCATCTGTGCTGATCTTTGAAGACCAGTCGATAGAGCTCGAGCTGCTGAGCTCAAATATATGCATATTTTACAAATAATTGAGTCTCAACAAAGTTATTCAAAAAAGCCGCTTTGGAACGCTTCAACGCGTCTTTTTCGAGCAGTGATCAAAAGTCATGTTCGGTACTGTAGAAACAGGTAAATGACGACCAGGTGCAGTGACTTCCTCTGGGAAGAAAACCGCAGATGCTGTCTTCACCACCATCATCTTGTCTCCATTGTTGACCTTTTTGCTGACAAGCATGTGATGAACAGGATCCGGCCAGACCGGTCTGTGTATTCGCTCATTGTTCGACTCCATCACACAACAAACTGCTGCTGCTGCTTCAAAGTATGATGATCTATTGCTTGAAACTTCAATAACGCACCAAAAACCCATGGAACGACGAGGACCGAATCCCGCACTTTTCTCTATCGAATTTCGCTTGGAGTCCTTGAGACGTTTGGTCGGATAGTTTTCAATCGTTTTGTCTTCGTCAGGTTTAGAAGACGGCGAATCCGAAGAAAAGTCATTCAAAAAAGTGATCTATAAACCTTGCGTCGAGCTGTAGTACATGGGAAGGGATAACTCTTTTCTTTTTCTGGAATCTTCTATAGTCGTCTAAAGCTGCAAAGCAAATTGGTCGTTGTCATGCTATTATATAAGTCGCCAAGTGGACATGGCGCAACATTCTCCAGTAGTTCCTCGGGGCTCGGAACCATTCGACTGAGGACCAGTTTGAACGGTCGGTAGAAATTCGATCCTGGAGTGGTCGTCACATTGTTGCGGTCACTCAAGAATGTCACGTTCCTGAGTAGATCTATGAATCCTCCCGCCACTCTTCTCGAAGTCACTTAATAAGTGCCTCGAACTCTCGAGTTTTTCAAGAGCTGAGTAGTCCGTTTGACGCCCATCCTAAGAACATTCCAGTTTCTTTGTAGTAATGAATCTGATGGGCTTGTATGTTTATTACATGGGTGTCAAGGCAGAAGTAAGCGAGAGCCCACGATCGTTCAAGGAAAACGGACGTGAACACAAGAACGTAACACCTTCACTTGAACAATGGAACTAAAATGAACCTCGTCGTAAGTACAAAAGCCATGAGGAACACAAGAATCACGAAAATGTAGAAAAACAAGAAAAGCTAGGTGGTTCTGCAACCATAGAAGATGTAGAAAGAAACGAATTACGAAAATGGGATACTAATTGAATTATTAAAGTTTCGTTTTCGTAAAGGGCCACATGAAGGACACTTACGACTCATCGGCCTCTCGTTATAGCTGAAATCGAACTTCCATTCACAACCACAGTCAAATAGAATCAGTTGAAATACTCCACGATGGTTATCATTTTGTCATTGTCTTATCTAAAATCTGGTGTGGTGTCGAACAGTTGACGCGGTATTGGTGTCTCTCATTCCTGCACGCATCCATAATCATCATAAAGGTAAAGGTAAAGGTGAAGGTAAAGGTAAAAGTAAAAGAGTCGACGCCTTATTCGTCTTCCATTGAGATTCACAGAGGCATGGTAAAAGCGTGACGGAGAAAAAGTAGAAGTTTCAGCGTTGATCAGTCGCCTAAGGACGCGCTGCCGCATTCGTGTTCCATTCAGAATCATAGAGGCATAATGAATGCGTTATTTGGCCTATACAATGACTTGCACGGGCCAGCCGCTCTACCAAGTCAGTGTCCTTACCTTCCCAGACAAGTCTGGTTCCAATTTACCCGACCCCGGAGGGATGGAAGGCATGGTTAACCCGGGCCAACATCGATTTAGCCTAAACATTGAATTGCGGAGGCCGGACGGAAATGTTCCTAGACAGTGTTTTTACCTCACCAAACAAGTCTGACATCACCACGACTCCTGATGGATGGATGGCTTGGTCAGCCCGAACGGGGATTGAGCGCTCGACCTTGCGGGTGTTAGTGAACCCCGCGTCCAACCAGCACAGCAATGTTTCTATTTTATTATAAAGTGCCTAAATGCAGCAATAATGAAGCTAGCAGATCGCCAGGTTTCCTCAGGTGTGGACGTGTCCAGTCGATATTGATTCTTCTTAAAAGACCAAGTTAAGAATTCGGCGTTGAACACCCTCTGAGGCTTCCACGGATACCAGCGCATTCGTGTTCCATTCAGAATCATAGAAGCGTATGCATTTCTGAGTTATTGAATGATTTTCTGAGGCCAGATGCTGTAGAAGTGGGCAATTCCTCAACCACTCAAAGAAATGTGGTACAATCAGTGGCCACCCAGGACTTCCTTCATTCGTCCCGTCGTCAGTGCTTTTGTTTGCATGTTTTTTTGTCGAATGAAGATGTGTCCTATAATGTACTCTACACAACGTTGATGTCCTTGAATTGTTCTATCGGTAGTGCAAATTGATCTTGCATTTAGGCAAAATTGAAGATTAGACAAAATAAAAAATAAGGTCTACTAGCATGTTCGTTTGGGGTTTTCCCTTCATAGGTGAGAATATAATAAGACAGATAAATTACCAACCAATGCGTCAAAAGTCTTGACGCAACAAGCCCGGAACTGATCAAAAAAGCTGAACAGAAACAAAAAGAAAACGCAAGATAGGAAAGAAAATAAATAAAGAAAGCGAACAGATGAATAGTCAAAGAATTCAAACCGATTTCAGCAGATTGATGTAGAGCCCGGTTCCCAAACGCAGGCCATATAACAGATTTTCCAAGTTAAGCAGAACTTGGAGTAAAAAGATAGGAGGCCAGAGAACACGAAGGTGTACTGGGCATGGGATCGTCCGAACGAAAAGACTAGGCGAAAACATTTCGATCAATAATCGAAACTCTTAAGACCTTAGAGCAACAAATTTGTCGACCATCAATCTTTAAAAATTGGCACAATTGCACACTCGCGACCATGTCAGGCCATATCAGACCGGATCGGTCCACTCAAAAACGCCCGATATTGGTCGTATGAGGTACCGTTCGGTTTGTCTGAACGAGTAGAATGCGAATTTACCACTTCCCTTTTTACCACTTTTACCATTTGAATGTCAGAGCAACCAACCAAACAGAAATTAAATTCTATTCCACTGTGAACATTCGAAGAAAATGTCTGAGCAAGCGGGGAGACAAACTGTTGAACGGTGATCTGGTAGTGACCGGTTTGAACGAAGGAAGGATGCGGCTACTAATCGTTGTCGCCTGACTGGCTGGTTGGCAACGATGCGGATGAAGCTGCTGCTGACTGAGCTCAGCGGGCCGGTAGCGGCCAATGGGGACGAAGATGCGATCAAGACCAGCTTTTTGCGGAAGATTTGAGCTGTTGAGCTGGGGCAGCGGCGAACGAAGAAGCTGGATCGGAACGGCGACTTCTCCAGCGCCCCGTCCCCCCCCCCACCGTAAGCAACCAGTTATGCGATGGACGAGTGGTGGTGTCAACGAGTCGCCGATAGGATCTCTGCTGCAGCCGTATCGGGCGTCAGTCACACTTCATCACTCGATGCCGACGAGTGTAAAATATCGAGAGAGAGAGAAAGGTAAAGGTAAAGGTAAAGGTGCCGGCGTTGATCACTCCCCTGAACACAACCAATTAGCTTACCACCAACCACATAGCTTCTGGGTGGCAGTCAAAGAAACCCTTTCCGAATGGATGCTGCCGATCAAGCAGCAAAAATCAACTTCATTCAGAGAACTTTCCGGAAGAAATAAACTCGAAATGGGGTCACCACGGCCACTCCCAGTCTTGATAGCCGAAGCGCATCTTTCAGCTTTCCGTTTCCAGTCCTTTCCCAGCCGCTGATCATTTTATTGGGCACAAAGCAATCAGCGATGCACCTTAGATCCTACCGCCAAAGGAGCGCTGACGGCGATTGATATCGTTAATGTTGGGCGTTAATGATTTTCCCTTCAGTGGGTTTCATGAGAGCAAAAGAAAAGATACATTGAGCGAGCCGACACGTGAATGAAGGAAGTCCTGGGTGGCGACTAATTGTACCAAACCTCTCTGAGCGGTTGAGGAAACGCCCACTTCTACAGCATCTGCCCTCAAGAAATTATTGAATAGTTCAGAAATGCACACGCTTCTACGTTTCTGAATGGAACACGAATGCGCTGGTATCCGTGGAAGCCTCAGAGGGTGTTCAACGCCGAATTCTTAACTTGGTCTTTTAAGAAGAATCAATATCGACTGGACACGTCCACACCTGAGGAAACCGCAATTCAATGTTTAGGCTAAATCGATGTTGGCCCGAGTTAACCATGCCTTCCATCCCTCCGGGGTCGGGTAAATTGGAACCAGACTTGTCTGGGAAGGTAAGGACACTGACTTGGTAGAGCGGCTGGCCCGTGCAAGTCATTGTATAGGCCAAATAACGCATTCACAAGTTCGACTTTTATTCAAGACTTGAATCTAGACCTTGTTCTAAATTCAAGTCTTCCCTAATTCAGAGAGGCTTCCCCAAAAACCTGTCTCAAGGGCCGTGTTCTCTTATGCTGCCCTCGGAAACTCGCTGATTGCCATTGTCTCTGGTGTGCTCGCCCAGAAAGCAGCCGACGACTCGGCTACTTATGCGCTCTGAATATTTTTCCATTGATTTTTGCTTTCTACGACAGCAAGATCCTAAACGATGTGATCGTATAGCTCCGTTCGATGTATCACTGATGGTGCTGCTGGTGATGTGCCTGTTTATTTTCCAAACATGGCCCGAGAAAAATGGTGGCGTGAAGGCCCCGATACGAGAGACGTTCACCGTGACAATTGAGATCATCAAGACAGGTGGCCGTTTCTAACTGTTCGATTGCTCGAAATTTAACTTACCCGAACGATTTTCAGATGTGAAGTAAAAAAGTACATGTCGAAAACGTTTTAACCATCTAATTTTCACCTATTTGTGTTACTGAAGCAAAATTAGTCAGAAACACTGCAGGTACCGCTCTGCTCAGTCGAAGAGAGAAGGCTCTTCGTTCAAGCTCCGACTACAAAAAGCTGGATTCGTGCGTAAGTCTCATAGTCGACTAATTGAAGCCCCAAACAGATCATGTTCGTTCAATGCTCGTCGGCTGTTAAAAATCACATCGAAGCCGTTTGTATTTTTCTCATTCAGAACCCTATTTCCCTACTTTATAACTTTCTAAGTTACCCTTTTGGTCGCTCACGTCTGAGTGAAGACTGCTTCTTCTCAACAAAACCTGACGAAGCCACAACTTCTGGATAGTCTTTCCCTCAGGAGGAAGAAGATCGATTTTATTACAACGTATGAAA
Organism: Nippostrongylus brasiliensis; assembly: GCA_030553155.1. Taxonomy (NCBI): domain Eukaryota; kingdom Metazoa; phylum Nematoda; class Chromadorea; order Rhabditida; family Heligmosomidae; genus Nippostrongylus; species Nippostrongylus brasiliensis. Next base: position 36,240,184 of record CP130735.1, on the reverse strand, counting down.
CAATGAAAAGGATGGTAGGTCTAAATCCTTAGAAGTTCTTTTCTTCTGCATATTCACGAGCCAGAGGCTCTGAGAAAAAGCTGATTCTAAAAAATTAGACTAAAAAACAAGACTCAGGCGAAACTTTCTCTCAGTCAGAGCGGCGATGGAGTACTCCAATTTGAGCAAAAAATGCAAGGTTCTCTTAATTTGAAAACTTTTTCAAATCTCTTGCCTACGTATTTAAAAAAGTGACACGCAGGTTACCATCTATGTGAAGCCAAATCTGATACATTAGAGGTTTAATGTAATATTTTATTCCTCTAACGAATCTCGAAATCTTGTTCAAATTGTTCTCACTACCATGTTGAGTTTTGTTTTGTTGATCATTGTACTTTTCAGCACCACATGTGGAATCACCGCATGTAGTAAGTTCAATTAAATCAAGTTGATCAAAAACGTAGATGTTCATATCTCATTAGACAGTGATAGTAACTGGAGATTCGACGTTCGGAAGTTCAAACGAAGGGGTCCCAACGCTTTGTTCCCTTGTCATGGCTTAATGTGGTCTTGCGATCGGAGGAGGTCCTCCTGCCTGAGCTTCCGCATCCCAGGTGGCGCGCTTCTGCGTTTGTCAGCAGTTCGGGCTTGTCATCAAGACATGACAGCCGACGATCAACATCCGCAACCCAAAGCGGGGTTTGCCCGCTCCCTCGATCACTGTCCAAGGACGTCAACTAACTCTAGTGGAAGGCTTCTGGATTTCTTCAGCGAGAATAATTTTCATACTACCTCAAAGATATTTCAGAGGTGGAAAAACGGATGACGATTGTGGTTACCTTTGCTGAACGTTCTAACGGTCTAGTTTTAAGTTCTAACGGTTTTCTCAGTTTAGACGCAGGCACTATCTAGAGGACAAATCCATTACACTGGCCTTCCTTTGTCACAGCTTCGCAGTGCGTCACCACATCTTCGCAAGCATAAAGCTTCTCAGGAGTCACACCTAGTCGTTGCCTTATGTCAACGTACTGTGCAGCCAAACCGGCCACCTGACCGTAGCGAGCAATATGGCAGTTCGCTAACTCTTCTGGAGCGAGCTGTTCCTGTAGTACGTACGAGATCGTTTTATTCGGAGAAAACGCCTTCCCGATTTCTAGAATAGTAGGATGGAGATGCTCTGCCTCCGCCTGTGATTCTCTGTGAGAAACGGCATCGATTATGCCAAAATTGACGGAAAACGGAACGGCACTCATTGGTAGGCGATTCAGCGATGTCTTTTTCAACGTTGTCAATTACAGTCACAACCTATGTATGAGTCACCTAGAGACTATTGTGACTGTAGTGTCCATATATTTTGGGCCTCTAAACAATTACAACTCAGGGACAAAGTGTCATTATGACAACACATCATTTATTTATCGCTGCTTATATATATTTTTTGAATCATCAAAATAGCCTTGTTCTGAACGTTCTATCGGTCTAGACACAATTACTATCTAGAGAGCAAATCCTTTACACTGTCCTTACTTCGTCCCAGCTTCGCAGTCCGTGACCGCACCATCTCAAGTGTAAAGCTTCTCAGGAATCACACCTATGAAGTTGTTGTTTTATGTCAGGGTACTGTGCAGTCATGCTACGCCAGCTGTCCACCTGACCGTAACGAGCCAGCCATACGGCTGTGGGCCAACTCGGCTTTGAGTGCAAAGAAATTGTGCAGGATGTTATAAAAGGCTGAGCGAGAGCATTGGGAGAGATGCTGCGAAGAAAAAGGTCACGAGGGTCGACATGTGCTGTTCGAGCTGTGAAAAATATGTTCGTTTATTGTGTTTTAACGATAGGAAGTGTTCTTGCTGAATCTTTGTTCGCTGATATGATTGCACTCTACTATTTCGCTTTGTCTAACTGTTCCATTGGAGCTTTACTCCATGTCTGATACTCCTGTCCTAGAAGTTTTTGCGTGTAATGTGTTCCAACAATGCGGAGAATTGTTCTCTAGTTAGTTTTAGTAAACCAGATCATTTTTGTGCCGACGCAAACCTAGTATTGATTTTACCTTATAGTCTACGATTCCGAAAGAACAAGAAATAAAAGTCGTCGCCAAAGAAAGTTCTGCGCGAAAAACTCCTGTCCACACATATGTGTGGACATCGTCCCACGCGCCCCCTTGCTGTCCACACATATGTGCGGACGCCGTCGTGAATGTGTTAAACAGGAAAAATGGGGCTCGCTGGTAGTGCTATGCAAATTCGTTGGACGTTTGTTGTGGCAACCTCTCTAACATCATTGGAGTTGTTGATCCGGTACGTGTCGTCAACGTTGTTGAACTCAGAGCTGAGGAAAAACGCTCGCGAGCGATTGTTGTCCTTTGCACTAAGGTTTTGTTCACACCGAGGTGAGTAATATGACGAGATTACCCTCACCAGTTCAGTTAATATTGTGATCGAATTCGATACCAAAGTTACGAAAATGTGTTATTCGTTTCAGGTGATTAAAACATTCAGAAGCAACATCATCTTTCGACGAAGAAGCAGAACAGAGGCGAAGTGAAAAAACTGAAGAGCCTGAGAAGTCGATGAGCTGGTCTCATATTAGAGCAACAGGACGGAAGTGTAACGGCATTGCTTGAAGACGTTTTTTGAGAATCACAGTCGTTTATCGTGGAACCGATCGCTGTCGTTGACTGTCAGTGTTCTGATGCTGAACAGGGCCTCCTTTGAACCTTCATGAGCACATCATTTTACTGTTTCACGCACTCAGCTCCTACTTAACATTGAACAGGGAATCGTTTCAAAGGTGTTGACAACGGAATAAAGTTAAGCACGACTTTCTCGATGGAGATCATCCTTAGAAGAGCTGGGCAAGATAACGACAGCAAATCGTCAGCATCTCTTGACCCATTTCGACTTGGTTACTGTCGCAGATTATGAGGTCCGGGGTATATAGCGTGCCAACCAAAAAGATATCTCATTTTTGAGCTAAAATAGCTACAAATTAACAGAAATCCAAATAAATTCTCAAATAAATTGATAGATCTGACAACTACACTGGAAATACGACGAAACATATAATTGTTGCAAACTCGATATTTTTTAAAATCGTTTCAAAGCGATTTTTGATGTGCTATTTCAAGCAAAAATATCTCGACAATCAGAGAGCCTAGTCTCAATCTGAGGTGACACTGATAGAGTATGATCCATTCGTTTTATTAGACTACAAGCGTTTCAGTCAGATAGCGGCTATATTATAGGTTTTGCGAGCAAACATTTTGGCGGTCAAAACTGGCCCATTTTTTGAACCATATTACAAACACAATTTCATAACTCCGTTCTATTCCCATTGCACCAATCTTGAGTGTATTGTAGTGAAAGATTTTCAGAGAAAAGATTTCGATTTGAAGGCAGTTCGCTTAGCCCCTATGAAAATTCCTTTTGAAATCAAGTTTGCATAAACTGTTGTATCCAGAGAACATCGGGGGTCGACTTCTTTTTCCTATTGCGTAGTAGATTTTTAGTTCCTACAAAAAATAAAAAATAAATAAATTCAACTTACTCGTAAAAATATCGCTTTGAATAAAAATATTGCAACTTATTCATGAATATATAACATATATGTTATTAAGAGCGATATTTTTTATGAATGAATTAAACTTATTCCAGCACGCATCCAGCATTAAAAGAACTACAAATCTACTGTGCACTGTAAAAACGGAGTAGATTCCCTCCGAAGTTTTTCAAATATAACAGTTTACGCAATGCATTGAAAAGAGAAAACCTTTTTCTGCAAGGTGCTCAAGTGTGATGCAACATTGTTAAAATGTTAGACAGATATGAAATTTTGTCTTAAACATGGGCTTAAAATCAAGCAGTTTTTGGCCAACAAAATGTATGATCAGGAAAAAACCATAATTCACCCGTTATCTTAATCAAGCATTTGCAGCCTATTATAATGACTGGATCATGGTCTATAAGAACAGTCATCTAAGGTTGAGCCGATGCTTAGCTCTTTCCGAGATATTTTCATTCTATATGAAATATCAAACATGAAATAAGCGTATGAAAATAATTACAAAATAATATTATAAGTCTAGAATTTGCAGCAAGGGTATGTTTCGATGTCTTTTCAAGTGGAGCTGGCAGAACTATGAATTGAAGTCGAATTGTTACCAATTTGAGCTGTCTATAATTAAAAATGAAGTGGACATATTTCTTTGACCGATATGCCGCTGCCGACGATACCGGACGTACCGCACGATACGGCAGCTGCGCTTTCGTGCGCTAAAATAGCCTTTTATTTATATCTTTTCAAATTGCGCATTCGAAAAGATGAGTTTACGATTGAATTCAGCCGATCGAGCTCTATCTTTTCATGTACAAATTTTTTATGTTCTGGAAATTGTCAATATCCGCCTTCGCCAGGCTACCACTCGGGGAACCCCGTTGAGTATGCGGCTTGCGTAAACTGCAGTAGGCTCCACCCGGGCCACCACGAGTAGGCCACAAAAACGGCGGCTTTCGACGCAACAAAGCGGCGTTGCCTCCGCTTCACTGTTGCGGAACGTCCGGTACTAAACGTATGTGGACACTATGGTCACAATGGTCACTAGGTATTTCATAAGTTGTGACTGTAATTGACAACGTTGAAAAAGACATCGCTAAATCGCCCACCAATGAGTGCCGTTCCGTTTTCCGTCAATTTTAGCATAAATGGTGCCGTTTCTCATAGAGAATCACAGGCGGAGGCAGAGCATCTCCATCCTGCTATCCTAGAAATCGGGAAGGCGTTTTCTCCGAATAAAACGGTCTGGTACGCACTACAGGAACAGCTCGCTCCAGAAGAGCTAGCCAATTGCCATATTGCTCGCTACGGTCAGGTGGCCGGTTTGGCTGCACAGTACGTTGACATAAAGCAACGACTAGGTGTGACTCCTGAGAAGCTTTATGCTTGCGAAGATGTGGTGACGCACTGCGAAGCTGTGACAAAGGAAGGACAGTGTAATGGATTTGTCTTCTAGATAGTGCCTGCGCCTAGACTGAGAAAACGTTTAGAACAAGGCTATTTGGATATGATTCCTGTAGACCTGAAGGGAGAAGAGGATAAGTTCTAGCATTTTTTGTTTTTTTTGTGAATCTGTTTCTCGCTTACTTCTTAGTAACTTTAGTAAACAATGTAAACACCATCGTCATCTGTTTCTCCACCTCTGAAATATCTTTGAGGTAGTATGAAAATTCTTCTCGCTGAAAAAAACCAGAAACCTCCTTTCACACCAGATGAAGCCTATCTTGCCTAGGCACAGCGACCAGAACGAACGGCAGTCAGCTGAAGACATGCCTCGGCTGCAAACTTCTGCAGACGCGAATTCTCCAAAAGGAAAAAAGATATAAAGATCGAATACAACAGCATCGTTAAGGTTAGTAAACAAAAAATGTGTGGGTATCGCTCGTAAAGCTCGTATCTCGTTTCGAACGCGTAGTGAGCACGACTAGAGTTAGTTCACGTCCATCGACACTGATCGAGAGAGCGGGCTAACCCCGCTTTAGGTTGCGAATGTTGATGTCGTCGGCTGTTATGTCTTGATGACAAGGCCAAACTGCTGACAAACGCAAAAGCGCGCTACGTGGGATGCGGAAGCTCTGGCCAGAGCACCTCCTCCGATCGCTAGACCACACCAACCTATGACAAAGGAACAAAGCGTTGGGACCCCTTTGTCTGAACTTCAGAATGTCGAATCTCCAGTTACTATCGCTGTCTAATGAGATATGAGCATCTACGTTTTTGATTAGTTGTAGTTACGTCAAGTCTTGTTGAAAAGCATACTTGTGAAATTCATAAAAACCTATAAACGAACTTATAAACTTATAAATTCGCGTGGTGCTGTGGTAAGAGGAGCAACTGACACACTTGCGGTGGATCGATCCTCGTCCGGGCCAACTAAGCCTTCCATTCTTCCGGGGTCATTTAATTGGTACCAGACTTTTCGTGGGAGGTAAAAACACTGACTTGGTATAGCGGCTGGTCCCACAAGTATTGGCCAAACACACATTCACCAAGCCTCTACGATTCTGAATTGAACACGAATGCGGCGGTGCGTCCTTCCGGTACCGTTTTAATGTTCCATAAAATCCTACACGAGAAATGCGGAAAATGAAGATCACGATGAGATTGAGCGGATCGCTGAAGAGGTTTATAGTCGTTGACCGAGTCTCCTCAGGCACGTAATTCGCCCTGAGAGCGCCCATCGCGAGCCAGAACACATCGACACACCTCTACAATGCGTCTCTTCGTAAAAATGTCACTTTTTGTAGGGCAGAGAAAATGATGAGCCCATCTCCTCTAAAGGCAAGAACACTCCTTCAGCATTGTGGGAAAGAGTCAGCGACTCACCTCAGAGACGAGGAATGCAATAAAGATGAGAGGTGCGCTGCTCAGTCTTCACAATTGGTGAAAAAGTAAGTTGAAATTTCAAAAAATTCAATCAAGTAAAAATATTACAGCTGAAGTGAAATGGAATCAAAGAAGTCACTACAAAAATGCAGTCAATAAATAAAAATCACAAACGTGCAGCCAACTAAACCCACGATGAGCGAAAATCAGCAGACAACACCTAGAGGCACATCAAAGGCATCAGAAACCTGTTTCGAGGTCTGGAGAGACTTTCCCAACTCGGTAACCTAGTGAACCTGCCTACGAGGTAGTGATAAGTTCAGCTGACACAATAAAGATGGGATTCAAATTCTGCGCATAAAAGGCGGACGTGAAGACATAGGGTAAAGGATAAAGTCTAACCCATTCTCTTTTAGAACACTCCATTTGGAGTCCACTCCAAATGGAGTGTTCTAAAAGAGAGTGAACCAATCCCGAGTAGAGCAAATTCACATCTGAAAATCGTCGGGGTAATTTAAATTTCGAGCCATCAAACATTTAGAAACGGCCACCTGTCTTGATGGTCTCAATTGCCATGGTGAACGTCACCCGTATCGAGCACACCAGAGACAATTGCAGTGAGCGAGTTTCTGAGGGCAGCATGAGAGAACGCCGTTCCCAACAGGTTTTCGGGAAAGCCTCTCTGAATCAGGAAAGACTTAAATTCAGGACAAGGTCTAGATTCAAGTCTTGAATAAAAGTCGAACTTGTGCATCATTACAGTGATTCCCAGTCAAAAGGAACAAGTGAAACCTGACCTTACCTGTAAATCCACATCACTTCGTAGATAAGGCCGTCGGTGATAACCGGTTTACTTATTGTGCAACTTCTTCTCGCTCCAGTTGGTAGGTTGCAATCACCTTCTTATACGACTAACACTAAATGGCATGTTCAACTTTCTAGGTCTGGTCAAACCCAACTCCGACAACTCAATGCTGGCGGTGAAAACAGTTCTGCTTGCCACATTTTTGCTTATTCTTATGGAGGAGAGCAACGAGAAGAAGATGAAATGTATCCTCAAAGTATGTTTTCAGCAGTTCACACTCCACTGACTGTTGATTAGCTCCAGAAACTACTTTAGAAGGTTTAACTGAGAGTGATTCACAAAAACCAGGGGACTACAGAACAGGAAGATTGTAGGAGTTTCAAGGACCGTATCTTTGACTGTGACTAAAAAACGAGTTTGTAGTGAATCTTCTAAAACTGATTAACGTCGAGCACTCTATGCTTACTTTATATTTACATGTGTACCGTGATTCCATGATCCCAATGGGCTTTCGTTTAGGACCGAAAATTGGGTACTGTGTGTTGGGAGGGAAGGAGGGCGGAGTGAGGCGCTGATCCGCAATTTCGAGTTCACCTCGTCTTTACATGTACAGCTCGCAAAGTTCACAAATCGTTCGCACAATGATATGGATGATAATGATAACAACGATAGCCAAATACGTATATTACAGGTGATGACGTATTATCCCGCGCTGTCAGAATGCGGGAAATCTGGGACGACTGAACCGGTCCTCAAAATTAAGTCCGACTTCGTCAAGATCTACAACAAACAGAGTCGTGTCATCTACCGAACTTGGAAGTATTCAGTCAGCCTAAACCATGCTTCCGTCAGTCTGGACATCGACTATGACCCCGAAACAGATGGCATTGGTTGGCACGTCCTCCTTTATCACGAGGACGATCAGTCCATGAACGACAACCCTTTGACGAGTGGCTATCTCTACCATACACATGACGATCCGAAAACTGTAAACAAAACGTTCGGACAAGGAACCGATCTCTCAGAGCTGTACTACAAACGGCCGGGAATTATGATTCCTACTGCAACTGTTAATTGCAGCGGAACTATGTACCCTGTATGGTAAGTGTATGTCATTTTTGTTCGAAATCTCAAACATAGCATTTGGCTTTTTTAAATAACGTCACGCCTCTGCAACACCAGCTCTTTCTCAATTTTACCGAACTAATCAAAAATGTATTTGAGGAATTGGGTCCTCCCTTATGATCTTGTAGTTACCAAATTCGAGTATCGAGTAGTTTGTTTGAATGGAGGGCGTAACCAAAAAAGCGAGCGAACCGCGTTGGATATTGAAAAGAAGTTAATCGAATAACAAAAAGCGTTCAGCATTTGTGGTTTTAGCGAGACTGCAGGAGCCCTAAAGCTGTTGAAAAATCGTTAGACCTTTTTCATTTTTTTTGCCTTGGTTAATAAAATGCATAGACTTCGATACGAACAGAACTTCTCTTCCACAAATTCGATGACAGTATGCTACATTATAGCCTTTACCCACTCCAGCGAAAGAATGAAAGAACATTCGTTACACCGAGACTTTGACTTATGCAAAGGTGTGGCTGATTGAGAATGGATACTGTATATGAAAAGCTTGTTGCCCAATAGGCAAAAGTCGTCATACAGCAGGCTGCTGTCAGTTATTACAGTTCACGACCACTCCGCTTTCAGGGATTTTGCTAAACACAAATGTATTACTGCTGATTTGTTGGGAACCATGGAGCATACGAAATCACTCAAAATCCGCCCTCGCTGGTTCCGGTTTACTATACACGAAACATTGCATACGATTTGTATTACTTCTGATATGGAATTTTGGATAAAGATATTTGTTATCAGAGTGAGCCAAGTGTCGCTCTCTCAGTGCTGTTTGCCGGTCGGTTAATTCTCGGATAAAATGCACTGTTTTTAAGAGTAGGGATGACGTTGACAACTTTCGAAATCGAAATGGTGGCGGGATATTTCGAAAATTCCCACAAGACCATGTTCGTGTGTCGGAGTTGAAATGAAATAAATAAAATGCTGGGGTGAGTTTTTTAAGGGTAGGGGATGACGTTGACGACGTTCGAAATGTTGGAGGGATAAGGTAAGGGTGGGTTAAGTGAGGTGCCTGAGCCAAAATCATCGATTGCGTCCAAACTTCGTATGTGGGTGTTATTTAGGTCGCTGATTACGAATCTAACATTAGTTTCTGAATTCGCGTCCGTTTAAGGTAAGTTACGGTGGATATTGGCTACCCATATTAATGTTGTCATTTACTAAAATTTGTGCGTTCTAAGTTGCTCCAAACATGATTTTCTTCAACCTCCATGACAAAATCGCAAAATGAGCACGATTTGGTATCAATGCGATTGAAACAAAACAAAAACACAGCAACGGGATCCAAAACCTCAGGCGTCTGAACAAGAGTACATTGCGGTACGGCTGTGCTACCGAAGCACACTGCAGCGAGCGTCTCACCTCGCGGACCATTCAGCGACCCTCTTGAGCAGTGCTTTCTATTTTGCGTTGTCGGACCACCCATTGCCATTCAGTAGAAAAAGATTACATATCTGTGATCTACGCTTCAAGCTCTATAAGACCATATAGGTCTTGTCAAGAGGAGAAGTTCGCTGACCTTCCTGGTCAGATCATTTTTTGTTTTCACACATTCATAGAAAACGCGTCTCTAGATAATTGAAACCTGAGACCGCGATTGTCGGGTAAAGGATATGAAAACGATTATAACGCTTCATTTTCGCTGCCACTGCCCAATGGATAACGATGTCCTATTGAAGTGTGATCATCTGGAACGAACAACTACAGTACCGGACGCGCCGCAACGATAAAACGGCGGTAGCGGCGCGACGGAACGCCGAAATGTGCCAGTTCGGAGTCCACGCGTGGCGACCCGGGCGGAGTCAGCTGCAATTCATTTGCGCCCCATGCCCAACGGGGAGCCCGCAGTGTAGCTTCTTCGAGTCACCCCGTGGGGACTCCTACATATTGCTACTTTGGAACGCTAGGAAAAGACGCGCCGCATATTCATAGTCGGCGAGGAAGGGGCGGAGGCTAGTTGGTGGTGAGCCACCAAGGGACCGAAGCGGCAACGGGATCCCAAAATCGAGGGGTCAAAAAATAGACTGAAAGCAAGTTTCACGAATTTGAGAAAAGTGTATGTGCAGGGATAGAGCTTAAGCTGCTAAGCACTAATATATACTTAATTTTGCAAAAAAAAATCCGCGCAAAATTTTCTGTCGAAGAAGCAGATCTGCGACTTTCCTTCTGCGCATTAGTGCCGTTAGGGCACAGTAATTGTTACGCTCTCTGCTGTTCGGGATTTGGTCATATAAGAACTCATGATAGTTTTTATTCTTCTTGTGAAGCTCTTCTCTACCATTTATATCATATCAACACTTTTGTGTCTACGCGCCATAATGGACCTTTTGCGGTCCTAAGTTCTTTGTCAGTGTTCTTTAGGAAGGTCCATCGAATTTTTCAAGAATGAAAGAGTATGGTTCACTCCCTCCCTTCTGTTTTCCTTAGCGATGACGTCGATTGCGACATCTACCAAATGGTGCCATGTGAATAATTAGGTCGTTCAGAAGATGTAAATCACCTTTCGTCCTCACCCTCTACGCTAACGAAGGTGGAATTATACTTGAACCAGCGAAAACTGAATTTGAAGGAAACGTCACTCATTAGCCCGCGCATGGGACAGTATATTACCGGATGTGTCTTTCGATCAAAAGCCGAAAACCCCGGCAAAACCGCTCCAAAGCGGCTTTTTTGAATAACTTTCTTATAATTCAACTATTTGTGTAATAAGGTCTAAATTTGAGCTCAACAGCTCGAGCCCTATCGTTTGGTGTATAAATTACCTGAGAGTTTTTACGAAATATCGATTTTTTCACGTGTCCCTCGTATCCATCGACTGTCTTGTCGTCAACAGGGGACCTCGTCAACGACGAGGCCAACGGGAGGCTCCGCGTGGTAGCCTCTTCGAGCCACCCCGTGGGGACTCCCACTCCTGGCTCGGTGCAATGAGCGCCGCATATTCATAGGCGGCGAGGAGGGGCGGAGCTTAGTCGCTGGTGAGTCACCAAGCGAGGGACCGAAGCGGCAATGGGATCCGAAAATCGTGAGGTCAAAAAAATCGACTGAAAGCATGTTTTACGAATTTGGAAAAAGTGTACGTGGATAGATAGAGCTCGAGCTGCTGAACTCAAATCTAAGGCCCTTGTTATACGTTCGCTCACCCCCCCCCCCGCGTAACTCGTCCATTCAGTATCAGACACCGTGGGGCCAGACACGTTTGTACGAGTTCACCACGCCAGCGTCACCATGATAACTCGTACAAACGTGTCTGGCCCCACGGTGTCTGATACTGAATGGACGAGTTACGCTGGGGGGGGGGGTGAGCGAACGAATAACAAGGACTTAAGCCTAATTTCACAAATAGTTGAATTATAAGAAAGTTATTAGAAAAAGCCGCTTTGGATTATTATTGATGGCTTTTTCGGCTTTTGCTCGAAAGACACGTCTGGTACAGCATGTAGCAAGAGGCGCTACGGACATCCGTTCGATCCGAACCCGAGTTAGCCAGGCCTTCCATCCCTGTGGGATAGGGTAAATTGATAATAGATTTGTCTGCGAATGTGAAGATACTGATCTGATATAGTGGCTGACCACTATATCAGATCAGAATATATCAGACTATATCAAATCACTGTCTTCACAAACGATTTCATGAGCCAAATAGTAGGCATTCAGCATGCCTCTACGATTCTCCGTGGAACACCAATGCGGCAACACGTCCTTGAGGGATTGACCGACGTCGGCCACCTCACCTTTTTACCTTTTACCACCTCGCCATCTAAGTCTATCCTTCTAGGGTAATTGCAGTTACCAGTGGCGAGCAAAAAGTGACAACTGAGCCGGCGTCCGCTGTGTGTGTGTGCGGCGAAATTTTGATCTGGTCAGGTCGCTGGGTAAGGTAAACAGCGAGTGGCGTGCGCGACATGTTAGCACTTGCGATTGCTCTCCTATCTCCAAACCAAGCAGCTCGCCACCATCGTCCTCACCTTTGCCGGCTGCTCACCTCAGTTCCGTCAGCTGCTTCAGCCGTTCCTTCTACAGTTGGCGCCTGGCCACCTCGGGAAATAAGCATGACGTTGTTGTTCTGCTGCCGTTTTGTCAGTCCGCCACCGGACTGTCTTTGTCCACCACCGCTGCCCGAACGAACCAGTTTTGTCACTTGGTAGCTGTTCTAACTGCTAGGATCGCTTTCTTCATGCCGTTGTTGTTCGCTGCGCTTTTGCCGTCTTTGGCCTATGGTATACTCCGGCAACGGGCTCGTCGCAGCGGAGCTAAAAATGCATGGCTCGCCTCTATGCAGCACTGCAGTTGGGATTTTTGTGTGCTGCTTTGTGCGAGGACTCGGAGCAGTGCTGACCGACCTGTCGCAGCTAGCTGCGACAGGCGTCGCAACTCGCTGCGACAAAAGCCATAGTACTGTCCTGAGAGGATCTGCACCATCCTTTTTGCTCTTGCGGTAAACTATACGAGTCCTCGCACATAGCAGCATACAAAAATCCCAGCTGCAGTACTGTATAGAGGCGAGCCATGCATTTTTAGCTCCGCTGCGACGAGCCCGTTGCCGGAGTGTACCATAGGCCTTTGTCGTCTCCAGCAATTTATGACTTACCACTTCTTAAATTCCACTGCACTTCTGGAACCAACGACGAATTCCGCTACAACTTTCGTTAAACAAATACGGTATTCAACGATGAGACTCGGAATCAGGACTCAGTCGCTGGCAGTAACCACTCGGTCAGTATATGTACAAGGTGCGACAAAAGTTCTTACCACCTACCTCATAATGATATTGAGGTAGGTGGTAAAAAAATTTCAGGAATAGGCAAATTTTTCTCTCTGTGACACCCCTAGCTGCTCGTTATTTTTGGTTCGCTCTGACTCAGCGCTCATGTCCGACGAAAACGCCGGCTGCTAGAGTCGTCAGCGGTGGTCGTCCTGTTGAGTGAGCGACGATGTCCCCTTCGGGGTGGACTGTTTGCTGAGCGTTCTCTTGTTTTCTCTGACTTCCACACAGGCGATCCGTTGAGAACTGGCCCGAGCTACTAACGAGCCCACTCGAACATCACTATTCCGCCGAACACCTCGAGACCTGCGGCACTGAATTTTCTTTTCCGGGAGTGATTCGACAGCTTTACCGCTTCTACCTCCTTGATTCCTTCGATCTTTCCCCCTCCAAGCAATCCTTCAAACCTTTCAGAGTCGGGTAAATTGGTGCCAGACTTGTCTGGGAAGGCGAAGACGCTGACTTATGTAACGACTACCTCGGTCAGTCGTTGTGTACCCCAAGTACGCATTCACCATGTTTGTATGATTCTATGGAAGAGAAGTGTACGTTCAACATCTTCCAGCTGTGCTGATGTTTTAACAAGCCAGTCCTTAGTTGATCTCTTCTGCTTGTTAGTTTTTTCCTACTTTTACTTTTACTTTACTTCCTTTCCTTTCCTGTTGCTGCCTCTTCTGCGATACACCCTCGTTATGTCCTTTATCGTGAACTTTGGTCATACACTAATCAAGAATCTGATGCACCTCCAGCAGCTCGTTCTACGATTAGGTTGTGGACCTTCCGATTGATTATTTTTTCATCGCGTAGTAAAACTTATGCTAAAGCTTCTTCCTTTTTCTTTTGATAACATTTCAGTAGGGTAACTAGAGCTCGTATAAAGTATCTATCGCTCATTCGATTTCGCTGGATTTTTTTCAAAATATGAAGCCTAAACTCGGGGGTGTCAACTGCATCTGCTCAATGAGCTTTGATTAGGGCCTTCTGCTGCAGTGTCCAAGCCCGAAACTTTGCAGTGTAATGGGCTAAGATGTTCTATATATTCCTTGGGGTACCACTAGGAAGTTAAAGAGGGTCACGGTGGGCTTGAGAATGAACCGCACCGCCAAGCTCACCTAGCATTCATTAGGGTGGGTTGAAAGTCGGCACAAAAGTCGAGCCTTCAAGCACCTTCCACTAGTTCGTAGAGGAGTTTCAGTGCTCATCTACCGTAGCTGCAAAGCGTCCTACTTTTTTGGGAAAGGTACGAAAGTGTGGCCGAAATGTTACCCACATTACAGGGTGCAGCAAAAGTTATTGGACACAGATACATGGCCGCCTAAACGGCACGTCTCAAGTAAATGAGATGAAATTCATAACTTTTATTGTCTTTGACCACACACATATAAAAAATCATCTAAGTTTCAAAATGACCTCCTTTCGCACGAATACAGGCCCTAAGCCTCTTGGGGAACGCGTCTACGGCGGCACGCAGGACATCTTCATCAACTTCCTCCCAGGCTTTCTTCAAGGCTTCTTTAGGAGAATCAGTGCTGGCGTGGGATGTTCCGCAGGCTTTTCTCTTCAAAGAGAACCAGATTGAATTATCCATCGGATTAAGGTCCGGGCTATTCGGCGGCCATAGTTTTGCTGAGATGAAATCAGGAAATTGTCGGCATACCACTTCTATACGACTTCGGCACTATGAGCAGGTGCAGAGTCCTGCTGATAGGTCCGAGTAGTGTTTTTGAAGTGCTGAGAAGCCCATGGAAGCATTTCTTTCTTCAAAACTTCTTCCAGGAACTGTGGCTGTCGATTTTTCCGGACGTGTCGGTGAACCTGCGTGCCGCCGTAGATGCGTTCCTCAATACTTAGGGCCTGTATTCGTGCGAGAGGAGGTCATTTTGAAACTAAGATGCTTCTTTATATGTGTGTGGCCAAAGCAAAGACAACAAACGTTATAGTTTTCATCTCATTTGCTCGAGACGTGCCGTTTGGGCTGCCAAGTATCTGTGTCCAAGAACTTTTGCCGCACCCTGTATGTCGCCTACACAGCTCAACGCTGAGGCCACCCCCACGAAATTTCCACGTTTTGAAAGGAACTTCAACTGGTAAAGTACCTGTAGCAAAAGCACGTGTGGTAAAATACCTGTGGCAGATCAGAAATGATTGAACTACTACTACTCTACTCATAGCCGGAGACCCCAACGGCTTGGTCATTGATCTGGTGCAGAATCAGCGGCTCGTTCTACTAAACTCTGCACTCTCTAAATTACAACTCATAGTGATATACCAGGTTCCATACGATGGATTTTTTGTGGTCACAGCTAGTCCTACGCTACACTCAACACTCCTTCCTTAAGCAACCACCATCAGCCATGTCTGTTAATTAAAGTGACCTTCGCTAGCTTGACCTAGAAAAAAACTAACAAAAACGAAAACGCAGACACAAAGGCAAAGCTATGCATGTTTTTCGTTTCTTTCATAGAAAGGAAACGTTGTAAAGGTGTCCTTCGAGGCGTCAGCTTTCCAAATTGAGAGTACGAGACATGCCGTACTACTTATCACTAATTTTGCTTCCTGCTGCTCAGCCAACTTCCTCACCGGCTTAATTATGGCAATGAACGCACTGTGAGCAGAACCATTATCATATAAATTATTGAATTTCACCGGCCAGTTCACCGCCAAAGTGGCTCACCGCGCGTTGATGAATCACGTTTTGGCGGGTAACCGAGGCGAATATCACTGTGACCGACCGGTAAACCGTTCATGAATTCCGGCCCAGACGGGTGGACAAGCACGATTCTATCGAAGGGCTTCCAATGTCTACCGTGATCCGTCGCTACAATGCACGCGACAGGCGCCTCACTCCGACTTTGTGTCAATGCGACCCATGGCGCGAACTCGGTGCAAATTCGGTCAGGGGACATAGCAAATTACGTCTGCGGGTTTGTATAAGGACTAAAATCGACTCGATATCATGGCTATTTAATAGATCTTGGAGGAGAACGTATATAAAAGGTGAAAAATGTCATGGGTATAAATTTGTTATTCACGAAAAAATCACTGAGCTGACGACGGGTTGAGGTAGACAAATGGACTCCCTTCGATAGAATCGTTAAGACGGGACGTAGACGGGTGGGAGGCTTTGTCAATGTGGCGGTAGCGCCTCTCAGAGGTGCACCACCCATCCATCAAATTGTGGCCTCGTACAAACTGGTCGAGTTATATTGAGGGTTATATTTTATTAGGAATTCCATCTGAGCACCACAGCTGATGTTTGGTCGAAGGTCGAAAGACCCAAAACCGGACTGAGCATTGTTTATTTTCTTTATTAAATTCCAATTTCTCCAAACAAAAATCAATTGCTTTCGTCGATGTGGTTGCTGAACGGCCGAACCCATTGAACTTACCGTTGCCTTTACCGTCGCCACCGTGTCTGAGCTGGGGAGGTGGTCGAACAGCTGTGTTTATTCGTTTCGTTGCAAACTTTTTCAGGATCGTCCGCTCCTATTTACAGCAACACTCATCTGAACGACGCCCTAGAATCATCGCAATTCCTCAAGGTCGCGCACATTCGCAGCTCCCATCAGCCGGGTGTTTTTCAGCTGACCAGAAAGGAAGAAATCTGTTCGCAGTTTTCTTCTTGGTTGAACTGATAAGTGCCAAGAATACAATTTCTCCAGTGAAACGCCCATTTTTCGAAAAAAAATCGTTCATTTGGCATGATCTCGTCGCGTTATTAGGACCGACGGGTACAGTTGTAAGAGGCTTTACTTCCATTCTCACAGTCAGCAGTAGTTTATTCAACGGCGAATTCACCCAAGACGGAGAACATTTGTCAGTTGATTTTAACTTCGCTGAAAGGTATCACTCAAGCTTTGACTTGTGTATGTTTCTTCACTCGAGTGCATTCTGCTATGGTTACCGGTCTGTCTCGAGGCATTTTCAATTTTCGCGTGTATTTCGTTAGTAATTCGGCACAATTATCAGGGCCTTCTTCTGTAATTTCGCTAATGTAGAACGGATATCTAGCCCAAATTATTTGATATATTGTTTGGGCGTCTCTACGTGTATATAAAACATTTTCATCGACCTCGAATTCTTCTGATTGGCGCCATTTCAACCTTCTCGTACTTTTTGGCTTCATTAACGTTAATGTTTTCCTCGGCTTTCACCGCTGAGGCTCGTTTTGGTTTCGTTCCGCGCGGTTTTGAAACACCACATTCTTCATTCTAGGTCAATACTGTTCTTTGCTTCGGTCTTTTTGAAAGCCCGAAGCGTTGAGACATTTTAGTCGAGCAGAGCGGGTTGATATCACCGTGGGTGCTAAATACAGTACCGGACGTGTCTTTTAATCAAAAGCCGAAAAAGCAGGCAAAAACTGCTCCAAAGCGGCTTTTTCAAATAACTTTCTTATAAATCGACTATTTGTGAAATTAGGCCTGGATTTGAGCTTAGCAGCTCGAGTTCTATCCATCCACATGCATCCAAGAGCATCCACATGCACTTTTTGCAAATTCGTGAAACTTGCTTTCAATCGATTTTCTTAACCCCTCGATTTTCGGATCCCGTTGCCGCTTCGGTCCGTCGCTTGCTGACGCACCACTGACTAAGCTCCGCCCTCTCCTCGCCGCCTATAAATATGCGGCGCTGATTGCACCGAGCCAGGAGTAGGAGTCCCCACGGGGTGGCTCAAAGAGGCTACCACGCGTGGCCTCCCGTTGGCCTTGTCGTTGACGACAACGACAAGGCAATCGATGGATACGAGGGACACGTAAAAAAATTGATATTCCGTAAAAACTCTCAGGTGTGGGTAATTTATACACCAAACGATAGGGCTCGAGCTGTTGAGCTTAAATTTAGGCCTTATTTTTCACAAATAGTTAAACTATACGAAAGTTATTCAAAAAAGCCGCTTAGGAAGAGTTTTTGCCGGCTTTTTCGGCTTTTGATCAAAAGACACATGCGGTACTGTAATGACCAGTCAATCCTACAGTCGTGCAATCACTCCTACTCCAGGCTGACCGTGCCCTCCATATCTCCTAGCTCAGATGTGCTCGCCAGGAAGGCGAAGACGTCGACTAGAATAGCGGCTAGCCCGCAAATTGTTGTAGGGGTTAATACGATTTCATCATGTCTCTAAAAATGGCATGGAAGATTAGTACGTGGCGCGCTTTTAGGAGGCAGATCAACGCCTTCATTCGTCTTACTAAGCGCTCTACCTTTTGCACTCACTTTACTCCTTTGAGTCCTGTGTGATCGAACTCTTCTGATCCGCTAGAACTCTGGCGTCGTTGATGTCGTTGATTCAATAAGCTACCGCAACAGGAACTGTTTCCGTTTTTGTACTTTTTAATTTCGCCTCACCTATTCATCGCTCCATTAATTGAAACATATATGCCTGGTTTTAACCTTTGCTGATGCACTTACAAAAACACAAATTCCATATGTCCTTCCTCATGACTTTGATAAAGTGCTTAATGCTGGACAAGTAAGTTTCACCCTCCCCCTCCAATAATCTTCCTGAAAAGCTGAATGGAGCTTCTAAGGTTCCCTAATAAGCTTCGGAAGAGCGAAACGGACTACTCTTTTCCTCGATGTGCGCAAGAAAATGTCATTTTTCTTGACATATTTTGTTCAAACAAAAAACGTTTTGTTTCGTTTTTCGTTTGAAAAAATGTGTCCAACAAAAAATGTCTCCAACCGAGACGGGGTACTCAACCCATAAACAGATCGGCAAAAGCACAAACATCCTTGAAAACTTCAACGAACTCTCAGACCCGACTAAACCTGCACTCATCCAAGTGGAAACTCTTTTTGTCGGATGAAACAGTCGTCCATTTATAGGCGACTGTCGATTCGCTGCCCTTTGTGATCCGATTTATAGACGTTCGAAAACACAAAGAACGTCAATCATAGCGATGGGTGAGCAGCAGAAGGTGCGAAGTACATCAAACCGTGGGCTTGAAATCCGTTCGGTGTCTTGGAAATCTCTACTCTTAGCAAGATTATTGAGTTCAGCTCTCGTTTTCTTCCAACATTCCCAAAATGTTGAAGAGTGCCCTATTCGTATTCGAGTGGCTTATGTGACTTTCTCTTTCCATTGCGAAAACTATGAGGAAATATCGATTCATTCTCTGAAGTTGATCCTATTAAATAGGCCCCATTGCTGAAGTGTTCTGTCGCGTCTCGTTCTTGGCCTTGAACTCTTTCGGCGCCATCTGACTTTGCTGGGATTAGGTGAATTTGAATTCGTCTTTCATTTTCTTACTACTTATTCTGAGGTTCTCACTTACTTCTTTCTCTCACTTTTTCCTTCTTCTTACTCTTACATTCTTACCCACTTTTCCGAGGTTTTACTGCCGCTTCGCAGGGTGTTTATTGGTCGCACCCAAATCTTTCGATGCTTTAAACGCTTACAATAGCAGGTGGTGTTGGAGAGTTGATTTGTGAACTTTATCGCTGCCTCAGGGGTCTTCCAATTCTCTGCTGTCTTTCTGGCACTCAGCTCGTACATGCTAACGATCCCTTGAATAGCCGGGTGTTATCTTTATAACGCTGGGCATAAGCTTAATATCAGCCCATTTCGCTTTTTCTTGCATCGGACTCTTTTCACGACATATCAATGCTAAGCACTTGTTGATTGGTCTTCTTCGACGTTTCTGCTTCTGAAGATGATTCTGGTTCTGTTTTTGCTGGTGCACCTCAATTGCCGTATCACAGTGTTATACTGTCCGCACCACAACGGCCTGTTTCGCACCTTGCATCAGCTTCGTGTTCGGTAGTTTATCAGCAACATGGGTTTGAATAAGTGCTCAGTTTCATCAGTAGCTTATTCGTACTTACTGCTACGGCACCAGACATACCTTTTGATCTCTTCCCGTAAAACCCGCTTGGGAGCGTTCCAAAGCGGTTCTTTTCGTTAACTTTGTTGAAACTCAATTACTTGTAAAAATTTACATACACATGAGCTGACCCGCTCGAGCTCTATCGATTGGTATTCAAAAACCGGTACAAGTGTAAAATATTGCACCTTTTGCAAAATATGGTCCCTTTTGAAGACCTATGCTATTCCGCCTGGTCGGCCCCACGAGGGATGTGTATTTTTACAAATAATTTAGATTCAACAAATTATTGAAAAAAGCCGCTTTGGAACGCTGAATAGCGTCTTTTTCGTGAAGTGATCAAAAGACATCCGGTACTGTACGTTGAATGCGAAGTCATTTACAGAATGAACTATCTGGATCACAAAATTTTGACTTCTATTTAAGGATGTCAATGGGCCTGCGTTTGGCAAAAGGGTGCCAAGTACATGTCTTCCAGTCTTTAATCCGTTAAAATCATTTGAATATCTTCGACTCTGCATCTGCCTTTTTCTTTCCTTTCTTCATTTTCGTATCATTCGTTTCTGTTTTGTTTCTGGTCAATTTTTCTGCGAGCTCCTACGGGCGCAAAAGATGAATTAATTGCTTACGTTGGAATTCGACTCCGTCATACTTCAATGTCATGGACCTTATCTCCCACTTGAGGCTATTTTGCGAGCTGATCACGATTCTATGAGCTATTTGCGTTGAGAGGAGAGGGTTGATAACAGCTAGACATCGGATTCGTAATCAGCAATCGAAATAACCCACCTAAACGAAGTTTCAGTCAATCTTTGATTTTGACCTGATAATGCAATTCGACATTGTGGATGGCCAAGTAACGGCGCCCGAGAGGCCAATGAACGGCTGGCTAACTGGTACGTGAATCAGGCCGAGGAATGGAATTCTTGACTTAGCATTCTCCTTAATGTAGCGTCCTTCAAAATCGCTCTTACACTTCTCTTATTGTTAGAGCCGATTTGATATTATGGATAGTCATAGATCGTCGTGATGCTTTCACGCTGCAAAAAAGCTGTTTCCGATGAAACGCCAACGTTCCGTTTCACATTCATTTCATCTCTGTCGTGTTGAAAAATATATGGGAAAACGAATAATTGTTATAGTAACGACGCTTAATTACTAGTGATTCGATAGAGCTAGATTTCATGATAATACTACACAAATATAGTAGCTGTCAAAAAGATATGTCACCTTACATTTTTAAGTGCAGATAATTCAAATCGAAATGAATCTTGATCCATTCGATAGTTCTGACAACTTCACTTAAAAAGCACGTTGAAACTTACACCTGTTACCAATTCCAGATTTTTTAAAAATATTTCATGTGTCATTTCAACCAAAAGTATCCCAAAAACCGCTGAGCGAGAATCCAATCAGAGACGATATTCGGATGGAGCTGGAGATAGTTATTATAGAAACCAGAAATCCTTGATTCCGATCCCGACCAATTGTAGTTTTGTCTGAGCAAACATTTTGGTGTATTTTCGTTTAAAATACCATATAAAAATCACTACGAAATATTTTTAAAAAAACCTAAAATTTGCAACAGCGGTATGCTTCGACATGTTTGAACAAAGTCGTAAGAACTACCGATTGGCATGAGATTCGTTGCGATTTGACCTATTTGTGCATACAAATGAAAAGCGACATATCTTTTTGACCGCTACCGTATGAAACTTTATGGTGGGCTTCAAGGGAAGTTAACCACTGAATGTTCTCATGTGGACAGCAAATTGCTACAAATTTCAACGGCTAATCAATTCAATTCCACAAAACAATTCGATCGTCGCGAAAATCATCGCACACAAAGGTTGATTCTCTCTGCATTAACGAAGCGGCAATATTTTCATAACAAATCGTGTCAAGATTTAGAATCCGCTCTCACTTCGAAAAAGACCATTACTCGCTTCACCGATGTAGACACCACCTAAGGCGACGACACCCAAGAAGTTCGCTGTCATTTCGTGTTAGCTATCAATTGCAAAATCTGCCCAGCACAAGTTTCCTCGGAATCGTCTCCGTCTAGACACTGCGAGATCATTTCGATGACAGTCACGTTGCTTGCGCTTTCTCATTAATTTTCTACTTTCGGAGAGAATTTCTCTTCAGTCACTCATCGTCATTCGTTTTGAAAATTATATTTGATCACATCTGCAGCATATTTTCTACTCCACCTCTCATTTTGCCTGAATCGATTTCCATTTGCTTTAGTTTTTTGTTTTTGTTATTTTTTTCAAATGTAACAATTAAGTAGGCAATAGAGACACAACCAGGGACTGCTTAACGACATAAGCAAGAAGCGAAAACAAAAACGGTGAAATGAAACGTAACAGAAAAAACATAAAACGAAGAGAACAGTTGATTGACCTATATACATATTTTGAGATGCTAGGTTATTTGCAAAACACTGACGTCGGACGGGAATTGAACCCGCGTCTTTCTGTTTCCGGCAGACTGCACTAAACACTATGCTACGGATGTCAGTGTTTTGCGAATGACCTAGCATCTTCAAATATATAAGTCAATCAACTAATTCTCGCCTACAAACCGCTTAACAAAAAGCGGCAAATAGCAGAATAGTTTTGATGAGATCAGTACTAGGAAGTGAAGAAAACAATAGAAACCATGGAACGCTACGCGCTGGAGAACAGCGAGGATTATTTAAGATAAGTTCAGCTTAAGTTTATTCGCGGTCATTTGATCGACAACGTTCAATCATAAGAAAACGTATGTATTATTTGTCACTTTTGGACTTGGGTAATGATAGAAATAGTAAAGTAAAACATTACATAAACTAAAAGAATGCCTCGAAATAATTTGATCAGTTTATAAGGTTACATTGAGAAAATTTTCAAAATAACTTCAATTTTTCTGAAGTGAATAATTTATTTCAAAAAATAATTTAAGTTAATGAAGAACATAATGATTGTAGTCACGTCGACCAAAATTCATCGACTACTTTCTTAAACGTTCAGAGTCGGGGAACTAATTGTTTCTTTTAACAATTTTGTTTTTCTCCCCGTTTTGCGCTAAAATAGCGCTATGCGCTGGAGTGTAACCGTTCGTGTCGTGGAAAGGTTGGTGTTAGCTACGTGAAAACGCCGGTACAATTCCATTCAAGCGCCATCGCGCCCGTACCTGTGCGAAGAACTCGTCATCGTGCAAATCAGACGCCTAACAAAAAGGTTAAATTGTGGCTTTTTCGGTCTGCGTAATGGACGCAATCGTCTGCACTTACGTGCAGAACGATTCACCAATCGAATCACCAATTTACAATGCCCGCTCTCCTCACACAGCGGACACTTCTGTTGTCGGTTAGGTTGTGGAACCGTTTGCTTCAAAGCCCTGAAGTGACTATCGTTTTTTAGCCTCAGAAATTTACACCGTCTCCATGTCTATTTTTCGGTTAACAGGGTACAAACTCTGATTATAGAACAAATCTCATACTGATTCTAAGCACACTGTTGACCTGAGGGTTCCGATGAGAGAGTACGCCCTCACCCTTAGTTCGCCTGGTTTCTGTCTTGTTTGTAGTATTCGCAGACTAATCCAAATAGGTAGGTCTAGGTAGGGGAGGTAAAAGGAAAGGTATCGGCGTTGATAAATTCCCTAAGGGTGCGCCTCCGCGTTCCTGTTCCATTCAGAATCGTAGAGGCATGGCGATTGCATTATTTGGCCTAAACAATGACTTGCCAGCGCGAACTTCCACGCCAAATCAGTGCCTTTACCATCCCAGAAAGGTCTAGTGTCAATTTATACGACTCCGTAGAGACGAAGGCGTGGTTAAGGTAAGCGAGGATCGATCGAGCGACCCTCCAGGTGCCAGTAGCGCCTCTCACCACTGTACCACGCTCGCTTGTAGATAAATAAAATGGGGAAACCAGGAGTAGCTAGTTCTAGGAAGGGAAGCGAGGCGTTTTCTCATCTCTTTCAGTATCTCCCCCACCATTTCGGTTCCGTCCTTTACATATTTAACATCGTGTTTGATGAGAAACTGCGTGAACTTGCATTTTTCGTTTTCAATACATATATTTTAGTTCCTCTTCCAAGCATCTACTCTCTATCAAGGCGTGCTATCGCGTTTTTTCAAATTGAACGATATTTTCCGCCATTTCTAGCTACAGTACCGGACATGTCTTTCGATCACTTCCCGGAAAAGCCCCTTAGGAGCGTTCGAATGCGGCTTTTTCTGAATAACTCCTTCAAATATCAACTATTCGTGAAAGAAGACACATTGTCAAGTGCAGCTGCACGAGCTCTATCGTTTGGTATATAGATTGTCCACATTTGAGCCGGACTAGGGATGTTCGGGGAGCAACGATAATTGAGCCAGACAACTCGTTCGCTCTGCGACGTCGCACGCGGAGAGGGGCATATTTTGCATTTGTACCGATCTTTTAATACCAGTCGATAGAGCTCGAACTGCTGAACCCAAATATATGTACATTTTACAAATGATTGAGTTTCAACAAAGCTATTCAAAAAGCCGCTTTGGAACGCTTCAACGCGTCTTCTTCGAGAAGTGATCAAACGACATGTCCGGTACTGTAGAAACAGGTAAATGACGACCAGGTGCACTGACTTCCTCTGGGAAGAAAACCGCAGATGCTGTCTTCACCACCATCATCTTGTCTCCATTGTTGATCTTTTTGCTGACAAGCATGTGATGAACAGGATCCGGCCAGACCGGTCTGTGTAGTTCGCTCATTGTTCGACTCCATCACACAACAATCTGCTGCTGCTGCTTCAAAGCATGATGATCTATTGCTTGAAACTTCAACAACCCATCAAAAACCCATGAAACGACGAGGGAAGAAGACCGAATCCCGCACTTTTCTCTATCGAATTTCGCTTGGAGTCCTTGAGACGTTTGGTCGGATAGTTTTCAATCGTTTTGTCTTCGTTAGGTTTAGAAAACGGCGAATCCGAAGAAAAGTCATTCAAAAAAGTGATCTCTCAACCTTGCGTCGAGCTGTAGTACATAGGAAGAGATAACTCTTTTCTTTCTCTGGAATCTTCTATAGTCGTCTAAAGATGCAAAGCAAATTGGTCGTTGTCATGCTATTATATAAGTCGCCAAGTGGACATGGCGCAACATTCTCCAGTAGTTCCTCGGGGCTCGGAACCAGTCGACTGAGGACCAGTTTGAACGGTCGGTAGAAAGTCGATCCTGGAGTGGTCGTCACATTGTTGTGGTCACTCAAGAATGTCACGTTCCTGAGTAGATCTATGAATCCTCCCGCCACTCTTCTCGAAGTCACTTAATAAGTGCCTCGAACTCTCGAGTTTTTCAAGAGCTGAGTAGTCCATTTGACGCCCATCCTAAGAACATTCCAGTTTCTAAACTCCTTGTGGAGTTATGAATCTGATGGGCTTGTATGTTTATTACATGGGTGTCAAGGCAGAAATAAGCGAGAGCCCAAGATCGTTAAAGGAAAACGGACGTGAACACAAGAACGTAACACCTTCACTTGAACAATGGAACTGAAATGAACCTAGTCGTAAGTACAAAAGCCATGAGGAACACAAGAATCACGAAAATGGAGAAAAACAAGAAAAGCTAGGTGGTTCTGCAACCATAGAAGCTGTAGAAAGAAACGACTTACGAAAAGGGGATACTAATTGAATTGGTAAAGTTTCGTTTTCGTAAAGGGCCACATGAAGGACACTTACGACTTATCGGCCTCTCGTAATTGCTGAAATCGAACTTCCATTCACAACAACAGTCAAATAGAATCAGTTGAAATACTCCACGATGGTTATCATTTTGTCATTATCTTATCTAAAATCTGGTGTGGTGTCGAACAGTTGACGCGGTATTGGTGTCTCTCATTCCTGCACGCGTCCATAATCATCATAAAGGTAAAGGGAAAGGTGAAGGTAAAGGTAAAAGCCGATGAACGCGGCGCCTTATTCGTCTTCCATTGAGATTCACAGAGGCATGGTAAAAGCGTAACGGAGAAAAAGTAAAAGTTTCAGCGTTGATCAGTCGCCTAAGGACGCGCCGGCTTATTCGTCTTCCATTGAGATTCATAGAGGCATGGTGAAAGCGTTAAGGTAAAAAGGTAAAGGTGTCGGCGTTGATCAGTCCCGTAAGGACGCGCTGCCGCCTTCATGTTCCATTCAGAATCGTAGAGGCACAGTAAATGCGTGTTTGGCCTATACAATGACTTGCACGGGCCAGCCGCTATACCAAGTCAGTGTCCACTAACACTGACTACACCAAGTCAGTGTTACCTTACCAGACAAGTCTGGTTCCGATTTACCCTACCCCGGAGAGATGGAAGGCATGGTTAACCCGGGCCAACATCGATTTAGCCTAAACATTGACTTGCGGAGGCCAGCCGGAAATGTGTTGTTGAGACAGTGTTTTTACCTCACCAGACAAGTCTGACATCACCACGACTCCTAATGGTTGGATGGCTTGGTTGGCCCGGGCCCGCGGGTGTTTGTGAACAACGCGTCCAACCAACTTAGCAATGTTTCTATTTTACTGTGAAGTGCTAGAATGCAGCAATAATGGAACTAGCAGATCTCCAGGGCCCAGATTCATGAACGGAAGAGCGGTCTCCGAAACCCGTCGGCGATAAACCCGCTCGATACCGTCGAGGTCTCCCAAACCCTGCCTTAAATCTCGGTTTACGCGCCGTTCGGAGTATATCTCAGATTTTACCTGGGTTTACCAATGATGAATCTGCGCCCAGGTTTCTTCAAGTGAGGACGTGTCCAGTCGGTATTCGTTCTTCTTAAAAGATTAAGTTAAAAAGTCGGCGTTGAACAGCACTTGAAGATTTCATGGATACCAGCGCATTCGTGTTCCATTCAGAATCGTAGAAGCGTATGCATTTCTAAACTATCCAATGATTTTCTGAAGCCAGATGCTGTAGAAGTGGACATTTCCTCAACCACTCAGAGAAATTTGGTACAATCAGTGGCCACCCAGGACTTCCTTCATTCACTTGTCGGCCCGCTCAATGTATCTTTTCGTCTGCTCTCATGAAACCCGTTGAAGGGAAAATCATTTACACCCAACATTAACGATATCAATCGCCGTCAGCGCTCCTTTGGCGGTAGGATCTAAGGTACATCGCTGATTGCTTTGTGCCCAATAAAATGATGAGCGGCTGGGAAAGGACTGGAAACGGAAAGCTGAGAGACGCGCTTCGGCTATCAAGACTGGAGTGGCCGTGGTGACCTCATTTCGAGTTTATTTCTTCCGGAAAATTCCCTGAATGAAGTTGATTTTTGCTGCTTGATCGGCAGCATCCATTCGGAAAGGGTTTCTTTGACTGTCACCCAGAAGCTATGTAATTGTTTGTGTTCAGGGGAGTGATCAACGCCGGCACCTTTACCTTTACCTTTACGTTTACCTTTCTCTCTCGATATTTTATACTCGTCGGCATCGAATGGTGAAGTGTGACTGACGCCCGACACGGCTGCAGCAGAGATCCTATCGGCGACTCGTTGACACCACCACTCGTCCATCGCATAACTGGTTGCTTACGGTGGGGGGGGGACGGGGCGCTGGAGAAGTCGCCGTTCCGATCCAGCTTCTTCGTTCGCCGCTGTCCCAGCTCAACAGCTCAAATCTTCCGCAAAAAGCTGGTCTTGATCGCATCTTCGTCCCCATTGGTCGCTGAGCTCAGTCTGCAGCAGCTTCATTCGCATCATTGCCAACCAGCCAGTCAGGCGACAACGATTAGTAGCCGCATCCTTCCTGCGTTACAAACCGGTCATTACCAGCCCACCGTTCAACAGTTTGTCTTCCCGTTTGCTCAGACATTTTCTTCAAATGCTCACAGTGGAAAAGCATTTAATTTCTGCTTGGTTGGTTGCTCTGACATTCAAATGGTGAAAGTGGTAAAAAGCAAAGTGGTAAATTCGCGTTCTACTCGTTCAGACGAACCGAACGGTACCTGAGACGACCAACATCGGACGTTTTTGAGTGTACCAATCCGGCCTGGTATAGCCTGACATGGTCGCGAGTGGGCAATTGTGCCAATCTTCAAAAATTGATGGTCGACAAATTTGTTGCTCTAAGGACTTAAGAATTTCGATCAAATCCTCCATCAAAATGTTTTCGCCTAGTCTTTTCGTTTGGACGATCCTGTGCCCAGTACACCTTCGTGTTCTCCGGCCTCCTATCTTTTTACTCCAAGTTCTGCTTAACTTGGAAAATCTGTCATATGGCCTGCGTTTGGGAACCGGGTTCTACTTCAATCTGCTGAAATCGGTTTGAAATCTTTGACTATTCATCTGTTCGCTTTCTTTATTTCTTTTCTTTCCTATTTTGCGTTTTCTTTTTGTTTCGGTTCAGCTTTTTTGATCAGTTCCGGGCTTGTTGCGTCAAGAATTTTGACGTATTGATAGATAATTTATCCTGTCTTATTATATTCTCACCTATAAAGGGAAAACCCCAAACGAACATGCTAGTAGACCTTATTTTTTATTTTGTCTAATCTTCAATTTTGCCTAAATGCAAGATCAATTTGCATTACCGATAGAACAATTCAAGGAAATCAACGTTGTGTAGAGTACATTATAGTACACATCTTCATTCGACAAAAAAAAACATCCAAACAAAAGCACTGAATTGACGACAGGACGTTTGGTTCACCCTCATAAGAAATATCTTCAATCGAAATTCCATATCAGAAGTAGTAGAAATCGTCCGCTCGACTGGTTAAGTAGCGAACCGGAACCACCGACAGCGGATTTTCAATGAATTCGTATGTTCCATGGTTCGCAATACCTAAATCATGACTATAACATTTGTCAACGTCATACTTCCTGAAAGCGAAGTGGTCGTGAACTGCATGTAACTGACAACAGCTCGATGCATGATGGGCTTTTGCCTATTGAGCCACAAGGTTTTTATGTACAGTATCCGTTCTCATTCAGTCACACCTTTGCATCAAAGTCAAAGGTCAAAGTCTGTGTAATTAAACTTCTTTCACCCTTTTGCTGGAGCGGGTTGTATACGATAACGAAGGCATGAGCGAAGGCTAACGTCTAGCATACTGTCATAGAATTTGTGAAAGAGAATTTCTGTCCATAACGAAGTCTGTGCATTGCTATCAACCAAAACAAAAGATTGGAAAATGTCTAGCGATTTTTCTCAACTTTGGGGCTACCACAGTCTTGAAACCATAAAGGCTAGGTGCTTCTTTATTAGTGACTAAGTTTTTCTCAATATCCAACGTGGTTCGCTCCCTTTTTTTGGTTAGGCCGTCCATTTTAACAAACTTTACTTTATGAAGGTCGATATTGATCAGAAGGGGTGACCAGTCCTCAGGTATGATTTTAAATAATTTGCTAACCATCAAAAAGGTCTGGCGCTGCAGCGTGACGTTTAAAAAAGCCAAATGAGAGGTTTGAGATTTTGGGCATAAATTGCAAACACTTGCCACAAGGTGTACTTATTTATGACCTATATTTATAGGTGCTATGTGGGTTAGGGGGTGCAGGGTTGTGGTCTGTAATATTGCGTCGACTCTACGCTGGATAACATGTTAAGGTGTGAACAATGCTGAAGCGTTTACATGTCAAACATGTCAAAACCGACCAACTTGATCGTAAACAATGGCAGATATAACAATGATAACACGTTAAAGTCGACGTAAAGCTGCGGACCACCACCCTGCACCCCCCCCCAACCCACGTTGCGCCTATTCATACTCGTACTCTATATTTATACTTCTATACTATTTTATATTTATAATTTCATGCTATTTATATTTGCGAGAGCAAGCAGAGTTACTTCTGCCATATCCATTGGGTCGTCGGAGTAAAACTTTACCATATCTAAAAAGTTGAACCTACCGCTGGGCGTTAGGCCTATGGTATACTCCGGCAACGGGCCCGTCGCAGCGCAGCTAAAAATGCATGGCTCGCCTCTATACAGCACTGCAGCTGGGGTTTTTGTAAGCTGCTGTGTGCGGGGACTCGGATAGTTTACCGCAAGCGCAAAAAGGCTGGTGCAGATCCTCTCAGTACAGTGCTGTGGCTTTTGTCGCAGCGAGCTGCGACGCCTGTCGCAGCTAGCTGCGACGGTCGCAGCGCAGTGCGCTGCGACCAGACGGCGCCAGCTGCGACAGGTCAGGCAGCACTGCTTCGAGTCCCCGCACACAGCAGCATACAAAAATCCCAGCTGCAATGTTGCATAGAGGGGAGCCATGCAATTTTTAGCTCCACTGCGACGGGCCGGTTGCCGGAGTATACCATAGGCCTTAGTCGTATAAGAAGGTGAATGCAACCTACCAACCGATGCTACTGGAAGATGCTGTCGGTTATCACCGACAGGGTTATCTACGAAGCAATGTGGATCAACAGGCAACTTCAGGTTTCACTGTTGGTCACGTTTCACTTGTTCTTTTTGACTCTCAGTCAATGCAATGATGTAAAAGTTCGGCTTCTTCTTGAGACTCCAATCTAAACCTTGTCGTAAATAAATTCATATTCCGATTTGGGTGTTATTCTCCGGTGTAGGTCATTCCTTTCTCAGCCTTTTCCAGTCAGTCATAGTCGTCCTTCTTCTGATCGGATAGAGAACTGCGATCAGATTTACAATTGTGACGATGATGCGAAAAAAAGAATCCTTTTCTTTTTGAAGATTTTTTTGAGATTTTTCAAGCAGAAAACAATTTTCAAAATGATAGAATAATCGAACTATACCCTGGAACTCGATGATTGATTGGGTAGAGTTCATGACGTTTTTCCATTCTGTTTGCCGGTTTCAGCATGCGACGTCGAGATATTTCTAATTTCATTAGATTTGCTTGGGTGTGAGTTTTAATCTTCCTCTTCTTCATGCTAAATTTTCATTCTTTAAAATTTCTCTGATTTTTTTCATACACAGGCAGCAAAGACCCCGGTTCAAATCCCGCCTGAGCGATGGTCGTCGTACCACTTTTAGAACATTTATTCCCGAAATAATTGTCTGGTCAAGCCTCTCACGTCTTCAACATCTGCAATATCTCTTCTTCTTAAAAGGAACGGAATTTTTCTTCGCGTTTAGCGTCTTCTTGTTCAGGTGATTGAAGCTGAAATATACCCTTCACCCTATGTAGATGGTTAAGGAAGGGTTACTATGCCAATAAATCTTTCTCAAAAGTTAAGGAAAAACCGATGATCGAAAGTTGAAAGTGTCCTTGAAAGATATTTGAACGTCGCCGCCACAGAAGTGTGACCACTTGCTTCAAAAACTTGATCATTCAACTGGTTGGCAAATACATTAGGCTTGGCCGTTTTTGTAGTCAAATCTAACATTCTACGGTTCAGAGTTGGCAGCACTATGTTTCTTTTTTTGGAAGAGAATTTTGAAAAGAATTTTGGAGGTTAGACAGAAAAGCTTGTTCGATTGTCAAGAGAAAGCTAGGATAGAGTAGGACCTTACTCATTCTCGTTTTTCAGTAGAAACTAATGAAGCCAATCTTTTTCATGTCGCCTACGTGGTGCAATGGTGAGAGGCGCTGCTGACACCCGCACGGTCATCCGCTCGATCCCCTTATCGTCCGGGCTAAGCAGGTTTTCGATCTCTCCGGGGTCGTGCATGTTGCTACCCGATTCGATCAGGAATGTGGAGACACCGACTTGTACAGCTGCTGATTCCCACAAGTGATTATGTAGATCAAGCACGCACTGACCACGCTTCTGGTATTTTGGAATGGAACACGAATGCGAGGCGGGACTGATCCTTAGGCTGATCAGGACTGATCGTTTTGCCCCATCGCACATACTTTAATAAGTTACAGAAAGTTCAAACTGATGGAAAAATCTTGTGCGGCTGGTATGCCATCGATTTCGCTTAACGAAGGATTACGCAACTGACACTATTCAGTATCAGACACCGTGGTAGCAGACGTGTCTGTGTCCGCTTCGCGGAGCGAAATCGATGGCATAACAACCGCCTTAGATATCAAACTAATCATAAGGGAGAAGGGTTTGTTCCATGCCTGTCTCCCTAGCAGCTGTATTCTCCGAAAAAATGCAGGTTTCTTCGCGCCGTCGCCATTAGCCCCTTTTTTCAGTTGGTGCTAATGGCGACGGATCGGACGGAAGATGGCGGTGACCTCCCGTGATCACTAGAAATTGGCCAGTTTCGTATCGTAATCGAAACGCCGTCGTCACCGCCCAGCGAATCGCTACCCATTACGGTTGTTTTCGTCCGTAAAGGCAAATCATCGGAGCGCTTATTTCCTTTTCGCTGATGCGACCTTTCTTCCCGCCTTTCTCGGACATTTTTATCATGAAAAGAACATGCATAAGATAGGTATAGGTATATAGGTGGCTATGTATTTATTATGGCGTGTACCGTTTCGTCATCTTTAGAGGTCTGAAAAATGGTGAAAATGGGGAAATCCTTGATCCCAGATCTACCCGACCAAGGGCCGAACTCAGCAGCCACGGATTTTGAACCATTTTTAGGCCTTTGAGAACGAGAAAACAGTCAAAAAGGGAGAAGTTGAACGATTGTTTTTCCCTCAGTATGATGTTGTAATGGTGGTGCTAAATTCGTTGAAAAATCGCATCTCAGTTGGGATTGGAACCCGCGTCTAAGGAAAGTGCTAGGGATGCGCATATGACCGTCGTCGTTGGGAAGGAGAGCTTGGTCACCTCACGAGCCCCGGTTAGGCGCGAGACGCGGGTTCGAATACCGCCTGAGATGCGATTTTTGCGACGTGCTTAGCCTAACCATAACAACATCTTAAATATTTGAAGATGGTTGGTTATTCGCAAATGCTGACATCGGACGGTAATAAAACTAGAATTTTATGAGCGGTAATAGAACTAGAATTGTATGTTTTCCTTGTTTTGAAATCGTCGTTTAGTTATGCTCGTCGCGCTTTCCGGCTAGCTCTGATGGCCTATCATTTTTCACCATTACAATACAACTATGAATCAGTAGAGCAGTAGCGGAATCGACGTGTTCTAGCGCTGGAACAAAGGATCGCTGAAGACGACCAGCATGTGAAAGCAACCCGTCGAATAAATATTCCACCCAACAAGCCCGCAAGGAAAGCCTATACCTGATCACTTTCACGCATTTGTCTTTTCATCACGTCATCTCACTCTCTCCGATCAACCCTTTTTCGTTTCCATTCAGCCTTCGAGCGGCGTAATCAGCTGCTGTTCTCACCATCGAAACCGCGTCGGTGTGAGCCAGCGATGTTTTGTTTGTTTTCGGGTTCAAACGAGGCCATTGCGGTCAGCCTGGTACGATTCGCATTTTCCGTAGCACATCACTACTGTCATGGATCCTTCTCTCTTTATTTAATACGTCAATATTTATTCCTTATTTATTACGTGACAAATAGAGATATCTCTATAGCCCTGATACCGTATCATTTTCCACCATTACTATACAACTATGTATCAGTAAAGCGACGGAATAGACGTGCTTTAGCGTTGGAATAAAGGATCTAAAAAGACGACTAGCAGGTCAATTAAGCTGTCGACTAAATATTCCATTCAACAAGCTAGTGATGCATCATAAGGGGAAAATCTAATGGTGAACGTTAGCGTTATAGGAGATAGACTGATAGGAGTCTAGTAGACTCAGAACGTTCCACGAGTTAATCGAAATGCCCTCAAATGGAGTCTTGAATTCGGTTTACTAACATTTCCTCGAACGTTTCGACTATTTCTATCAGCGCAACCTGTGAACTAAGTCGCCAATTATTTTATGTACGTCCGCTTCGAGTTCTCATGAGAAATACCGACGGTACTGTATCTAACCCAACCCTTTGCGGCTCCACTTCGAATGGGAGAAGAGTTTATCTCATCATCAATCATTTCTACCTGTGTACTAAGTCACTTTCTTTCTCTCGCTTTGAGTTCTCATGTTGAGCGTCGACTGAAATGGAGAAACGAATGTGGGAGTTTCCCAGCGGAGATCGCATCACTTTCTTTGGGAGGAATCAGTTCGAAGCCGGTGATAACGGCGCCGGAACTTCATTCGCAACCTCATTCGGTGTCAAGTTGATGGGAGTTTCGCCGGTTCCGGAGGCCACCTCCAGACTTTCTTTCGCATCGGTTCTGTTGACCTGGCCAATAGCATGTGATCCGGAAACACTTTTGGAGGTTTCGAGTCTCTCTTCTTGAAAGCTCGGCATGATCTTGTGACTGATCGTGCTTGGTTCGCTAGGTTAGTTGAGGTAAAAGGTTAAAGTAAAGGTGCCGGCGTTGATCAGTTCCCTAAGGACGCACCGCCGTATTCTTGTTCCATTCAAGTCGTAGAGGTATGGTGAATGCGCTTTAGGACTGTACAATGACTTGCGTGGCCAGCCGCTATACCGAAGTCTTGGAATGCTCGGTCGGAGATCGGTCGCTCGGCCGTGTAAGTGTCAACAGCGCCTCATACCACTGTACCACGCGGTCCCATAGCTAGATATTGCCAACAGATATTGATCCACCTACTGAATTTAACACAGCAGAATGGAATAGTTACTCTCATAGAGTGGTTTTTCCATTTTGTGACTTGACTTACAGAGGAGACTGACTTGACTTATAGAGGGGTTTTTCAATTTTTTCCGATTTATTACTATTTCTTGTTAAATCCGGTAGTTGAGATTTTATGCAATTCCTTCGCCGATGTTTTGTGCTCCAGCACGGGTGAAACTCATTCACTCATTTTTCGTTTTATGCACTCCTCTCGTGTTGCAGAAATTTCACCTGTGTACATACTCGAATTCCATGTTTGAGATGTTTTTATTCACTTCAAATTGTTCGATAGCATTTAAGAGTTTCATGAGTTTTGCCGACTCAACCGAACTCTCACTTCGGACGAGTCCGTGGTGATATTACCTAGTTTGGTGCAAAAGTTATCGGACATTTGCGACTTCTTGAATTTTAAAAGGATTTCCCGGTATTTTCGGCTGTAGTCAAAAAAATGTATAGAGAAGAGAAGACCATTGATACTATTTATGCCTGCGTTGAATGACTCTTTGCTATTTTTCGGATATTATAAAATGAACTAAGTTGTATCCCAAATGTCCGAGAACTTTTGAATCAACCTAATACAAGAATTGCCAGTGATTCACAATTTGTTCCTTCGAGAAATTTACTAACGAAAAATTTCATCTCTGCCTTGAAAATTATGCAAATTAAATCGAATAATGAGAATACTCCCCAATTTTCTTTAGTGATTACTCATCTCTGTCTAGAAAGCCTTTTAGTAATGTCCCTACCCTAGAAAAAATATGAAGTTCTTAGCTGTCACTGTGTTAACCTCAGCTTTGTGGGCCATTTCTCACTTTAATGTCTCATAATCAGGGAGGTAAATTTCTTTGTTGTGCTGGTAGCTGATGGGTGTACAATTTAATTATTCATAGAACATTCTAAAATAGCCCGTGCGCTGAAGCGGTAAGAGGCGCTACTTTCACCCGCACGGTCGAGCGATCGATCCCGGCCCGGGCCAACCAAGCCCTCCATCCCTCCGGGGTCGGGTAAATCGGTACCAGACTTGTCTAGGAAGGCAAAGACACTGACTTGATAGAGTGACTGGCCGCTGCAATTCATTGTCTGACCCATATACGTATTCACCATGCCTCTACAATCCTGAATTGAACGCGAATGCGGCGGCACACCCTTCGGGGACTGATCAACACTGATACCTCTACCTTTTATACTTTTAGTTACCCCGATGATTGATAGAACTGCTTCGAAGAGCTCGGTAATTGTGCGAGTTTCGGCAGAACTAGGGTAAAAGAGTAACCGCACAGATGCGATTCAGTGTTTGGCCGTTGCTGTCGGGATGTTGGCCAGACGAACGAAGTTCCGCCGGCCAGTTTGAGGCCTAGTTGATGATTAGATCGTCCTGACAGGCCCTTACGAAACTTCGTTTCATGAGATTAGATCGATGATGGGGATCAAGCGTCGTGGTTTCTAGTTTTCGATAACCCTGCCCATCCACAGCAACGACACACCCCTATCCCCTCACTTTCGCTCTATGCCAGCTCGACGATCGTCTCGTCCTAAAGGTTTATCTCCGGTTTAAGCCTTACTTCTCCTTTCCATTTCCCTTTCCTTCTTTTCCAGTACACCTGAGGGGCTCAATCACACATTGATTCACTTTTCTGATGCCTCTAGATATTCTTCTGCTGAGTTCCACCCAACAGTAATGACAGGGATTGCTAGGAGACGCTCCTGATCGTAGTGCCTTCTTTGTTTTTTGTAAAAGTCTTGATTACCGTGTAGTACCTTTATCGGCGGAAAACGTTTGCAAAAACAGAGGCAAATGCTGGTAATTAACTACGATGAGCGTTTATTTTGTCTTCTATTTCACTGTGTCACCTTGCCAAATTTTCTTTTCATCTTCCTACTTATTTTAATTGTTTGTTGTTTGTTTATTTTCTTTCTTCTTAAATTCGTCTTCACCTCCTTTTCCCGTTTTCTTGCTTTTTATCTGTTCTTAATTTCTTCTCTGTCCTTTTGGAAATGATTTACTCTTCTTTCCACCTACTGACGACGGTTACATTATCTTTACGCTACCGATCGTATCACTAACTATCGTGCAAAATTTCTAATCACTTGCCTCATAAACACCCTGCACGCTGCTACTGAAAGTGCTCATCACGCTTGAACTGCTGGGAGATGTTGGCGCAGTGGCATTGTGCGCTGTCGGCGTCAAAACGTTTAGAGATCGATCTCGCATACAGCAATGACGATGAACCTTACCTACTAAGACGCCACGATGGTTCTAGCTACTCGTACTGTCTGAGCTCCGTTTTTGTCTTCTGTCCATCCTCATCTTTATCTACATATTATTATATTATATATTATATTACCGTACATATATACAGTAGTTCGCGAAATGATTTGTCATCTTGCATTTTTGGGTGCAGATCGCTGAAACCTAAAGGAATTTGTTTCCAATTGATAGTTTTGATAACTATTATTGAAAATACACTAACATGTGCCCTTATTGGGAATTCTAGATTTTTTTAAAAAATTTTAAACTTATTTTCATGTGCATTTTCAAACGAATGTATCTTAGGAACCACTGAACTTCTGCTTGTCCTGTAGTGATATTCTGATAGAGCATGATTAGCTTGTTCTTATAGGCTATGAATTTTAGTTCCAAGACATTAATTAAATATAAAAATTTTTGTGTGAATTTTTTCATGGTTAAAAAATGGTGAAATCATGGGACAATATTTCATATAAATTTTCATATATAAGTGACCAGCAAACGAAATACCATCAAATTAAGATATGTGATAGCATAAGATTTACTTTTTCCCACGCGTGTCTAACCTCAGAGAATAGCCGTCTGATTACAGAGAAAATATCTCATGAAATTGCAGTTACACAAGCGGTCATTTTACGAATACCCGGAGGGCATTCGACCCCAGATTTCTCTAGCGCATAGTGGACTTATTGCT
Source organism: Nippostrongylus brasiliensis (assembly GCA_030553155.1). NCBI lineage: Eukaryota > Metazoa > Nematoda > Chromadorea > Rhabditida > Heligmosomidae > Nippostrongylus > Nippostrongylus brasiliensis. The sequence goes on along the minus strand of CP130735.1, from coordinate 36,202,882 downwards.
TGTTAGGTACTCAACAGGTAGCAAAATAATTCCCGCTATTATTCAGAAAATCGTCTTCTAGCTGGACCGAGAGAAAATGGGGCACAAACCCGCGCAGCGTACGGTGGCGGGATAGTGATGCATACAACAACACATGATTTTCTAAACAATAGCAGGGATTATTATGCTAGCTGTTAAGTACCCAACAAGCAATAAGTCTACTATGCGCTAGAGAAATCTGGAGTCGAATGACTTTTGGGTATTCGTAAAACGGCCGCTTGTGTGAACGCAATTTTATTAGCTATTTTCTCTGTAAATAGACGGCTATTCTACAAAGTTCGATATGCATGGGAAAGAGAAAATCTTATGCTATCAAATATCCTAATTTGATGGTATTTCATTTGCTGGTTACTGATATATGAAATTTTATATGAAAGATTGTCCCATAATTTCATCATTTTTTGACCATGAAAAAATTCACACAAAAAATTCTATGGTTTATTAATGTCTTGGAACTAAAATTCATAGCCTATAAGAACAAGCTAATCATGCTCTATCAGGATATCACTACAAAACAAGCAGAAGTTCAGTGGTTCCTAAGATACATTCGTTTAAAAATGCATATGAAAATGAGTTCAAAATTTTTTAAAAAAATCTAGAATTTCCAACAAGGGCACATGTTAGTGTATTTCCAATAATAGTCATCAAAACTATCAATTGGAATCAAATTCCTTCTGGTTTCAGCGATCTGCACCCAAAAATGCAAGGTGACATATCATTTCGCGAACTACTGTATTAAATGTATATAATAGGCCAGTTAGAAGCGAGTTTTTTATTTCACTCAAATTTTACTTCTCTTTTTTAAATTTCTTATTTTAACTGAATTATATTATTAATAATCATATTGCTATATGTTTTAACATTGTTTTTCTATGTTTCTACCCACGATCAGAATGAAATAGAATTCAGAAACTGTAGTAAACATGACAACTTTTTGGGCGAAGTAATATTTCGACTCTTGACATTAAAGCGAAATGTCTGTCTAATTTTCAGACAAAAAACCTTCTTGAAAAATATACGTAGGTTTTTCTTTCCCACATTACTAAGATGTGCCTCCGTGGGAACAAATATCAATTCCAAAGGAGCTCACCGAAAGGAATGAAAAGAAAAACTTAGATGTACGACGCAAATTTTTGCTTAAATAATTCCCCATCTTCGTTGACATCGGATTTTCGCAAACGAACTGGTGTTCATTGCGCACACTATTGGCCAACATAATTATCAGTGCATGTAAGAGACTGTGATAATGTCTGTATTGAGCGGAGTCTTACAAAAGACTAATTTTCCTGTTGCTTATTCGACTTTCCCTAATGAAGCGTAGAGCGGTTAAGGAGCTAATATTTTTTGAGGAAGGCAAGAAGAGGAAGTCCAGCTTTTCTCGCGACCCTTCCCACTCCCAAGTTCCCGACGCGAAATAAGGACTTGTCGGCGTTTTTACAGCTCTCCCTTCCCTACCAATGTCCGTAAGCAGCTGGTTGGTGGCCTGCTAGCGATTCCTCTCCCCTCCACTATACGCTGGCTGACTAGCTATGGATTGTCTCACGCCGATCCGCTCCAATTCGCTTTCAGGCGTTTCGCTGTGCTGGCGCAAATCTTACGCCGATTTCGCTTCTTGGCGCTTTCGCTCTCGACCTCCGGCGGCTGCGTAATCCACGGCTGTTCTTGATTTCGGGTTGGAATTCCTCTAGTAAAGGTCATCTGGGCTACCGCCGTCAGTTGCGCCGCTGAATTATGCTACAATTTACAACGCCGACATGGGCCTCAAACGTTGCGAATGTCTTGTCGGGGTGAGATGGCCTTCCGTTTCGTCGCCACTCAACTGCTATTGATTCCGTCAACGACAGTGCACTCCTTTTACCCTCGCTCTCGGGTTTTTCAGCCATTTCCGCTAAACAAAAAAAGATCAAGTTTCTTGTCAGCGCGTACAGAAGTCCTATCCTACTAATCCCGTTAATGAATCCGTTTGTCAACTCTAGGGTCCCACCGCGATGGTCCGTTACCGTACCACAGTGGGATATTTCATCGATTCCTCGTAGACTTTTGTTGCTTCTGCTGCATCCTTTTTGTTCTTCGTTTTATTTGTTATTATAAATGTTTTATATATCTTTTCTACTATTCATTAGTCCATTTGGCGGCCTGCAGGCCGCTGAATGGCTGGTTGTTGAATATGGGACCATGGTTACTAACTCGTATGGGACCACTATTACTGGGGTCACTGTCGGTGTCGGGGCTCAAGCGGTACAAGTGTTACTGTGCCTAACTGGAAATTTGTGTCTCTGGCCCTCCCTCCGATAGACACGGGTTCGAGTACCGCTTGAGCCCTGACACCGACAGTGATCCCCAGTAACAGTGGTCCCATACAAGTTACTAACAGTAACAATATGGGACCACGGTTACTAACTTGTGTTACTATATATCCCCCAAGTGCTCTCTCCTTGGAACGTCTTGAGACCATGATGTCATTCTTGGACCGAGCGAGATTTGTAGATGGATTGAGATTTTATTGGCATAACGCTAGGTCCTGTTAACCGTCTTCAGAATCCTAAAAATGTCTTGAAACTTCTCATCATTGACACAGCAGCATTACAACGAGAGATACTGGTTTTCTGTAGAGAATTCGGAACAAATTTACTCTTGAATTACAGCTGAGACTGAATGGACTATTCCGCCATTCTCAATCGTGCATGTGTTGCTGTACAACTAGAATTATGTATCGTACCCTATGATACATGAGACTGAAATCTGATGTGGTAACAATGTTTGAAATACCGACGGGCAGAGTTGGTTTGGACCCATTGAAATTTTGTGCCCTGGTTCCTTTACCTAGAACATGTTGAAGCGGTCCCAAATCTAGTGCCAGAGTTGAGCGAAACCAAGTCAGATCATACTTCTCTTCTTCCACACCTATTCGGATTTTCCGCATCTTATTGAGGGATATTGTGTTTCAGACGTGTCCCGGTCGTTTTGATCGTTTTGTAATCCAACTTGTTAAGAAGCTTCAAGTATTTTTCGGTCGCTTTTTCGCGTTTATTGCATAATTTTGTTCGCTTCCGCTTCTCTTCAGTTATTTTTAATGCTCTTTCTTCACAATACCAGTGCCAGTGGTGTTTTCATTCGATAACAAACATAGGTACTGTAGCTCTTCACGACAATTCGCAGATTCACTTTTAAAAAAGATTAAATAAATGAATTCCAGTACTAGAAAGAAGCAGTCATATTTTCAATAGCCCTTTCTTCTATCTCGAGAAGTTGTTGGGTGGAAGCTTTATCTCACGGTAAAAGTTACAAGCTATAACGAATAACGTTTCAAACGTCTTCAAAGTCCTCGCTTCCGTCATTCGTCGTAATATAGAAGAGGTGGATTAATTTGATGAAAGCGTCATTATAATCCATTTTCTTTGAATTTCAGCCGAAAAGAACGTTGTTGAATGCTTAAAATCGCCAAAGATTCTGCGATAATTCTGCGATGAACCACATAAAGCTCTATTTTTGTTCTCTCTGTAGCATTAGGTCAACTAGCCGAACAGTCTACATATCGCCAGTTCATTTACAATAGATCATATGCTCTTTCTGCAGTTCAGCCGTAATAAAAAAATGCTCACGGAAGTTCCGAAAATAATTTTTAAACATTACAAACTAATCGCATTGCAGAATAGGTTCTAGTTTTTTTTTCGTAATTGAACTTTCTTCCCGCCTCTTCTTTTCTTGTCTCCCTAAACCCCACGTAGTCCAGAATTCACCAGTCCCTTTCTCTAATGTTTTCCACAAATTTACAGATTGTACTCGCTTTTTCGCTTTAAATGGTTCTTGTGCATATTGGACCTGTTCAACTTTTGCCTATTTTTGCTTTTTGCCTGTGCTACTACTATTAATTATTGCTACTTGAGGAGATGCTTGGGTGAGGGTCTGCATGGAACTGCTGTTTCTACTTCGAGAAAAATTAGGCAAATTAACCCAGTTGTCGAATTAATGTCACTGTAACCGTTGTCTAGTACTGTCGCTAATCGAATCAAATTTCTTCGACAACGAAACGGCTGTTGTTGTTGCAAAATCCTAGACGTTTGGCCATTTTCGCTACCGACCTCACACCGAGTTTTAATTGCAATTTTACGACCAGATATCGTAAGCCGGTTCAGCTTAAGTTTTCCGCTGCAATATTGCGGAATGCGTCTAATCGGCGGAAACGAAACGTAGTCAGCTTTTCCGCCTCAATTTGCTTTTATTTATTTTGAGAATATCACGGTAGACAATCAGAGACAACTTTGGCCAAGTATCTGCAAACTCCGAGTCAATTCACAACGGTCACATCATTCCATTTTATCTGAAAACACCAAAGGTGATATCCAAAAACAAGAATCTCCACCGATTCGACATTCGGCACTCCTTACCAAGGCTACATCATGCATTTATAACAGATGGTCGCAGTACAGTGGTAAGAGGTGCCACCTCCACCAACACCGTCATTCGATCGATCCTCCCCTAGGTTAACCAAGCCTTCCATCCTTCCGAATAGAATTCGAAATGTGTTTACTGAGAATTGAACCGAGTTGCATTGTAAGAGTAAACAACAACTATCCCTGGCCTTGCTCATTCCCTATATTGGTTTGTTTGAAAGTACCCTTTACCCCCATATTCGTATCAGGAAAATAGTGTAAAGGTATAAATCATATTCACGATCGAATAAATTCGCCTCTGCGCACATGTCACCACTATACCCGCGGAGAGGGTGACGTGAACATAAAAAACTACCCATTAATCATTCGTACTAATTGAGAGCAGCTAGTCCGCTAAGCAATTCCTTCAAACGATAGTACATATAAATACTGATTAGGTATTGCATCGATATCAAATCTGTTTAGTTCCGTTCGGACTTGGCGGTTCAAATCCAACTTTGATTAATTTCGGTCCAGGTAACGGAGCAAACCTGATCGTTGTTGGTTTTTTCGCTTATCTTGAATATGCTTTTCTGAACCGCTTTCCATAGTATGTTCGGAAGAAAACTCCTTGTAATTCAACTGCGGAGGGTACCGCGCCATTTTTTAATGGACCACTGCCGTCTTACCAACTTTTGAAAATCTCTCTCAACTGAGTGCCACATTGGTACAAGGACAACATTACAATTTCTTTCTTCAGAACATCCTTACGGGCTCTGAAATCTGCTGATTAGGTTCACCATGAGATAAGCCTGATTAATGAAGAGCGGCAACATTTTCCTTTTTTAGAATACGTTTGCTATTTTCTATTCCATTCTAATTGTTCGATAACTTTGTTTGTGAGTTAACTTTGTGAGCACACCGTTAATGAGTAAATTAAATTGAACTAAATTCTGTAGCGTGTGCTATTTTCTTTATTCCTTTTATATGTCTTTACCGAAGAGTTCTACAGGAAATTTGACGTATAAGAAATCACTCATTCCTGAAAAACATCATCATTGCTCAAATTTACTTTTACCTATACCTGTGGACATCGGTTGGAATTTCGAACGCAATTCTCAAGCATTATGGATAGATGGAGATTGGGCAGTACTGAATTCTTATCTTTTCATAATACCCCCCGTAGAATTGGGCAAAAAATTACCTGAAGCTGGGAGCGAATTCACTCATGTGAAATCGCACCTGTCGAGGGCGGCCAGAAACGGGGCAGTTGAAAACCTTTATAGTCGACCGATGATTCCAGGCCCTTGTGAAGGTTTTCTCGGGTGAAAAAACGCAAAAAATCACCTTTTTTCTTATCGAAATCGGAAAAGGTTTCAGACGATTGCTTCACTCGGCTGCAGTACCCGAGCCTTCAATTCCCTTCCTTTCGCCTATATTCATTGTCAAATCGCTTACCACCACCGATGAAGAAAATGGATTGAAAATGAAAATGGATTAGGCCCTAAAAATTTGCCCGTGAGCCGACTTTGAACAGCTGTCGCTAGATCCTATGCTGCACTCGAGCTGGTGTGCTCAGAAATAACAGTCAGCTCATCAGTCAATTTTTAGCCTAATTCATCTATTGGGGTTCTATTCTCTTTCACTATCCAGACTATTTTTTAACCATAGCGGTGGACTTCCGGTTTCTCACCTTCCAGCTCGTCGGTCCGCTCAGGAAAGTGGCGAGGAATAAAGAAGAACGATCAATGTGTGCTTGACACTTTTCATCGGCAATTTATGTGTTTGCAAGAGCGCCCAGCCGGAAACCGGTGGCTTCTCTAGTCGTTTCCGCCTTATGACAATACCAAATCGGGCATATCATCGACGTTGTGAATGAGTTAAGAAGTAAAAACCTTAAGGGTAAAAACAGCCTGTGAAAGCAGCAGGAAAACCGGCTCGATTGAGGGTGAGAGTTTACGGCTCGTAGGCTACAGTACCGTCGGTATTTTTCCGCCAAAACGCATTTCAGATGATCTTTCGTTCGTTTTTACCGTTCACTCGCCATAAATCGCCTCAGAATTCAGAAATTGCGAAACTCGCAGTGCAAAAAAAGGAGCCATATTCCAAATTTTGCTTCCGCCCAAATTTGAACGTAGTCTTTGCTTAGTTGTTTAATCAAATGATCGTCTCGGCTTCCTCTCTGCATATGTGGTATTCTTTTTTGATATTAAGTTGCGAAAATGTTACAATATAAATTACAGACGTAACTCAATTGGAAATATCCACAGGGTGTAATTAGCGAGGACGATCTAACGACGCTGACCTTGCGTGGTCGTCGCCTTGATGAGGTCAAGGAAAAAATGAAAATGTAAGTCAAAAATTCAAAATTCTGGCTACGCGTTCTTCACTTGTGGGTAGATCACGCTTTTTTGATTCCGGCCATGTATTTCATATTCGATACAAGTGGTTCTGCAGTGATTCATGGCGAGTGAATGGTAAAAACGATCGTTTGAATCGCGTTTTGGCGGAAAAATACCGACGGTACTGTGTGTAGGTTCGCCAGTAGAGGTGTCATAGCGTTTGGACTTACTGAATCCTCAAAAGATGTAAAATTGTTATTAAATGTGTATTTTATCAATTTCCATGCTCGGCGAACACGAATTTGGGCAGGTTTCTTGGTTGGCGGAAATCGGCCCAGAGAAATTTGTGTCTCTGGCTGCACCCTCCCTCCAACCCTCGTAGAACCCAGGTGGGAAGTGTAGCAGTGTACATCGCAGTTCCACCGATAGGCTCCCGACGCGGGTTCGAGTACCGTTTGAGCCCCGACACCGATGGTGACCCTCAGAACAATACACACTTCTGATACGTTTTATTAGGTTGGCAGACAAGTTACGATTGCCTTTAGCTAAAACAGGATATAGGTTTCATTTTTTCGCAAACCGCACGAGATCTGGGTATTACAAATTGAGCAGGAGAGATAAGCATTCCGTTTGAATTAAAGGACTTTCTTAGACTGTTAGACTCCCATCTCTCTGTCTCTGATAATGTTAACACTTATCATTAGATGTTCGTTTTATGTTATTCTCAAACTTATATGTTTACTTTGTGTTATCCTACGTTGGTTCGTTGGTTTTTATTGCATATCGCATGATGCATTCATGTAATAAAGAAGAAGAAGAAAAGGCTTGACACAAAATTTTGGAAGCTTGATAATTTCTTGGAGAAAGATTTCAAATTTCCGGATTTGTGCAGTTCTGTGGAAGGTTCTTGAAGCTTTTGCTGAGTGAGTCCTGAAAGTGAAATCCTCTTCCTTCTCAGCAATTTTTTCTGCTCTCGACTACGCTACAAAACGGCCGTTTTTTGCCCCTTCATCCGTTGGCCAGCTAGCCGAAGCTCGTTCCGAGACACTGGCGCGATTTCTAGCGTTCTCCGGCAACTGGTCGACTCGATTCAGTTACCATTTTCACGTCTCTTTCACAGTGTACCCACATCAATCACGAGCTCATACCAAGTTTGATTCTCGCAGTTCACCTTGAGAATCGAAAATGTTGTCGAATCACGCGCTGTGGTGTGTTGTCATGACGAGTTTCTGACGTATTTCTACTCATCTCTCCTTCCTTGAGTATTAAAATGAGCACGAATTTTTATCGATTTGCACCGCTCCTGTTCTTGATCATCAACCGTTTGTTCGTTTACTGCTGGCGTTGATAATCGATTTATTTATTTATTTATTTATTTATTTATTTATTTATTTATTTATTTATTATTACATGAACATTACATGAACAGGCCATTTTATGAGAAACGATTCTTCTCAATCACTTCTTCTTTCTTGTCAGGGTGATAAAAAGTTAAATGTGTAGGCGTGTCAGTCCCCTAGGGACGCGCCGCCGCATTCGCGTTCCATTCAGAATCATAGAGGCTTGGTGAGTGCGTATTTGGCCTATACAATAACTTGTGGGGGCCAACCACTATACCATGTCAGTGTCCGTAGCTTCACAGACAAGTCTGGTACCAATTAACCTCACCCCTGTGGGATGGAAGGCTCCCCGGGGGATGGAAGGCTTGGTTGGCTCAGGCGAGGATCGATCGACCGTGTGGTTGTCAGCAGCGCCTCTTACCACTGTACAGCGGGTCCAGGGTGATAGGTTTTAAAATTTATTCATCTGCCCGAACTTTCGATCTGTTCCATTCCATAGACTGAAATCTAGTGATTAACTGGACCGCAAAGTTGTGCGGTATCCGATACTCGCCGCGTCAGTAGTGTGTGTAATATGTACCCCTGAATAGCCCATGATTTGCTCAGCCGCGGGTTGTTGGATTGCGTTAGAGGACCAGGACCAGATACATCATTGGTAAACCCCCGATAAACCTCTAGATATAGTCGGAACGGCGTCTACCTTTGTCTGCTTATCTTATGTTAAATCTTAATCTTATGTTAATCTTATCTTATCTTATGTTATGCAAATCTTATGTTAATCCTTTCCTATGTTATCTTAACTTCTTATGTTAAACGCAGTCTCTCATCGACTCTGCCGTCTGATTCTGGCCGCGGTTTCGGAGACCGCTCGTCCGTTCATGAATCTGGGCCCAGAATGGACAATGGACGAACTGGACAGCCGCGGGTATCCCAGTGGGTCCTTGCTGGTATGGATATTTTCAACTATTTTCAACGACCCCTTTACACCAAGGACACGCTCCTAGGGTTGTCTTACACCCCCTAGTTATCCGTAAGGAGTCTGAAGCCACAGCCGATATGTGTTATTTCGTTACGCCCTGCGGATATAATAATTTTTATTAGCCGAAAACTGGCGATAGCCGGACGTCGTGGTGGTGGAAAGCGGTGAAGTCCGACGGAGATCTGGAAATGCTGATCACTGCTAGGGGGGGGGGGTGATCCGTCAGCAGCGACAGATTCAGCCATTCAAATGATCACCGCAAACCCCCACCATCACCCGAACAGGATTTCTCAGCTGTCGTCGTCAGTTTTCTTAGCCCTTCGCCAACTCGTCTCTCATTCTCCGCCCAGGTTTTTCTATCTAACCTTGTTTCTCCTGACCTCTAGAGCTTTTTCACCAACTCAGGCAGCCAGCAACGGAACTGGCGTGAATCAAAGCGGTAAGCTCGTAGATGAACACATTCAAGTCGACGAAGTCGCAAGCGAAATTGCCAAGTAAGGTTGGAGGCGGAAAACATTTGAACTTCAGCAATTATTTATTCATTTATTCAGTATACGCCTTTTTACAGACGTGCTAAAAATGGTTAGTGGTACAAAAAAGAGGGAAAACTCGATCAAAGGAAAAAATGAAATGAAATCAAAACAAAACAGTGCTCAGCGAGTTAGTAACTCAAGCAGAGGGAAAGAGGCATTCCTAATATTCCTAAAATTGAAAACGAAAAAAAGAACTTTCTTTGCTTATGCTCCAATATGTTGTATACGTTAATATAATCCTTTAGAACAAGGCAGTCATTTCACATCTAAAGTCAAGTCGTAGCCAACCTCCCAACTTCCTTCCTGCTGTCGAACGCGCGTTTTCTGTGATATTTATGGAAACATTTCTTTCTTTTTCTCATTCGCTTAACCTTTCTTTGTTTCCAGATTTGCGGAAAAAATTATATTCGTTTACAGAAATATCTTGATTGAATAGGGGTTTCTTTTAAAGTTATTCTTCGAACTGGTGGGAAGAAGGCGCAACAGTTTTTGTACCGTCACTATCTCCTACGCGTTTGACTTTTTTTGCTCATTTTTTCTGGAAAGGCCAATTGATTGTTCTGTTTTCGATCTCTCCTCTGATGCCTAATTTAATTATTGGCTAGAATAAATAAATAAATCTCCTGTAGCTGGTATACTCTGAGACAGTGGAGCTCTTGCGTTTCCCAGCCTGAACGGTAAAACCTGCAAAATAGAACGAACCTCCGAGTGAGCCCTAAAAATCCAGCTGAAGAACAGGGCACATGCTAGCAAAAAGGGTTGGCGTGGTGCAGTGGTAAGAGGCGCTTCTGACACATGCATGGTCAAGCGATCGACCCTCGCTCCTGCCAAGGCAACTTTGCAAAGTGCGGTCCCTCCACACCGAGGACATCAGACTTGTCTGGGTAGGTAAATCAGTGGCTTGGTATAGCGGCCGGATAAGCAAGTCCTGGTATTGGCCAAATACGCATTCATCATGCCTCTACGACTTTGAATGGGAGACTAACACCGCTGCGCATCCTTTGGGGACTGATCAACGCCGACCTCTATTCATCTTTTTTTTTTACTTTTTCTCCTCAAAAGGCTCAGTTGTGGCTTAGAGTTCAGCTTGAGGAAAACTGTGAGAAATCCGAATCGGAAGCTTGTTTTCCTTCAGCTCTACACCACGATCTTCTCATTCTTCGTCCTATGCTCACGGCAATTTTTTTCCATTTATTATTCAATTATTATTTATTATTCAATATTCGTACGTTTATTTGGAAAAAATTGAAAATTACAACGACCTTAGAACTGCAGTCGACAGCTTCTTCGAGTCACACTCTGCCGAATTCTGGTCCAGAGGAATCACGGAACTGCCAACGGGTGGGAGAAGGTTATGAGATTTCACGGTGAATATATTGTCGATTTTCAGTTTGTCTTCATGAAACTATATTACAATAAAAATTGTTTTTTAACTCAATGCTTTTCTGTCAATCCAATAGACATGGTATCAAACAGCTTCATCTTCGCCGCTACTATTTATCGCGCTCCGTTTTAATGTACTTATTATCTGATTTGTTTTTTTTTACTCCGGACTCCACACATATGTCATTTCTAATGAGTCGGCTAAATTGCACCTTGGAATAGGATAATTTACGTTTTTCGCCTCTCTCCAGTGAGGAACTTTTGCCCCGTTCAAGTCCACACTAAGCGGCCGGTGTGACCGCTTGTGGCTTCTTCGTTCTTTTCCCGCTTGCTCGGCTCGGCCGAATCTCTCTCCGTCTGTCTCCATTTTCGTGTTCATCGTCGCTCCACATCTTTCGCTTCAGAGTTGCCCTAAAAACGCTGGCTGACGGTAGAGGCGGTCGAGCGGCTACACATTCTGTCCATTGTCTCGCGCTAATGAGTGCAGCCGTTTTTTTTCGTTCGTTCGTTCGCTTCTGACATCGCTTTTACGATGACGACGTCGTCGTTGTGTTTCTTGCCCGCTCTGCTCCACCTTCCTTCCCATCTCGGTGTCAACCTACTTCTTTGTCGTCTTTTCAGACTCTTCCAGATGCGATAGATGTGGCTTGCCGTTCTGCTCGTCGCCCTCGCCGGCTTCGCTACGGCGGTCGATCCGCTCTGCGCCGTCTACGATCCTTTCAAGGTCCTGCCCGACAACAACAAGGTCCGTTCGTTTTTCGTCAGCTTTTTAAGAGATATTTTCAAGTTCGAAAATTTTGAAAACTCAACATTGGTGCCTCGCTTTGCCATAATTTCAACGTGCTCCGCCATGCAATTTCGTTCCTTTCTGTTGGTTTTTTTTTGCACTTTAAGAAGCTTTTTGAGTGAGAGCTCTGAAAAAGTGAAGTCTTCTCTCAAGCTCTTGAGAATTTCTTGTATTGATCGATATATGTAATATTATGCTTTGTTTCTGCCTTCCTATTGTGGGTCAGCAATGTTATTACTTTTTATTTATTTGTTTTTAGTATGGGAGAGCCGTGAGAAACGGAAAAATATAACTATTAACTGCTTGAACTTTAATTCGCAAATATTATAGAATATCAATCTTAATATTATATCTAACTTCATGTATGTTTTCCATTCAATTTCTGTACTTATCAGAATGCATATCAATGGCGGTGAGCGCAACCCTAATTAAGACCAGTAGAGGGTTTTTATTCCAAAGTTCTTTTTACCTTGAGCTTTTTCGGTTTTCTAGTGGGACTTTTCTGTGAATCGTTTCCTCCTGAGCTTTCTCACTTCAATGATTGTGTAAAAGGTGATGATGTCGGCGCTACCTGAGGGCACGCCATGTATTCGTATTAAAATTAGAATTGTGAGGCATAGTTAATTTGGCTTAGCAGTACGGTGGAGTGGAAGACTTGTGTAGCCCGAGACGGGATCGATCTCTCGACCGTGCGAGTGTCAGTAGCGCCTCTCACCACTGCTCCATGCGGGCACGCCTCAATAAATAAATTCAAATTTTTCAAATTTTATTTTCACTTGGCTCATAAATCATTTCTGCAATTCATGGAGTGCGTCCTCCCTTCAAGTCATATTCATTCGGCAGCTGTAGCAGCTTAAAAATGCTGCAAATTATGCGAATTCTCTAGGAATCTGAAAGCTTGCTAAAGACTCTAAAGCTGTTTTTAGCCCTCATTTCGTATATTTCTATATTTGCCAAACTTCGCGACTTTCATCGTCATCAGAGTACTGTTCATGACTCGGGCTAGAAGCTATGTCTCTTATAATATCTCCTAAAAGATGCTAAAATCTTCGAGAAAAATGCTTCTGAAGGAAAGAAAAATATGTGGTGATTGAAAGTGATAATCTGTTTCTGGCGCATTCTGCAGAGAATTCTGCTCCGCATTACGATGTTGTTGATTTTCTGTCGTTTACTGCGACCACCTCGAGAGATTTTTTGTGAGGCGTCGTCACACTACAGAGCAGATGCCAATCGCAGTTTTTCCACAGTTTTGCAGTGATTTACAGTGATGCTTTCGCTCCAATCTGACTAAAAACTGTTTCCGATTCCTCTCTAAAGCTCGTCAGATCGCATCATCATTTTATCGCAAAAAAAGCAAATTCATGGCACTATGAACATAGTGGAGAACATTGTAAAGTTTAGTGGAACGTAAAACGTTGAAAGTGCATACTTTCCACTTTGTGGAACCCCGCAAGCTCTACAATAGTTCTAAAGTGATTTATGGTTAGTGAACGGTAAACCGATCTAGATCGTTAAAATCGCGTTTTGACGGAAAAATACCGACGGTCTCTCCTACGATTTGAGCGGTTTCTTCCTTTTTTGGATTAGGTAACTGAAAGGTTTCGTACAAATATAAAATTCGAAAGAAAAAACATTGACACTTTCCTGAAAATCAATTGAAGGAGGGAGAGGACCCACACAGTTTCCACAATGAGGAAAATGCGCTCTCAATTTCTGCTATTCTACTACAAAAAGCGAAGACAAAAAGATAGTAATGGGGATTGGAGATATGCCTTTTGAGTTGATCTTGTTCAATTTCGTTTTCATAAGAAAACAATTTCCGCATTTCTTTCCGAACAGCATATTACAAAGATTGATGATCTGAAGAGATGTTGAGGCCTAGTGGGAATTGTTCTTATTTGAAAATGGGGTGAGTATATCGATATTGTTCAAGCGATTTCTATTGGAAAGGTTATTACCTCTCCTATTATTGCACCAAACTGTGGACAACTTCTACAGCCACTTTCATTTCTTCCATTCTTCATTTTCATCACGTCTTTTATAATTTAAACAAAATAAAAGGAAAAAATATATAAAATCGTACTAGGAATTAAGGAAAGCTCCTTCCTCGGGTTATTCAGAGGTTTTTATGTTGAATTAGCAGAAATCGACAAATAGATTATGTGCTTATTTAAATGTTACTCTTCCGACCATCGGTTGTTTTGTGTTGAAGAGATATGCTATCAACTGTGCTTCTTCTTCCCATCGTTTTTTTTGGTGTCGCTAGCGTTTTCGTTCTTCGCGGCGATGATGGTAGCGATAGCATTCCGAAAGATGCTTGAAACGAGAAAAAAGTCCTATCTGTCCCGACTTGTCATTTTTTTGGCTTCTTTTTCGGTCAGTCAGATGTTTGAGAGAGAAGAATCCTTCGCGGAACTCAGTGGTTTTACCAGTTCCACCAGTTCACATTTACCAAAGGGGTGTCTTATCCTCACCGCTCTTGATTCAGCCGATAATTGACTTATAGGGGTAGGACTTAGCAAAGATGCTTACAGTGTGAGGTGAAAAGCAGTTGGGTGGAAAAATTCTATCGAATTCAAATTAGTTCACTAATGAAGGTAAAGGCAGTGCACCTCGATTGAACAAGGGCGAGAATCGATCGCTACACTGTGCGGATGGAAGTAGCACAACTTGCCTGATCACCACGCGCGTCCTTAATTCGCTACCAATCCAATCCACCTAGATGAGGTGGTTCCTTAATCGAGGCATAAGACAAAAATACAGAGGAAAAGGTTAACTTCATCGATTACCTTCGAAAGAGCCAGTCCAGACCTCACTGAGGGGAGCCGCGTTGAGGTCAATAGGCCCATACTTGTTGTGTTTCCCTGGGTATGTGAAACTTTCCGGGGGTTTTGTCGGCTCTGCTATATGCTCCTCGAATATCTCTTCAAGAAAGCAATGATGTGCGCAAGTTCTATTATATGCCCGAAAATACTGAACTGTTTCGATCAAAAAGCTGATGCGACGCCGGCGAAGTTACAAGTGTGCAATTAATTCCTTCGGTTTCCCCGACGATTCAGATCTCGTTTTGGACGTGATGCGATTCCGTTACGCTTCACTTCCCTAACGCTCATTTGCTTTCATCGTCGATTAACAGCGTCTCCGTATCCCGGAATCCGCGCAGGATTCAGACAGCGAAGCTCCCAAGAAAGTCGTTTTAAAAAGCAACCTACTGCGACGGTAAACCAGCGTAAAGCAGAAATGAAGAGCGGGCATGATTCCGGAATAGTTGTGCTCCATTGCGATAGCGCTGCGCGGAAACAGTAATTTTCGTGTTGAGACCAGGGCCCACATCCATGAACGGACGAGCCGTCTCCGAAACCCCGACGGCGATGAACCCACTCGATACCGTCGAGGTCTCCAAAACCCTGCCTCATAGCGAGGTGTGATAGACTCGCGATAAACCCCTATTAAACCCACGCCGATTCATGAATCTCAGTTTGCACACCGTTTGGGGTATATTTCGGGTCTTAACGGGGGTTTAAACCCAAAGAAAACCAATGACATTATTCTTTTCCACAAAATTTTCTTCGGAAAGTGCGCTATCAGACTCGAGGATTTCTTCTCAGTAAGAGAGTCTTCCACGAGGGGAGGGGCCAGGAAAGTTCAGGTCAGCACCGCAAGATATATATTATATTTATTACATGAGCTACGAGTAGCATCATGCACAGTAATGTAGGCGACCGAGGAAAGAAAAGCACATATTCGAGGTTGTCAGATCGTAGTGAAAAAGTATACAAGGGTGAAAAAAGAAAAAAAACATAGGTCACCTTGATAAAACAAGAAACTAAAAAGGAGAAAAAGTTGAAATGACAAAATTCAAGAACAGGAATGATCAGCTGGAAACCGCCAAGGAATCACGAACTAAGAAACTTGTCTAGACTGTTTTTGAATGTATGGTAGCCAACAAATATGCTATACTTTTTGCGAAACTTCTCCAAGGAAGAAATGGCTCTGTGCGAAAAGAAAAAGCGGCGAAAATTGTGTTTTGCGCTGGCCATCTGAAATTTAACGGCACCACCCCGGGTGTTTGAGGCTCTCAGCGAGAACATATCACCTAGCTTAATACTTGTCTTTCTATGCACAATTTTGTATAGTAGGAGGAGATCATTCTTAATTCTCCTGCGGCAAAGGGTGGGCAATCCCAAATTGAGATTCCTTGTTGCGCTTGAAGGGATCTGGTCATATACAAATCCGATCGCCCGAATGACAAGCTTTCGAGTAAAGCTATTCTGGACCCTCTCCAACTTGTTGATGTACTTAATTTTGTGAGGGCTGAAGACGGGGGTCCCATACTCTAATATAGGCCTTACGTATGATTTATAGGCTTGTAGTAGTACGGTAGGATCTCTGGTTGATAGGGCTCTGAACAAATTGTAAACAACTCTGGTTGCCTTCGTAGAAATCATTTCACAGTGTTTATCAAAACTGAGATCTCTAGATATCAAAAATCCCAAGTCCTTTATTTGATCCACTCTGTCAAGAGGAGAGTCGTCGATGCAGTATCGATGGTTGAGATTGCGGTTTCCTAAGTGGAATACCTTGCATTTCTCTCTCGATAGTGGCAACTTCCATCTGTTAGCCCATTCATTAACGATATTCACTCCTCCCTGTAATGCTTCTGCATCAGCTTCACTCCCAATGGACCGGTAAATCTTCAGATCGTCTGCAAAGGCGCAGAACCCATTTTCAGTTCCGGAGAGGAGGTGTAGTAGATCATACGTATAAATATTAAACAACAAAGGGGAAAGGACTCCCCCTTGAGGGACTCCACTACGAACCATTTTGGGGCTAGAAAACGAAGAATTAACACGAACTACATATCTCCTTCCCGACAAAAAAGAGCCAACCCATGAAATAATTCGAGGATGAACTCCAACTGCCTTCATTTTATGCAATAGGAACCTATGCGAAACCCGATCGAAGGCTCGACTGAAATCAAAGTATATAGCATCTACGTTTTTACCGACGTCCAAATTTTTAGTCCAGTGATCGAGAGTCTGAAGCATAGCAGTAATCGTGGAGCTCCCTTTTTGAAATCCGTGTTGATTTTTGGATAGTATGGCGTGCTTCTGTAAGTGGTCGTCAACTCTCTTCTTCAGGATTTTTTCAAAGAGTCTCGCAAAGATTGATGTTATACTCACAGGTCTAAAGTTTGTGGGGATGTTATATGGTGGCTTCTTAGGAATAGGGGTCACAATTGAAAGCTTCCACCGAGAAGGGACTTCCGACCTCATGAAACTGAGGTTAAAAATGAATGCAAGTGGACCGCAGATAGCTGGAGCGATTTTCTTGATGAAAGGCAATGGGAGGTCGTCAGGAGTAAGGCTATATGAAGGAGGCCATTTAAGTAGTAGATTCAAGATTTCATCAGCATAAAACCAGACTGAGTCATCCATGGTGGGAAATTTGGCCTCTTCAAAATGACCACATACGTCTTCCTCATCATGGACAGTAAAAACCTCCTCAAAAGTATTTGCCAGAAGTTCGGCCTTACCCTCATCTGTGTATATCAAGTTCCCGCTTGGAGACCGCAAAGCCTCAATACTCTGGTTTGTCCCGGATACGAAATTTGAGTAATCTGAAGAACGCTCTCTTTGATTTGGAGTCAATGACTTTCTTTTCCTGCGAAGAGTTAAACTTTCTAAGTTTTTTGACAAATCTTGAATTTATCGCTTGAAATGACTCCCAGTCTTCCTGAACATTTGTTTGTCTGGCCTTAGCCCATGCTTCATCTCTTCTCCTACGGATGCCGTTAAGATATGACGGAAGAGGATGGGTACTAGATTTAGTAATTTTGAGTGGTACGAATTGCTCGATGCAGTGGTGAAGAATGTCAACCAGAAGCTCATATTTCTGGTCAACAGTATCCACATTATTGAGCGAGCCGTACCAGTCAACGTCGTATAGAAAGTGCAGTATATCATCATAATTTGCACGTGCAAAATCTCGCCTAATAGAAAAATAGCCTTGGGGAAGTTGAACACTAATATCAAACTTAACAGCACAGTGATCACTTGATCCTAGCGGCGGAATCAAAGAAACGGATCGAACAAAATTTTTGGCATCGGAGAAAATTAGATCAAGCATGTTCTTGCCTAAAGTGGGAGAACGAACGTGCTGTGTGAGCTTATGAGTTTTGCACAAATCAATGAAGCACTGGCCACCAGTAGAAGAAGATTTCAAGCACGGCTCTGGTTTCCAGACAATCTCAGGAAAATTAAAATCTCCGAGGAGCAAACAATGGAGTTCACACGACAACAAATCGCTGATGGCTTTCAACAGCTGCTCAGTCGCTTTAGCCGTACAATTTGGAGCCCTATAGACAATGATTAACCGTACAATGTACAGCCCTAGGTTAATTTCGGAACACAAAATTTCGTAGGCGTTTTGAACGGATTCGCAAAGTACAAGGGATGGAGAAAACGATTTCCGTGCAATAAGTGCAACACCACCACCCTTTTTGGCGGGGCGATCACACCTTAAGACAACATGTTGAGAGCCACAAACACCTAGAATGGTTGACGTGTCCACATTGGGCTTAAGCCAAGTTTCTGTAAGAACGACAATGTCCTTTCCTTCCTTGAGAAGTCCCACAACTACATCCTTGTTTTTGGTCATAGAACGAATGTTGGCTAGAAAACAGGAAACAGCTGATTCACCAGAGCTAGAATTAGAATTCCGAAGAAACCTTAGGCGTTTTCCGACTGGAGAACAGGTTGGGGCGACATTTGTTGATCATCAATACAATTCATAGTAGTGGAATCAGCAGTATTCGGGGCGCAATTCAGATCAGAACGACGAGAGGAGCGAGAAAGCCGCTCGGCTTTCAGGCGGTCACGCTCTGACTTAGGGAGCGACGGCCTAATATATACACCTCGTTCATTGAAATACTTCAGATAAGGTGCTCTTTTAATACACAGTTGAGCGAAGAAAGACGCAGGGAATATCACCTTAAGCAGGCGAGCACGACCTTGTATAACACGACCCATTCTAAAAATGGCTACGGGACAGCAGTCAATGGAAAGGAAATCTAAAATTTGTCTAATACAATTAGCATCATGTGACACTCTCACTGAAGCAACAGTCGAGGATGATTCCCTAATGCCTGCAACAACAATACAACGACTACGATCAGGATCATTGTCTCTAACAATATCGCTAGCAGTGGCCTGACTTGCAGGAACAGACTGAGTTAAAGTAGAAGCATCAACGGACTCAGGTAGAGAAGAGCTACGAGATTGCTTGAGCAAACTGATCTGAGATTTTAAAGTCTTAACCTCATTCTCTAACTCACAGTTCTTCGCTCGAACTCTGGCGTTCTCTTCCAGCAGTTCTTTGTTCATTGCCATGACAGTGCAGAGCTGCTTCTTGATCTCCACTACACAACCGATGGCTGCTCTGAGGTGTACGGGCAGCGATTGATCGTTAATGACCATGTCGATTGCACGGGAGAAGTCGACGTCATTGGTAGCCGTTGAGGAATCCTCCTTCTTCTTCTTCCTTAGGTTGGTGCTCTCCATGGAAGGTGACGATGCGTCCATGTGACTCCTCTTGAACGCTGGAACAGAGTTGGAGCGCAATGGTGTTTCCATACCGGCTATCAAGTTGGTCGACCGCGATCAACGTATTGAGCGACAATATCCAACTAGCGAAAAAGATCCAACTGTCGTTGGTACTTTTTCCAGCGAAAAAGATCCAACTGTCGTTGGTACTTTTTCCAGCGAAAAAGATCCAACTGTCGTTGGTACTTTTTCGTCAACAGGACGCTGCCCCTGTTTGAAAAGCTGCTTAGGAAGTCTTCTCTGAATGTTAGCATCAATAGCCTATGGAAGCATTTATCCCATTTTTCCACGAATGATACCTCTTGCGTTTCAATCCACCACTCCTGTTTGATTAGTTTTGCCTCATTGCGATTTTTTTGTGCTCGTGTCTGCACCGTTGAAGTAACTACTTCCAACATAAGTGTACGCTTATGTAACGTTTCGATCGTTGCCAGGCGGCTGCACCATTATGGGTAGGCAGACTCACAAGAGTCACTATTAGGTTGGTGCAAAGGTTCTCGGACATTTGGTATACAAAACAGTTTATTTTATAATATCTGAACAATAGCAAGGAGCCATTTGAGGTAGGCACCGTTAAGATCAATGGTCTTCTCTTCCCTATATTATTTTTTGACTAGAGCCGCAAACATCGGGAAAATCCTTTTAAAATTTAAGAAGTCGCAAATGTCCGATAACTTTTGCACCAACCTAATACACATTACAAGGCAATTTTCTGCAGCGACAAAAAGTGCTGATCTATGAATTTCCGTACTGCCTCAGGGCTGGTGTCGCTCGTTCGTCCCTTCCGTTTCTTCGACCATTTCTTCTCTACTGCTGCAGTGATGTGGAAATCGGCCTTTAGACTCATTCACAAGCATTGCCGCAACTGCTAGGATTTGATGCCGGAACCGGCTTTCTTAGTATGGGCTACATTTTTATCTTTGGCAAACTCACTTATATCGATGACATCGTGGAGCGCTTCTTTTAGAGAACTTTGGAGCATGTCTTTTAGAAGACAGGTATTTGTGCAACGAACATG
The DNA here is from genome assembly GCA_030553155.1 of Nippostrongylus brasiliensis. NCBI lineage: Eukaryota > Metazoa > Nematoda > Chromadorea > Rhabditida > Heligmosomidae > Nippostrongylus > Nippostrongylus brasiliensis. The sequence goes on along the minus strand of CP130735.1, from coordinate 36,182,484 downwards.
TGCAGGTAACCCGCCACACTAAGGCGAGAAAAGAGTTCTCTATTGAAGTCGTCCCGGTAGTACGAAACAGGCTTCTATGAGAGTTTACTCTGGTTCGCCAACTCTACGGTTTTGTTGGAATTCTATCATGAACTGAGCCTGGTATTCCTCTCGCAGACCAGCTTTTGAACACCAGAACAGAGAGATGATAATCACTAATTTGAAAAAGAAGGAAATTTGAGACCCAAACAAACGTGCATGGTGCGGCAGTTTGGTGGGTTTCACCAAAGAATGGTCAGATGGCACCGCACCTGAGTGGAGCTACAGATTAGATTCCTAATTGCTCACTCGCGGCGTGCCGCAGGGTCGGGCCTAGGAAGCGGTCTTATATAGCACTCACCTCAACCTACGGGCTCCCTATGACTACTTCTTTCTTCAGATTAGGTTGTGTATCCACAACAGGCAGTACTTCGAAAAAAGTAAAGTTCTTAAAACATAACGTACGCGACCGTAGGATCTCTGAAGTTGTCGGCGAAACCAAAAGGGTTGGAGAGACTATCTGGCACCAATAAACGTTAAAATCGGGGTAATCCACCAGAGGCAATAGGGTTACTTGCGATATTTGCGACCCGTTCATCAGCAACGATTCTTCTTGTGATTCGGGTCCCAACTTCTTTTCCAGTTTGTTTTGTCCTGAGCCAACGTTGCACAGTGGGCTGGTATTTTAATCGGTCGAGGATTTAGAGTTCGGATGTTGAGCGAGTGAGTCCTGCCACCGTAGCGGTGGCCTGCCAACGGGGCAGTAGGGTTAGTTATCTCAAAATACGGCCTCGTTCGAAATCTTCAGCGAAGTTATCGGCGCAATTATGAATCCCATTTTCAGCAATCCTATCTTCTTTAAGAACGCAAATGTAGAAGTAGTGACCGAGCCGGTGATAAATCATTTGTTTTTTGCTTTTGCGTAAACGGATTGCTTTAAGAATCGCGCGCACGTCAAGGCCGACAGCTGCGATACAAAACTTGCAGTAACGAGTTGTGGTGTGGTAGAGCGGTCGTGTTGTGGTATTCGATTAATTACGAGGTCGAGCAACGACTTTCCACAATCACCTATCTACCTGCCGGGAATGAGACCAGATGCGGCGTTCGGATAGAACTTGGTGTCCTTGCTCCAAATCTGATGATAGAAACCTATTCCCGTTGGAGTTGTACAACAACCATTCCTTCAAGATGCAATCCAGCTGGCAAACCCGCCCCAGTGATTGCCGTGATTTATCGAGAATCTCGTTTTTGTGAGGACCGTAGAAGAAGGAAGGAACCTTTTTCAAACTCCCCTCACTTCCTGCTTTATCAGACGCTTCCCCTTTTAATAGCGAGTGTTCACGGTCATAAAACATCAAATAGAGCGGAAAGAATTCCGTCAAAGGAGATCCTCTTCGCGGAAGCGAAAGAGAAAGTTGCTTTAGTACACCCTTAAATTCAAAGGGAACTTGCTACATCCCAGCGCATACCGCTTGACAAAGAACTTGCTCGCAGGCGCTGCTGTCCTTCATCTATCGTTCGGTCGATCCTATTCAGAATGACACGTGTGAATAACTTGTAGGCTACAAACAGCAGGCAGATAGGGCGATAGTTGCCGATGTCGTGCGGATCTCCTTTCTTATACAGCAACACAGTCCTGCTAGTTTTCCAAATTACTGGTGCTTTGCAGTCCAACAGGTATGATGTGATGTGCCTGGCCAGAGTGTTGATGAGGGTTTGTGGTAGGTTATGGTGTTACGAGTACCTATATCATCCGCAAAACGGATATCGTAGAACTGCAGGCCGTTGATCTTCACTCCCATGTCGTCTCATTCTAGTGTTCGCATGATGTTCTCGAGAGAGGCGTTGTACAGCTTCGGTGACATGGTATCACCTTGGCGTACCCCCTCTTCATGTTGATGCGGACGTTGTTGTATAATGGTGTGATCATGGTAGAGAATCCTTTGAGGAGCTCACCGAGGATCTTCACAAACTGAGTGGAGACGCCTTATTTGCAGAGAGCCTCAATCACCGCTTCCGTTTCGACAGAGTCGAAGGGCTTATTGAGATCGCCGAATGTGAGGCATAACGGCGTCTTGTACTCTCGGGACACCTCAATGAGCCTGATCACGGTGTGAATGTGATCGATTGTGCTGAACCCTCTTCGAAACTTGGCTTGCTCGCACGGCTGTCCTTCGCCGATCGTTTTGTCGATCCTATTTAGAGTGACACATGTAAATAACTTGTAGACAACAGACAGCAGGCATATAAGGCGATAGATGCCGATGTCGTGCGAATCCACCTTCTTATACAGCAGCACAGTCCTGTTAATTTCCCGAATTACTGGTGCTTTGCAGTCCAATCGGTATCGAGTGAAGTGTCTAGCCAGGGTTAGATGTTCGGGTGGGATCCTGTCGAACCCCGGTGCTGAGCGGTTCTTTATTGATAATCTCGCGTGACGAATCTCGGAAGAGATTCCTGCGTTCCACCAATCTTGATTTGAGTCATTTCCACTCAAAATCACCGTACACGAATCTGGTGTCCTTTTGCGGATTTCAAGTTCGCTAACAAAACCTCATCGCTTAATGTCGCATCGATTCATTCTGTGGTACTCCGCGTTCTCAAAGGAAATCCGATTCCAGAAAAGGACAAACTCGACGATCTTACCCGGTGAAGGTTTTCGTGAACGTCGTCGATGACGATAACGCGATTATACTGCTTTTCCCCGCGCAGAAACCTAGATTTGTTAGACAATAAATTCGAGAGTGACCGAGTTTTGAAAGAGTAAAGGGTCGCCGGCACTATAGAAGAGTACGAAAAACAGTGAACACTTGTGATGACATGTGTGTGTATCACATATACAGGATCCCGAACGATGGACATCCCTGTGGGTTTTTGCGTAACTAAATTGTACCATACGACGTGAAAGTGTAAATATCGTTTCTCACCGGCTCCAATGGGCCGCCAAAATTCCTCTAATTTCCCCACATTCCCCAGCTGCGCCTCGACTCTGGCTTTAGTGTTACAGTAGTGTGCATGGGATTCTGAATGGGCCTAGATGTTGGGATGTTAGATTGAAATAGCACTATTCTGCTATTTGCCGCTTATTGTTTAGCAGTTTATTGACGAGAACTAGTTGAATGACTTATATATTTGGAGATGCTAGGTTATTCGCAAAACACTGACATCGGACGTGAGTTGAACCCGCGTCTTTCTGTTTCCGGCAGACTGCACTTGTTAAACAAAAAACGGCAAATAGCAGACTAGTTCCGTGTTATATCAAAAATGCTATCAGCTTAACTGGCAACTGCCGATGTCGGCTTACCGGCTCATTCCCGTGATGTGCTGATAGCTACAGCCCGACCGGGTTAAGAAAGATGCTAGGCGGTTTGCAACGTACATCGGTAGTACAGTGGTTAGTGCAGTCTGCCGGAAACAGAAAGACGCGGGTTCAATTCCCGTCCGATGTCAGTGTTTTGCGAATAACCTAGCATCTCCAAATATATAAAATCATACTGTAATGCAAAATCCATGAGCTACGGTCGAGCCTGAGACTCCATCCTTGATACTGATCAATAGCGATTTTGCACTTTTCTGTTTCTCTGCTAGAGTTTCTAACACATGTACATATTCGACCGACTTACACCAGTTGTGTAAGAAAATAAAGTTCCTGATCGCAAATATTATGAAAAGTATTTATGATATATGGTATCAGCATAATAGCGTTTCTGTGTGGCGGTTTGGTTCATGGTTCATTGCTAACCTTGATTACATGTCGGTCTTTAAGGGTAATGTCAATTTCCAGACGCAAATGATTGTGTCATCGCATCCACCGCACCTTTTTTGGAAATTTCTGGACCAATCGGGTTAAGCCATGGTTAAAGAGGTACCAAGTGAAATTCGGCTGTCTAAGAATTCTCGAGAGGTCTTTGTCGGTCGGCGAGACGCTTACTCTCGATGTACTTGTGGCGATCACTATCTTCGCATTCGACGACGAAATCGAACCCAATTCCCTCGTCGCAGCCCAGTTTCGTGTCGGCCACGATGCTAAAGTGGCAATGGACTGTGGTGTTACATCGAGACGATAACGCGACGATAAATTTGGGCCAAATCGCCGTTGAATCGGCGGCCGCCGCTGATTCGAAGAAAATCGAGCCGACTTTGGTTCTGCGCGGGTCGTGCGGGCTACCGGTAACATCGACTGGACATAACTGTTACCACACACAGAGAGACTTGTTCTTATCAGAATCAGCAGTCAGCCGATTTGAAATGTGATTACTTCTCGTCATCACGGCCAAGGTCGTTGCCGAACGCCTGCCATTTTCTGAAAGATAGAGATAATTCACCGATAACTTTCCTTCCTGTACAATAAGCGAAACCCTGTTGTTTATTTGGATGGATGTATGGATGTCAATTCATTTTTCAAATGATTGGTGGTGGTGGCGGTTGGTTTTGGTTTTAATCCTGCTTATCCCTGAAATCATTACGAAAATCACATTCTACGAAAACGCACTAACGCACTTACAGTTCATCTAAGGGTGCTCAGGTTAAAATTTCATATTTGGCTCAAACTTGGTCTAGGTAGGTTACTTTGCATGCTGATGGCGGTTCTAGGTGCCATGTGATTTGTAGGGAAAGGGGTGTTTGCAGCTAGAGAAAAAGCTCTTCGCTCTCAGACTGGTGTTATGTAGAGCGTAGAGAATTTGAAAACACACCTTTGAATTTGAGAACAATTTGACGTCTATGAACAACTGACACCGGTAACGTTGAGCGATCGATCCCCGCTCGTGCTAACCAAGCCTTCCATCCCTCCGGCCCGGGTAAATTGGTACAAGACTTGTCTGAGACGGCAAAGACTCTGGCTTGGTACAGCGGTGGCCCTCGTAAGTCATTGTGTAGGCCAAATGAAATTTCACCATTCACCATCTACGATTGTGAATGGAATACGAACGCAGGAACTGATCAACGCCAATACCTTTACCATTAGTGTAAAGAAACGGAAACAAACACCACTTACCGCGCCTCGTTACCCCGATTACGGAAATACCACGTCGAAATGGGTTAAATTTGCGCAGAACGGACAGAAAACCTGAGGCACACTAAAAAAGATTGGTTGAAGAAGAAAACGGCAAACAAAAGAAAAACCAAACGAGGTCAGCAAACTCTGTGCACTCAGCTGAAATAGGTTTTATGGTGAAAAGAAAACTCCGACGCCATACGCGGACAAGGCCAAATCCCATTGCTTTCTGGAGAAAATGTGTCCGCTCGGGACAGTTTATGCAAACAAAGCGTGTTGGCGTTTTCGTCAGAAGTTTTTTTATACTAGAAATTTCAACAGTAAATGGTTAAATTAGTTGATATGGGAGGTGGCGTTTTTCTGACAATGAGTACACCGTTAATAATGCCTGTTGAATAGCTACCGTAATTCAATGTGGAGCCATCGAATTAAGTTAGCTAGTTATAGGCCTGTCTGATACATTCTTATTCTGCCTGTCTAATAAATTTTCCAAATATACCACTCCGCGTAGATGGCCAAGAACGTCCGTGCGTTTTCAATTTCAGAACCTCATTACTTAGTTCTTTTCAGTTTCTATCGCACAAACCCAATATTTCTGTATTGATTAATTTATTATGGCAAAAAAAACTAATTACAGTGCAATATGTGAAAAGGATTGGTAAAACGACAAACAAAAAGCCAAACGGCTAGGAAAAATTAAAGGGTGCGTCAGGGCGGATAAGCAAATTGCCTAGAATTTGTAGAACAATACACTGAGGGCTGTCTGAGCGCTGTTCTTGCTCATAACTCGATTGAAATATATCGAATTGAAAGACCGCGCACTCCTATAATTTTTGTCTACTTTGTTATTCTGAGCCCTTTGCTATAGATTTCCGTTCAATAACCTCACTAGCACTTCTTGAATCTGCGTCATCAAAAATTATCATATTATCAGTGGCGGAGCTCCTCTTTTTATTGTTACTAGTACCTCATTCTCTGATCACTTGTTGCTTTTTCGTAACTGAACAGCATATTATTTAACTCACACATTTTCCTTATTAAATAACACATCTCCTTTAAGGATGCAGCGATAAATATATGTGCTACCTTTGGAGCAGGGTCCGCTTTACTAATGGCGTCAAAAAATTGGTAAAGCTTAAACCTGCTTCAAAGCGGTACAAACGCCGAAGAAAAAGAAGAAAAAGCATTACTTCACGGTGGTATTAGTACGTATGGTCGGAATCATTGAATAATTAGGAAAATAAATGTCGTAGATAAAAGGAGAGAAAACTCTAGAATATTAAAACAAAGTTGATTTTTTCGGTTTAAGTTCCAAATCGGTGGAGCATTCCCACTTCACGATGTGGACTGTAAGAAGCTGCTGCCGGACACTGTGCAGGAGATTGTTGCCATTCAATGGGCGCTGACCCATTGGAATCAGAATCCGGGCAACTACAATGCGAAAATGGGTAAGTGTTGCTTTCAGCTAAATTTCAAAAGCGTCAACTGTTCTACAGTATCCATATCACTACCGCTTTTCACTTCAAGAACAGTTCCGGGCATTTTTTGATCACTTCCCGGAAATCCAAAGCGGTTTTTTTGATTAACTCTCTCAAATGTAAATTATTCGTGAAAGGAGATATATTGTGAGGTGCAGCTGCCCGAGCTCTATCGTTTGGTATAAAAATTATACACACGTGAAATTTTTTCCAAAATATCATTTTTTGCCTATGCGTCCCTCGTATCCATCGATTGCCTCGTCGTTGACGGGTCAGCCAAAGGGGCCATATTTTGCATTTGTACCGATCTTTGAATACCGTTCGATAGATCTCGAGCTGCTGAGCTCAGATATATGCATATTTTTACAAATAATTGAGTTTCGACAAATTTATTGGAAAAAGCCGCTTTTCACGCTCCAAAGCGTCTTTTTCGAGAAGTGATCAAAATACATGTCCGGTACGGTATTCTCATGAATTAGTCAATATTAAAAGAAGCTGCTAAGAAGTCAGCATGAAGGTTCCAGCTCCTTTGAGTGATTTCGTCGTGAAAGAAGTGAAATTTTCGTTTCTAGGACTGTACGCCGGCGATACGTGCTCCCGATCCCAGGAGGCTCTTTCGCAGTCGTTGCGATTCCTCGACTCGGTCGGCTATCACGAGCCGAAGGAATGTCGGACGGAGAACGCTGGAGCGAAACTTCTTGGTGAGACCTTGCTCTATTATTTTGCCACCTTTTCAAAGAATCATTAGCTGAAAAGAAAATAATTCCCCAGAGGTTACACAGAGGTCGGCGGCTTGATTCTTCTTCAAAAATAAGCTTTGGAGGGCAGCGACATGGTCATAGGTTGAAGGAACAGAGAAATTTCAAAAATTTTGGCGAACAGTAATTTTCATTGGACGTATTCGAAGAACAATCTGTATATGTTATGTAGTGTCATGCAGCGATTCTCCCTGTCAGAATGAGCTTCATTTCACGTGAACATCGGTCAGATCAGTCTAAATTTCCCACACCTGAAATTTTTTTCAAAATATCAACTTTTGCCGACGCCTGGTCGGTCCCTCGTATCCACCGATTGCCTCGTCGTTGGCAGATCAGCCAGAGGATGCGTTTTCCACAGTGCGGCCGTATTTTGCATTTGTACCGATCTTTGAATACCAGTCGATAGAGCTCGACTTCTTCTGATCTCCAATTTTGCGACTTTTCATCAAGAGTCATCAGCTCAAAAAACAATTTAACTGGAATTATCCAGAGCTTGTTTTTATAGCTATGGCGAAATTCCGTAATTTTGGGCGAACTAGCGCCTCACTAAAGTTTGAATGTACTACAATTGGGCATGCCGCAACGATAAGGCGGCAGCGCCGCTCTCCTGTGCTGAAACCGCCCTTTTTCTATATTTTTTTTTCAAATTGAATAGATCTTTTCCCGATGTCGGCCTACGTTGAAGAGGTGGCAACTCCATTAGTTCGTTAGCAAACAAACTGTTTCCTTGCACGAAATACCGTCAAGTTTTCTAAATACTTTACCTTCTTGAAGTCTTAATTCCTACCTAAGCCTATCATAGCTGCAATGTCTTGCGAATGAGGCGATCAGGTCTTCTTGGTTTCGAATTTTTGAAGGAGTTTCAAAAAGATCCTTCTCCGTCTGCCAACTGAAACAACCTCTCATCATCGTGGCGAGTTTCTAGACCGAGAAGTTCTTCTCCTACGGGAGCGCTTGAATACATATTAAACTGATGATTTGCTTGTCATGAAGATAAGCCTAACAAACTGACGATTGGTTTCGAAACCTGTTCACATACGGATGGTTGATTTTCTTGTACGGTTCGCTGGTGTCTACGAACACACAAGGCTATTGTCTACCGTAAAGAGAAGCAGCTGCTGTGAACGTCGACGAAAAGAACTTGATTTACTCGACCCAGTTGTGTTCGTTCGAACACCATCAACAGACCGAGGAGTTTGGCGCCCGCGTCGAAGTCGAGGAGAGAAAAACTCACGTCAAGAGGATCTTCTAGAGAACCCATCCAAGGTTGACACGGGGGCACTCGACCATTCTCGTAATGAACTTGAGGTGAGAATGGTGAGAAGTCATATGAAGGTCACCATCATCTTACAGATCCTTTGCGGGGAACCGTTCCTTTGGAACTCCAGAAAATGGCCGAACACAGAGGTGGCTAAGCGGAGTCTTCCCAAACTTGAAGCATCGATTGAAATTACATTAAAGGTTAATGGTAAAGGTGCCGGCGTTGATCAGTCCCCTAAGGACCCAGTCGTGTTCCATTCAAATCGGAGAGGCTTACTGGCATACTATTTGGCCTATACATGATTTGCGGGAGCTAGCAGCTATACCACGTCAGTGCCCTTACCTACCTGGCAAGTGTGGTATCGTTTTACCCGACCCCGGAGTAGTGGAAGGTTTGGTTAGCCCATGCGGAGATCAATCGCTCGACCATGCAGGTGTCAGTAGCTCTTCTTACCACTCTACCACGCGCGCCTTACAATTGCATTGAATTGCGAAAATCTTCAATTTCCTGTTCAAATAAATAAACAGTCTCAATTCCAAAGCTTCTAATCGGTACTCAATTTTGGAACGTGGTTGAGCGGCCAGTTGATTTTCTTTTCTTTTTTCTTGAGTAATACCCTTTACTTGATTTGACGGCCAAATTCATGAACTGAACATTTAGCTCTCAAATTTGACGAATCCTACGATTCGCTGCAATATCAATTTGCACATATTTCTGTGAGTACTCGGTAAAGAAGATCGAGGAGATTCAGTCAAATCACCTCCTTACTAGGCCATTTCCCCGATTTTCAGCAGAACCACTCACGCTCAGGTTGTGTAGGAGGATCAAGACCTCCATGCCGGTTCTCCATTAGAAGAAAGTTCATTAAAAGGAACGACAATTTTAGTTGGAAACGATCCACTATTTGCTTTCAATTAGTTGTGAAAGGTGGTTGCCCCTGTTGGAACTTATTCCAAAAAATTTCAGTTTCACCTCATTTCAGTTTAGTTCTCAAGGCTTAAGGGCCGGTGTTGCTAAGATGAATCTTCTGTACATTCCTCATGAACTGAAAATTCTGAATATTCTACTTAACAGCCTCTGAAACACAAGAAGTAAGATAAAGCTGAATACTAGAAGGTAATCGTAGAGGTAATCGCAAGGCTAATCCAGGCAGTCAAGAAAGGAGAATCTGTTGTTCGAAATGTTGTTCAGCTTAAAATTCATGCGCAGTATGACACGAAACTAGTCTGCTATCTGCCGCTTTTTTTGTTAAGCGGTCTATAGACGAGAACTAGTTGATTGACTTATATATTTGGAGATGCTAGGTTCAATTCCCGTCCCGTGTCAGTGTTTTGCGAATAACCTAGCATCTCCAAATATATAAGTCATACGCAGTATGTTTTCCCATTATCCTTGAATCCTTGAAGACTTGTCAAAATTGTACTGAATGGACCCAGATCAGATGCATGTATCATAAGACTGCAGAACTGTTATTAATTTACTTTCCCGTCACATGTCTGGTCGATATTTTCGTTGGAATGATTATTTATTGAAAGTAATTTCAAGAATCGAATGTATGGCGAATCTTCTAATGTGATGCGATCTCTTCAAACGCCATCAAAAACAACGTGTCCACGTAGGTAGTTGACACCATCAGCCGAAGATTAGCATCAACTTCAGATCTTCGTTGATATCGCTTCAGAACTCGAAAACTTTACAGAATGGCAGTAAAAAACCGCCACGCGATTTATCGAGGGATGTACAACAAACAGTTCCTGCAAGTTTCAGATCCCTGGGTAAACTGCTACAGGTTTTTTGCAGAAATTGTGATCAGAGTTCACACCTGAGGCGTGTTCGTTCGTGTAACTCCACGGCTATGTTATAAACCTCTAAAGTTTACAGAAAAACGCGAAAATAAGCGCAAAGTACTGCTCTCATGTGAACATTCACTTCTTGGAGAGATTCAGTGATTCAGTTGGTCGAGTCAAACTGTTGAAGCTAGGAATAGAAGCTATTTTATGCGGCAGTCTCTTCCAGATGTGAAGCAATTACAGTATACAATTCTTATGAATAGATTTTCTTGTAAAATGAAAAAGGAGGAATTGAACATAATGAAAAGACCTTCTATTAATTCGATAGTTTTTTTTGAGTATTGAAGCAGTTAAACTAGTAAACCTTCGAGAACTCTTCTCTTCTTGATTATCAACACGAAAAATGTTTCAATACATCACCTTTGCATTTACGTTTGCTTCCAAGTTTCGATTAAAGGGCACTGATTTATCTACTGATTTATTTATTTGTATGTTGCGACTGTATGGAAGAATAGTGAGTTAGCACAACACAGAATAGAGATCAAAAATTTTGGAAAATTGGAATCTTAAGTCAAGTATACATGACAACAGCAAAAAACGTAGAATCTCGACCTTTTGTTGAGCCGATCGACCCCTAACTCATTCGTTATTGTTAGCAATTTGTTTGAAAATTCAGAAGTTTTGGAAATTAAGCTCTCTAATTATATGTGTCCTTGAACAGCCCCATGCCGATTATCATTTCGAAGAGGTTTATTTTATTCATTTAACTGCTACGCTCGTAGGCGTGCTAATTTGTGACGGTTAGTGAAGAGCGCAACGTTGGCACAAAAAGACGGCACGAAAACGGTCGGTTAGTAAAATAGCTGAATAATCATGTTCTGAAAACTATCTGTTGTCATGTCAAACGGATAAGAGTAAAAAGTGCACGGTAAAGGGTATATTAGTCTAACGAAGAAGCCCTCGTGTTCCATTCAGAATCGTAGAGATATGGTGAATGCGTATTTGGCCCTTACAGTGACTTGCGGGGGCCAGCCGCTATACCAAGTCAGTATATTTGCCTTCCCGAACAAGTCTGGTACCAATTTACCGGATCCCGGAGGAACGAAGGTTTTGGTTAGCTCGGCAGGGGATCGATCGCTCGACCGTGCGGGTGTCAGTGGCGCCTCTTACCAGTGAACCAGACGTGATATATTGCTTTTTTCATTGAATTTCCTTTCGTTCTCCGAAACAACACCTCGATGATTGCTGTTGCAGGTGTGATTGCTCCTAAAGACCGTGTATCGTCGTCATCGTTGGGCACAATGCTGACGGTGGCCAATCTGCCAGTGGCGGCCTATTCGAGTCAATCGGTGACCGCTCTGCTGGAAATGGGAGTGCAGAATATCGTCGCCACTACGCCGACCGTAGAGGTGTACGTGGAAGCTCTCATCAAGTGAGTTTCTGACCAAATCAGGCTAATTTTCGGGTATTCAAATGATCAAAACCGGTGGCCTTCTTGACCACACAGTGCGCCAGATGAACCTGAGACGCGAGTTCTGAGCGTTCAACGGTTAACGGGTTAACGATTTAACGGAGTTAACGGCACTTTCCGTGGAAAGTCGTGAGGTGAATTCAACGGCAACTTTTCCGAATTCAACGAGATTTTAAACGACTTTTTTCGAGACAGCAAGCATTTTGCCAGGACCCGCTCACTCTTCGAACTTCGAATCTCTCCTGAGAACATTACACTGTCTAGTCCTGGTATACATATACCATAGAATCACGCAAAACACAAAATACGGCGATAAAACTAGAACTTCACGATAATAGCCTAAATCCTTTCCATCTAAATTCCATCTTTTGGTGACCGGAATAAGAATTCAAGGTACTTTTCCTCTTAATGCCCACTTATCATATCATGCCCAACCGTATTCGATATCATACCATTTCGCATCCACCTATGGTCGTGTGCAGCCTGTTTAATCTGCCTGATGTGAAAGAAAAGCCGTTCTTTCCTCACAAGCATGACATGATAAGACCGCTTCAAGGATGTGCATTAAGATATGAGCATGATATGATACGCTTGGGTGATAATTGGGAGCAAGGAAAAGTACCAAATTCTAAACTCAAGAGCCTGGAAGTCCGAAGAAAGAAATGTGATCCATTGATGCTACATGAAAATTTTGCATGGTAAATGTAGTCTCACTTCACATCACTTTGTAGCCGAGAGGAGCTCTATTACCCGAGGGAGTTTTCGCAAGATTCTGTTACGGAAAGCCAGAACTAGGTTCCGGCAACGTTTATTTTCTGTTCACACTGGTTCTGAAATGGTTAAGGCTATGTAAACAATTATCAATACCCAGTGATTTAAAACGTTCCTTCAAACTGTTAGACTGTTATCTGAACACACCTCAGTCCACTAATCTTGCTCATTGAAAACTTGCATTTCAAATTATGGAAATGGAATTAATGTTGATGTTGACTGCCTGTCGTTTTGTTCAACATATCACCGTTTCACATGGCCTGTTCATGTAAAATAAGTAGATAAAGAAATAACTAAGATCCTTTGTATTCCGTATGTGATTCACGACTGAGCTGACGCCTTTTTTGTAGTCCAAACCGTGCCAAAGCAAGAAATAGAATCAACCATCCTCAACTGACAATGAACCGCACGATGTAGTGATAAGAACAATTGGATAAACATCTTCTTTATCTCCACCTTGTTGTTTATCGTCGCAAAATGATGGCCTTCAGGTTGATGTCGGCGCTGCGCTCGAACCTCGTCACCATCGTCGAGGATGGCTACAGTACCGACATTGTGAAGAGGTGGGAAACCCTAAAACAATAAAAAATCCAAGTAGTACGCACTTAGCGCAATGGTAGGCAGTGCTACTCTCGCTCCACGGTCGAGCGATCGATCCTTTCCCAGGCTAATCAAACTCTCCTCACTTACGGCGTCGGGTAAATTGGTACCACAGTTGTCAGGGATAGCGAAGGCACTGACTTGAATAGCGACTAAGTTGTTGTTCAGTTGTCATCATGCCTGTACGTTTCTGATGGGAAAGCGAATACGCAGCGCTTCCTTAGCTGTCAACTCTGAACGTTTTACTTTTACCTTTTCCTTTTCACCGAATCTAAGCAAAGAAAAGTCTGACTTCCATCTTACACACCGATGGTGACCGTGAGGAAAGAGTATTTATCGTGACCACCGGTCGTGACAAGGGCTGAGAACTGGCTTCGTGATTTATCGACGTGAATTGCTTATCAATCTTCTACCCGCAGAGCGACTAACGGATGTGTACCCTACGGGGAATCCTAGCTTTGCTTTTCTGCGGGCTTTTTTGAGAAAGATAGGTGTGGCTGAGAATAGGTGAATGCTGAAACGAAGGGAGGATGTCTGACGAGAGGGAATTTTCGCACTGGGAACCATTCCACTCCTAGTTTCTGAGCAATCGGATAAATTGGTCACAGTCGATCACTCCGCTAAAGATACTCCTCGCATTTTTTTTGAGTGGAAACCGAATGCGCGGCGCGTACTCAAGGTACTGAAGGAACCGAGCCCATTACCTTTACTTCATTTATGACCTTTTACTTTCGTGTCCCTCCCGCTATCTGACCTACACTATAGAAGTTAGTGCCTTCACCTTCCCAGACGAGTCTGGTATCAGTTTACCCAACCACTAAAGAGGGGACTGCTTGGTTAGCTTTGGGCGAGGATCAATCACTCAACCTTGTACGTAGGTATAGTGGCGCCTCTTTACTTTGCATGAAACTGTCGGTTAAGCGAAATATGTGCGTATATTCGGAACAGCTAAGAGAACCGGTTGCGAATGGGTGGCCAGTTACTAGCCACCTTTCCCAGCTTTTAAATCTCTCTGTGAACCTTTTATAGTGTTCAGCGGCGTACAGAATTGAACAAAAAACGAAGCGACGTAGACTCATATTAGCGTTAGAACTGCAGATCTCTCATCTAGATTACAAAATCCTTTTTCTCGATATCCTTGAGACACAAGTGAAGCTATCTGGGTTTCACGGGACTGTAAAAAAAAGTCTTCGTACGAGAGGCTCCATTCAGAAGATGCCTCGATAAGTCATTGAAAGGTAAAGATAAAAGTAAAGGTATTGCCGTTATCAATACTATAAGTGTGCACCATGCATTCATGTTCCATTCAGAATTGTGGGGGCATAGTGAATGCGTATTTGGCTTATACAATGACTTGCTAAGGCGACCCTCTATGCCAGGTCTGAGCCCTTACCTTTGCGAGCAAGACTGGTATCAATTTACACGATTCCGGACGGATAGAAGGCTTAGTTAACTCGGGCGAGAATCGTTCGCTCAACCGTGCGAGTGTCACCAGCGCCTATTACCACTGCATGTACCATGCGCGCCCTATCCGTACCAGATAAACTTATTGGAAGATTGGAAAGAAAAATATACGTGATCTTCACGAAAAATTCTCGCCTAAATCGATAATCTAACAATTCGCAGGAAATTAGCGCTTGGATAAGCGTTCCCAGCAGAGACAATGAGAATTTTGCGCTCATCAAGAGTGAGAATGTAATGTAATGTGAAAGAATGAGAAAAAACTAATAAAAACAAAAGCAAAAAAAGGGAAACAAAAAAGCCATGATGAAGGTAATTTGGCAGTTCTTTGGACTTGACAACAAGACTGACAAACGTTTTCTAGAGTCGTCAAAATCTTTTGCTGATGAACAAAGAGCGATCAGCTACAACAACAAAGCTCTTGTCTTTTACTTTGCCCATTGGCCCTGGTCGATCTTTTTGATGTAGTTCTTATGATTGTTCGTTCTCCTCTAGTTTCTTTACGGCATCATTGTTCTACGAATCTTTTTCAGGCACAGAACGCCGTCGCAACGGTGCACAAACAAAAATTAACAAAACCTAAATAAAACCAAAAATAAACGAGAAAAACCAAAAATAAATTCCACCAACTTTTTCTGCCATAGAACACCGTCGCAATGGTGCACTAACAAAAAATGAACAAACGGTACCAAAAATGTGTGGTTATTGCATGCGATCGTTGAAATAGGCCTCCGAATGATAATATCCTTAGAAAAGAGTCAGTGGTACGGGACCACTTATTTTTGAAATATATTATTAGAAAAATGAGTTGCTGATAGTCTGTCGCTCGTGGCGCTTAGCACACAAAGTCGGAACATCTTCGAGAACGTTCTAGACATGAAAATTTTTGATCCACCTCGAATTATATCTCATCATTCTTATGTTGTTTGCATCATAAAAATATATTTTTCGTATTTTTTTCAAATATTCAAACGTTTTCAGGGTGGCAAGTCAGCTGAACGAGGCAGACATCTTCGTATCGGATTCGCTTGACATCGAACATCCACAGCTCGCTCAAGCGCTCGAAGACAGTGACAGCGAGATTGTTCTGTCACTGTTACCGAAGAAAGATGTACTGATTAGATTATCATTAGATTAACTCAATTTTTATGGTTTATTCAATGGGGCCTCAATGGACTTTCAGCTGATCGCTATTCTCAACGATCCAGCTATTTTCAAAATGGACAAGTTGTGGATCTCGTTACCGACCGAACAAGAAGAAGCACTGGATGAGGCCGAACAGCTTCGAATCCTCCATCCGGATGCTGAGATTGAGGTGAATTAGCTTCCATCAAACCACGAAGAATCATCTGAAGTCTTTTATCCGTTTAGGTGATTGCCCTGCAAGCTGAGTCGCTCGATCTGCCGCAATTCCGCGACTACTTCCTTCGGGTGCTTAAGAACAACTACCAAAGCTATCAGCTACTCACCTCCTACGTACAACAGGTGAGAATCCGATTACCAGCATCTTGTTCTAGCCATCAAAACTGCTTTTAGAGCAAACAGCTTCATGATGACGCTAGAGAACATTAGAAAATTAATTCAGAAAATCGCTCGGAATCGATGATTGGAGTAACCCTATGTAATCATACCTCTAAGTAATAAATGTGTATTTGTGAGCTTCGAAATTATACTCCACCCCTCAAGTAATACCTCAAGGTCAGTACTACATAACTCTAAAAAAACAAATTAGCCTGTAATTTCGAAGCGCGCCATTTCAGACGTTATATGAATAATATTTGCTAGCAATACTTCCGTTGTATGGTACACATTGTTCAAGGCCGGGATTCATGAACGAAACCGCCGATGAATTTAACCTAGGGCTAAATTTCACCGTCCAGTTCACCGCCTAAGTGACTCACCGTCCGTCGATGAATCACGTTTTGGCGGGTAACCGAGGTGAATATCCCCAGCCGAGTGTGTAACGGGGCGGTGAACTGTTCATGAATCCCGGCCCAGAGGGTGAGAGGAGCTACTGACACATGAAAGATCGGTATTCGCCAGGTATAGCCAAGCATTCCATCTCGGTTACCTCCCGAGGTCTGGTAAATTGCTACCAGACACGTCTGGGAAGGTAAAGGCACTAACTTGGTGTAGTCCACCGCAAGTCATTGTTCACGATGCGATTCGGATGGAACATGTATGGGGCGGGGACCGATTAACGCCGGTCCCTTTACCCTTTGATTTTTAGATACTTTCATCGTAATTTTGCGAGCAGTTCGGTGACGTCTATAGAAGACTCATTGTTGGTGCAACTAAAGGTACATACTCCTCCAAATCTGGGTTTCAGAGGGGATTCTACTCAAGCTATATGTACTATACTTCGTAGCAAATTCTGCCCAGAATCATGCAAGAGAACAACTCAAACGACAACATGATCGTTATAGTCTCCTCAACTTTAGATTTAATTTTTCAATTAGGTTTAGGCTGAACCAACATGATGATGGGATCAAATTCCACTAATACTCCTCTTTTTTAAGGTGTACAATTGCAACGGCACGGTGTGCGAGGTAGACAAGCATCAACTGTCCCAGAAATACCAGCAGTCAAAGTCCACCGAAGCCGCTGTCCGTATGACGTACGCGTTCGCCGCTGTGGGCCAAATGATCGGCAGCGACGCGGAAAAAGAACGAACCTGGTCAGTGTATATTTATTTATTTAAAATTCACCAAAGTGCGCACAACACAAAAAAATGGGAAGCACATGTAGAATTACTGACATTAGTGCTTATACAACGACAACAACATCGGCTAAATAATTAGGAAAACAAAACAGAATCTGTTGTAAACGGTTATTGTATGTACAGAGCAAGGAATTTTTCTGCAAAAAAAAACGGACTAATAAGAATATCTCAACTCCAAATCCGTTTAACCCCTGACAGTGGGAACCCAGTGGTGAAGAGCCGTAGGAGGACAGTGCTGCGAGCCATGTATTGTATACCTGAAAGTATCTGATTTTCTTATTGTAATCGAATCACTTCAGTGCGCATCCGACAGCTGAATGCGTGGCGTTGATCATGAAGGCGTTCCTCGACCTCGATTACGAGTTCGGTATCAATGATCCGGCCGAATTCGCTGGCGAGCGGCTCAGTTTTTACAAAGGTGAGCAATTATAGAAGGATATTAAACTAATATAAAGATAAATGGCTTGAGAAAGGTGCTAGGGCACAAATGACCGGAACAATACGGAGAAGAGTCGTAGTCTCAGTGGTGTAGTGGCCTTGGATATCCGCGAGACCCGGGCTCGGCCTAAGCCGCGATTTTTGAGATGAATCTAGCACCACCATTACAACATCTACTTGTAGTATACTTAATCGTAACCCGCAAAAATTTATTTATTCACTTATTTATTTGTTACAATGTTTAAGACAATGAGAAAGAAGAATGAGTATCAAATAAAGCACCGAAGAGTGTAGAGTATAATGTGACAGATCCACTAAGTCAGCAGTAACATAAATAGAGTCAATGCAAAGAGTACAAATGTTAACACGCAAAAGTTAAATCTAAGCAATTTCTTGGAAGCTATTCGTCTAAAAGCTGAAAAGACATGCGGTGACCTCTGTTTTAAAGAAGTAAATGTGGAATCTGCTCGAGCTGCTAAACGAACGCGCAAAAATATTGATGTTAAATTAGCATTTTCCCCTATATTATAATATTTGGAAGATTGTTCTAGTAAAACTAGAGTTTCAGGTCAAATGTTTTTACATGGTCAAGAGCAAGTTTTGTAAATGTTGGCTCAGCGATGTAATGTCTTCACAAGAACTGACGTACATGACTTCACTTGCTTGATTTACTCATCTAATACTGTGGTGATGTGAAAAAGCTGCGACAATATGAGATCGGCTATGCCTAGTAGGATGAGGTTGGAGGAATTTCATCCTCGCCAGTTGACAATACTCATACATATTTGAAATTCGGTAAATTGCTACCATACTTCTCGGCGAAATTTTAGAATTGACATGAAAATCGAAATCTAAAGTCAGAACCGTATGCAATTTCTACTGAAAAGTACGATTTTTTCTGATTCTTATGATGAGATGATCACCGTTGAGTTACTTTTCTTTTTGACCCAACCAAAAATGAATAGTTTCTTTCCTCAAAGCCCGAAGAAATTCTGCCTAAACTTTGGTGAGCAAGAAAGTGGATGCCTATCCCCCGTTAGTTTGTTTGCATCTAAGCACCGGTGCAAAATCCTTTGCTTGGAAGAAACTAGACTATATTGGAAAGAGGAAGATTCCAGACCTGCTTATTCTTCCATTTTTCTCAAGATTTATTACTTAATTTTTCATATGGACATTTAATTTTTTATTTGATGAGATATAAGCACATGTAATGGTGCCAAGGATATAGACATGCTATCAATTTGAACGGAACCAAAAAACAAGAAACTAAATCGGTGATAAAATACAGGGTGTCCCAAAAAAGGTACCCACTGTTTGAAATGCCACAACTTTCGCCCTATCGAAACGAAACGAATAGCTCGTATGAAAGCTAAGGAACAAGAAAATTTTCTGGTGTGTGCTTGGTGAGGACTGCGCCATGTACTCGACTGAGGCCTCGGATATTTGGACCTGATTGATAGTGCATGGGTTATATGACTGCTCTAATTAGGTCGTAAACAGCTGATATCGCTGCTATTGTAACCACTGTTTGAGAAGCAAAAACTTTTCCTACAGTAATGCAATCAAAAAAAAAAGAATTTAGAGGAATGAAAAATGTATGAACCACGACGATTGCGCCATGCACCTGTCCGAATGGTAGGATTCTTTTTCTTAGCTTCCATCCAACTATAAATCGTTTCAATTGGTTCACTTTCGCCAAAGTTATGGCATTTCAAACAGTGGGTACATTTTTGGAACACCCTGTAGAATGTGGATAAAAGCGCAAAAGTGTCCAAACAAAGTCGTGTGGTGATGAAGCATTCTTTTGAATTTTTTAATTTAAATTGAATGTTGCAGGCCGGAACAATGTTCTGCTCGCGTCTGGAATGACGGTTAAAGCGACAGAGCTATACAACCATGGCGGAAAGACGAACGTCTACAATCTGATGTCCTACACAACCGGCAGTCAACCGACCGTAACACTCTCCTCGATCAGACCGTCCGACCAACGGAAACGATCGATTTGCAGTCCCTATCGACCGTTCTGCGGTCAATGTCCAAACGTACAGTTGGTGAATGGAGAGGTGAGGACTCTGAAAAATACTTAGAAGATTGATTCTGTACTGAGGATGACGCTTTCAGAGGCATTTCCTCTCGATTCCCCGTCACTACCCACTCTATCTGATCGGTTTGTTCGATCTGCACGGCGGTGGCACTTGTCAATCGATGAAGGCGACCGATATAAGTCTGCCGATGGCATTCATCCACACAGTGAGCACACCTTTATTACTTGTTTACTCACTTATTTATTCGTCGAGGTGCAAAGTTCATGCACTTGATGGTATTTCAAAAACAGCAGCGAGATGTTATAGATATATTCGCACAATCGCGCGCCACTGGCGTACACCCAATAGTGTTTCAAACGGAGTACAAAGCGTTTGGAACACCAAGCGGGCACGTGGTTAAGCATGGGATAGTGGTGCTATTGTGTTGCTCTGATTTATAAATCAACTATTAGCTTAAACAATTAGTAATCGGATATTTGGAGCAAAGACAGTACTCATTTGTCTTTGTTCTCGATGGAATAGCCGCAGCTACCGGATTTCGAGAACCAACACTAGATGGTGCTTCGAATAAGAGCACTCTCCTTATGAACATCCTGTAAGCCGCCGTCTCAGTGGCGTTGTGGTTAATGCACGAGCTCCGGTTAGGCGCCGGACGCGGGTTCGAATCCCGCCTCAGATACGATTTTTGCGATGAACCTAGTACCAACATTGCATCATCATATTCTAGTGTACATGATAGTAGCCCGCAAAAAAAGGGGTAATAGAACTAGAATTTCACGTTTATTGTAAAACGCTTCCAGCGTAACTGGTGCAATGCCGAATCTGGCTCGCCGGCTCAAGCCGTAATGTTACGTATGAGTGCTGGAAGTAAAAGCCTACGGACATAAGGAAAGTGTTAGGGATGCGCAAATGACCGTAGCAGTTGGGGAGAAGAGTCGTCGTCTCAGCGGCGTAGTGGTGAGTGCACGAGCCGCGATTAGGCGCGAGACGCGGGTTCGGATCCCGTCTGCGACGAAGCCAACATCACCATTAGAACATCATATCCTTTAAGCGTTCAAAGGATTGGTTGGCCAGATAGGAAGAGGAAGAACATGACTGAGACTAATCTGCGATTCGGACGGAATGAATTCCATCGCTATTGTAACAGCTAAGCACTTTTGCGAATGCGGTGGACCATTTTGTGCGACCTCTATCGATTGCTTTTTTACACGTGACCGGTGCCGTCATTAGCGGGAAATTTTTCACTTTGAATCCGTATGCTTGCAAATATCCACACAAAATAAATAAGTAAATAAATGTCGGATTACCTATGACTTGACCTAGTACAAAATGCATTTCTTAACCACATCATTGCGAGCCAGAAAATCGTCGCCATCTTACACGTAAAGTTATTGTCTGTTTTTGCATATTTCCTAAAGTGCGTATATTCTTCTCTCTGCTTGGGTCGAACAAGAAAGTTTTGCGTTTTACTATGAGTCGCACGTAGATATTGTACGCTCTCGGGAGTATTGCAGTGTCATTGTTTTATTAGTCATTACACG
This sequence comes from Nippostrongylus brasiliensis, assembly GCA_030553155.1. Classification (NCBI taxonomy): domain Eukaryota; kingdom Metazoa; phylum Nematoda; class Chromadorea; order Rhabditida; family Heligmosomidae; genus Nippostrongylus; species Nippostrongylus brasiliensis. The sequence goes on along the minus strand of CP130735.1, from coordinate 36,161,134 downwards.
GGACAACGCCATGTGTATAAATCAAGAAACATCCGACAATCAACAATTAAAACAAAAGTGACACTGAAGCGATTGGGAACACTGCTAGTAACGCTATTGATATTTAACAATAGTAATCAAACCACTCAAACAGCATAAAACTTGTCAAATTTTACGTAATCAAGTACTGTTCTAACGCGTTTTTGAACGCCTGAATTCCGCTCGGTAACCGTTTGGATCTACTGATTTGTAAATAGTCAGATCCCGTTCTGATAGTAAATAAGCGCCACTTATCACTATTGTTCTCTCTCTCTTCCTTCAGCCCCTATATGTTCCACCGTTTCAGGTGTGGACATTCAAGCAACGTTTCCCTGATCTGTTCTTGCTGAAGAATCTGGACTTCGGTGCGCTGTTGGTGGACTCGTGCTCATCTGGCAAACAGGCCATCGAGACGGTGGTGCGAGCCGAGACGCAGTGCTTCCGATTCACGCAGGCCGGCCGAAACATCACCATCGTGCCCGGATCGGTGTTCGGCTACGTTTCGGCGCTTCATGGCGACTCGCAAGAGGCCCTCAAGGGCTATTTCTCGTCGGGCGACGCCGCTGTGGCCCTGGTTGCCGCCGACTCCGACCCAACACCTCGACATGCGTTCACCGCTCTGCCAGGAGCCAGGAGTCAAGCGCTAGCGCTACTCAGATTCCTCAATCGAATGCACTGGCAGTTTGTCACCGTGGCGCTCAGTGAGCAGGTGTGATGGTTTTGACTTTTTTCTGAGTTTCAGTGGAAAAGGCAGAAAGTAAAGGGTACTCTATCGGCTTTTTGGCTGTGACAGTTTAATTATTTATCTATTCGATACGCACTTTGGCGTGGTATCTGTGAAAGTTAAGTGGGACACACAAACAGGAGAACACTAAATAACACAAACTAAAAAACAAAAGTCTGGTGGTTAGTTAGGGAACTAAAACGATTAATATAATAGAAATCTTGTTAGTGACATCATTTGAAATAGGTACTTTCTAAGTAGGCGAATCGTCCATGTAAAAATGTGCTGGAATTCCAGACCAGTAATAATTACCTTGCGGTATCGCGGCTAGAAGTTTGTACCAGGAAATATGCTAATTTCACAAAAGGAGAAAAGGGAGTGAGACAAAAAGAGTTCAAGAAAATGCAGAAGTAAGCCTTTCGTAATTTTGACCTACAACATGCAGCCAAGGGCGGGCCCGTATCAGAGGCTCATTTAAAGTGATAATGCACCCATTGGCGGTCTAGGAAGAAGGCCAACGGGTACTGAATTTATGTAGACATAATTTCTGAAGATGAATAGGAAAAAGTTCGTACTAGGCTACTCCTGTAGGTATATTATTATATAACTAGGTGAAAAGAATAGAGAGAGGGGAAATTGGACGATAAGTATGAGTAGTCAAGGTTCACGTGGTACATACATTCTCTGACCTTCCATATTGACGAAACAAATGTCTGCCAAAGTCCTACATTGAAAGAAAAAACGAGAAATGTTTGCGAATCTTTTTCCAGCATTTCAATTTGGAATGAACGAGTTTCGATCGCACAGCGGAATTATAACAGCAAATGAAAAAATATTGGACGAGTTATAACTCATTCCTTCTGCTCTGAATCTCTCACTGTCTTTCAGGATCCAGAATCTCTGTCCGCATTCCGTCACTTCGAACGCTTGGCACTGGATCGAGGAGTGTGTCTGGCAGAAGTGGTGAATATCGGTGGAGTTCGAGTGGACAATCTGCCTATCGGCACATCCACCAATGTTACTATTGTAAGTGGCCTGTTTTCATCTCGATTCTAAAATTTCTCTGACTAAAACCGTCCTTTAAGGTGTTCGCTACGGCTCGAGATGCTGCTGCCTATCTGGCGCTCACACTGCGCTCTCCAAGGAAGGTGGTGCATGTGATGATCGGTGACGCACATGACTGGTATCTCCACGATAAGGATATCCAGAAGAACTTCCAGGGGATCGTTTCCGTTCAACCAAAGGTATGTCAGAATTTCACTACACTTTCTTCACCATTGGATGGATCTCGTTTTTCTGATTTCAACCATAAAATTTTAGTCAGTAAAAATAATGTTAGAGAGCAAGGGGAACGGAGAAAGTAAAAACTGTTTGTCTAGTCTATATCGCGTTTTAGCCGATAGTCATTGACAGTACTTTTCTTTGGATTTGTTCGATTGTTTTTACCAAATTTTACCAACATCTACTTGAGCAAAATCGTTGACTGTTTTTTAACTTGCGAGTGCCAGTCACTGAACAACTCAGTTTTCTTCGCGTCCCCAATAGCTCTGGTTCCAATTTACCCAACACGGTACAAATGAAACACTTGGTTTGTCCGAGTAAGGATCGATCGCTCAATTGTGCGGGTGTCAGTAACGACTCTTACCACTACACTACGCACACCCGAACGAATGGTACAAAGGGAAATATGAATAAAGCCATCGTTGGGCCTCAAGAAGATATGGCTCTATAGGAATCTGACCACAGCAAACCTTGAATCCGTAGGAAATTAACCAAATTCTACTTTATTAAAGAGTGTTGCCAAAACTTACCAAATTATTCTAATATAGAAAGTTGGAGTTGCCTTCTATGAACCAATTAGTTTAGGACATTCTCCATCGTGACTTCCGCGAATGGATGGAGACGACGACACCGCTGACGCTGCCTGAGAACTGGTATTGGTCGTACATTGAGGATCGTTGGCAGTGTGCGCTCACGCAGAAGAGCAAGCTCACCTACGGAAAGATGTGCACCGGAGATGAGCTGCTTGACATCGACAGCCTCGGTTAGTTTCACCCGTTGACTCATCCCTTAGCTTTCATTACCTGCGGAGACCCAATGTGGGAGAGAATCAGTAAAATAAAGACAACGAAAGTAAATCCGTCTTACGGTTATTCAGTAGGTGTGTGGGCACGTAGAAACACGTAGAAGGAGTTTATTACGAAGATGGTCGATAAAATATGTGTGAGAGAATAAAATAACGACAACGGCAAAAAAGCAGCGGGAGGTGATCGGTAAAGGTAAAGGTAAAGGTGCTGGCGTTGATCAGTCCCTTGAGGACGCGCCGCCGCATTCGTGTTCAATTCAGAATCCTAGAGGCTTGGTAAACGCGTGTTCGGCATATACAATGACCTGCGGGGGCCAGCCGCTATACCAGGGCCTAAATTCATGACGGGTATCGGCACAGCATACCCGAGAATAAACCCGGTCGGCGCGATTATTTGCATTCATGAACGCGCCGCGGAGTTTATTTGGGGGATACCGCGGCTCTATTCCACTCCGCGACGCGTTCAAGAATGCGAATAATCGCGCCGATCGGCGTTTATTTTTGGGTATATTGTGCCGATACCCGTCACGAATTTAGGCCCAGGAGTGTCTTTACCTTCCCAGACAAGTTTAGTACCAATATACCCGGTCCCGGAGGGATGGAGGGCTTGGTTAGCCCGGGCCGGGATCGATCGCTCGACCGTGCGGGTGTAAGCAGCCCCTCTTACCACTGTACCACGCGGGCCCTATGATGATCGATACGATTAAAAATTCGCCCGAAATCCCTGCGGCCACCCATTCGCATCCCCTTTTATTTTTTGAGCGCGAGCCACTTGAAGAATGCTCTCCCATGATCGCGGGTGTCCGCAATATTACGTCTACCTGCCGGAGACTACTGAAGCGAACAAATGTTCGGAGAACGGAAGTAGAAAGAAAGGTGAAACAGTCGACAGGGTAGAACACCCAACTGCTAAACCTTCTCGCGAAAAAAACACCTTCCAAGGATGTTTCTCTAATGCAGCCTAGCTGCCTGGAATCTGTAACACCTCGATCTATTTCCAACACTTCGGCCATGCCTGGACAGAGGAAAAGGGCGCCTTTGGTTGTTTGAGAGCGCACTTCGTTCTAACCCGAAAATGTAATAGTAAAGATTTCATGAGTATAAGAACCTGGTAGTGCTTTCATTATTTTATGTGCCCTGACATGATATCACGTCTTCAGGAAGAATGACCAAGGCCGGCTATTTGTCCAGAGGAATCGAGCGGTTTCTCTTCGCCATGGACTCTGTCTACAGGGTGAGCTAGTTGGGTGATTGTCAAAATTGTGTACCAGTCATGAAATTCTGACTTCTAACAGATTTTCTTACATAGAGAACAAAAATATGTATGTGGATTTTCTAGAAGCTCTGCCCGGCTCAAACTGGATTGTGTCTGGACTTTTATGAGAACGGCCGTGAGCTGATTCTCGCCCAACTGAAGAAGACCACCGTCGAAGATGACGTCGATATCTACGAGTACTTGAACGTTGGGAAAGGTAGGTCCTATTCAGTCATGAGATCTTTTGGAGAGTTCGAGTGAAAAATACCGGCAGTTAAAGCTTCCATTCAACTGAAATGCCTCGATTCAGACCTTTATGCCTACCGTACCATCGGCAACTGGTCGCTGTCCGGAGGTCTGCGACTGCACTCGCTCTATCGCAGCTTTTTCAACGGACCGGTTGAGTCAAAATGTCAGCCGCCAATGTGCAAGTGCTTCCTTGATGGCGATTTCTTCCAGGTGATCACTTTGCAAAGAAATCCATAATCGATTAACTGCATATATTTCAACATTACAGAGACCATTGGACTCGTTCGTGCTTCCGTCTGAGCAAGTGGATACAGACAGAAGTACCGGATCGTATGTGAGAAGGCAACCAGCTTTCGGTGGCGAGCGGATCGCTTACCAATCGGTCAGTTCTCATAACTATGTACATACCGAAAAAAATGTTATGTTATGTTTATTACGACACTTAAGGTGACCGTTAGATAATGAACAGTGAACAACAATAGAACAGAACATACAACATTCATGATGAAATCCGGTCAAACAACCTGGCTAAAAACGCATGTGATTCGCTACGGCCTCAGAAGTCTAGCGGCTATTCTACGTTTGAAATAATTTAGCGACATCTTGGAAGGGCAAGTTTTGATCACTCTCAAATATAGTGAGCCTGCTTGATTTGTGAAGAAGTTTCTGCGCACTGAAGTTGTAGCTCGACGAAAAGTTATTTTGTTGCTACTGCCACGCGTAATAGAGGAAGTAAGAGTGAAAAATTGACCTGCTCTCAACCTCATCAGTTCGTGAATGATTTACATACAGAAACCTCAAAATCATTTGTAAGGGGAATACACCCAGGCCAAGCAAGAGTAGTCACTTTCCGCCGATATTGGGAGTCTTGTCCTAGGGTCTAGCTGGTCATGGTTTCGAAAAGGCAATTTACCTTAGGTGTGAGCGGGTCCACATTTTGCCCACCACCAGCACCGTGACTCGGTAGACCACCTTTGCTCCACCAAAAGGCTAGTGTTGCCTGAGGTTCGCGCTATGCGCTCCTATGGACTCCTTTTTCTTCGCTCTGGTCCATTTCTATAAAAAAAGGCCGTTCATGCGAGTGTTCTCCAAAATCTTTATCGACTGTCCACGACAAAAGCAGAAAGCTTGTAGTAGGCGTGATGGCTGTTTTGGTCCACACCTTAACAAACACATATTCTATTGTGTTATAATACCAAGGTCAAAAAAATGTGAAAGGTTAAGAGCTCATTTCATCCCTTCAGCTCAGACGAGCAATGAAAAAGATTATAAGAGTCCCCGAGACTCATCAGTAAGTAAGCGGGACTCATGAAAAAAAGGAAAAGAAAAATTTGAAAACCCCAAACCACCAGGAAAGTTCAAACCACTGAAAATAAGAAATCAAACCGACCTGATTTGTATAGAGTTCGCTATAACAATAGCCCAATCAAATCAATTAAACTAAAACAGGATTCATTTATTGGTTACCCTTCAGTATTCAACATCACAAACGCTACTATTGTTTTCATGGGGCTACAAATTCTCATCCCGAACTCCTCTCACTACTACCTCGATCTCTGCCTTATATTTCTTGAAGGCTGCGGTTCAACATTATTTTACCATACTGTCTTTTTATCTTTGAAAATGGCAAGGGTATGCCTGTGCTGGATGTATTATATTATACATACTCTGTCTCACTTTGGCACACGTAATAATGCATTATAAATAAGTAAAAATTTCAGATCTTCGAACATTTGACCGCAGGACAATGGCGTCAGTACCCGCACAATTACGTACTGCTCGCCTTCGTTTCAGTTCTTGCCGTCATAGCAATCGCGGTGCTCGTTCTCGGTTCGATTTTTTGCCGTTTGCGTTTCATATTCCTTCTACTTTTAAATGCTCTTTAATGTTTTTTTTAGTGTTGGTGAAGCTTTATCTACGAGTTGTGAAAGGCAACCAGTCACTAGGAATCTCGCTCTTGGTCGGTATCATCACGCTCTACATCACTGCCTACTTCTTCGTTTTTGATGCCACTGATTTGGTTAGTCAAACGTTCAGTTTTATTCTTCAAATTTTTTGTTTAGAGTGTTAATTGTCGTTGTTAGTAGCGATCGTTAGTTAGGTAGTTGATGTATGCAAACTCAGTCTATCCAACTGCTAATTAAACCAACAAAAAGAATATATGCTTAACAAGAGAAGAAAATGGAAAAACCAAAGTAACAGTTCTCAGATAATAATGAAATAGGCCAGACGGGTTCAAATCCGCATGAGCCACTATCATTGCGACAATGCTATCGGTACAAGCACTACATTACCGGACGCGCTGCAACGATAAAACGGCGGTAGCGGCGCTTCGAAGCGCCGAAACCCGCCGTTTTTTAGTAACTTCTTTAAAATTGATTTATTCGCAAAATCAGTATATATTCGAGCTCAGCAGCTTGAGATCTATTTCTACACATACACTTTTCCCAAATTTATGGAAGTTGTTTCCAGTTTTCAGTCGATTTTTTTACCCCTCGATTTTCGGGTCCCGTTGCCGTTGCACCGACTAGGTTCCGCCCCCCCCTTGCCGCTTATAAATATGCGGTGCGTCCGTTCTTAACGTCCTAAGCTAGCAATAAGAGTCCCCACGGGGTGACCCGAAGAAGCCACCACGCGGGACCCCCTGATGGCATTTCGGCACTCCGTAGCGTCGCTATCGCCGTTTTATCGTTGCGGCGCGTCCGGTACTGTACATCTACTTCCAGAGAGAGATCAACTCTCCAATTACGGTTTTGAAAAGTAGAATACCTACGATGAGCTCTATTGGAAGACCAAGAAAAGTTCTAAGATTCCTAGAAAATTTGCGTGTCGCAGACGAGGACTCTGTAGACTGTTTGAGAATACACATATGAATACACATAACATATTTATTTATCCATTACCAATCAAACAAATGATTCCACGGTCCACCAATGTCGTGATAACAGTAACTATAATCGGTAACCAAGGTTGATGAGTTGGCTTTTTATTTTATAATCAACAACATGAATGAATGACATTTAGGTGTGTCGACTACGTGTCGTGATGCACGGTTTCGGTTACTCGTTGTGTTTCGGAGTAATGATCGCCAAAGCTACACAGCTTCGAAACGCCGAGACGCTCGGATTCGGCAACGTGGTCCACATCTCGTTCTGGAACTACTGGCTGCTTTTGTTCTTCATTATTGGAGTGCAAATCGCTCTCAACACCAGGTGCGACTCAGAATCTGGAAGTACTCGGTCGAATCAGACGATATCTAGCGCTTTCAGATGGTTTGCCGAACCGTTCATGTCCACTTTGGCGGTGACGGATTCGCATTCGGAGATGATCTGCACACTCGGAAAGGACGAGTTTGTCCTCGCTAACATCTACGTGATCATCTTGCTGTTCCTCGCGTTGTTCATTAACACCATCAACAGAAATATCAAGAGGAATTATAAGGTCGGATCGAATAGTCCATGCGCAGTAAAAGAACATTTTAAAGCGAATCTTCCAGGAAACGAAGTGGTTGTTCGTGGCGTCACTGTTGTGCACTCTGGTGTTTTTGTGTTGGATTGTCGCCTACTTCATTGTGCCGAACGAGCTTAAGGTGAGCTACACGGTTGTCGTCGTTAATTTAAATTTCCAAAAAGGCCAATGGATGGCTACAACTCTATGTCGCCTATGGCTGCTTATTTATTCATTTATTTATTTATTCAAAATATTGGTAACGTAACTAGCACCAATAGAACAAAGATGAAAAAACAGCACCGATAAAAGGAGACAGTGCAATACACAGATGCTTTTAATGGAGACAAGAGTGCTCGGTTCGATCCCAGGTGCCTCAACAAAATACAGGGTAGCTAAAAGAGGGCAGCTGCTAGGTGCAAGAGAGCAACCAACAAGTCATGCGCAGGAGTAAACTGCAAGGCTCAATTTGAGAAGCAAGAGATAAGCATAATCGATGTGTGGGATAGGGATACTCTCTACAGCATGAAGCTGTATCCATTTAGACTCTTTCTAGCGTTCAGTTGTGAGCCGTCACAAGAAAAACAAATACAGCATGTGACAACTAGAAACTCCGATATTGACTGCTAAAGGTTCTCCTTTCAACACATATCGTCGAACTGGACAGATTAGAGGTCATTAAAGTCACGAGTTTTTTTAAAGCTATAACTGCGGTGGTACATACGCATCAGTTTGGAGCTCAGAACCGATACTGATAAAATATTTATTGACACGAAGTGGCGTTTCAACGAATATCGCCTTCGTCGAAGTCTGAAAATACAAGCATACACAAAGACTGTTAGGACAAACATCGCCGTGATATTTTCGGAAATTTTGATCCCATGAACCACAAACCTTTCGAGAAACTATGCAGACTAGAATAACTCCCCGTTAGAAGACAGAGGACACCAAAACAATTTATGACGCAAGGCTTATGTATGGGGTGAGCTCTCTTGCTAAATAGACGCATTCGCCCCTACAATTCAACCTCAAGTGATTCCAGGGCCCAGATTCATGAACGGACAAGCGGTCCCCGAAATCTCGTCGGCGATAAACCCGCTCGATACCGCGAGTTTGCGGTCTCTTATGACTCGTGAAGGTCACGGTTTCGGAGACCGCGACTATATTGTGACAATCGATACGCCCAATTTTGTGTCGACGGCCTATCGCTCGCAGTGAGTGCGAGTACGGCACTTACGCCATAACCCGTCGAGGTCTCTCAAACCCTGCCTCATCGCGAGGTGTGGTAGACCCGCTATAAACCCCGGTTAAGCCCCCACGAGCAATCACGAGTCTCGGTTTGCGCGCCGTTCCCGGTACATATCGGGGTTTATTAAGGGTTTACCAATGATGAATCTGGGCCCAGAATCCCTCGAGGGTACTGCGGTCAGGCTGTAATAGCAGTGCTGTTTCAGGAGACGGTCATTGTTGTGGAGCTCATCTGTTGTGCTTCTGTACTGCTCGGCTTGTTGTTTGGACCGAAAATTTATATCCTCCTCTCCTACGAGCCGGTGGTCGTCGAGTATAAGGATAACCATGCAACTCAGATGGATCTGTTCGAGAAAGGTGAGCGAGTTTCATGGTAATCTCGCAGCTCTGACATCAATATTCTGCCTTAGATGACGACTTGCCATCTGTTCGCGCTGTGTCACCTGCCAGTAGTAGCGGATCGTCCACAAGGACAACCGCATCTATCCATAACAACTCTCGACCGCCCTCTACCAGCAACCCTCGTGAGCAAGAGGTAAATCAAACCTATGTGGTTAATGCGATTAAATCTAAATAATCGTTTTCATCTCTGGAGTCGCCCATCTTCCACACGGTCATGAGGAAAAAGAACAGAATTCGTCGATCGCAGAGCGGCCATGAAACCCAGGTGAGTATTTCCACGCAACTTACGGAACTCGTTAAAAGTTTCGACTCCACTGACCGAGCCTAGGTCAAAAAATTGTTCTCCTAGAAACTTCGCCTAAGGGGTTATTTGGGGCGCTGATCACTAATCTGATCATGCGTTTTTTGAATTTCGGCCGAGGACCACCCATGTCGTTTGCAAGTCTAGCGCGGTGGTCCAGCTAGGAGCACTGATTTGGTTCAGACTTCGTACCGGGTGGTTATTTTGCATGCTGTTAACGATTCCGAAAATTGGCCGAAACATCAGTTTGGCTCAAACTTTGTCTAGGTATGCGATTTGGGGTGCTTATAAAGAATATGATAGACATTTACCCGATTTAGATCGATTTCCGCAGATTAAGGTAAGCATTCCTCCGCACTATCACCCAGGCCTTGCACCCACGCAATCGTAACTCACCTTAACCTATTCGTAACGGCGGAAATTTGGCGAAGTTCAATATTTTAATCGCAATCAGCAGTATCCTAGCCGGTCGAAGTTTGACCTCAGTTGGATCTTTGATCTTCGACAGGACGTGTGTGGTCCTCGGCAGAATTCCCTAAGTGATCTTTGTAGATGAAGGTTACTGCGAAAATTAATTTTTTGACCTGATCCCGGTCGCTGAAGTCGAAACTTCCGCCAAGTGCCCTGAATATACCAGTTCCCGAGGAAGCTCCTTGTTCCGTTTGAACAGGGCAGAACTTGGTTGACTGCTAAACAGCTTTTCGTTTGAAAATAAACTACATGCACTCTTGGAAGTAGTGGCTTCTGTACCGTTTTCATGGGATTTCCGTCTTCGCTTTTGGATTATTTGGATTATCTTTGGATTATCGAAATTATTTCAGGCTCGTGCGCATCCGGAAATTGCCGTCGTTTACAATCCATCGTCTACGTCGACTCCAGGCCTGAAGAAGCCCACCATTATCCACTAACGTATAAGCGGCTAGGCCATTCACTCCACTCTAATTGTACATATCTTTTTCGTAGACGCAGCCGAACCGCGTTTGCGCGACAACTGCCTCCACGTCGTCTGTGGTGCGCAGTGTTTTGACGGGCGTTTCAGTTCGAACCATTTTCAAGTCTCATATGTTTGTATAGAAATGTAGTCTTCATCACTCATCGTCATCCTGCTCCAAACTCCACGTCTCTGCCTTACTCTCGGGATCATTGTCGTTATGTTCGTTGATGTTAATTTCGTAAATGATTCGCTCAATCTTCAATCGCTTGCAGGGTACTCTCCGCAACGGCTCAGTTCGTTAGCGGTGTAAGCAACAAACCTCCTAAACTTGGTTGGAGCACGTGTCACGCTTTACACATTCTTACAGTAATTAGCAGCTGTGCTGATATTGATAGAAGAATATTAAAAGGGCGGTAAAAATGAAAATTAACAAGTGAATTAAATAGAGAAGGTGCGAGAACGTGGATGCGCCGCAAGCAGCAATACAGCGCACAGAACAAAGTGTTGACCACTATTGGGGATAATGGACACCGTAAGTGAGCGAGAAAAACGTCAAGAAGAAAAATTAACATGGAATGTCTTCCCGACGTTCAGACATAACCACATAGGGGTCAGGTAACTAAACATTTATATTGCCACGCAACAAAGGTAAAGGTAAGGGTGTCGGCGTTGATCAGTCCCTGAAGGACGCACCGCCGTATTCGTGTTCCATTCAGTATCGTAGAGGCTTGCTGAATGCGTATTTGGCCCATACAACGACCTGCGGGGGCCAGCCGCTATACCATGTCAGTGTTTTCACCTTCTCAGAAAAGTCTGGTACCAATTTACCCGACTATGGAGAGATTGAGACTTGGTTGGCCCGGACGAGGATCGAGCGACCGTGCGGGTGTCAGCAGCCCCTCTTACCACATGCCACGAAATAACGTTGCACAAACAGCAAAAGAGCACACAGCTGCCCTATGCATACCATGAATAGGAACTATTAGGTTGAGTCATAAGTAATCAGACATTTCTGCATGTGCCCGAGTTCCGACAATGAAGCCACCTTCTAATATGTGAAGGTACCATTCAATAGAGGGAGAAAAGCGCTACAGTACTTTCCAACACGTTCCCTTTGGTGACGTTGTTACTTCGTTACAAAGGCTCCGGAATTGCAAATGTCCGATTATGCACCTACGACTCAGCCTAATAGTAAATGTGAGTGTTTTGAAGTGACAACCATGTACTCATTATAATTGATTTCACACGATAGGTACTTTATCGAGAACAACATGCATGACAGAAAATAACAAGAATAAGGACACGTTGGTTCAAAACAACTATGGTATCAATATTGTCACTCATGTACCAAAAGTTTGAGAGAGATGAAATTAGTGCACTTCTACATATTATAAATGACAAACCATATGGTTAAGCTCATGATGAGGATGCAGTGTGGGTAAACTCTGCACCTATGTAGCCTGCAGGCCTTTAGTTAGCTTGACGCCATTTTTTGTAGGTGGCGTTTAGAGCAGAAATAGGACAAAAATATTAAATATTAAATATGAATTATTAAATAATTAAGATAAATAAGAAGTTACATAAGAAAGAAAGGAGTGGAGGTGTCAAGAAATGTAGTGTAAGAAATGTAGTGTTCTTTTTAGTGCAATTCCTTTCTTCGCTTTGTTTCGTCAGTTCCGTTACTAATTCTGGTTGTATTGCACATACAAATGGATTTAAGGATGACTGAATAAATAAATAAATAAATAAACAAATGAGTAAATAAATAAACTAATAAATAAATAAATAAATAAGTAGAGTACAACTGGCCGTGGCATTATAAACCCTGCCATTTAGGAGCCGCCAACCGATGGTGTGGTACTATCGGGGTAAGGCTAGAGAATTGGTAGAAAACCACCAGGCTAGAGAATATGGTTCCAGAACTGTCCTGTGTGAAGCACCACCGTGGAGTTGCTGGTTTCTTGAAAATGGGCGCGAGGTAGTTATTGACATTTATACGGCACATGTTGCGGCGGTTTGCACTTCTCCAAAGCCTGAAAGGAAATAAATCTAACAGTGACCTCTCGATCCATGATTTTCTCAATCATATCGGAAATGGTGAACAAGCGAACACCCACAGAATGGAAGGAAATGACAAACAACCCCAATTAACCATGGACAGCCACACGATCAGGACAGTACTGACACAAGGGGTATCAGACGAGATCGTAAAGGTAAAGGTAAAGGTGTCGGCACTAATAAGTCCACTGAGGACGCGCCGCCACATTGCTGCTCCGTTCAGAATCGCAGAGGCCTGTTGGATGCGTATTAGGCCTTTACAATGACTTGCGGTGTCCAGCCGCTGCACCAAGTCAGTGTTTCCTTCCTCCCCAGAAAAAATCTATTACCATTTTACCGCACCCCAGTTTGATGGAATGTTTGCTCAGTCCTAGATCGATCTCTCTATAGTGCGTGTGTCAGCAGTGATATCGTAAACTGACTACAAATTTTATAGATTTCCTGACAAGAAAAACTATACACATGCTGAAGTAACCAAGAAACAATTGCTTAGTATCACGATTAGTTAAAGGAACAACTAACATTAAGAGGAACACGAACATATTTTGTAAAATCTACAACGCATCCCATCACATTTTTTAACTTTCATAGCTCTCCCACATAGGAATGCGAGCGCCCCGCGAGAACAACATCAAAATCATCTGACAGCATAGGTTGGCAACAGAACTGACGAAATGTTCAGTGGAACTAATTGACAATGAAAACAATAATTCACAACGACGTTGATGATTCCAGTCATCCGCTGTTTCCTATTCAGTTTACATCAAAAACAAATCCTATATCAAAAAGGGTAGAAATAATGCACAAGTGTTTCCTGTACCGCAACATATAGGGCATAAGAGGGGAAAGGTTACCGCAACTTGAGCGTCCTTTGCGAATCTTAAGAGCTATTCCATGTCGTCTTCGTCCATTTGTGCCTTCATTGCCTTTAACGCTGCACCTTCGTTGTAGTGCAGCTTTCTTTTCTTCGCAAATTCTCGCTTGTGAGCTAACTGTTGCTAGTCGAGCTTACGTCCTGAGCTCCCGAGTTATCTACAGGCATTTCTATAGGAATATTTCCAGACAAGGACAGCCCCTTTTACGTGATAGGTCTCGTCATTACGTAAGCTGGGACGGCGTGAAGAGTGGAGATGTGCTCGAACGATGTACTTCGTGCATCCCTGCACAAGTGTTTTGAAAAGGGCAGTTCAATGAGGGGTAGGATGTTTTTCCCCGGCATCGTGAATTCTCAATGTTAAACGAGTTCACTAAGCGTACATGTGAACGCGGAAAAATAGGCACCGGCACCCGCCATCCTTTGCCACTCGTGACAGTGAAGAGATTAACTTGTAGTGGCCTACAAACAAAGGGAAACGTAACAACACTGCAGATTTTCATCGCCTTCCGGATGTTCTCTCTTCTGCTTTATGAAAGGCTGTTTAGGTGTTTATTGGATTTGCTTGGTTTTGAGGAGAGATCCAAAGGCTCGGAGAAAGTCATACGCTACTGCCAACAAGCTTGATGCCTTAAAATTCAGCTCAACTCATGCAACTACGGCTGCAGCCTCTCATTTCAAAGTCGACGCGCGAGTGATTCGAAGGTGGAAGAAAGAAAAGGAAAGTCTGCTCAAGCTGCCATCAGCCATGCTATTAGGTTGGTGCAGAAGTTCTCGGACATTTGGGATACAAAACAGTTCATTTTATATTATCTGAGCAATAGCAAGGAGTCATTTGAAGTAGGCACCGTTAATAGCAATGGTCTTCTCTTCTCTATAACATTTTTTTGACTGAAGCCGAAAATACCGGGGAAATCCTCTTTAAATTCAAGAAGTCGCAAATGTCCGAAAACTTTTGCACCAACCTAATGTTCTTTTTCTGAGGTTTGAGCGCGCCGCTCGCTTTGTTGATGGCAGGTTGAGCAGATTTTCCGCGCGCTAAAACCTCAGAAAAAGAACAATATATCAGATATGGTACAGCATATCGATAGGCTAACACCGATCAATATACCGCGCCACAGCGCCAACAAGCCGGACTTATCTGCGACTTCAGGGTAACTCTGGATAAGCTCTAAGCTGACTCGGGACGGTTTGACACACGTCACTTTCTGGGGACCGGGGAGGTATGGCTTCTACTCTGCTCTGACGTAGATGAAATTGTGCGACGTAGAACCGCAGCAGTAATGAAGTAATAGACGGCATTGTAGGATTCAAAACGTAGGGAAATAACTCAGAACAACATCTAGTTTTTTGTTATGTGGCACTATCGATCGTATTAACATCGGGTTGTTACATCATGACATCACGTCAACGGTACGGTGTCATCACCCGTGCAGCGTAAATAAGAGTCCATGGGAACATGAAGGAAGCTCGGTGAGCGAAATATCACAGCTATCGTGAGCGGTGCATGCGTGGATGGTACACTTGGGAATGCAGGCCTCAATGCGTCCACCGTGGTTGGCCGCATTGTAGGCCGTGGTAGACGTAGCAATTTTGCTCGCCAATCGGGTATATTTCGGGCTACATACAGTAGCGGTCAAAAAGATGTGTCACCATACATTTTCAAGTAGATTGCTCAAATCGAAACGAATGTCAATTCAATTGATTGTTCTGACAACTTCACTTGAAAATATATCGAAACTTACACTTGTTATGAATTCCAGATTCTTTAAAAATATTTTTTAGTGATTTTCATATGCTATTTTACCCAAAAGTATGTTAAAAACAGTTGTGCTAGGATCCGATCAGAGACGATATTCTGATAGAGCATGATCTAGTTATTGTTCGTCACGCTGACGACAATACGATCCACGGATAGATCGGACGTTGTCTGCCGTTTAGGGCAATCCGAGCCACCGGTTGGTCGGACTCTTTCGTAGCCTCGTTTCCGCCGACTTTTGACAAACTGACAGTTTTTTGGTAACGAACGTAATACTATTAGCCCAAAGGTGCTGTAAACCTTGTGCTTCTCTGAAATATGTCTTCATAGCACATTTATTAACATTGCAAACAAAGCTGTTTTGGCACTATTGAAGGGATTCCGTCTTCCGGATTCCGTCTAGGAATCCGGAAGACGGAATCCCTTCTGCCAACCGTCGTCAAACGTCACATCTGGGGTCATCGAGGACGCTGCATCCATCAGATGTCCGTTTCTCGAATTGCGACCGAGGGCGACCCACGTCGTAAACAAAGGTGGTCCAATCCAATCGATGCCACCGACTTGACCTCGGCTATCGGAACTTCGATCATAGGTTCTCCAGGGCGTTTAACACGATGGCGATGTCCGTTTGTATGGACGAGGACGTATTATGTTGAAAACAGTGTTCCTGGAACAATCCCACACACCCGTGGGTCGTATTTGCAGCGGGCGAAAGCGCGCGAAAACGCGAGAGAGGTGTGGTGTTCAATGTGTTAAGTGTGTTCGCTTCACCACCCAGGCAAGAACGCAATCTATAATACTTTGAGACGATAACAGTCAAATTGAACTTCTTAGGGAGTAATTCAAAAACGACATATTTGAAGTAATAAACTTGGTTGTGGTCCTCAGGAAGTTGCTAACTTTATTAGCATTCGTTGCAATGAAAGAGTCCTAAGGGAGTCGTATATGTAGAAGTGACAGTAGTATTTCATCTGTGTTCAAATGGAATGAAGGAGAAGTAATTGTGAAAGTGTTGCTGAATTGAAAAGTTCTCTAAGACCTAATATTATAGACAATTAAGGAGTCAATAACAGCGTCGCTCCCTTTGGATGGCTATTATTTCTACATCAAGGAGCATGCTATTGTTGTAGTTTTTACTTCCCCAATTATATATAATTCATAAACGACCGGCTGGTTCTACTTAGCCTTTCGTTGTCTGAAAAAGCAGCCGCGATTTGAAAGAAGTCGTTCATCTTCACCTTGAATACGTAGAAGAGCTTCACTTCTACTTTCAGGTGGCGGGTGATAGCTTTCTCCTCAGGGAAAGCGGTGCTGTAGTTGTTGAGATACTCCGTTACCTCCTGGTTTTTGATAATAGTATTGATGCTGTGATTCTTTTTCGACTTAAATCATCCTGATTCATAATCAAACATCGCATCATCATCGCTCAGGATCCATCACGTTGGTTGGTTCTTTACCATGCGAGTGGTTTCTCTAAACCTTTTCCTGCACAGCTTGAACGTACGGACACTGGATTCAATGCCTCAACTTCATTATGAAACTCTTCGTTTTCTAACCTTCTTATGTACCTTTACTATATGTTCCGTCTTCATTCAACATGTGAGTCCAAGCGCAACGTCCGGTCGCATCTTTGTCTAGCAGTCATCATCCACATTGCCGGCATACGTGTACTCCTGCCACATTAGCCATTCCTGAAGGATGACGTTGTAGTTAATGCACAGTACCGGATAGGTTGAGACGCGGGTTCGAATCCCCCCTCAGATGCGATTTTTGCGACAAACCTAGCACCACCATTACAACATTGTATTCTAGTATACAGGATAGTAAAAGGTAACGGTAAAGGTGCCGGCGTTGATCAGTCCCCTGAGGACGCGCCACCGCATTTGTGTTCCATTCAAGTCGTAGAGAGGCATAGTGAATGCGCATTTAGCCTATACAATGACCTGCGGGGGCAAACCGCTATATCAGGTCAGTGTCTTTACCTTCCCAAACAAGTCTGGTACCAATCTACCCGACCCCGGAGGGATGGAGGGACTGGTTAGCCTGGGCCGGGGTCGATCGCTCGACCGTGCAGGTGACAGCGCCTGTTACCACTGTACCACGCGGGCCCTATACAGGATAAAAACAGAGAAAAATGCGGTAATAAAACTAGAATTTCACGTTTATTGTGAAACGCTTTCAGCTCAACTGGTGCAATGCCGAATCTGGCTCGCCTGTTCAAGCCGTCATTACGGATGAGTGCTGGAGGTAAAGGCCTTCGGGCTTAAGAAAGGTGTTAGTGGAATAGCGGAGTGGTTAATGCACGGTCAGGGGTGAGGCGAGGGTTCGAACTCCGCCTTAGATGCGATTTTTGCGATGAACTTAGCACCACCATTACAACTCTCTTGAAAGAGCCTTGTTCTTGTCAAGTTTAACGAACACATCAGTCCAAGTTGCAGGTGGTTCCCATGAGGCCGGGTTACATCATAGGGCAGTCATTCCACTGCTTACTGTCTTCTCTTCTCAGTATATGATGCGGAAGAGTTTGAAGACTCGTCGCTCGAACAGATGAGCGCGGATGGCAGCGACCCACATTGGGTGGCGTTTTGAGAGGATCGTAAGCTCACCAAGCAGCTCTAATTCTTCTGCTGAGTTTTCCATTCATGTTGTTGTCCATGTTCCATGAAACATTGTAGTTTGAAGTCAGATGTGCTAATTTCTTCAAAACAAATGAAGTATCCGACCAAACGCCCAAGTATGCTTTGTTCAACAATTTGTTTGTCGTAGAAATCTGCAAAGGAACGTTCGCTACGCAAAAGACGCAATGCGCCTCCAGATCAGTTCGTCTACAGTATAATCAGAGACTTCAGAAATAAGACATCAGAAATTCGGCAGATCCCTCTTCCTTAAGCCTATGCAATCAGAGCACCTGAACTAAAAAACTACTCAGTGTCCGTGCTGAATTTAGCTGTTTACATAGTGTGTTTTCCTGTTAGTTGCTGTGCAGACACAGCTGCCATAAATCCATCCCGTTACTGCTACTTTGATTGTCACAATGACGCATATTTGCCGTCGAGACCTATTCACCGTACAAGTCTAATCTTCAGTCTAATCTTGTGTTGTTCGTCCTGAGAGAATAAGTTTGAATTTTTACGACCAGTATATTACGGACAATATTTCACTCCACTTAGGAATGCTTTTCGTTTCATTTCATTTCATTTATTGACGCGAGCTTTTGCCCACGTAAAAAACAGCATATGAATACCAACAACACCAACGTATTCCAGACAGGCCAAAGGAACACTTGCAATCAGGCCGGTGCCGTCATTATATCCGGGAACAATTATAACGTCAAATATTTTTAACTACTCTCTTGAAACTAATCAAGCTTTTTGGAAACTGCACCTTTTTATTTAACTTAGCATACTCCAATCCTGTACGTACTGTGAAGGAGCTGCGACGCTGAGAACACTTAGATGATTCTATAATATGTGAAGCCTGCTCGGCCCTCCTCTAGTACGAGATTGCATCAATTTAAAAAAAAATTCTGCCTTAATTCTTCCTTCATTCTCATTATCTTCTAGATGCTCTCGAAACTGATTAGGGTATATTTAAATCGTTCAACAGAAAATTCCGCTCTTTTCTACAGTCTTTCCATCCAAAATAGCGATGAGGCACGCGAACTCGCACCCAGTGCTGATTCCAACTTTATTGGCACTTTTTCTTACTTTCCTCCATTTGCGACACAATTTCTCCGAATGCCGTTGTTCAAGAGTACATTGAAAATTGTATTTAGCTTTGAGTCACGGTCGCTTACATAGTAATTATTGAATATGCTCAGCTATTTGGTGCCGCGTAAAGGGCAGAGAAATTAACTCTAGACTAGATAAGACCGGATTTCCATTATCATTAGACACGTTCGAAAGTGCTGAAGGCCTCTTTTGTCGTGTGTAGTTGTTGTAAACGCGCTCTCTTTCGTTTGATGGCAATGATATACTAAATGAAGTCTTGTGTCGTATCGCCGACACGTTTCGTTTTTGTTCGTGGTCTTTTCTGAGTTGAGCTCCTGCATTCTGGCCACCCTTAAGGCTCCGTGTGGTGCAGTGTTAAGAGCCGCTACTGATATCTTCACGGTCGAACGATTGATCCTGACCTGCGCTAACCAAGTCTTCCATCCCTCCGGGGTCGGGAAATTGGTACCAGACTTGTCTGGGAAAGCAAAGACACTGACTTGATATACAGTAGCGGTCAAAAAGATATGTCACTTTCCATTTTTATGCACAAATACCTCAAATCGAAAAGAATCTGATACCAATCGATAGTTCTCATGACTGTTCCGCTGAGTCATGAGAACTATCGATTGGTATCAGATTCTTTTAGATTTGAGGTATTTGTGCATCAAAATGGAAAGTGACATATCATTTTGACCGCTACTGTAGGTCCCCGCAAGTCATTATACAGGCCAAATACGCATTCACCATGACTCTAAGATGATGAATCGATCACGAAGGTGTCGCCGAGTCCTTCGGGGACTGATCAACGCCGACACCTTTACCTTTTACCTTTTATCCTGGCCTATTGAACAGACTTCGTGCTTGCAGTCATCATAATAAGAGTGTGAAGGAAGTTTATCCGAGTATTAACATTTGGGGATAATAAGAACTATATCGAAGGCGTGACTGAAGGACGTGTTTTCGCCCGCGGCTACAGATGAATTCCAAAAAAAACAGCCTTTCACACAGGTGTGTCTTACTGTGTCGGTATTGTACATACTAGTGTCCCGTAATGGAGTGATGGAATAGCACCAGTTCTACGAAACGTAATTTTAACACAATAGCGAACCAGCGTGGCGAGCGACGTTTTCACCACATTTGGTGACAACGTTTTTCCAATAGTTGAGCAGAGGCCTTAACCCGTTCTCCCTGGAAGAAGTTGGACTGCTGCCGATCTATTCGCAGACTGTGGTCTGAACCGCTTGACGCTGCAAGTCCATTTTTCTTTGGAACGTGAGCAATGCTTCTGATTGTTGCACACGGATGAATGCATTACGATTTCGATGGACTCTCCGCCATCGTTTCTCATCATCTTTTCGATCGATGCAGTTGCGCCTTAGACCTGTGGTATACTCCGGCGACGTTTCCGTCGCAGCGGAGCTAAAAAAGCATGGTTCCCTTCTGTACAGCACTGCAGCTGGGTTTTTTGTATGCTGCTGTGTGCGGGGACTAGGAGCGGTGATGTCCGACCATCGCAGCTGGCGCCGACTGATCGCAGCACACTGCGCTGCGGCTCCTGCCACAGTACTGTCCTGAAAAGATCTGCACCATCCTTTTTGCCCTTGCGATAAACTATCCAAGTCCCCACCCACAGCAACATACCAAGAACCCAGCTGCAGTGCTGTATAGAGGGGAGCCATGCATTTTTAGCTCCGCTGACGTGCCCGTTGCCGAGGTATACCATAGAAGCTGCCGAAGTATACCATAGCTCCGCTGTGACGGGCCCGTTGCTGAAGTATACCAGATTGGAAACGTAAGCTGCTCGAGAAGCTCGGGTACTATCCGTGTAATCATGATTACATGGATAGTACCCGAGCTTCTCGAGCAGCTTACGTTTCCAATCTGGTATATCCCTAATGGACCAATCTGCTGTAGTTGTTTGCCCATCTGGTAAAAGCGCGCAGTGAGCGACACCGCAGTTTCAAACCAACGTGGACGCCAAATCTTCCTCCCGCGTGCGGTCGTAAGGTGATCTACCCGATTTTCCAACGCATTTATTGCACGATTGGCACGCTATGAGGAGTTCTCTTCCTAATCTTTCCTCTCCCAAATCGTTATCCTCTTCAATAGTTCACAATGATCTGTCAATCAATGTGCTTTCATGCTGACTCCAAGTTTCGAAACTTTGTGCGATAGTGGACAAGCCATTTATTTTTGATCTCCATCCCTATTCACGCCCCATCATCCACACAGTGTGGCAGCACTGCGTATGCTCTCGCCGCGACGACCTCCAACTATCCATAATCCTGCTCATACACTCTTTATTCTTTCCCGATTGCCGTAGAATTCTGTTCTAATATTCTATTGTTCTGAACTTCTCGCATTTATTCTTTCCCGGTTGGCGTAGAATTCTGATCTAGTATTCTATTGTTCTGAACTTCTCGCACTTCTGAACCGCTTCGTGTGGTTCGTCACCTTGGTTAAAACCGGATGCGCCAGTTTTTTGATTCGCCCAACGTAACTTAGTAAATTTTTTCCCTTACAATATGGACATCTAGGAAACTCCACTCTCGCCTCGAATTCTTAGGGGTTGACCGGTGGGGCGACTCAGTGTCAGAATTTCAAGATGCTGCCAATGCCGGTCCATTCGACAACGCTGTTGACATATTGATCAACGACAAATGTCATCCCATCTCAGTAACATAGTTCGGCATCGTTGATTACTATGATGCTGAACATCTCATGTTGGTACACGCAGTCTCAAGCATCTGGAAAGAAAATTGATCGCCACAGTCACTCCTAAAACGAGCAGTGCGTCTCAACTTTTGTCGTTCCGCCCGAAAAGTACATCCCCTACCCATCAAGATATTTGCGTGCTGGTCGCAACTCTTTTCTTTTCTCGGATCATAGAAGAGCTTCACTTCCTCGCGAACAACGTGGGCCCTTCAACTACCGAACGAATGGCAGATTGGTATTCGATCGGATAAGTGCGATTGATGAGAGATGTAGTGTTACTTCAATCTATCGAAAGCATTCGATAGAGTAACTCACGGGAAACTTCTATTTAAGCTCCATCAAAGCAGAATCAGAGGTTCGCTACTCAAGGGGATCGACTCGTACTTGGCGGATTAGTATTTTTTATTAACGTCGGAAATTCATTTTCAAGCCACTACTTATGCAGTAGCGGAGTTCTTCAGGGAGAAGCACTCTCTTTCGCTTCTCATCAACACTCTCGATTTGCCTCCAGCGCTAACCAAAGGCGCACATATCGAGTTCGCTGACAACATTGAAATTCACGATGAATACAGTGCAGTATTACGAATGTCGGCTCAAATTCGTTATATTCTCAAACAAACAGCATCGTGAGTCAGCCGTAAATTCTTCTCTGAAGGAAACAATTTTCATTTATATGTTATTTCATTTATAATTAATCATACCGATGTTGAGTCGACGCGAGTACATTTGGAACTCCTCTCTGAGCCTATGACGAGAACATACGAGTTTAGAGGGGCACCTGGGCACCGTAGAAAATCATCGAAAATCATAGACGATATTATATGCGTAGACACAACTTTTTTCCGATCTCTCTCTTCCAAAAAAAGCAACGCCTCATGCCACATTTCTTGAAACGTTGTTCATTGTGCAGAAATGCGAATAACCATAGCCAATAGACAACTCCTCGGCTCACCTAATGACTTTGAAAAGAAAATTTTTTGCTGCCGGTTGGGTGACGTGGGTTATAGTTTTCGTAGATCATAGGCTGAAGGATAACCACTGGTCGCGAGTTGTCAGTAATCCAACACTGCTGGCTAGGTCTTCGCCAGACTACCTCCTATTTACCATTCCGCAATATACCAGCTGTTCAGCAGTTTCGGATGAAGGAGTTAGCAACTCCTTACTACAGCCACCCTAAAAGGACTTTTTTTGGAAACCGTGGTAGTATCATGGGTCGATGGATTGGCAACCATACAATCGCGAGTGTCCATGCTGTTAGTCATATATGTATTATGGTGTAATTTTATCATCACGAATCATCGCCATGGAAATGGAGATTTCAAGGAACCATACTCTGGAGCAAGGTCGCCTTTCGAGGTTCGGTCGGCATGACTGCTTTCGATAATGATCTGCCGTTGTCGCATGTCTTTTTCGTTTTGAAGTTTTGTCGGCTTGAGTTGAATTCGCTTAAATTATAGTGTTGTCGCTTCCTATTAGTCGATTTGCTATTATTCGGTAGTCGTGCCTATTCTAGATTGTTGCACATTGAGTTAAATAGTTCGAGCTTGTTCGCTTGGTTTTTTTCTAGCAAGCTTTGTTCCGCATAGAATTATTTTTTCACGTCGTTTTGATATCAGCCTCAACTATAGGACTTACATGAGATGACAGGAAGCTTCTTTGTTCCCTGCCGTTAAGCGACTGCAATTATGTTCTACTGACTATCGACTGTGGATTTAACATCTTAACATTTTGTCAGGAGATTATTTTTCCTTCTCTTTTTAGCTCACCTCCTTTAACTTATCTTTTACCTTATGGTAAATGGTATTCTGGTGGGTCCCAAATGACTACGGGAATCTGGTCTTCCTAGTGTGCGTAATTAGTTCTACCTTGTTTTTAGTGTCCAATGTCCAGCAGAGTTCCGCTGTTAGTTTTTACTGGTTTTCTGTTCTATGTTGGATTTCGAAATTCTGAAATATAAATAACTCGGTGTTGTGGGGCCTGATGGTGTTGAGGGACCGCTAAGCTGGTATCCGAAGTCGCCCACTCTCCTGACTTGCAGTGTTGGCGTCCCAATGTTTTTCATCATCAGTTACCCACACTCATCCCGCATGCTAAGTGGAGCTGGATTTTAGATGTTATTGTTAGCTTGTGTGGTCTGCTTTTCCTATTAGGGGGGGGGGGGCAAAAGTAATAAGTATCTCCTTTTATTTTCCACATAACTCCCGACTGGGGTCTCACTGTATGCTCGTCGTATTTATGTGTCTGTATGCTACTTACTTGAGACCAGTTGAAAATTCATCACTTCCGCGTATTTGGGAAATATGCTGAATCCTCAGGCTACCTCAGACCACTTACGTGTCAATGTGTGCCGTGCCAATCTACGCTATTTCTCTTGTCTGATAAGTCTGGACTCGATCGTCACGCAGGATGAGAAGTATGTCTTCTACATTAACCCTGCCAAGCAGCTAGTCCAGGTGAGGCCTGGTGATCCGATACCGACCTTCATTCGACGAGATGAGCATGGCGACAGGCAACTTTTGAGCTTCTGGGTCTGCGTTTTGCTGGAGACTATTTCCAAAGATGGCCATGATGGACTCCGCAACCTTAGTGAACTAAATCAAGGAGGTGGACCAGCGACACGCACTTATTCGACCGCAACGTTTCAAAAGACTGATCCTCTTCGACAACTCCACACCTCACCGGGTAAAAGTAACCACGCAGAAGCTTGCTCAGCTGGGGTACGTCCGTGTGCCTCACCCACCGTATTCGCCGGACATCTCTCCATGCGACTACCACATCTTCTTTAGCCTGCAAGACTTCTTGGCTTGAAGGGACACAAGGAGCCAATCAGACTTTGAGAGGCATGTCAACCAGTGGATCAACTCCAGGCCGAAGCAGTTCTGGGAGGATGGGATCAGAAAGCTGGCTGAACGATGGTAGCAAGTCATAGACCTCAATGGAAAATACATCCCTCAGCACAGTTGAATTGTATTTAGGTTATTAAGAAATAAAAGAGTTTGGTGCATTTTCCTTAATACTTTTGGCCCCCACTAATAGTTTCGTATGTGGATTAGTTTTCTAGGTTGGTCCTGATGGTGTTCAGGGACCGCTGAGCTGCTATCCGAAGTCGCCCACTCCCCTGACTTGCAGTGTTGGCGTCCCAATGTTCTTTATCATCAGTTACCCACACTCATCCCGCATGCTAAGTGGACCTGGATTATAGCTGTTATTGTTAGGAGGGAGCCAAAAAGGCGCGCGCTTTGACAAGTCATAGCGCGATTAGGATAGGCCCCAAGACTATGATGGTATCAGCACTGTATAAAGAGGATGGCGACTTCTCTTTACAGCACTCACGGCCGTTCACTCGTACCCGCGCAAGCGTCAGCACTCGGCAGCCCTCCATCTCCCTCGACAACACCATCTACGAATAGCCGACCGACAATCTCCGTCCATCATCTCTTCACATCACAACTGTCTTATCATACATTTATCATACATTGCTTGTGAATAAAGTAATTATTGTAATCTGCGTTGTGCCTGTGTGACTACTCACTGGGAAGAGCCGTAACATATTACAATTATGCACTCTTAAGAAATAAGGTGTAATCAGAAATATGTATGAACTAGCTCCTAATGAAGAGATTCTAATGAGAGTAAGCTAGCACAGCAAAGCACAAGGAGGTGCAGCAGCAAAACGCAACAGTACAGTCAAAAATTGCGAATCCAAAATAATCTCCCACGAAACCTGTCCGCTCAGAAAGAGCGACTTAGTCAGACGCTATTATTATCTTCTTCTATTGCGTTTATCCCACGCAAATACCCTTTCACCAACTCTTTTCTTCACACCGTTCTATCCCACACGAGTTGGCATAAAAAATTCTCTCTCCCTTCTACCTGTCTAGTGTCCCGCTAGCGCTGTTTCAGACGTCCTATAAGCTTTATCCCTTGTATGCTTAGACCGAGTCCAATTTTGCATACCGCGCCATATCTTATAGTGCATACCGTACCACCTTGAACAGGGCTGGCGAAGCTTGTCGGCAACTGGCGCAGCTTTTCACAGAAGTCGACACTGAGGCAGCGCTCTACTTCTACAGTAGTAGACCAGCACTCAGCTCCATATAGAGCAACGGGTCTTAGGACTGTCCGATAGATCTTCGATTTCGATCATTCCGCTATATTCCTATCGCAGAGCATGTCTGTAGGCGCACGCCACAAGCACTGCTAACTCGAGTTTTTACCTCGCTGGTGAAGCCTCCATTAGAGACCATTGAAAAAGCAAATCAAGAGAAACAAATACGTGAGCCGTTTTTGACCCATACCACGGACGTGCAAAAAAGGGAATATAAATTTTTCCCTGGGTCTCAACAGCAACGAAGAAGACTTTGTAGGAAATAAATTGAAACTAAACTGTAGTTGGCATACAATCCACTATAATCCAAATATCACAAGTAGAAATACAAACCAAACCAAACATTGAATCTATTGAATAACTGAAACAGAATCGCATGACAGGAATATAAGAACTGTAACTCGCATGAACAGAGATAAATCAAGAAAATATTAAGGAACCAATACCACCAACTAGATCCGAACAAATAGGAAGAAGGCATAGATAAAAGGAAAAAGAAGAGATGAACCACTCTCTGCTCAAGTAATGAAAGGAAACATAGTTGAAACGAAATGTTCCAAGTTGCTGATCTTAACAACTTCTGTACCATCAATTGCAACTCAACTGGGAACATTCACCTGAGTGAAGAGGTATTCCATCTTCCTTACAATTAGGCGAAGATCAAACTGCGCTGACCGCTCACTCCACGCTTTCAAAGGAAATTCGAGTGTCTTTCTTGACTTCGACAGCAAGCATTACATAATTTGCGAAGAGTAAAGTTCATGGGACTGATTTTTGTAGGTCTTTCGTGACCGCGTCCATCACAACAACGTGGGAAAGGAGACAGTGGCGACCCTTGGTAAGTACAAACGCAGACTGAGAATTCTGCCGAAATTCCTGCAGCCGCCTGCTCTACTTATCGGGTCGGTGTACAGCTTCAGTACCTAATTTGCAAGCTTTCCAAGTGTGGGCTGTTTAGGTAGTGTGCACCAGATCACCTCGTCACGCGGCTCTATGCCTTTTCTATGTATAGGAAGGTGAGATAAAGAGATCTTTGCTTATTCCTGTGTTCTATTCCATAAGCTTAGCCACAGGAATGGCATTGATGATGCTACTAGTTGCAAGAAAGCGGAGCGGAACTCATTGACGGATAATTCCGAAGCGCCCGAAATAGTTTCGCTCTTGGGATGTGAATTTTGTGGTGTAGTTCAATGGCCGATGTTAACATTTCCGACACCATTTGTGGTCTTGGGGCTGCCAAAGTACAGAACGCTGAAGCCACGGCCGATGTCTCTCGACTTACTGCCAGACGATTTCGTCTCTTGCAACGCATACAGGTCAATTCTGCAATGCCCAGAGCGGCGGCTAACCCGCTCGAGTGACCTGTTACTCTACCGACACTTAGCGTTGCAGTACGAGTCTTGGTGCAGTTCTAGCAGTTCCCGGCTGGCCTGCTTGCTTATCGAGGTTGTCTTTCCATCTACTAGACAACTTCGCTCTGACACTGGTGGACTGCTTTGGTCACACCTCGATACCGTCCAAAACCGTCGCATATCTTCCCCACCAACTGTGTCCTGTGAGTAGGCCTTAGCTGCCGCAAACGCCTCAGCTCTTACATGTACTCTTCGCGTCATCGTAACATATGACGTAAGGTGGTTCTCTCTAATTATATATACTGTCTCTTCCCTAAGAGGTGTGAAAGAAGATTCGCTGTCATATTTCTTGTCCATAAAGCATGCAAGGATATTTCGTGTTGTAAGGCCATTTCTAATCCTTCCTTTCTCCGTGATATTTCTGTTTTTGTAGAAACTTAACATAATGACGTTTCCAAACACCATATGAGTCATTTTCTTTCCAACCCTCCTCTTAACTTTATATGTATCTCATGAAACTCCCAAGTTTAAAACTTTACGGCTCAGGAAATCGGTAAGTATCTCGTCTCGAGATAATTTCTGAAGGGAAACACCTGAAACACCCCTACAATTCTGTATTACCTTGAGATATAGGAGGAACTATGAATCTTTTATCACAACCACCCCGATGTCGCAGCTCTTCGGGAGGCTGAGACCTGCCACCGGTGTAGACACCATTATTTGTCATTTGATGAACAAATAAATTTGATATCTTCAGTTCGGTGTCTTCAGGCGTACCTACCACCAGAGCAAAGACTGCTACATCACATACTAGGTCTAGGTGAATTTTCTCTGTCCAGATCAGCTTGTATCGTGAGCAGCCAACTTTGCTTCTAAGATATGAAAAAAGTCTTGTCGGTTTTCTTCTTGGTATATCGAAACATTACTTATTTGGCAATATCGGGTTCGAATTTCGCCTGTGCCCCAATTTTCGTCATGATCCTAGTACCATCATTAGAACAACTTCTTCTATTTGCCAGTACGGAGAAGTCAGTGAGTAGATAACTAGGGGATGCTGACTGAAATGGCTTTCTTGCCTAATTATGTCTTTAATTAGAATGAGAACGTTTCAAGATTGACTGTTGTTGAATCTTCGCATATCGATTATAGTAGTACGTAATAGAATGGCTCAAGCCAAATAGCCAAGATGCTACATGTTCATTCCGCCAAACGTTTCCGCGAGTCTACCTTGGCCAAAGTCTAGAAGACAAAAGAGGAATTTGAGAGATCACTCGTTCAAGAACAATTTTAAGTTTCAACGGTGAATCAGAAGGCACTATGAGAGAAAGACGAATCGCGGACAGGGCAAACACACTTAGACCTGGGTGAGTAGACAACCAATGAAAACTACAAGCTACGGGCGACACATAAGGTAAGGTGGCTAGCCTAACGATCCTCTGTCCGACTGTCCTTCGGGTCAAGACCGCATAGGTCAGCGAACGCTGTCAACTCCTGTGTCAGCTCCACGCGTTCTTCCTTCCTATTGATCGTGGAATTTCTCACGACAATCCACAACGCATCGAGGGCCTTCCGCGCCGAGATTTCTAATTCGCGTGACAGGATCGCTACCGCCACCTCCACCATTGCGCCATCTTGTCACCGCAACCTATGCTCCCCAGCGGCTCCGATATATCGCACCTACGACGCAGCGTGCCCAAATGCTCTTTAACGCGCTCCCCAAGGGGTCTACCCATCTCTCCAATATATTTTCAGCTGCAGACCGTGCACTGAAAGAGATACATCACTCACGAGACCAGCAATTCTCCCCCCTCTCCGAGTTTGCATGTACAGACGAGTCCTGCAGAAACAATCGTGTAACCGATTCCTTACGAGCCGTGATTTGAGATTGGAGGGTGATACAGCAACTACACGGACCATGTTATCAAGAGCAGCCTTGCGATCGCCGTTTCTTACCTCAGTGCCGATTTCTCTGAGATGGAGGGCACCTTGAAAACGATTCTGCTATCGTTCAGCTCTCTGCGTCGTGGCACCATCGCGGGCATCCGATGACCTTTAGCTTGGTTCTAGCCGGGGAACCCATTCTCGATGGCGACACTGTTGGCCATCTGCCATGATTCCGACTTTGGGTCGGTGTTCCAGGATACAACGGCTACCGTTCGAAACATGTTTTTGACAATGACCCTCTTCGTTTGCGACAGATGAGCAGATCTGAAATGGACGATGATGTTCTTGCTACTGGGCTTTCGATACCATCTCGTGTGGAACTTGCCCCGTGCGAGACTGACCTGTACGTTGATATACGACAGCTAGCGACCAGGTTTTTTCCTTGTGAGCTTAACGTCCTCTGCTTGGCTATCAAGCAGTTCGAAGCAGAAACAGTCATCAGTGTAGTTACAGTACAACATGGGTTTGCATTCGAGGATAGGGGTCTCAGTTTTGAACATGAACGCAATGTCTAGAACTGGAGGCGACTCTGACCCAAAAAAGCCCGCAGATCTGTTTATAGTATAATAGCTGCTCGACCGCTTGAACACGTTGCACTGGAAACATTTGTCAGTCATAGCTTGTGTTATCTTTAGCCCCTACAAATTGAGTTGGCCCTGATGTTCTACCATGATTTCATGCATCGCATGTATCGCGCGGTTCTTAGGAATAATTGTGTGCAGCGATGTGATATCAAAGGATTCCACGAAGTAGTTGACTTCCTACGATATTTTTCTTCCAGGAAACTAGTGGTATTGGGAAGGTGGTCTGGGAAGAACTCGAGGGCTTGCTTGAGCTTCTAGTTGAGCAGCCACGAAACGCGATCTGTGACACCTCCAATGCCGCTGATAATAGCTCTCACCTTGAATTGCGATAGGTTATTGATGGCATCCCCCGTTAGGGACAAATCTCAATTATTAAAAAAGTTCAATTTCTCAAATTCCTCGTTTATTTTCCAGGCTCTGACGAAGGCGGACTAGCCGAAACATTAGCCAAAATGAGAAAGTTTTATTTTTCCACTATTTTCAAGTCATAGTATCGAAATGTTTGTACCTATTGAAATATTTTTATTTTAAGCTTCATTAGACGGTCCCTTTTTTGAAATATTTGTGCCAATTGTAAGTTATTTTTGTCCTGAGTTCATTAACAAGCCATTGTTTATTCACAAAGTGGAAGCGCTCTTTTATAATATCCATTCGTCTCAGCCAACTCTAGCTTCCCTTCAATTAGTAGCTCCTCTCTCTTACCGCTAACCTTCCCAGAAACGTCGCAAAAATCGTGCCATTACTCAACGTCATACTCACTGAATTATGAGAAGGGTCCAACCAGCTGTCAAAATAGAGTCAAATTGACGCCGCGGTAATGTTCAACAATCTTAGTGGGTGGACAGCTTTTCTAGATAAAAGAAAAATGTTGAGGTCAATCACTTCGTTTCCACCGAAGCGCGCGCTTTCTTGGCACATCAGAAGTCCCGATACATCCTACTGATACACACTTCCGGTAATTTATTAAATACAATACGAAGTAGTTTGTGACTGTCATATTTATTAGTTTCAATACGAAGCAATTTGTACTTATCACCGGAAGCATGGAAACAATCGTTCGACCTCTCAAAGAGCGTGAACTATCTGCTGTTCCATAGCAATTCCATGAAAATTTTCCACCCATGCAGACAAATAATGGTTCCGTCAAGGAGATCGATCAGTCCAAATGCGAGGCAAAATTATATATGCTGCACAGCAATGAACAGAGTTGGAATAAGATTAGGATAGCATTCACTTTGTAGATAGCGTTAAGAATGGCAGTCACATTTAAATTACTGAGCTTGATAGTGTCAATATGGAGGCTTAGAGATTCTGTTTAGCTCTCTTGCCTTTCCTGGATAACATAGCTAATGTTTTCGTTGTGCATTGTGGAGCAACAGTTCGCATGTCTATTCAAATGATCTGTTTCACTTAAATGACACATGATTTTACTTCGGATTCTCTTTCTATCATCGGAAAAGAATGGTCAGTATGTCGCTTCTTTTACCTAATAGGTACTGAGATCAGTTGTTTGTGCATCCTACAGTCCCAGTGGAACATTCGTTTATATCGCAATTAAATTAATGCTAAGCAAATTATGTTGGAAATTGTAGGCTCATGATTGTCGCTTCCTATCTTGGTGGATTTTATGAGAAAGTCGTTAAAAAATTATTTCTTATCTCATCTAGTAAGTAAGTGCTTGATACCATTGTGCTAGTGTCTATTTCTTTCAGGTAAATTGAATGAAACCAACATGTTAGAGAGCACTGATGATTGCGCCAATACCTTCGATTTGAAGAGATAAAATATGTCTTAGAGAAGGTCTTTGGAACAGTTTATCACACTATTCATAAAATATGATGGACAAATCTTTATAGGACTCCCCGTATTGTGGTGCATTCAGTTGTTTACCGATGACTAGAGGAATCTCTGTCTTATGAAACGTGTCTGGTAAAGGAAGGTAGGGTATCACCTTCATTAAAAAAGTTATGTCTATAGAAAAGAAATAAGAACACTTACCACTATTTTTTAACCGAAGTGTTTGTGAATAATGAAATACTTTTTTCTTGAGAATCATTAGAGGTGCCGTTTTTGGTGCCACTCTTGGCGAAGCGGAAGCGCTCTTTGATAATACCCATTCGTTTCAGGTAGCCAGAGTTTCTAAGCTTCTTCGAAGTGGTGGCGTTTTCCTCCTTGTTTATGTTTTATGTTAAATTCTTTATGTTCTTTACGTTAAACTTTTTTCTCATGAGTTTTCGAAAACATAGAAATCTAGTTAAAGAAAATGTGCTCTTATTTTTCTCCGAGTTCTTTCAAATCTGTCTTGGATACGCAACAGTGTCTCCTTGAAAATTGGATTCTCACTGTTCATTTGTCCCATCAGCTATCGCTTATACGAGTTTTGACTCCTTGTCGTTGTTGTTTCTGTTTTCATTTATAACAACAGCCCCTCTTACTTGTGTCGATTGCCTTATTTTTCTGTTACATTTATGTTAGTCCCTTGATTATGGCTTGATACTTCGGTGGTGTTCGCCCACGTTTTATAAACTATTAATTTATACCTCGGATATCCCGATGGATCTGAAAGCTAGCGGTGCAGTGGGTGTCACTGTACTCTGCCTTGTGTCTTGCTTCGTCGCACTCAAAGCTCTCCACCCTTATTAGAGCTATTCATTAAGCTTCTTGAATTCTAAGCGGAGCATTGTTGGCAGGTGTTTGCACTGTTTCGCTATCTGCAGTTCTGGCATGCTCATTCTGTATATCTCTTTTTGCTCAGTATTTGTGAGTACGGCTTTAATATCCCCTATAAGCACCACAGTCACTGGCCGACACTGAAATGTTCCAATTGGCGGTCTCTCAGAACCAAGAGGGTGAGCCAACGATAGATCGGTCATCCCTAATCGTAAGCGTTCATTCAACGGCCGTCCCTAAAGCCTGCAGTTTTCTGCTTGGAGTCACTCGTTCGGAATTTCTCCTAAAATGTTGAAAATTTTCCACACTGTACGAGATAGTATGACTTCAGTTATATCATGCCAGATCCCGTTATAGCACAGACGAGTTATTTTTATATTTATATTTTTTATATTTTTATATTTATATATTATATTATATTTTCATATTTTATTTTTTTTATATTTTTTTTATTTTTCCGTTTCTTAGTCGTTCGTATGGTCCCCAGGGCCAGTACTCAGCGAGCGTATTTAGTTTGAAGAGGAGCCACCATGCGCCCACGTTGGAACGTCTCCATCAGTTGTGCTGGACTTCCCTTCCGCGGAACTCCATACCTGCTATGTCCTGTGACCAAGTTGAACCATTCACCATTCACTAGTTTATTATGTTATGATATCTTTTCAGAGCAGTGTTAATGCACCATATCTTTACTGGTATTGCTTTGGGTGTAACTGATTTGTAAGGTCGAACAGTGGATGACATCTGCTGCCATGGGTCCGTCAGCTTATATCATAAACAGTCTTACTTTTCTCGCTTTATATTTGCTTCTCGCTCCTAGTTCTGTTTACTCTGTCCTCTTACCTTGACCTTGTGTTGGTTCTAAAGTTTTACCATTTCTCGTCGACCTGGTATGGCGTACTTCGCGTGCGTAACAAACAAGCAAATAAACAAATAGTATAAATCGAGGAAGAACTGTGATCCTGTAGCTCTATTCGTCCTTTCTGAGATCTTTCTCTGACGGCGATACGGTTGAGCTCCGCTCCCTCCATACTTCGCTTGCGAGAGAAGGTCGTGAGCGGCAATGTCTGCGAGAGGTCCTGTCAAGTTTCCAGAAACGGGCATTCTGATAGGTCATACTTATTGTTAAAGTGGATCAAAAGTCCGGTCGCTTTGGGCTGCTCTGTTCGGATCGTTCTCCACCGAATGGAGATGTACACTGTGATATGTTTCACTTTTTTAAGCGCTAGAAAACTATAAAATTTTCTGCATAGCTTTGGCTGCGGAGATCTGACAGGGGAGAAAAAGGCACAACAGCAAAGCCTTGATCAGGCCGACTTGTGATGATGGATTTTGAAGCTGAAGCTCTCGATTTCTCGATTGTTACTGCGAAATTTCGTTCTACTTACGAAACATATGCAATATTCCCGAATCAAGGAAGTCGATAATTGCTGAGATCTTCGACAAACTCGCCGACAGCGACTGCAATACTGCGTCACCGTTTCATCATAGAACTTTACACAGTTTCCCACGCAAAAAGACTCTAGCTGGGCACCCACGTTGAGGCACGTTGAAATATCACCTAATCCTCGTTCTTTGCTTACGTATAACATGATAGCAACAAATTCTTCTGAGAATAGCAATTAAAGATCGCTGCAACAGAGGGAATTAACATTTTATGCATCATGCCCGCGAAGTCGAGGGCGTAATGTGCCGTGGCCGTCTAATGAACGACTCTCCCCTTATCGTGAGTACATTCTTCTGCAATTCCGAACAACATTAGCACAAGCGGTTTGGATTAATCAAGTTGAGTACAGGCGCAAACTATTTCTGCTCACATCGCAACAGCTGACCTCTAACACGTACTGAAATTTTGTCCTACAGCGTACTGTAGTGGAGAAAAAGGTAGAATAGTTCACTAACCTATTTGTGGAACCCTGTCGGTTTCAGAGGGCACGAAGATGAAAGCGAAGATGAACGAACCCATAGAGGAGCGGAACATCCGTTACGTGGAGACCATGCACCAATGCTACATCCCCATATTTTTGCCACAAATTGGGGTTGTTTGAGTGCTGCACAGTAAGAATGGGGTTTAAAAGTCAACTGAGCAGAAACCGGTAGCATGCACAGTGCATCGCCGCGTGTGGCAGATAACTCCCAAGCTCAACGATGATAGGGTAAGTGGCTGACTACTTACGACGCGACTGAATTACATGGAATTCAAAACGCATGGAATTCAAACGCACGATTCAACAATTTGGTGTTAAAGTAGTTCAATCGAAACGACAGTTTTGAATTTTTCAAAGGTTTTTTCTAGAATGGTGCGATTTTGTGTTGCCTCACTGAGTGAGCGAAGACCTGTCGTTGCCTGAGACGCGCAATTCCTTTTTCTTTAACAAATGTACCGACGTCGGACAGCTGGCATTTGAGTACTATAGGACTTGACGAACCATATGCAAGTACTTGCCGTCGCATATGTTTCAAGCTCCCTATGGACTGCTTCAGAATTTGTTTTCCTAAGTGGGCCCGAACATATGTAGTTCGCGAAAAGATATGTCACCTTGCATTTTTAGGTACAAATCGGTGAAACCAAAAGGAATTTTATTCCAGTTGACAGTTTTAATAACTCTTATTGAAAGTACACTAATATGTGCCCTTGTTGGAAATTCTAGATTTTTTTTTTAAAATTTTAAACTCATTTTCATATGCATTTTTAAACGAATGTATCTTAGGAACCACTGAGCTTCTGTTTGTCTTGTAGTGATATTCTGATAGAGCATGATTAGCTTGCTCTTATAGGCTATGAATTTTAGTTTCAAGACATCAATAAACCATAGAGTTTTTTGTGTGAATTTTTTCATGGTCAAAAAATGGTGGAATCATGAGACAATCTTTAATATAAAATTACATATATCAGTAACCAGCGAATGAAATACCATCAAACTAAGATATGTGATAGCATATAATTTTCTCTTTCTCACGCATATCTAACTTTGGGAAATAGCCGTCTGATCACTGAGAAAATAGCTAATGAAATTGCATTTGCACAAGCGGCCGTTTTACGAATACCCGGAGGGCATTCGACTCGAGATTCCTCTAGTGCATAGTAGACTTATGGCTTGTTAGGTACTCAACAGGTAGCAAAATAATCCCCGCTATTGTTCAAAAAATCATCTGTTGTTGTATGCATCACTATCCCGCCACCGTACGCTGCGCGGGTTTGTGCCCCATTTTCTCTCGGTCCAACTAGAAGACGATTTTCTGAATAATAGCGGGGATTATTTTGCTACCTGTTGAGTACCTAACAAGCCATAAGTCTACTATGCACTAGAGGAATCTGGAGTCGAATGCCCTCCGGGTATTCGTAAAACGGCCGCTTGTGTAAATGCAATTTCATTAGCTATTTTCTCAGTAATCAGACGGTTGTTCTCCAAAGTTAGATACGCGTGGGAAAGAGAAAATCCTATGCTATCACATATCTTAGTTTGATGGTATTTCATTCGCTGGTTACTGATATATGTAATTTTATATTAAAGATTGTCTCATGATTCCACCATTTTTTGACCATGAAAAAATTCACACAAAAAACTATGGTTTATTGATGTCCTGAAACTATTAGGTTGTCCAATAAGTTCTTGCGATTTCCATAACAATTTTCAAAGTTTCACAAATTTTGACTGAATCAACCTTACCCATCGAAGTACCGCCCATCTTTGTCAATGACTGTCCTCCATCGATTCGGTGGGGAATGGATACCGTTGCGGTAGAACTCCGGAGGTTTTGATTCGAAGAAGTGGCGAAGGTCGATTTCGAGTGCAGCTCGATCATCGTATCGATTTCCTTCCAGAAAGTGAGCTAGCGAGCGGAACAGATGGTAGTCAGTAGGGGCAAGGTCTGGTGAGTAGGGTGGGTGGGGAATCACTTCCCACCCCAGCATCTGCAGCTTTTGGCGGGTCAACGTGGAAGTGTGCGGTCTAGCATTATCATGGAGAAAATATATTTTGTCGATTTCTGGACGAGTAACACGGACAGCGTCGCTGAGTTTTTGCAGTTGGTTGCAATACACTTCGCTGTTGACGGTACTACCAGAAGGACAGAGCTTCCAGTACAGAATTCCTCGGACGTCCCAGAAAACTCCCGGCATCTCCTTCCTCGGTTTGGGCCCACCTTTAGGAATTGCTGGTGGCTTCTTCTCTGCTGGGACCCATGCACGTCTGGTTGTACGTGACCTACAACACCCACTTCTCATCTCCTGTAGTGAGTGAGTCCAACCAGTCAAAACGGCGAGAGCTATGAGAGTCAAAGCGACAAGCTTGGAATCCGTGAAGAAGGCGGTGACGAAGATAAATCTTTGATGACTCATATAGTTGTAAACAACCGGCTGATATAAAGCGAAAATGTTGTGTACGCATAAGCTAACCTTTGACCTTTTATATACCCTACTGCTAAACGATAATACGTCTCAACCAGGAACGCCAGGTCAAAACACAAAATCGCAAGAACTTATTGGACAACCTAATAAAATTCATAGCATATAAGAACAAGCTAATCATGCTCTATCAGAATATCACCACTAGACAAGCAGAAGCTCAGTGGTTCCTAAGATACATTCGTTTAAAAATGCATATGAAAATGAGTTTAAAAATTTTTTAAAAAATCTAGAATTTCCAACAAGGGCACATATCGGTATATTTTCATAAATAGTTATTAAAACTGTCAACTGGAATCAAATTCCTTTTGGTTTCACCGATCTGTACCCAAAAATGCAAGGTGACATATCTTTTCGCGAACTACTGTAGCTATTGTCTTATGTTGATTCTCCACAATCCCATGTTTGAAGTTGACGAGGTTTCGCAGAATTTGGAAGATCACCGTCGCCTTCGACTGCAAGTATTCTCATTGCTTTGTAGTCGTGTTGAAGCTCTGTTACCTCGTAAAAGGACATGATTCGCCCAAAACTTCGGTGTTAGGACAAGACTAATTAGGAATTTTCGTAATAGTTCGGATAGAGCAATTCAGTATCTTCAGTTTAATATAAAACACATCATGCCATAGAACTCCATTAAGTAGAAAACTATCCGGCAAAATTAGCGCTGAAAAGCGACAGGACTTTCGGTTCGAACTAATATAACTGAAAACGAAAAACGAAGGTCCGCGCGGGGAAGACGGCTTGGCGATGCCGAGGCAGGAATGTAAATGTATACAGGGTGTCCCAAAAAATGTACCCACTGTTTGAAATGCCATAACTTTTACGAAAGTGATCCATTCCAAACGAATCATAGCTTGGATGGAAGCTAAGAAAACAGAAAATTTTCAGGTTTGTGTTTGGTGAGGATTGCGCCATGTACTCGACCGAGGCATCGGATTTTTGGACCTGATTGATAGTGCATGGGTTATATGCTTGCTCTATTTTGGTCGTAAACAGGTGATATCGCTGCTATGAGTTACCTCTGACAAGGAGTCCATCTCAGGGTGTGCCAAGCTTTCGTGATGCAACTTCTACAGGATGTAGGGGCCCTTGTAGGTACTCGAAAACTATGCTTCGTTTTTTCTCTAGACACTTCTGTGACGGGAAAAACGGCTGCCAAAAAAAACGGAAGTCGAGCACATCACACAGACCGCGCGTGCTCATCAGAGGCCGCCATAAATGATGCGCGAGTACAACTTGGCGCAGTGGTAGCGATGCGGCCTCCTGTGTGGAGCTTGTGAGCTCGGTCTCGCATCCTGCGTACATTTTTGCACTCATCCGGCTTTTGTTATTATAGGCTTGTGTAATCACTGGATACAATTTCAACCTGATTAACGCTTTTTTTTACATAGGACGTATTCCTTGGTCTGTATTAGTTACTTTCTTGTGGATCGGACCTGCACGTCATTAAATCACCGTAAACACTGCAAATGTACATGAATACGCTGAAACTAATGTCAGTTTCGTGATCAGCGACCCAAATAACCCCACTTGCGAGGTTTGGATGAAATCGGTTGTTTTGACCCAGGCACCTCACTCACCCACCCTTACCATAGCTAGCGCTCACCAGCCCTTACACAACCAAACCAACCATACGAAACCCTCACCCGTTGCGAATCACGAAACTAGTGTCAGATTCGTGATCAGCGACCCAAATAACCCCCACATGCGAAGTTTGAGCGAAATGGGTGACCTTGATGTCTCGAGCCTCGTGTCAGGTGTTGGTAGCCCAAGGTTCAGTCTCTAATGAACCACTGGCAATATTTTGCCACCATTCAGACTCTAGCTGTCATAAAATCTTCAGCATCCACTACCTTTGTCCCAGGAACTGCCTGAAAGTCTCACCTAACTGCTGATCATGAATTTTGTTCTCGTTTCCTGAGCTCTGACTGGTGAGCGCTAGCTATGGTAAGGGTGGGTGAGTGAGGTGCCTGGGTCAAAATAACAGATTTGGACCAAACATCGCATGTGGGGGTTATTTGGGTCGCTGCTCACGAATCTAACATTAGTTTTTGAATTTGCGTCCGTTTAAGGTAAGTTACGGTGGATATTGACTGTGTGACGTGCTCGCCTTCCATTTTTTCGGTAGCCGTTTTTCCCATCACAGAGGTGCCTAGAGAAAAAATGAAGTATGGTTTTCGAATACCTACAAGGGACCCTACATCCTGTAAAAGTGGCATCACGAAAGCTTGGCACACCCTGAGATGGACTCCTTGTGAGGCAGTTAACAAACACATCGACTTGCCGCAGCTTTTGGGTAAGCGGGGAACAACATCAATATGGATCAATAATTGTAACCATTGTTTGAGAAGCCAAGACTCTTCAAACAGTGATGCAATCATAAGAAAAGAATTTAGAGGAATGTAAAATGTATGAACCATGAAGATTGCGCCATGCACCTGTCCGAACCGTCGGATTCTAGACCTGATTGAAAGTTTACAGATAACATGCTTGTTTTATTAGGTTGGAAACTAATTTCGTGGACTCTCACGCACCTTCAACAAA
Organism: Nippostrongylus brasiliensis; assembly: GCA_030553155.1. Lineage (NCBI taxonomy): Eukaryota > Metazoa > Nematoda > Chromadorea > Rhabditida > Heligmosomidae > Nippostrongylus > Nippostrongylus brasiliensis. The sequence continues at coordinate 36,121,744 of CP130735.1, read as the reverse complement.
AGTGTTAGTTACTAAATAAAGAAAAACGTTACCCAAACGACATATGAACCACCGAAACGAAGAGATATTTCTCCACTCTCTGGTTACTGCCCCCTTCCACTTCCTAAGAAATGCTGAGTTTTTTGAAAGGAATTATTTTCACATGTGCATTTTGGCCTACACCTCATTACTGGATCGTTTTTGTCCCAGAGAATGCAGGAGAAACCAAAATAAATGTCATACCTATAATGCTCTATCTGCACTATAACCTGCATAAACAAGAGTCTCCCAGCTTACATCTTCGGATTTTTGGAGCGATCGAAACTCAGCGTGATGTTTGGCGGTGTCTTGATGAGTGGTGACACAACTTTCAGAGATCTGCTTAAACCGACTACCGCGTAGTTCGACCTGTACACAGCCAGGCTAAAGAGAGTAGGGCTCTAGGTGAATACTGAGACTACCACCGATCAATTCTCGAAAGGTGGCACCTTCGTTGAACCTCCAGATTGAGATCATCAGCCTCTTGTGAGGAGGTGGATTTGAGGATCTGTAGCGGCCTTCATTTTGTTTTGGGTGGCCGGCTAGGAAGTCAATGATTACTAAGAGATATCCTCTTTCCATCGCACGTTACCCCTTTCTGAACCGGTGATTCGCTTTTAGAGAAAGCTCGAAGTTCGTTTGCAGCATCCGCCCCACCCTTGTCCGCGACGGGTCAAATCGCAAGGCACCTGTTGGCCAGTTTTACAGAAAAACTAAAATAGTGCAGAACCGCTTCAGTTCAGCTTTTTGAGCACTTGACTTCGAGCGTCAACATAGTCGTTGTTGACTTCTGGTTTCTTTTGTAGGAACTAGTTACGGCCTTCCAACCGAGCTCCGTTGGTCATCCGAAGTGCACCTTTGTTTTCGTTTGGAACTGCTTGCTCAAAATCTCTTGATATCTTTGAGTGCCATAAGTCGCTTCAGGACATCATCCCCAGATTCTGCACACACGAATTGTAACGTTTCAGTAACCTAGTGGCTAAACAGGTATTCATGAAGAAGGCCTTGGCAAACACTGGTTTTGGATGTTTTCATTTCAAGAAGAAAAACCTTCCCTGCAAACAAAATTAACAGGGTTTATGAATGGCTTTGAAAACTGCTTGATATGCTCTATCAAACGGTCAAAAGGGCAGTGAAGTAGGTGAACGTTCAAGTCAGTTGTGTTTGCTAGAAATAATGACTTCAAAACAGTCCACGAAATTAGTTTCCAACCTAATACTTTGGTCCCCAAGAGGTGATAGAGTCATCAACATCAATCATATCCATTTCACATCGTGTATCCTCCAGCATCATATGCATCTGAGAGTACGACTCTTCCTCACATTCGTCCTGCCAGTTCTGACGATATATTTTGTCATACGTGTCGTATCAATTCTCATCCACATGGAAGTTAGATTGTTGTTCGGTCGGTCGATCGTAATCATTCTGTATGATTCATCGACACCAACCATGTCTTATGTTATGCCTTCTACGCATAACACTTCCGCTGTTATGGATCGCAATGGAATGCAGCTGACAACGACGAGAACTCGGACGAATGGATCATTGTCGTACATCTTCAAATCTCGAGGACGAGCTTACTTCGGAAAGGGAGATGTCGTGAGGCATCTCCTGATAAGGGCCCGCCGCGATGACCGCCCACTGGAAGGACAGACGAGGTTCTACTCCCATGTAAGGCAGCCGCCTTACTTCCCTTTTCTATTATTCACCATGCTTTATGAATAAATAACTTATACATCACTAGTGTACTATACAAGGATCCAATCTCCCATAAGAGCATCATGTAAGGTCCGTTAACATCCTTACACGATAAAACAGAGCAAGCAGTATCGTGCAAAAGCATTCTAAAGTGCCGTTAAACTTGTTATGTTTTGATGTTTATATGTTTACTGCATTAAAACAAACGCGTATCAGCGATATCACCTCTTGGGGACCAAAGTAGAACAAGCATGTTATCCGTGAACTTTCAATCAGGTCTAGAATTCGACGATTCTGAGAGATGCATGGCGCAATCTTCATGGATCATACATTTTACATTCCTCTAAATTCCTTTCTTATGATCGCATCACTGTTGGAAGAGTCTTGGCTTCTCAAACAAAGGTTACAATTATTGGCCGATATTGATGTTATTCCATGCTTAACCAAAAGCTGCGGCAAGTAGATATGTTTACTACCTCAGGAGTAACTAATAGCAGCAATATCACCTGTTTGCGACCGAAATAGAGTAAGCATATAACCCATGCACTATCAATCAGGTCCAAAAATCCGATGCCTCGGTCGACTACACGGCGCAGTCCCCACCGAACACATACCAGAAAATTTTCTTTTTTCTTAGCTTTCATCCAAGCCATAATCCGTTTCGATTGGCTCACTTTCTCTGAAGTTAAGGCATTTCAAACAGTGGGTACATTTTTTGGGACACCCTGTTCGTATGGTCCTTATGTAAACGATTTCTCAAATATGACACTTCAAATCGACTTCCAATGTGAATATCTCTATTTCCCTGGCCGATCAATAACATTTGACCGAGCAACGACAATACCTTGGTTCATTGAACCGGCAACCGGTAAAACATGAAATTCATTGAGATGTCTAGTTCTCGCCAGCTAGGGAGGATATTTCGAAACTCGGAAATTGTACGAGTCTGCGAACGATGGACTGGGAGATCAAGCCGCGCAGACTGGGCGCGCCCGTGTGTTCAGGGATTGACCGGTTGTGACCGACGTCTCGTGTACCGGCGGCGTAATACGGCGGAAGTGCTTACTCAGCACTGATGTCGGGCCGCGTTGTTGGGTCAACAGCCCATCAACGCAGTGAATCGTTGCTGCGCTAACCTCGCAGCAGCGAAATGGCCACGCTGACGTGCCTACAGCATGACAGCGCGGCTGAGTTCGCTCGGAGAGCGCTTCTCCGTCTCCCTGCCAATTTTTGAATGACTCGAAAGGGTCAGCACCAGCGGAACACGTCGGCATAGGGCTCAGCGTGGTCAAGGTGGGGACGTACGCCGGTCCTATCTACCCTGGAGGTTTACCCGGCTATCTATGACAGTTTTCAACAGGTGTGAACCAGAGCGGGGTCAAAAGCATTCCCTTCACAGTTCCAACGTTCTCCTTCTCTGAGCTGAGGATTTTTGAGTAGAGGACGGATGTATGGCGTCACCGAAAACAAACGATTCTGCCAGTTTCTTTGGCAGCACCAACTATTGAATAAGTCATACTCCTGCCTACTCTAGCAAGTTCACATTTCATGAGAAACAACGATTTTATGCAATTGCTTTTCAGCACCATGAACGCTGAATAATATCTGGAGACGTGCTTCATTTTTTCTCCCCTGTTCCTTGTCGCTGCACGACTCTTTCGCTGGAATTCAATATTTGAAGTTGAACGAGGTCCTAGAGGTTCACCATTTTTAGTGTACTCGCTATAGCTATACTATAGCTTGATGTAGCTATACTATAGCTTGATCTGGATTGAATTCAGAATTAGCATCCAACTGTATGGCCACAAAACACACTGTTTTCGGTTATCCTTAGCATCTCTAATAGCATCTCGAAGGTCCACTGAAACGCCCGCAGGTTTTATGCACGTAGTGCAGTGTTAAGATGAGCATTCTCAACTTTTACGGTCTGAGGATCGGTTCTCTCTGGGTTCAATCCTTGTTTTTAAAAGTGAAACTGACTTGTTGCTTCTTTGGTCGTCACAGCGCCTTCTTTCAGTTTTTTCCCAGTCCAGCCTAAAATATTTTATGGTATTATACGCGTCTCCCATGATTTACCTAACAGAAGGGAAATCAAGCGAAAAATCGGAAAAATTGAAAAAAATATGAAAATAGTGAGTAAATGAAATCGAAAACACCACTCACGGCCGAATTCCATCATAAGATCCAATTCACCGCCGTGTATAAGGTTGATCAATTATAAATGTCGTTTTTCGTCAAAAAGAAAATCTATTATACAAACAATACAACAAAAGCTCAATACAAGGTGTAATCTCCATCATTATCAATGACATTTCGCCAACGCCCTCGCAGAGAGCAGATGCCTCTTCTAAAGAACTCCGGTGGCTGCGACTCAAAGAAGTTGGAGACCCAAATTTCGATTTCTTCATCGTTTTTGAAACGTTTATCCAACAGGGCATTCTGCATCGACCGAAACAGGTGGTAATCTGATGGGGCAAGATCTGGGCTGTATGGCGGATGGGGAAGTAGCTTCCATCCTAGCTCCTCGATTTTTTTCTGGGACACTTTTGCAGTGTGGAACGATGCGTTGTCCTGCAGGAATTTGATTCTTGAAGTGTCCACTCCTTGGCGACGCAGTGCTAGGTCAACTCGGGAGAGCTGCTGGCAGTAGATGTCTGCGTCGACAGTTTGGCCATCCTTCAGCAGCTCAAAATGCACCAGACCTCCGCTGAGGGCGTCGTTGATGTTCTTCATCTTCGAGAGTCTCGTCTCCATCTCGGAAGCGTTGAAACCGTCTCTGGCACTGACGCAATGAAGGGACATCTTCACCGTATATTTCCGACAGAATGCTATGAGATTCTGCAGCAGTTCTTCATTGCTTGAAGTCATACAGCATGCACATCCGCACTCGATACTTTTGCTCGCTCATGATTAATCTGATATTTCAGTATGAACAGATCAGCCAAACAGAACGTGATATTGGCCAACGATGCTTCTAGATACACCTATTACGCATGTACAGTCATGTATTCTAAGAAGCACTAGTAGTAGAAAAAGAACTATTCGAATGCGAGCGACGTTTATAATTGATCAACCTAATACTCACCGCCGCCGTGTACTGTTGCAGCAGGCTAAAGGTGGAGGTCACCAGAACACGTGAAGGTTGATAAGAGATGGACGATAACAGACGGAAACGAAAAAACACATTTATCAGCAGAACATTAAGCCCAATAAAGGCCTCAGGGTAGAACTCTAATATAACCACTCCGTTGCTGAACTGGGAAAATTGAACAGGACAGCCTCTAGGTGCGAATTATGGACACCGATATTGAGAAGTGTCGCATTGCATATATTGATTTATTGACAGTCTTTTATTGCTACCGTAATTATTAGATACATCAAAAAAAGTGCAGTTACTTTGAAAAAAGAATTTTCTAATTCTACTCACATGGACATCAATTGAGAATGTCAGTAGCTAATTAGGGAAACCAGCTACTTGTAATGGTGTCAGGATATCCGCAATCCATTCGGTTCACTTTATGAATCGTTTAGAGTTTGATAGCAATCAATGAATCAATCAATAAAGTCTCTTGTGCTTTATTCATCGTCCTTCTTTGAATCGGTTATGGCTCAAAGACCTAACGGCTGCTTAACGGCCGGTCATAATGGAAGCGATACGTCAAGGTAGCTCAGACATGCATTACTTATTGTTAGAAGTATCTCTCTGTGAGATGCTTATATATTTTTTGTTCTACTACGCTAAATGGGGATTAGTTCCAGACAACGCGACCAAACAACATACAGTAGTTCCCGAAATAATATGTCACCTAGCATTTTTGGGTGCAGATCGCTGCAACCGAAAGGAATTCAATCCCAGTTGACAGTTCCAATAACTCTCATTGAAAATACACTAATATATGCCCTTGCTGAAAATTCTAGATTTTTTTAGAAAATTTTAAATTTATTTCCAAACGCATTTTTAAACGAATGTATCTTAGGAACCAATGGGCTTCTGCATGTCTAATGGTGATATTCTGATAGAGCAAGATTAGCTTATTCCTATATGCTATGAATTTTAGTCTCACGTCATTAAAAAACGATAGATTTTCTTGCGTGAATTTTTTATAGTCAAAAAATGGTTAAATCTCGAGACAGTCTTCCATATAAGATTCTATATATTAGTAATTGGTGAATGAAATTCCTGCATTTACATAAACGGCCATTTTGAGAACACCCAGAGGGTATTTGACTCCAGATTTCTCTAGCGCATAGCAGACTTGTTGCTTGTTTAGGTCCTCAACAGATAGCAGAATAATTCCCCCTCTTCTGCAGAAAATCGTCTTCTAGTTAGAAATGTTGTATGCACCGCTATTCCCGCCATCGTACACTATGCGGGTTAGTGCGGTAGTTTCAATCGGTCTAACTAGAAGACGATATTCTGCAAAAGAGTGGGAATTATTTTGCTACCTGTTAAGGACTTAATAAGCAACAATTTTACTATGCACTAGAAGAATCTGGAGCTTAATGCCCTCCGGATGTTCTTAAAACGGGCGTTTATGTAAAAGCAAGTTTGAGAGCTATTTTCTCTGTAAGTGGGGGACAGTTTTTGGAATTTCGAAATGCTTTAGAAAGAGAAAATTTCATGCTACTACAGTACTGAATTTGATGTAATTTCATTCACCAGTTACTAATATATAGAATTTTATATGAAAGACTGTCTCAAGATTTCATCATTTTTTGACCATAAAAAATTCACGCGAAAAAATCTATGGTTTTTTAATGACGTGAAACTAAAATTCATAGCGTATAGGAATAAGCTAATCATACTCTATCAGAATATCACCACTAGACATGCAGAAGCTCAGTGGTTCCTAAGATACAGTGTTTAAAAATGCATATGAAATCGAGTTTAAAAATTTATAAAAAAATCAAGTTCCAACAAGGGCACATAATAGTGTATTTCCAATAAGAGCTATTAGAACTGTCAACTGGAGATGAATTCCTTTCGATTTCAGCGATCTCCACCCAAAAATACAAGATGACATATCTTTTTGCGAACTACTGTAAGTTTTACCAGTGCCGGATATTGAGCGCTTTTTCACATTTTGCTCTGGCAGGAGTTTAGTGCAACTGTGAGCAATCATCACATATGGGTTATGAGTGGATCATTAGGAGAACTAGAACAAATATAGCAAGATATTACATAGTTGAGAATCTTTTGCAAGGAACCAGCTGTTTTTAGTACTTCTTTGAATCTGATTTAGAACCCATATCGCTTTCACATTTGTCTTTTTTGTACAGGTGTGATAGAAGAGACTTAGATAGTATTACAGTTCTACTTCTCACATGTAGCCTTTTCCGTTTCAACTGCTCGCTCGACTGTCTCATGCGGCCGTGTTCTGCTTCGTCAACCTTTTTCAAATCCGCTTCTTCTTTGGTGTTGTATTGAGTCTTTCATGGCTGATAATCCCTCCTTCTTTATCACGGCTATAGCCTTCGCATTCTCCTTCCCTTCTCCTTCTCTAACCACTATAAAGCTCTTAATTTCACCTCCCTCTGAGGAACATTCTGGGGGAGCGCCCCACACGACACTGCAGACGCTTCGAACCTTACAGGTAGATTCATATTCTTCGATCGATTCAGCACCATATTGTTACATTGTGTTATTCTAATGATATGGAGCTATCCTAGTTTGTCAGCTGTATCTCCTTCTTTACCTGATTGACTGGGGACGCTTGGAATAGAAGCGATTTTCCGTCGTTCATGTGATTGAAAATTTTCGCGATCGCATTCTAATTCCATCCATCGATTTTACGATGTCTATCGCACTTGTTCGATGTTTCTGTTTGGTTACCGATATTTCAGATAAATAAATAAAATCATATAATAACCAAATATTACGACATCGCATTTCATCCCCCGTGGGACTCATTAATACCTAACAGCGATTGATGACACATCTAAACTAAAAGCAATGGATGATGAGTATCAACAAAGCTACACCCTACGCTCAATTCCGAAAGTCGTCCGCAAACGTGAAAACTTCACGTTAATTCTAAAATGCATTCAGCTAACTGGTGCAATGCAGATTCCGGCTCAAGCCGTCATTACGGATGAGTGCTCGAACTAAAAGCCTTCGGGCTCAAGCAAGGTGCTATGAATCGCAAATGACCATCGGTTCAATATGAGATTCGCAAAAAAGTGGTCAATGCTTGTGGTACTTGATTCGATTGTAAAGCTGTAATTAATCATTCCGCATGCGTGAAAACGGGATCTGAAGAGTGGCAACCTGGATTGTAGCAGCAACTGCGTTTAATTGTAGCAGTGTGCCCTCAATTATCACGAATCACCCTTGTTGCCGCGTATTTATCCCATTTGAGTGGCAAAATATCAACTCATTTGCCTTTTCAGATCGATGTCAAAATACATCTAAAATGCCATGAACGTCTCATCCAACACCTGCGACGCTATGACCAGTGTCGCCAATTCTACTCCGCTTCTCATTATCCTCACCATTCAGCTAGCCGCCGCTGTATTGTCGCTTCCTGCGCTTGTGGTGACTATACGGAGGGTTACTCGTTTTCAACTGCTGCACCGAAACACACGTGTTCTCCTTCTTCTGCATCTTATGGGATTTATGCTACATTCCGTTGCAAGGTCCGTACATTTTGTATAGCCACTGTTTCTTCATTCTTAATAGGGCGCGCGTGGTGCAGTGGTGAGAGGCGCTTCTGACACCTGCACGATCGATCGATCCTCGCCCGGGCCAATCAAGCCTTCCATCCCTCCGGGGTCGGTAAATTGGTACCAGACTTGTCTTGTACCAATTTACCCGACCCTGGACGGATGGAAGACTGACCTGGCCCCCGCAGGTCATTGTATAGGCCTAGTACGCATTCACTATGCCTCTACGGCTTGAATGAAACACGAATGCGGCGGCGCATCCACAGTGGACAGATCAACGCCGACACCTTTACCTTTACCTTTGCTGTTTCTTAATAGCGAGAGTTTAAAGGTGTTAACATTGTCTTCAACGTGAGAAGAAAAACGGTCGATATAAGATTCATTCTGCCTAATCAAGAAAGAATTTGCACAATATGTACCATTTGAATAGATTCTTTGTACATATGCTCCGTGGGCATCCCTGTTCCTAATATTTCCAAGAACAAGTCCAGCCAGCACCGATTTCAGTGAAAACTGAAAATTTTTAGTTCTATAGCGGAACCTATGCTATTTCTGACAAAACAGTTTACCGTCAGCTCTTCCCGGTGCGAAAACCATGCATTACTCACCCTTGATATTTGTGGAGATGAGTAGGCAGTTTTTCAGCTTCAGCTTTGCTTGTTCTAGTTCTGAAGCGGGCAAATACGCAAAAATTTCAGCATGAGTAAAGTTCCATATTAATTGATTTGATTGAGCTGCAGAAATCAGACTGATCGTAATGTTATTTAATTTTATCCGGCCGAAAATAGTGCGCAGGAAATTGTCCCTTTCTTCATAAATCCTTCACGTCTTCACACCCTGCATGCGATTCAAAGATAGTCTACTAGGGTCCGCCAAACAGTTATCGGTGATTGGATGGTTATTGTAGTGAAACAGCATTCTTGAAGGCTCTTATGCCACATTTCACCGATCATTAAGAAGGAATTTCAGGATTATACTTAATTCGGAGTATCTGGTTCGAACTAGAATACCAAGGGATAGTGGTTGTGATATGCTGCCATCGCTCGTCGGATGCTTTGCAATGCGACTTCCACTGAATTTTTCACTCTTTCTTATCTCGATGTAAGTGTAAAATCAGCATAGTGGGCGTAACTACTTCACCATACTCCTCCCTACTCATGCGACAGGTAGCTTGCCGGTCTATCCTGCTGCAAATGAGAGCTCATGTACTTGAAGAGACCCCTTTTTTCGCTTGTTTGTCCGTGGCTACCGGCACAAAATTTTTGAGGATGCCGTTCACCAAGGAAGTGTCTTCGTCAGTGATAACCCCGCGGAAGTTTAAAACAGCTTCTGGTGGTGATTTACCGCTAGCCACTTGGGCTGGGATTCATGAACGGTTCACCGGCCGTTTACAGTGATATGCACCTGGGTTACCCGCCAATACGTGATTCCTCAACGCGCGGTGGGTCAGTTTGGCGGTGAAATCTAATCGCCGGTGTAATTCACCGGCGGTTTCGTCCATGAATCCCGGCCCTTGGGTTGCGCCCCTCGCCCCAAACTCCGCTGCCAAGGGATTTTGCAAGGAGGAAAGGCTACGAAGAAGAAGAAGAAGGTCCGTGAAAAATTGACAAATATCATGACAAATTCTGCTGTGTGCCTATTGCTGGAACATCACAATAGGACAACCTGGCAGACTGAATTAACAATAAACCCGAATAGAACTAAATTTCATAAGTTCAGTGAAAAACTGTGATGGTAATCTTGTTTAATCTTTTCTTTTTTAGGAGTACACCATTTATCGCTATTGAACGACTCATTTCCACGATGAAGATAAACAGCTACGAAACTTGCTTCAAAGCGGGGCATTACGTGCTTTTACTTCAGGTATTACATATTTTTTGTAACCTGAGTCCAGAAGCGTTTTCAAACCTCTTCGTCAGAACAAAGTGCTACATGCAGCGCTTGAAATGGTGCTTGTTGCGATCACCATTGCAGAATCACCTGCCTGTCCTAATGACTTAGTTTGAATCCTATGGTAACGGTTTCTCTTTCGTATATTTTTGTGAATTAATATAATAATTACTGTGTCCCATGGCAAGTTATGAGGGTAAACCAAAAGTCCTGTCGGGCTATATTTAAGTACCGTTTCGGGTAATATTAAGCGCAGCAGTGGTGGGACGGCGCGGCGTGGACACTGCCAGAGGTGCTCGTCTATGTCCACTTTGATGGCCTGAAAATCAGTGATAAGCAACACTTTCAGGAACGTTTCGTACACCGTATTGTAGAGCGTATCGTCTTCTTCAAGAAGCTGTGTGAGATTTAGCAAAACGATCAAACCTGGGGATTTCCCTCTCCGAAGAAAAAGAAGATGTCTCTCCTGCAAGAGAAAAAATTAGACTTGAGTATTCTGTAAAACTAAACACAAAGTTAGGTAGAGATATAAACTCTCTTCAAACTTTCACAATGAGAGCAAGTGCAGCATCGAAAAAATATTTCTGTTTTCTGAAGGTCCCACCTTAGTGGCCTGAAAGTTCACAAAATGTGGAGCAGAAAAATACAATCAGTACACCGTCTTATAGAGAATTTCATCCTCTTTCTAGGAATGTTCTAAGTTTCGGATACCGTTTCACAACAGAGCAGAAAAAATTCGCTGTCGGTGAGGTCAATTTTACACGTTTTCAATTTCCACTTCATAGGCCAAAAAAATATAAACTTTCGAAATTCGACAAGTAGCTAGAGCACTGTCTGAAATTACAAATAGTTCTCTTTTGAATCCTGCATCGATCTCTTCAGAAGCTTCTACAACAAGCTTACAATGGTCACTTGAAAAATACGGCACGAATTTTCGTACCAACCTAATATACATCTACACCCCGGTGCAAAATTATAGGTTCACCCCATGATTTGTCCATAGGTGTTCAAAAAACCTATTGAGGGGATCTAGTAACATTACTGTCATATTCCTCACTATCGAGAACCTAGATATAAAAATTCTGGGCGGAATGTCTTGGCATTGTAAGACACTACAATTTTTTTATTGAAAAATAAGAGATCATGACCGGTGCAAAATTATAGGTTCACTTCATTAAAAAGCAGTGTGTTTTTGAAAATATGAGCATTCAAGTTAAGTTTAGTACCTTGTTACATCACCTTTGTTATAAACAACATCAAACATTCTATGTGGCATATTTCGAATAAGATTATCAAGAACAGTTTGCTCTACATGAGTCCATGCATCAAGAATAGGGTCGTGCACAGTCGACGACCAATACGACACGACAAATCGCCGCATTGTTCGCCGCGCGCGAATGAGCGTAAAGTGTGCTGCGGGGGCCGCAAATTGCGTACGCTACAACCGATAGGCGGGCCGTCAGCTGTTCTGAGCGCACCTCTGCTAATTTTTTTAAAGCTATTTTCTAGTTTTTTCTTGTTTTTCCTCGTTGTTTATCGTATGACGTGTACCGTTTTTCCAACAGGTTCTCTAGAAGATGTTTGGTGTAGAATAGGCGTCCCTGTCGTTGTTTTTCTTTAGTCAAACGTATTTTTTGTATCAATTGCCATTTTAATTTCCTCCTATTGTTAAATTTTGTTCCAACTTCGTTGTGGTGGTTAGTTTCTATGTTTATAGTGCCATAGTTTTGATGTTAGATACTTTTTCTGTTAGGCTAGGTTCTTTTTCCTGAGACAAAAGCCTATTAGGAAGCTTGAAACAGCAAGAAAGTAGCAAAAACTACGTCGAAATGCTCTGACACACGCAAACAAAAGCAAGTAATACAAGATGATTAAAAAAAGGGTGAAACGACGTAAAAATTAACAAATACTATTTTCTCGCGAGGAAAAAAGAAAAAAGGATTGGTGCAAGAGCGCGTGTTTCTCGCATGCAATTCCACACAACCCTGTACGACACGACGCCGCACACGCGGTGTCGTACTCGTCGTGTACCACAACTTCGGCAACGCAAATGCCTTGTCGCACTTGTCGTATACGACAAGCGCGACACGACCAATACGACACCGGCCGCTATCTCTTATCATTGTCGTGTCGTATTGGTCGTCGACTGTGCACGAGCCTAATGGCGTTCTTCAGATCAGAAACCGAGGTGTAAGTGGTGCCGTTTTTGTAAACATTGTGAACAAGAATGCCCCACAAATTTTTTACCGGGTTCAGATCTGGAGAACCACTGGGCTACGCTAAAAGTCGGATTCTGTTGGAATCAAACCAACTCGTAGTTGACCTTGACACGTGTATGGCAGCATTGTCTTGCTGGAAGATAAGATTGTGCCTACGAAACCTTCTCAAATTATTGAGAAGGTGTTCTTTCAGCACATCCTGATGATTTTCGCTGTCCATATTACATGAGACAAACCCCAAAGCAACAAATCCATATCCGGAAAATGCAGCCCAGACCATAACACTTCCACCGCCAAAGTTGCGTCTACAGAATACTCGTTTCTCCCTTCTTAGATCTCTCCAGTAGTGCTTGTAGTCGTCGGGCCCATCGAGGTTTTACTTTTTTCTCATCGGAAAATATCACTTAAAAACTAGCAATGCTTTTCTACGCCCACGACTTATGGACGAAACACCGGGTGAACCTATAATTTTGCACCGGGGTGTATATTTTCATTTCATTTATTACGCTGTTTAAGACAAGCGCTACACAAACAGGTTGAAATAAACTCAAACTCGTACTGAACAATCAACAGTGAACAAATGCCTCGAACAAGATTTAAGTGTAAAGTAAAGAGAAGGAAATTGAGGAGGAAACTATCATTGAAACGTGGAAGAAGTACTGGATATGTTGCTGCTAATCAAAGCTTAGAAGAGACGATTTAGCCATACGTTTAAGGGAACCTAAAGAAGCTGGTATACTATTATTTCTGCTCCATTTGATATATCTCAGACCTGCTCTTGCCGTAAACGAGGTCATTCTAAGCAGCGTCTTGGGCGATTTGAAATGTAGTTTTTCCAAACCGCCTCTGGTTATGGAAGGACGCATAGAATAGAATTTACTACACGTAACTGGGATCAGGTGGTTTATTAGTTTATAGACCATAACTACATCGAAATAATTCCGCCTAGACCTAAGTGAAGGGAGCCCTAGATAAGAGTTCCTAAATCTAGCTCTTGGAATCCTCCCATGTAGGAAACCACCGTTGCGGAGAAGAATTTTCCTTGTAAAATTGTTTTGGATCCTTTCCAGCGAAAGTATATCCTTACGTTTTGAAGGCGAGAACACCGTACAAGAGCCCTCCACGAGCGGCCTAACGTACATCTTGTACGCTCGCAGTAAAACGTCTTTGTCTTTGGTGGCTAGAGCCCTAAAAATTTGAAACGTCCTATTAATTGCTTTCCTGCAAATCGATTTCAAGTGAGGACTGAAATCAAGCTTATCCGTATATGAAAAACCTAAATCCTTAATCTCTTTCACTTTCGAAATGGGGTCGCCAGCTAACGAATATGAACTGAGAAACTTGGAGCGCCCAAGTGTCAATTGATATGTTTTCTGTGGAGCTAGCGGTAATTGCCAGGTAACCGAGAAATTGTATAACTCATCAATGGCAGCCTGAATTGTACAAGTATCATCTGGGGAGGAGATTTCTTTGTAAATTTTTAGATCGTCGGCGTATTGAATGGGGGTAACGCCTTTCCTCACTAGTACGTCTGCTAGGTCCGAAACATAGATGTTGAAAAGGATTGGCGAAATTACACTACCTTGCGGGACACCGCTTCGTATGGCATAGATATGGGACAATACTTCATTCACCCGGACCTGATATGTTCTTCCAGACAACCATTCCTGAATCCAATTAATAACTTTTTCATGAAAACCAAGACCCTTCAGGCGATGTATTAGCTTTGGGTGGCTCACTCTGTCGAATGCTTTAGCGAAATCGAAGTATATCACATCCACCGATTTCTCCTCATCTAAGGCCGCCGTCCAATCGTTTAAGCATTCTAATAGGTTGGTTTCTCTCGATTTTCCACCTACAAATCCGTGCTGCGAGCTAGGGAGCAATTTATTCAAGCTTATGTGCTTCAAAATGTGTTCTTTCAAAATTTTTTCAAACAAACGACAAAATACAGAGGTTATACTGACAGGGCGAAAATTTGCAGGATCGGAAGCGGGCTCTCTTTTTAAAATCGGGGTAACGTAGGAGTGTTTCCATATTGATGGAACTTCAGAGAAGTACATGGATTGGTTGAAGAGGTAAGCTAAAGGATTCGCAATAATATGTGCTATGTTCTTAATAAAAGTGAAAGGAATACCGTCTGGAGTTATCGAGTTCGAGCCTTCCCATCTAACAATAAGCCGATATACTGTTATAGCGTCAAAATGGGGAAAGTCTGTCATTTTATTTTGAATTCTGAAAGCAATATTCGGTAGTACACCGTCATCCTCAGAAAAGACTTTGGCGAATTCCGCCGCTAGTGCATTCGCTTTCTGGAAATCCGTAACACAGAGCCTCCCATCAACCTTAAGACTAGAAATGTTCTGCCTTTCACGCATTTTTCCTTTCAAGTACTTGAAGAAGGCGCACTTTTGTTTGGAGTTAACTATTCTTTTCTCTCTGTTTCTATTGTATTTGCTCAGTTCCTTATTAAAGCGATCCGAAAACGCTTTATATTCCGACCAGTCCCCACTTTGCTTCGCATAGTCACAAAGGCACTCTCTGTGCCTCGACATGTTTTGCAAGTGAGTAGGTAAAAACGCCTGCGATGGATAGACCAAAGAGTATGGTACAAACATATCTATTGCGTGTTGTAGGATGGACAAAAACATGCGGTACTTTTCATCCAATCCCTGAGCGGATTCGAACGATTCAATCCACCGTACATTGAATAAGTAGGTAGCAACTTCCTTGTAATCACAGTGAGAAAAGATCCTACGTAATATAGGTTGCTGTTTCACTATATTACCCCGGATGCCGAAGACAATACTCATATGATCTGAGTTACCAAACGGGGGTTGAATGGACAGCTCACTTACTAATTCCGAGTTGTTCGTACAGACCAAGTCTAACACATGATTTCCTCTTGTAGGCTCTCTTACAATTTGTTGAAAATCGTGCGTAGCAAGCATCTCCACAAAGCTGCTATTTGCGTCCACGCTCGGGTTCTCGTAACAAGTTTCCCAGTTCAGTTCGGGCATATGAAAGTCACCAGTAATTACTGTAGGTAGTTGTGTGCATGTAAGGTCACTGATTACCTGCGAAAGCTGTTCAGTTAAGGGTTGCTCCGATGAAGGTGGTCTATAAACTAATATTAGCCTGAAGGATGTGTTCTCATGCGAAATGTCTACGGCAGAAACTTCGTAACCATTGTAAACTGATTCCGACAATACGAGAGAATAAGCGATAGTTTTCCTCAAAAGTATGGCTACGCCTCCTCCCTTTTTCTTTTTTCTGTCACAACGGATAATAGAGTAATCAGAAATCCAATTTCCAGACATTGTTTGCAGCGAATGATAGCTCGTCAGCCACGTTTCAGTGAAGAGGTATATATCGTAACGGGGACCACAGATTAAATCAAGATAAAGACAATTCTTAGGCAGTGAGCGTACATTTGAGTAATAACATTTCAAAGAGCAAGTATTACACAAATTCGACCTATCATTTAGAAGAAACCGCGGAAACGTCGCTAGTTTCCCGCTTCAGGTGCATTAGGACGCGAGGTTTGACTTGCTGTAGAACTGGATATTACGCGGTTCGAATTGGCACGAGAATTAGCAGTGGTCCCCTGTAGAAGTGCTTCCCTCCTGCGCTTTCTCTCCTCCTCGGTGAGGGATGGGCGAAGAAAGACCCCCTTTTGAGGAAAGAAGCGCAGGCGGGGGGCACTTCTAATCGCCATACGTTGAAAATAGGAGGATGGAAAAACAACCTTTAACAACCTATTTTTGCCAGATTCTGACTTTCCAAGTCTATACACGGCGCTTGGAAAACACTCAACATTCAAATGCCTAAGCACATTCAGAACACTATCATAATCGTATTGAAGCTTATGAGCTAAATTATCAGTGACGAGTTCAGGAATACCGCTAATTACTGCAGATCTTTTCCTTTCAAACTCATGCGGTTCGACGGGGGTAGATGGTACAAATAGTGAATTCGACTGCACATTAAATGATTGTGAGACATTGGAAAAATTTGCAAACTCATCAGAACGTACGTTCAAATCGTCCGGAATGCCCATCTTTTTGCGTAGTAGACGATTCTCTTCACGAAGATCATCACGTTCGCGAACGACGGTTTGGAACTCGACCAGGAATTTCGCAAAGGCTTTTTTCACACAAATAGGCACATCAGTAGAATTGTTGAGCTCCTTTAGTACGTCTTCCAAGGAAGAATCATCAGGAACAGTTTCAGAATGCACAGGTAGAGAATCTTGGGCGGTCATTCTGCGTGTCTTGACCATAGCAAGTCAATAGGCGATCGATGGCAGGGGTGCTGGGGGTGCTGACGACTGCGGAATTCGAAGACGGAAGGCGAAGCGAAATCACAGTTTCGCAAGCAGCTTCAGCGAAGGGACCAGGCCAGAGTAGGTAGTCGTACTCAAGGACAGAAAGGGAGCAGTACTTGAGTGTAACCGCTCACAGCACAGGTTCTAGATGGGAAAACTTGACAGAGCGGGGTACAGACCAGCCGCACGCTGTCCACACACCTGGCTGAATGGAATGAGTTTATATGTGGGTTAGTACCATACTTTCCAGAACCCGTACGGGATGACATAACTTGTTTTATTCCAAACCGAAGATCACCACTCAGACAGGCTCTTTCACCTGCAGGACAGCTTCTAACTTATTGAAGTTGAATGTGGATATTTCTGCTTTTTCACCTTCTCTTTCTATTTTCAAGCGCATGGCCAAATATCGATTGCTTGAGCATTAGAATTCTTTTCGTATCACTGTTTCTGACTATTTAGTTGCTGTTTTGATTGTATCAAAGGTGCGTCTTAAACCCACGTAAAAAATAAAAATAAAAATAAATAGAGCATCGTCAGCTCTAATTTCAAATATCCTTACTGCTCTGTGGTCGCGTTAGAGCTTTTTTTTCAGCAATTACGTAAAATTAAGTAAAAGGACACAAATTCTGAAGCTCCTCCAAGCTTTTAAATTGTTCAAAGACAAACTGAATCAGAGCTTTTTCCAATAACTATGATAAAACAATTCAAGGGCTAGAAACAGTATATAACACATTATAATATACATATCCGTTTGGTGGAAAACTTTGAAAAAATAGCACTGGAAAGAGCGTTAGGACTTCTGGTTCACCTCAATATTACGCCACGTGTTGGGCACAGTTGTATCGTAGCGAAGCTTCTTTAATTCAATGTCCCTAAGGATGCATCGGCTCTTAACAATATCATCGAATCTCGGTCTGTGGTTAGAAAACAGGTGATTTCAGATGGCATCGTCGTTGGCTCTGTTGTATGTAACTAGCTGCAAGGCGGTTTTTTCCGGACGCATCATTTACTACTGTCTTACAACAACATCGGGATCACACATATATTCTACTGTACCATTAGGCGTTATTATTGTTCTTCAGCCGTTGGCCATAATTTTAATGAAAATATTGTCAGCTTACAACAAGGTAAGCATGTAGGAAACGGCATCAACAGAAAATATGTACAGGGTGCGCCAGTTAAATCCGGACAACCGCGACTCTATTTTTCAAACAACCTTACGAACGCCAAATACAATTCAAATCCAGAATCCTTTTTGCACATTAGTAAAGGGGTGTATTAATATTACAATGGCTCAATGTAGACTCTGTCAGCAGCAATAATTGCCTCCATCCTCGACCTGAAACGTGCGCAAGCCCTCTTCAAAAAAAGCTCGGTTCAAATTTGCAAATACTGCTTTACTGGCGATTCGCAGAAATGTGACGTTAGGGTGCCTCGTCTCGTTAGCAACCCTCTCAACAACGCCCCAAACGGAGCTCATGGGGTTCAAATCCGGGTTTTTCTGGGAGCCGAACACCTTGGACCAAAGCATGTCCAAGTTATCGGACATCCAGTTTTGAACCAAATGGCTCGTGCGCCGTCTTGTTGAACGACATATGGCCTTTCTGAAGATACAGACACTATCCAAGGGTCTACTACAGTCACTGAACTTTCGCTAACTCCAATACTGTCGCCAACCTTTTCAGCGGTTGTATCGGTTCCTTCAAGATCAGCTCCTGAGCCCGTTCTACGGCTTCTGCGGTTCTTGAAACACGTTCTCGCGAATGGCTTCTCCTCGCCTGAGTTGCAGAACTCTCTCCGGAAGCCTTGTAGTTCGCCAGAACATCGTAAACTATCGATCTCGAGTATCCGAAGAATCGAATGGTTTCCGCCCCTGTGCGTTCAGCGCGAACACTTTCGATGATGGCGACTCTTCTGTTGTACTACGCACTTACGGGGAACATTTATGCAGTTATGAGGGAATCACTACAAACTAGAGGGTTTTTACTTACTCTATACCATTCGGGATCTCTGACGAAGTTACGGTATGGCGGGAGATTTGAACTGAAATTTGTCCGGATTTAGCTGGCGCACCCTGTATATTGGAAATCACTTGTTCACAGCACAGTTCGGAAGGGATTTAACGTCTCGTCGATCGCAAGCATGTAGTGTAGATAGGTTGAATTGTGATTCCTGGTCTCCATTCATACAAACGTTCCGTTATTGCAGAAAGCAGTTGTACGTCTGCAGCAGTGTCCTGATCTTCGTTCACGCTATAACGTCGATGAGAATTTGAGGTCGTTACTCTTCGCATGCTTTCAAATTTTCTCTATTTGTGTCCGAATCTGTTCCAAAACATCTACCGTCGATTAGCTATGAACACTCACTTGATTCCTCGAACTTTCAGAACGCTAACGATTGTTTTCCCAGTATGTACTGCAAGTGCGACATTTGTCACATCATTCTGTATTGCCGCAATGGTCGGATTGCAACTTAGTAATGGCATTGTTTCCGTTTGTGTGCTTATAGAAAGTAAGAAAATTTCATCTGCCCTTACGCATGTCATCCCTTAGCTCGTTCCGATCCATCCATCTTTGAAAAGATTTTCCAGGTAGCCTAATTCTTCCACATTATGCACTGCTTCTTCCATTTATCTTCGATCGTATGATCAAATACTCTGCTAAAATGGTAGGCGGACTATTGGTTTTCATCCGAATTGCACTCGCTAGAGCTCTAGAAAAGATCTTTTTCAGAACAAAATTGGTCTGCAGGTCCATATGGCAGTTGATGCAAATGGCAGCAACCACCACTTTGCGGCAATGGCACGCACATGGGATGCGTCATTCACTGTCCGAGACGTTGGCCGTTCGCAAACCAAATGAAGAGGAGCGAAAGCTCCTCCTTCACAAGAATGCAGGACTGTCACCGCATACGTACAATGGAATGGTTGATGTGACATAGAACGAAAGACCTGATAAAAATAACGTTCGCTAAGTTGCTTAACGAAGTCAGTTGTACTATTAAGATATGAACGTTTTGCACTCCTGGATTCTTTTCAAAATTGAAGTTATCTTGAGCCTGTGGTGGGCGATGTTTGTGCCCATAGTTAATGCCTCGGTGGAGAGAGACACGTACGCTTGATAGGAACGTTTATTGAAGTCTGTCGTGTACGGGCACCGTCCACACTAGGGCCTAAATTCATGACGGGTATCGGTGCAATAGACCCGAGAATAAACCCCGGTCGGCACGAGTATTCGCCTTCATGAACGCGCCGCGGAGTTTATTTGGGGGATATCGCGGGTCTATTCCACTCCGCTGGCGCGGCGATGTATCGAGCGGCCCGGTAAAGCCGCTCCAATGTTAATACGCGCCATACGTGACCTCCACGAAGATTTCACGCCTGTTCTATTGTACAACAATGTTCTCATCATCCTGAGAGGTTTACGCGAAGGAGTTACCACATCACTACATTTAACGCTCCCATTGACAATAACATACGAACACTAAAATGAGACGACATGGGTGTGAAGATCAAAGGGTGGTAATTCCACCATCATCGTTTGAAAGGATTACATCGCACTTATAACACCATCTATCACCCGAACGGAACGCACGCAGACTGACTTCGATCGTTTTCATTTCAGCTGATATGCCGCTCAGTTCCAATTTTCAACCTTAATTTTTCAAAGTTTGAGAGGAAAATAATACTGCTAATGGGTAAACAGAAAACGTAGTCATAATGACAGCGCAAAAACCAAAGCGAATAACCACCGAATATACGCTAGAAAAATTTTTGATAAAAAATCGGACCTATCGATTTGTGAAGTGACGGCCGCTTACCCATAACAGCCGTGACCACCGCCGTTGCATTGCTTCACGTCGAGTATCGCAAACTCGATTGTCATGAATGCGAACATTGGAAGATGGACCGGGTTTATCTCGCACGGAGTGTTATACCCCAAATTTTCGTTCATGAATTTAGGCCCAGGTCCTCCCTTGGTCCCGCCCCCGTTGCGGTTAGGCCAAGGGTTCTGGCATATGCCGGAACCGAACCAGGGTCATTGCACAGCAATTGCATGCATCCACATCAAACTTATTTAAAAGATTGAAATGTCTTACCGTAACAATCTTGTTTTATTACCTCGCTTTTATGGGTTGCTATTAAGTATACCAAAAATAGAGTACACAAGGAGCCTTCTGGCTTAAGTAAGGTGATAGGGAGCGCAAATGACCGGCGTCGAGGGAGTCTCGTCGCTTCACAACAATAGGGCAGACACACGAGCCCGCATAGGCGCGCGCCGCAGGTTCGAATTCCACATGAGCCATGACCTAGCACCACCGTCACAAGATCGGTCATACCTACGTGGTTGTGTTTATGGTTACAGAAACTAACGGTTCAACTAGGCCCGCACGAACTAACGACTAAGCGTCTTGCTAGTACTCAGTGGAATCGGAAATGTACTTAAAGTTGCCTTAAGTATAGAACGGACTCCTCCGATAGCGATGTTGTTTAGCTATTCAGTTGTGACCAGCTGGATATTCGTCTTGAAAGCAGACGAGTGTCAATCAATTCATGTGTCTTACAAAGTTGACTGATGAATAACTGACGAAAACTGACTGCTATTTTTTCTACTCGTTACTCTCGAAGTTTTCGACACACCAAAGGAGAACAATACCAAAAGAGTGGACTTGTGTTAACTGAATAGACAGTACCGCTGGAGTACGGATCCATAAAGTTTTTTGAAACAGGTGCAGGTGCTTGGAACAGGAGCTCAATTCAAGTTTTACTCTGTTGGAAAGCATTTTATACAAACAAAAACACGGCTCATATGCGGAACGTAGCCACCCATAACACTAGAACTCAACACGTTAGATGCCGAAAACTAGTTGACTCTATGTATCAAATCGAGTTTAAATGAACAATCTGATAACCGTTGAGATCAACTGGCGGACCGCTAAAATGGCTAGATCATGGGGGCACCGTCATCAAAGAAGGGCATTCTTGAGAGTAGAGACACCATTCTAGGCGTCATCGTCCCAGAGTCTCGCCTCCGTGTAGATAGACACCCTGGCCGAAGGATAGTCGTCTGCTTTTCATTCGCATTATATGTGCTCGTTCCTCGAGCGAGCAGGACATACTAGTCTATCACGGCACGCGACAGGGACTAATGAAGACGTTACTGGCGCCCGCTTGAGCAAATCGATGACCAACGAGACGAGGTGACAGGTGACAGGTGCCGGGTCATATATGTGTAAGCAAGTAAATACGTTCAAAAAGCATTGAAACACTGCATCTTCTCCACATGCTCAAGTCGCTCGTAGCGCACTCCAGGCCCTGTTTAGTGTACGCGCGACGTGAAGACATGTAAAAGATTTGTAAATCGACCATACCGGGGGAATTCCCGGGCTATGGTCGATTTGCATCTTTTGCATATCACCACGTCGCGCATACACTAAACAGGTCCTAAGCGATCACTTATCTTAGTCTAGGGCCCATCTGGATCTCTGGTCTCAGGTGCAGCAACGCAAAATGACAACCGTTACCAGCGCGCCCGGATATTTTCGAGGGATGGGACTCTTATATTCAGTGTCACTGAATTTGGATAGCACATGCCTAGCGAACGCTCGTAGAAAGTGACGAGGTGTAGGTGCTACTGAAAACTACACGATAAGGAGTGAGCTGATAGCGGACCAACGAGTTCCAGCGTCAGGTCGAGGTTGATAGGCCGATGATGGTCAAACCCTGTCACATGACCATTATTTAAAGTTGCCAAGTTAATCGAGTGAATGCTAGGATGTTACCCGAAGTGACGGACAGGATCCCCGCCCGAGTCCTGTGGACAGTAAGCGAGGGCTACCGACGAACGGCTAGTTCGAATAGGGACGCTCAACCTAAAAGGTAGTCCTCTACGAATCCGCGTGCAATCGCGAACCTGTATCTTCCTGGCCAGCTGGAGTAAAGCGAATTAAAACCGTATCGTCACGATGCCAAGATTAATAGAGAGTCGGACGGGCCGAGTGTCAATGCTACCAGGTAGGCAGGTAGCTACATAGCACGTAGACATAAAACACAGCCGATGACGATGCAATCTGAAATCACCTGTTTTCTAACCACAAACCGATGGTATGCCTGTCATGAGTTGGAAAATGCTCTTTGTGAGTTGTTTAGAGCCGATGCATCCTTGGGGACAGTGAATCAAAGGAGCGTCACAGCTGAACCCACGATACAACACACACGTACAGGTGTCTTTTTCGGCAGTTCGAAAATAAAGTTGATCGCAAAAAATCATGCGGAATTTGAAACTGCCAGGGCACTATGAACCGCTACACCATCATTTAGCACGTCATCCCGTTTGGCTACGATTCAACCGCACCTTTCCCTGCAACATGGCAAATTTCACTTCGAACAGAACGAATGTCATACCACGCATGCGGTCTTATCTAACACTGCGGTATTTTCAAGCTAAAGGCGATGTTAAAGACATTTGTTGGAGGTCATTAATGTTACGCAAAGGGACTGTCGATGCTTTATCGAGTTTCTCCTCTAATTTGGACAGCGATGAAAACAATTTCCGTGTTAGCTCTCTCTTTAAATTACTTCTAATTTGGACGTGAGCATATCTACAGACCACAGTTCTCTCTCAAAGTAATTCCATCTAGAATACATTAACAACGATAAACAACATATTCCCCTGGTGAATACATACATTCTGCACAACTACACTCAACCAATAGTTCACTGCATGGGTTATCTAGGCCATTCCTCTGATTTCTGTTATCGGAATGGCCAATGTCCATTGTCAAGATATTTTAGATCTTCGTCCAATGTCCGATGTCTGCATGCATTTGTGTTCGCTGTTTTCCCCTGCGGTGAACGTATTCCAGTTCCTTACCACTCCATTCTGTCTGATGTAGGCATAAACAATTGCTAGACCTACATGATGGTTTTATTTTGCTGAAAGGTTCGCATTCTCGTCGATCTTTGTGCGTTACCAATACGCCTTCTCCGTCATTACTCAATACGGAAACACTATCAATTCACGGTTTTGTCACAAGTAGGTTTAGTCACAAGTACAATACCCTTCGTCATTGCTGTAGGGTCAGTTTGTTCCGAGCATAACCGGAGATTTATCTACGCCGTAAAAGTAATGGTTTCAAATTGAATCTTTGAAGACTCTGAGTTTTACCAATTGATACAACCTCGCATAACATTTTCGAGAAATTTCTATCCTCTAACTCCTTATACATTGAGGCACAATGTGTAAGGACACAACACTAGTAACGAAGTGGACAACTTCATAGAATCCGGTTGGGTTGCACCAACTACACTTTATTCGGTGTCCCCGCTAAGCACGTGAAGGGCATACGTGAGCTCAAGATTTCACGCCTGTTCTTTTGTACAAAAATGTTCTCATCAACTTGAGAGCCTATTTTAAACGAAAAAAGTGGGGCCCAAAAGAACAATAGTACCGGAGTTACCATATCATTACATTTAACGCTCCCATTGATAATATCATATGAACACTAAAATGAGACGACATGGGTGTGAAGATGAAAGGGTGAAAATTGCACCATCATCGTTTCTAAGATTACATCGTACTTATCACACCATCTATCACCCGAACGGTACCCACGCAGACAGACTTCGATCGCGCGTTTGGGGAGGTAGACTTGCAGCTGATCTTGATGAAGACGACGTTCTTGGGAATGTATTGGTTTCTTATCTACCAATCTTGCTCAACGAAACGAGTCTCTGCAAGGTTCACCTACGTGTGCTTCGGTCAGAACTCAATATGAGAAACGGCTTGAAAACATAGCTGGCCAGGACGGAACGAGACCTGAATCGCTTTTGTGAGTGTTGAAGAAGTGCTGAAGAAAACGATGAGCACCCGACTTCTCGACCATCTCTTCGACCCTTCTTCCTGCGCTGACATGCATATGAAAGTCCTGGGCGTTACGCAAGCAGCATGAGCATGCTGCCAACAAGAGAAGGATGCTCGGCTTGACTCCTCCCACTCCAGAGGGCGACAGAATACGAACTTCTGAACTACGTAGACCAGAGAAACAGTTGCTTAGTCTGTCGAAAGGCATGTGGGGTGGACACCTTTTTCCTTATTACATGAATGCGTCATGCGATATACAATAAAAACCAACGAACCAACGTAACAAAACACAATGTAAACATATAAGTTTGTGATTAACATAAAACGAACGGCAAATGTTAACATTATCAGAGACAGAGAGATGGGAGTCTAACAGTCCAAGAAGTTCCTCTAATTCAACCGGAATGCTTATTTTCCTGCTCAGTTGTCATACTCTAATCCGGCGCGGTTTGCGAAAAAATGAAACCTATATCCTGCTTTAGCTGGAGGTATCCGTAGTTTGTAAGCTCCCCCTCGAGTGCAAACGTACTTCAGAGCACCAAAATCGCGGAGTATGAGCCCGGGTTTTCCATGAAGGATTTTATGGAACATCATCAAGTCGAATTTCCTTCTTCTCAACTCCAATGGCTCGAGAGCGAGAATGATGTTGCGAATCTTGTAAGGTGGTATCTGATCATACGACCTGATCCATGGATACGAATTAAAACTCTTCTAGTAAAATTATTTCGCACTGATTCAAGTTTTTTAATCATTTTCTTCTTATACGGACCAGAAATTACAGTGCCATATTCGAGAATAGGCCTTATACACTGCGTCCAGAAAAGATAGAGACACCCCCTAATTTCTTGTTTCGAGGATTTGCTTGATACTATTTGATTCCTAATCTATATTAGCAAATTCTGCACGGCAAAAAACATGGGACTAAGCGATTTGAGGTCCTGATTTGAACGGTGAAGGTTTTGAGGACGATTTTTGCAATTAGTGCGACGGAATCACTGTCCAGAAAAGATAGGGACACCTACAAAGAAGAGTCGGTTGAGTAGGGAAATTGGTACAAACTACTTTTTTGTACAATACTCATTTCATCAAAATGTTTTGTGCTAGGATAAACCATAGAACGTTGTGCTCAATAAAATAACAAAGCCAAATTAAGGCTTTTGAAGAAATAATGCCTAATGTCGCGGGTTTTCACTTGCGGTGAAAACTTCGAGATTGATTATCGGTGTTTTATGATAGATTATCAAAGGAAGAGGTTTTCCGGAGGTGATAGATCTCCCTCTGGTCTAAAACAAGCAAACGCTGGCCAAAAAATATCTGATGTACAGCCTAACTGCAGCAGGTAAGCAAGAGCCTACTATGAGAAAACTCAATAAATTTATCTGCTATTGTATGAAACGCTACGGAAACGTTCCCTACTTAGATTCTAAGTTCACCTCACGTTTAGCAGCAGCGCACAAGGAGGACAGATTTGATTTTCTTTAGAAAAACAAAATCCGTTCTTGGATTAAGGCACGATAGACGTTCACTTCGTTCCTAGGCTAATTATTCTGAGATTAAATTTACGCGAAGCGACTTTCCTGAAGCTGTCCAGATGGCATACAGTAACAAAACACTGTTTAGTCAAGAAGAAGTAGTTTTACGAAGGAGGGGCTTGAGGTGCGGTGCAGCCTTAATGTGGATGGCAGTTTTACTCTGCATAAAAAGCCTTGATTGAATTTAGTTCAACAAACTCGGATTTATTTGAGTACCAACAGGTATTAGCAACTCATCTGTTTCCGTTACTAGAGGATAAGTGAGGCGCAGCTTGTCCTTCCAACAGGAACATGGCCCGCTTCATAGAATTAGATTGACCCGAGGCTTTTTAAGGGCCTGTTTTGTCGATATTCTCGAATTACCAGCAAGTTCTTCTAAGATTATTGTGATGAGAGACCCCTAAGAACACCTGTATTAGACATTTAGCGCGATTAAAAAGACGTACTCCTGCATTGAAGAGCTCAAGACAGCGATCCATCGGTCTCTCCAATAAAATCCTCTAAAACTCTCTCGCCTTAATCCCAACTTTACTTATTTACGTGGCACTGAATAGTGAAGCGTCCACCAGTTACTAATTTCAGTGACTTAATCAAGTTCTGGTTTATGAAGCCATTTTTCTCGGGTGTCCCTATCATTTCTGGACAGTGGTTCTGTCGCACTGATTGCAAAAATCGTCCCCAAAACCTTCACCGTTCAAATCAGTAGCTAAAATCGCTTAGTCCCATGTTTTTTGCCGTGCTGGATTTGCCAAAATAGATTTGGAATCAAATAGTACCGAGCAAATCCCAGAAACAAGAAATTAGGGGTGTCCCTATCTTTTCTGGACGCAGTGTATACGCCTTGTAAGCTCGGACAAAATTTGGGGTTCCCTGGTTGTTGAGGTCCTAAAAAGGTTAGCAACCATTCTAGAACCTTTCAATGCTACAAGCTCACAGTGCTTATCAGACGTCAGCTTATTATTAACTGAAAAATCAAGATCCTTAACTTCGTTCACATGCTCCACCCTGGAATTCCCAAGGAAATACTCGTAGTGCTCCTTAGAAGATCCGATGTGCAATAAACTAGATTTGCTCTCAGACAATGGGATTCCCCAGTCGATTGTCCACTGCCGGGCAACATCAATCGCACTCTGAAGTTTGCTTTGGGACCACGAGTTGCTCACACTGTGATATATTTTTACATCATCTGCAAATGCACAGCAACTCACACCAGTAGAGATGGACAGTCCAGGGAGATCGTATGTAAAGATATAAAAAGGATTGGGGAAAGTACCTCACCTTGGGGTACGCCACTGAGGGCATACCTAAGTGCTGATAAATAGGAGTTCACACGCACTCGATAGCTCTTCTTCTTCTTCTTTAGCGTTTGTCCCGCTTTGAGGCAGGGTCCGCTTTAATGAATCTCTGATGCCACACCGCTCTATGTCGCGCGTGGTCTGGATGAATTCTTTCTGCCTTCAGGTCTACGTGTATCGTATTCAGCCAGCGCTGCTTCGTACGTCCCCTCGGTCTTGTATGTTGTATGTCGAGACCCTCTGATCTTGCATACTGTGTCGTCACTCGCTCGAAGCACGTGCCCGTACCACCTCAAACGGGACTCGTTAAGTTTGTCGGGTATTGGAGCCACCCCAAACCTTTCCCTTATCTCAGCATTAGTTTTACGATGAAGCCGTGTTACGGCTGCCATCCACCTTAGCATTTTCATTTCCATTACGCTGAGGCGGCGCTCGACTTTTTTAGTGGCAGGCCAGCACTCAGCTCTGTACAGAGCAACAGGTCATTCGACTGTCCGGTAGATCTTCGACTTCAATCGCTCCGGCATTTTTCTATCTCAGGCCCTCGTTATAGGTTCGCTCGCACCCCCCGTAACTCGTCCATTCAGCATCAGACAGCGTGGGGCCAGACACGTTTGTACGAGTTATCCCGTCGACGCGACTCGTACAAACGTGTCTGGCTCCACGCTGTCTGATGCTGAATGGACGAGTTACGGGGGGTGCGAGCGAACCTATAACGAGGGCCTCAAAGTACGCCGTTGGACGCACGCCACTTCGTCCAAGCGTTGCTTACTTGAGTGTTCATGTTCACCTCGCCGCTGAGGTTTTCATCGCATGCTATCACTCACATCGCACTCGAAAGCTCTTGTTTTCTAAGAATGATGACCAAGAGATAATTCTTGGGTGTATACCAACTAACCCCAGCTTAAGGATTAGTTTCAAACGAGAAACTCGATCAAACGCCTCAGAAAAATCAAGATAGATGACATCCATAGGAGTACCTTTATCAATAACCGCTGATCAGTCGTTCATCGACTGCAGCAAAGCTGTAACAGTAGTTTTCCCTTTTCTGAAACCATGCTGATATTGGGATATAATTGAGTGCTCCTCTGTACGTTCAATTATTCTCTTCTTCAGAGGTTTTTCCAAGGTCCTAGCGAATACTGAGGTAATACTAATAGGACGATAATTGTCGGGAGAGGAATAAGGAGGTTTTTTCGATAGAGGGATAACAATAGCGTCCTTCCATCTAGTTGGTATCTCAGACCTCATGAAGCTCAAATTGAAGAGAAACCGCCGATGTAATCAATAATGGCCTGCATAAACGTCACCGGTACGTTGTCCGGAGTGAGTGAAGAGGATCTCGGCCACTTGGAAATAAGGAACCGAATATAATGAGCACTGAACCAAACCGAATCCTTCATTACAGGGAATAGGGGGTCCGGAGGGTCGGCTGTTTCAACGCCTTTACGGCGGAACACTTTCTCGAAGCTCCCAGCTGATAGCTCAAGCTTTTTCGCTATCAGACTTGCATAATTGGCCAGTAGCGCCAACAAGCGGGGCAATACTGCCTCTTTCCTTCAGTCTTCGGCTGAGATAATTGTAAACAACAGTGTGACTCTATCTTACAGCCGAAGTGCTCATTATTCAGTACTGTTTTTGCCATAGCCAGAATTAGACAGAATGCTTTCAAACGCCAAGCATTCATTTTTGTGTCTCTGTTTCGTACTTCTTATAAAACATGTTAGACACAGTAGCATGCATTATTGACAACATTTTTGATGTCTCAAGTGATGAGAACTACGGAAATGCTCGTTCGCGAAATCAGCAAAGTATCCATATTGGTTGAAACCTTTAAGGAGCGGTCGCAACGGTTAGAATAAAACTTCATCCCGCAGGCTCGTGAACTGCAAAGAAAGCAAATCAAAAAGAAATGGTAGCGACACCTGATAGCTCCTGATAGCTAGGATGAGAGGGGAGCAACGAGCAGCGAAGTGATAACCTGATAGCTAGGATGAGAGGGGAGCAACGAGCAGCGAAGTCTCCGCTCACTCGTTGGCGACGCAGACAAGAGCAATAATACCAAAAATAACAACAACCGAAATCCACTAGCATGGCGGGCAACAAACAAGCGGGCGTGTGAATCAGCGATCCAAACTGAAAGATCAAATCAATAATTATGTAGTAGTTGATGGGCACCGCAACATGTTCCCCCGACAGCAATCATCAAACAACAAGCTCTTTGTTAGGCTCCTCCTTGCTTTGGTTCGCTTCGCGTTAAATCCACACAGGTTCGCGATACATCCAAGGCTATTATTCATGCTTTCAGGATCGATGCTGACGAATCATGAAGCTCTTGTTGGCAGCTCTGCTAACCACTGTGAAGTTATGGCAAGCGTAGCGAATTCTACTCTGCTTTTTGTTATCCTTACCATCCAGCTAGCCGCTTCTCTTTTGTCGATTCCTGCTCTTGTGGTGACTATACGGAAGGTCATTCGTTTTCAACTGCTTCATCGAAGCACACGCTTTCTACTCCTTCTGTATCTTATGGGATATCTGCTACATTCCGCTTCGAGGTGTGTGTTTTTGTTTGTTGCAGCTCTTACTCTTTGGACAGCGTGATAAAGTGAAGAAAAATACAACAACAGATTCGTATTTTAATCAATAGAACCGAAGCTCTTTTTACGCCTCACCTATCCTGATTTTTGCGGCATTTTCTGACTTTCTGATCAGTCCTTCTCCGTTATTCTCCTAAAAAAACATTGCCTTATTGACTGGCAACGAAAACAAGACCTATATGGTCTGATAGAGTTTGAAGTGTGAATCACAGATATGTAATTCATTTTGGCTGAATGGCAGTGGCTTGTCCAAAAATCGCAAAAAAAGACACCGCTTCTGAGAGGCGCTGAATAGACCCTGGTCGTGAGAGGGGTTCGCTTGAGTGTGCTGCGGTAGCTCAGCGGTATCGCAGTGGACGCTCGTTCAGACGGTCGTGTTTTTGGATCCTGTTGGTGTAATTTTGTTTCGTTTCAATAGCATTGATACCAAGACGTGCTCATTTGGCGATATTGTTATGGAGATTGAAGAAATTCATGTCTGGAGGATCTTAACGAACACAAGTTTTAGCAAATGGTAACATTATTATGGGTAGCCAATTTCCACCGTAACTTACTTTGAACGCCTTCTTTAGTTTTGATATACCAGTTCTTGTCACCAGGACGGATTGTTCCTCGGAAATTCGACCGATTGATCGCTTAGCGATATTGAGAAATTTATAAAACTGTATCGAAATTCTTCGAATATTCTATCGGACCGGCGCAACGTTCACCACCATCCATACTGGTGAACTGTGAATTACACATGTGGTGAAACACCAGACTCGTGTTTGACCATCCATTCGAGAAGTTAACCCAAAAATAATGTGCCGCATCGAACAAAAAATAATTCCAGAATCGTTCTCAATTCGGAGTTTATAATTCGAACCAGAACGACAAGAGGTAACGGCTGTGATATGCTACCATCGCTTGTCGGATGTTTTGCAATGCGACTTCCACTGAATTTTTCAATCTTCCTTATTTCAACGTAAGTGCAAAATCGGCTTAACAAAGTTTAACTCATGTGTGGTTTAATGGAAGAAACAAACATCACAGCAACTTTCAATGATTATGAGAATTGTATCTAAGGAGAGACCTACAGAAATGAGTTCGGTACTGCATTTGTAGGAGCACTCCAGTGATCGCTATTGAACGACTTATTTCTACCCTGAAGATAGACAGTTATGAGCACTATTACAAAGCTGGACCTTATTTGGCCTTATTCCAGGTGACCACTTGTGATTTTTACTCATGGCATTTGTTGGAATTTTGTTTTCGGTTTCTTGTATGAAGTTACCATAACAGGGTTATCGATAGGCAGTTGATGGGTCCGCATCTATTTGTCAACCTCCAAAACAGACAAATGACTGTGAACCCATTGCGAAGCTCTCCCGATTTGTCATAGTACTACAGGGTGATATTATGAGCTTTCGAGTCACGTAGAAAACAAACAATTTTAGATGACAATATCGTCGGCTCTGTTATATGTGCTTAGTCACAACACGGTTTTCTCAGGACGAGTCATTTACTACTGCCTTTCAACAACAGCGGGATCACTCCTATATTCGTTCATACCCCTCGGCCTAACCACTATTCTCCAGCTCATGGCAGTGATTTTAATGAAGGCTTTGTCAGTCTTCAACAAGGTAAGAAATTGGGAAATATATCAAAATTTTGAAGAAGTGTGTTATAGGGATTGCCTACTGAGCTGTGCTTCAAAAAAGCATAAAAATTGTTTTTGGTAGAGATAATGTTCTGCTTTCTAGAAGAGCACTTGTCCATGTGCACGCTTTCATCGGTGTCCACAGCTTCATTGACTCAAATACGGTAGGGAGCCGTTGACCGATTTCGGAGACGGTTCGCCGAACTCCGATGTTAGAAAAAACATCACATTTCAGGAGCGTGAATCATATTTCAAAGTGGCGCCGCTTTTTGTTACACCGCCAGTGATCTACCATATAAAACCAATTTTCTATCTGTTCGAGCCTTCGCATGGTTTTTGGCTTTTCTCTGCGGATGGGAGACAAATTTGCTAGTACTTCTGTGCGGATCGCATAACATCGATGAAACTCCTTCATTAGGCTGTACCATTCACCATCCGTTCATGGTCTGACAAGATTTAAACGAGTTACAAATTTCGTATGCTGCTGCGCCGAACGAGATTAGTATGGTGGATCAAATTTATTATGGCCCAAAGACTAACACCAAGACTTGGTTGAAACCTCGCGTCCCTCTTGCGTTGGATCAAGCGGTCGTTCGGCACAGCAGCATACGAATTTCGTACAGTACCGGACGTGTCTTTTGATCAAAAGCCGAAAAAGCCGGCAAAAACCGCTCCAAAGCGGCTTTTTTGGATAACGTTGTTGAAACTCACTTATTTGTAGAAAATATGCATATTTTGAGCTCAGCAGCTCGAGCTCTATCCATCCATATACACTTATTCCAAATTCGTGAAACTTGCTTTCGGTCGATTTTTTGACACCTCGATTTTCGGATCCCGTTGCCGCTTCGGTCCCTTGCTTGGTGACTCACCACCGACTAAGTTCCGCCCTCCCACATATAAATATGCAGCGCTCGTTGCACCCAGTAGGCTCCGCCTCCTCCACGTCACCTCTATACAGGGTGTCTCAAAAAAATGTACCTCCTGTTTGAAATGCCATAACTTTGGCAAAAGTGAACCAATCGGAACGACTCATAGCTTGAATGAAAGCTAAGAAAAAAGTAAATTCTCCGGTATGTATTTGGTGAGGATTGCGCCATGTACTCGACCGAGGCCTCAGATTTTTGACCTGATTGATAGTGCGTGGGTTACATGCTTGCTCTAGTTTAGTCGTAAACAGGTGATATTGCTGCTATGAGTTACTCACAAGGTAGTGAACATATCTGCTTGCCGCAGCTTTTGGTTAATCATGGAACAACATCAATATCGATCAATAATTGTAACCACTGTTTGAGAAGCTAAAACTCAATCAACAGTGATGCAATCATAAGAAAAGAATTGATAGGAATGTGAAATGTATGAACCATAAAGATTGCGCCATGCACCTGCCCGAATCGTCGGATTCTAGACCTGACTGAAAGTTCACGGATAACATGCTTGCTCCACTTTGGTCGCCAAGAGGTGATGTTGCTGATATGTGCTTCTCGTGATGCAGTATACATGAAAACATCAAGACATAAGAAGTTTAACATGCTTTCTGAGATGCACTTGCACAATACGACAATGTTTTTTTTATTCAGATCAAAATGAACACTCAGTGATGTATAGTGATGCTACTCCGTCTCTAACCGAAAGCGGAATTGTTTTGCTCGCTCCCCAAGTGTAACGAAATGATATGACCTGTTTTCTACCAAAGTAGAACAAGTAGGTCATCCGAGAACTTTCAATCAGGTCTAGAATCCGACGATTTGGACAAGTGCATGGCGCAATCTTGATGGCTCATACATTTTACATTCCTGTTAATTGTTTTCTTATGATTGCATCTTTCCCGCAAGAGTTTTAGCTTCTCAAACAGTGGTTACAATTATTGATCGATATTGATGTCGTTCCATGATTAACCAAAAGCAGCGGCGAGTAGATATGTTCATTGCCTCAGGAGTAACTGATACCAGCAATATCACCTGCTTACGACCAAAGTAGAGCAAGCATATAACCCTTGCACTATCAATCAGGTTCAAAAACTGAGGCCTCGGTCGAGTACATGGCGCAATCCTCATCAAACACACGCAAGAAAACTTTCTTTTTTCTTAGTTTTCATTCAAGCTATGACTCGCTTTGTTTGGTTCACTTTCGCCAAAGTTATGACATTTCAAACAGGAGGTACATTTTTTTGTGACACCCTGTATATGCGGCGCTTGCTGCACCAAGCCAGGATTGGGATCTCCACGGGGTGGCTCGAAGATTCTACCACGCGGGCCTGCCGTTGGCATCGTCGTTGACGGGGCCACCTGTTGGGGCCCCGTCAACGAAAAGATAATCGATGGATACGAGGGATTCTCAAAAAATCGGTATTTCGAAAAAATTTTCAGGTGTGGATAATTTATACACTAGACGATAGAGCTCGAGCTACTGAGCTCAAATATGCATATATTTTTACAAATTATTGAGTTTCAACAAGGTTATTCAAAAAAGCCGCTTTGGAGCTGTTTTTGCCGGCTTTTTCGGTTTTTTATCAAAAGACACGTCCGGTACAGTAACATCATGTCGAGGTATCAAGAGGAGAGAGCTCAGAGAATTTAAACCAGCTTCGATCTTTTTTATCATTACATTATAAAGGCAGAAAAGGAGAGAGCTGTATCGTAAAATTCGCAACATAAACCAAAAACATTTATCTTCATATATGATGATTAAGTGAATGATGATTTATTCTAATGACTAGGCTCTCGTACTTAGTATCTTTTTCGCTTGAGCTAACTACTGATTATTTCAGAGGACTGCTGCAAGACTGCAGCAGTACCCTGATCTCCGTTCTCAATACAACGTCAGCGAGAATTTGAGGTGCTTTGGTTACTATAAATTTCATTTTCCATTGGCAAACGTGAACAAAGAAGGGCACTGTTTGTGATTCTCCCTCAGCCGGCGCATTCAAGTTCTAGTGGGATCCTTTTGGGATCGTATCCGAAACAGACGAACTGATTTGAATGTGTGAGATTCACCGAGGGCGAGAACAGAGTGGGACAAATGAGCTTTATTAATAAGACATAGGCAATATCAATAGGATTTTATGCAACTGTTTATTCACGATCACGAATGGTAGGGACCTTGTTCGCTTTCACCGCTAGATAGCCCTAGTAGACGTGATCAGTCCTGCGGTTACACAAAGAACTGCGCATTACAGATGTGCCGACGGATCTATCCCGCGGCAACACAGGCTAGTCGCCCTCGTGACTCACCTACAACTGTAACACTTAGCACAACAACTTGCGTTTACTATGCTCA
Source organism: Nippostrongylus brasiliensis (assembly GCA_030553155.1). Classification (NCBI taxonomy): domain Eukaryota; kingdom Metazoa; phylum Nematoda; class Chromadorea; order Rhabditida; family Heligmosomidae; genus Nippostrongylus; species Nippostrongylus brasiliensis. Next base: position 36,086,725 of record CP130735.1, on the reverse strand, counting down.
AAATGGTCAGAAAAATCACGGCATTCTACATAACCTTGTCTGATGTGTCGATCACCAAAATGACATTTATATTCTAAATTTCAACTGTTCAGTGTATGTAATGCAAGGAAGGATTATATTGATTCATTGGTCGTTGATCACTGCTGGGCCCACATTCACGAACGGATGAGGGGTCTCCGAAACCGCGGGGTGGCCAGAACGAGACGGCAGAGTCGATGAGAGATTGTTTTTAACATAGGAAGTTTAGGATAAGCAAACAAAGGTGGGCGCCGTTCGGGCTATATCTCGGGGTTTATCGGAGGTTAACCAATGATGAATCTGGGCCCTGGTTAGCTCTTCGATATGTCCCTGGTATAGGCAAATGAAGTTCCAAGGATGAGTGCCACATTAGCGATACTCATCTATGTCTTCTTAGCGCTCCTATAGGAGGAAAGGAGTTATCTGAGATAATATTCACAAAGCGGGCTCTCAGAACGCGCAATCGATTTTTTTAGATTCTCACAGCCATAGATTTCTATCGGTACATGATGCGACTTACCTTAATTAGTTGATATGGCAAACACGGAGCTCATATTTGCCGACCACGGTGGCCCCAAAAAAAAAATTTCTGAAGCAACTGAAACAAAGTATTAGGTTGTCCAATAAGTTCTTGCGATTTTGTGTTTTGACCTGGCGTTCCTGGTTGAGACGTATTATCGTTTAGCAGTAGGGTATATAAAAGGTCAAAGGTTAGCTTATGCGTACACAACATTTTCGCTTTATATCAGCCGGTTGTTTACAACTATATGAGTCATCAAAGATTTATCTTCGTCACCGCCTTCTTCACGGATTCCAAGCTTGTCGCTTTGACTCTCATAGCCCTCGCCGTTTTGACTGGTTGGACTCACTCACTACAGGAGATGAGAAGTGGGTGTTGTAGGTCACGTACAACCAGACATGCATGGGTCCCAGCAGAGAAGAAGCCACCAGCAATTCCCAAAGGTGGGCCCAAACCGAGGAAGGAAATGCCGGGAGTTTTCTGGGACGTCCGAGGAATTCTGTACTGGAAGCTCTGTCCTTCTGGTAGTACCGTCAACAGCGAAGTGTATTGCAACCAACTGCAAAAACTCAGCGACGCTGTCCGTGTTACTCGTCCAGAAATCGACAAAATATATTTTCTCCATGATAATGCTAGACCGCACACTTCCACGTTGACCCGCCAAAAGCTGCAGATGCTGGGGTGGGAAGTGATTCCCCACCCACCCTACTCACCAGACCTTGCCCCTACTGACTACCATCTGTTCCGCTCGCTAGCTCACTTTCTGGAAGGAAAACGATACGATGATCGAGCTGCACTCGAAATCGACCTTCGCCACTTCTTCGAATTCAAACCTCCGGAATTCTACCGCAACGGTATCCATTCCCTACCGAATCGATGGAGGACAGTCATTGACAAAGATGGGCGGTACTTCGATGGGTAAGGTTGATTCAGTCAAAATTTGTGAAACTTTGAAAATTGTTATGGAAATCGCAAGAACTTATTGGACAACCTAATATGTACATCTCCACTCCAATCGTTACTTAATTTTATATTAAAAAAATAAATAAAAATTCCTGCAACTTTCAGAACGATAACGATAGTTTTACCAGTATGTGCTGCAAGCGCTATCTTTATCACCTCGTTTTATGTTGCTGGAGTGATTGGCTTCAAATTTGGACATCCAGGCAATACGATAATGTTATATGTGCTCACTGAAGGTGAAAAATCATTAGAACAAGCGCTATCCCTCCTCAGCCCTATAGGTACTCCAGCCATCTCTGACAGTTGTTTTCCAGGTGCCCTGCTTCTGCCATATTCTGCACTAGTTTTTCCACTGATCTTCGATCGTCTGATTAAACATTCGGCTAATGCGGTAGGTGTGCCTGAAGGCAATTAAGTATTTATAGGGATTATATTTTTCGCTTTAAGAATATAATATGCCCAGACTGTGCCAATAGCTTGTTGGGGGATCCCTTCTCTAAAGAATGTCCGCTCAAGGATATTGGCAGGCAGTCGCCCGAATTGATTTTCTGTCTCACAACGAGCTGAGACAATTGCGGCTTCAGATGAACCTTTTCAGAACAAAGTCGGTCTGGAAGTTCACATGGCGTTGGATGTGAAAGACAGCAACCACCACTTTGCAGCGATGGCACACGCTTGGGATGCGACGTTCACTGCCCGAGAGCGTAGAGCGTCCGCATGATAACTGAATGGGAGCGAGAACCCGATGATAAACCGATGATGCTTCCAAGTATGTACGTGCAATGGAAAAGGAGATATGAGAAAGTGAAAAATTCGAGGTGTTAAAAATCTCGAAGTCCCGCTGGCTTAAAGTAGCTAGTTGTAACTCCTTAATAAATGTTGTATACATCCTAAGATCTTGTGACTGACACTTTGAACAACAGACGTTATCAAGAGCCAACATTGTACGACGGTACAGCTCCTACACTTAATTTACGAGCTATTGTGGAGCGAACCAACGAGTCCAATAAATGGATAAGTCACAATATTTTATTACATTGCTGATTGCTTCCGAGATTCTAAAAAAATGACGTGAGAGCTTGGCTTACACCTGCTCACTAGGACATGGCAGGAGACACAATCAGAGAAGGTGCGGAATAGAAATTTCAATCCCAAGTATCTTAGCATCACTCGGCGCTAACTTCAGCTTTGGACGACTTCTGCTCCTGAAGATTTCGTTACGATACTCGATAGCGATTAGCTAGATTGACACTCTTGTGTAACGTTTCCTGCTACTTTAGGCCTCCACACTCTATCTCGCAGTAGCACACAAAAAAGGATGGAGATGTGCCGAAGGTGCCGGGACATTGCTATTGCTGTTTTCAGGCCTTCATAGCGGTAGAGCGACCGCAACAGAGCACCACCGAGGTAATTCCCTATCGCCCTAATTATTCCCTAATTTACGCGTACCACATTTCACGGCGTAACAAAGGGTGAACATGTTACGAAAATGGAGCCAACCTTCCTACTACTGCTCTACTTTGGTTTTCCGACGCGTTGTCGACCACCACACTTTCTGAAGGTGTGTGCTAGCGACAACAATGGCCTACCGTCCAACCATTCACATAGTAGACGGTAGGATCAACATAAACAAACCTAACTGGCGAAACTTTTATCGAGATCAAGAGAACTGATCATTTTCAACTCAAAAACCTTAATAATAAACGCCTATTACATAGTGATAAATTCGTAACAAACCTCTACCGCTTTAAATTCGTCGATCACAGAATTTTCAATTACAGGCAGCTTTCATTTCCGCAATTATAGACGTTGTTTTCGACAAGCTGCTGCTGCACAGATCTACACTGCGGTGGACCGAAAGTCCTGTCGTTTTTTATACTCCAACATCACACATTGTTTTCCAAGAAAAAGCGGAACATTGTGCTCTGAAGTAAAATAAGTTTCATTGCCCGGTTCGTGTACATCTATCAGCAATCTCCTTTAGCCGACATCGGGATCATTCCTTCTTTGCAGAGACCGAAAATTGAAACAGGAGACTTGCTCCCATCAAGACAGCGTTCACTAGAGAATGGTGCCAATATTTTTGCAAAGCGCTCGTTTCCCAACAATCAAATCTCCGGAGTGCTGCAAATTTTGGAACAACATCTTTGTATTTCACTTTCTTTATTGTTCCGTGATCGTGTTGAAGCTTTGTTTCCAATAATGGCGTGAAAAGAGTAAATTTGAAGAATTTCATGGGACTTTTCCAGCGCAAATACGTTTAAGTGCAACTGCCATTAAGATTTTTCGTATTCTATTGCTAGAGCAATTCAAGAGCTTCGAAATACTAAAGAACCCGTCATTAGTGTACATCCTCAGTCGATAGAGAACTGTCCAGATTCACCATAAAATGGTAAACTCAGTATTCCGGGTTTTTTTTTTGTGAGCTACAACTCTTGCATTGCTCTAACAGAAGAATACGAGAAATGCAGACTGCGACCTCCATTAAGATTCTTGTAACAGTTAAAAGCAGTAAAAAGAGACAAGTGGACACATTTCCGAAGACAATAGCGAAGGCGATGAAGAGCTGCAGAAAATTTCCTCAGTAAAAATAATCCAAAACATTGTAGAATACAACTATAATATAATACTACCTCTAATGAGCGATCGTAATTATGCAATGGGATACTAAGCCCTCAGCACTTCGTTAGAGGGGTTTGCGAATTATCGTCAAGCATTATGCAGATGTCGATGTTACACCAAGTTCAACGTCACAACAACGGTACTCTGGACAGAGATGAAAACTTTTTCAGAACTGCCACTTTCGTTGAATCACCGCCCAATTGGAATGTAAACATGTCTACAGATCACAGCTTGACTTCGGGCAATTTCCCAAGATAATACGACAAACGGCATTTATCTCTGTCTTCTGGTTGCTAAGAGTCGAACTGTCTAAATAATCCCTCTTAACAGAATCTCCTGTCTTACAAGGGAAGGTTGTGAGCGATCGGTGACGATTCATAACGCAACCCATATAAGCGTGTAGGGCTTTGCACGAGGAATGCAACGATGTGTTCACCAGGTGCCATCGCCACCCGATTGATCTGAAAATGGCCGGCGAAATTTTACACTGCCGCACGCGTAGGCTACGGACTTAAAATCTGATGACCGGGGATCGATCCCTCCGTGTTGCTTTTCTTTTGCCTTCATGCGCTAGATTCCAAAATGCGCTCCTTCTGCGGTTTTGCCGCAGTTTCGAGATAGAATCGCGTTTGGGACGAATATGACCAACAGAGTACGCACGGAGGACGAAATCTGCTGTGTTCGCGGCCCATACTTACCGTAACCCAAATCCATCCCAAATTCAGAAACTAATGTCAGATTCGTGATCAGCGCCCCGAATAACCCCCGTAGACAAAGTTTGGGCTAAATCGCTGATTCTGACCTAACCAGCCTTTATTGTGCCAAGTGAGTAGTTGTATGAAGATCCACTTGCCGAGAATATTCTTTGTTCTATTGTTCCACTTTTTCGACTATAGAGAACAGAGAATCTATTTTGGATTAGTTCCTTTTCATATTCATCAAAGAAGATTACCTGGGCAGCTGACAAATCCACAATTCACAAATCTAACATCGGCTTTTCCCGTTATGTCTGGCCGTGCGCTTGCTAGGGTTCGTAGTCAAAGTAGAGTGATTGGGTCGAAATCACCGATTGAGCTGAAATTTTGTCTACGGGGGTTATTCGGGGCGCTGAACACGAATCTAACATTAGTTTCTGAATTTGAGGTGGATTTGGGTTGGTTTCGGTAAGTATGGGCCACGAACATAGTAGATTTGGTCCTCCGTGCGTACACTGCTGGTGATACTCGTCCCACTTGCGATTCTATCTCGAAACTGCGGCAAAATTGAGGGAGCGTAATTTGGAATCTAGCGCATGAAGGCAAAACAGCAGCTGCACAGAAGGATCGAACCGCGGTCGTCAGATTTTAAGACCGTAGCACTACCCACTCAGCCACCTCGTCGCAACGACGACGAACTGGCCCCGCTACTCCTGCTGGCGGGGAGCCTACGTGTAAAATTTCAGTGCAAAATTTCGCCGGTCATTTTCAGATCAACCAGGTGGCGACGGCACCTGTTGAACACATCGTTGCATTCCTCGTGCAAAGCCCTACACGCTCATATGGGTTTCGTTATGAATCGTCACCGATCGCTCCCAACCTTCCCCTGTTAGTTATCGTCCAGACGCAATTCCGACGCTATTATCGAGTGTTGTCGCCATACCTTTCTATGAAGGACGTCTTTTGATGTTTTTCTGATTTCCTTGGATTTGTTTCTTCACGTCCCTCCAACTTTCTTTGATTCTAGTTGTTTTTATTTACATTCCACCTAACCTCCGTTTTCCTGCTACTGCCGGAAGTACGGCATCATCCATTGACAGTTTGCTTCTGAGATATCGCAGATAATCCATTTCTTCTGTGGTTAGTTACTCAGCATTGACCCTTCCCATGAGCTCATTGAATTTATCCACCATCACACAGACATCGGCCAATTTTGGTCCTCACCTTGCAGTTCTGCGGTTCAGCGAATACACCGACAGAATGTCAAGAATTTACTATAAAACACGAATGAGGATAAAAACAGTAAAGATGAGTGGAGAGGAGATCGGCTGCACTGAGTGAGTGACTGCGAAAGGACTGCCCGGTGTTATATCCAAGACCACCGACACTTCTCATTGGTTATTCGAGTGTAGCGGTTCGCTGGCACATGGTATAAGTCTCGTTCCCTTGTCTGTGCACTCCGAGAAATCAACAAAATACATTTCTTAAGTTATTAACGGAATAGTTACAGCGGAATAGTTACACATACATCGGGACTACATCATGAAGGGAAGCAGAGATGAAGCCCATACCCAGATGGAAGACGATGATTGAGAACTATGATCCATGCAGATGCCCGGAGCTAGAGTTCTCTTGGACTTTCTCATGTCCGCACCAGAGACTAGCCTACTCACAACTGGGTCTGGTGGTTACGGCCCGGCATGATTCGAGGCCAGATGGTGACCTCCGTTAAGAAGTGATCGCGCTGACCTTAACATTCCGCTGTCATGCCAAACGGCAAGCTGGTTTATGGATTGTAAATAATGCCGTAGAGAATCGGTCAGATTATTCATCTTAATATTCCCAGTAATTCCACAAATCCTCATTCTCATTCCTTACATCGGCGTCTCGGTTGGCGCGCCATTTTATACTGCTCAAATCGATCGATAAATCAGTGGCGCTCGCACTCCGTCCTCAACTTGCCAGCGCTGAAAGGAGTATACGGTTCCACTGCATATACTCCACAAAACAATAGTATTGAGCTTGTGCACAAAAGGCCTCTGTCATTCTCTGTAGCGGGGAGCAGCCCTCTTCTTGTGGCTTCCGTTGACACCACGCGTTACGGGACACGGCTCTTCAGTGTGTCACGGTATCGATCACGGTATCGTGGCCACCTCAGAAGACCACAATCCTCTCCGACCTCTGGTGGAGGTGGTCTTCGTTACTATCCTGTTATCAAACGGTTGTGCTTTATGTTTGTTTACGCCCTGTTCTAAAGATGTCATAAGGACATGTAGTGGGGTGGGCTGAGGTTGGCTGAGGGTAAGTGGTAGCCCGTTTCCTGCGTGGACTGGGACAATGAGAGAGACAAAATCTAATTCTCATAATCATTAAAGTCATCTCATTGACAGCCTTAAAGAGCATCTTCGGTTGACGAAAAAATGCCATGTATCCACAAAAACCACCCAACTCTTCAGAGCATGGTTGTCGAGTGCCAAATAGTATCAGAAACAATTTTCGTCCAGTCAGCATTACATCAATCTTTGCTCGGGTCTTTGAAAAAATCGTGAAAAAGCGCATTGTAGGCCACCTAGAAGAGCACGATATTATCTCGCCTAATCAATTCGGTTTCTTAAAAGGTAGATCTGCAGAACTCGCGGTGCTCTCGTCATTGAATGACTGGACTAAAGCCCTTGATCGCAAGCAAAAAACAGATGTTGTGTATTTTGATTTCAAGAAGGCTTTCGACAAAGTCCCCTTCACGAAACTAATCGTTAAACTGAAAATGGTAGGAATTAATTCCAAGATAGTCGAGTGGATAAACAATTTTCTTACGAACAGATCGTATCAGGTACGGGTTGGGAAAGCTTTCTCCTCGGTATATCATACTAGCAGTCGACTGCCCCAGGGCGGCGTGCTGTCCCCAATACTGTTCCTCATCTATACTTTCGAGATTCCTTCAAATCTTGCTTCATTGGATGTTCGTTGCAAAATTTACGCAGATGATATCAAACTCTACAGAGTTATTGAAGCTCCCAACGACGTAGAGAAGCTTCAGGCGGCTATTACCTATATCAGCGAGTGGTCTAAACTTTGGGAACTGCCCCTCTCTGTTGAAAAAACATTCATTTTACCAATCATGCGTCGCCCTAGTCCCTACACTCCTACATACCATATAAATGGACACCCCGTTATCTATTTCTAGCGAGACTCGCGACCTTGGTTTCCTCATCAATACCTCATTGGACTTCTCTAATCACTTAAAAATGATTGCAAACAAGGCAATTAATCGAACGTATAATTTATTTAAGACGCTGATATCTAGAAATCCAAAGGTTCTGTTGCGTGCCTACAAAACATATAAACTAGAAAATGCAAAAGGAAATAACCAATATCCGTTTCGTTCCTACCCTTAAACGGATACTAGCTAAATCATAAGACCATCCCCGGAACTCATCAGTAAGGAGGGATGGTCTTATAAATGTATAATTGAAAGTAAAAGTAAACTAACCTTCTCTTCGGATAACATCCACTATAGTTGAACTAATAATATCGACTGTAGAAAATAGTATAATAGTATACTTATAATCCTGTAAACACCAAGGAGTGTTAATAAGGAGTTGACAAATTAGAAAACAAATACGACATTCGAATAATGGAACAAGAAATACGAAGTGAAAATCTGTCGTGAAATAGAGAAAAATGTACGTGACATAAGTAAGGTACACTATCGAGACGGCGAAAATTATGATGAAGAAAGTTAACAAGTTGGAAATTATGAGAATGTCCAATAATAAGACCAATTATGATACAAGGAGAGCTTAAAATGACTACAACATCAAAGAACCAAGAAACTTTCTAAAATGCTTAACTGTACCATTGAACTTATTAAATATACTATATTTATATAGAATAAATTTATTTCTATTAATACATTTTAAAAGTGCGCCCGTAATAATGTCGTCATTATATCCACATTCTAGAAGACTGATCCTAAGTCTTCTGATGCGGATACAGAAGTCCTCTTTAATAGTACAAGTTCGGGCTATTCTAAGTATTTCAGTATAAATAGTAGCTTTTTTATTCCTATCACTAATATATGAAAGAGCATGAGGCATCCTAATAACTTCGAACTTGAAGTTATCAGTCTTATTAAACAAACTAGTATGTATATTGTTATCATCTATCCATATATTAAGGTCTAAATAACTGCAACTATGTTCATTATCATGTGTTATTTCTAATTTAAGAGTCTTTTCATAAACATTTTCCAGCATATTATTAACTTCTTCAGTATTTATATTGTGAATTATAAGTATATCATCCATGTATCTATAAGGTTGAAAGATGTTGTTATAGATTAAATGATTTTTAGAATATTTGTATTCGAATAAACTCATAGTTAAATCCGCAAGTAGTGGGCTAAAGTTACCCCCTTGTGGAACTCCTATTTTTTGCTTGAACAGAAGTTTCATAAATTGACAATAACTGTTATCTAAGAGAAAGTCAATATAATAAATGAGATCATATTTTGTGTAGTACCTATAGTTATCATTATTGTAATCATCTGTATAGAAAACTTTTTTATTATACTTATTAATTGTTATATACTTTTTATTGGCATTTCGGAAACATATAATGAGTAACTCTGAGATATTTCTTATAATAACATTGTGAGGTATGTTAGTAAACATATTAACAAAATCTGCCGAAAAAAGTTTTAAATTATTACCATCAATATTTTGAAGTCTATTGCTAATGTTTGTGTTATTAATAGACCAAAACCCAATGAAATGCTTATTCCGGCTTTTGATAGCATTAACGTATTTATTGAAATGTAATTTAATATAAGTAAATATATTGTTAAGTTCGATAGCAAGAGGTTTGATTGAACTATTATATGCACCTGTAATAAACCTAAATTTAATTGGTTCCTTATGAATCTTGGGTATACAGTATATGTAAGGGATATCTGCTGTGAAAGTTTCTAGTCCAACGTTTTTACAGTAATTATTATGAAAATCAATTAATCTAAGTGTATCATATTCCACTAGTTCATACACCTCATTAGAGACAATGTTAATATTGTTATCTATACTGATTCCCATTTCTTTCAACAATGACATTAAATAGTACTTTTTACATGTAATGCCATAATTATTACCAGCCTTATCAAGCGGGGTAATGACAAATTTGTTTTTGAGGACAGATAGATATGTTTTATTGTATGTGAATTTTCCTGTGTTGTTAAGATTATACATGCCTGGTTTAAGTTTAGAAATAAATTTTCTTTTTAAGGTTGTGGCAATTTGAACGTATTTATCATTAGTGATGTGATATTTCTTACGAAAGGCTAACATTATATTGTTAATAGTAATGTCTATCCATTTATATATATCTTTTTTAGTAACTGTAGGTGTAACTCTGAATTTAGTACCTTTACTCATAATATTAAAAAGTCCGTAATCTTCAATTATTCTTAAATCTCCAGTAATCACATGACCAGTGTTATTATCCCTATAGTTACTATACATTCTATCATTACAACAGCATACGGTACTTAAAATTCTTTTAGCTTCTTCTAAGGTAACTGTTTTAAGAAAAGTGTTGTAATTAAATAACTTTTTTGAGAAAGGAGTTTGATATTTATACACTAGAAGACATTTTTTATATAGTGGAGAATTAATAATACTACGTATACTTATACTATTTATAACCCTATTTAGATTTATGTTATCTAACATTTTATGTATATAATCAGTAGTTACAATAAAGAAGTTATCTTTTGGTTTACAACTATTAGCATATTTCAGAGTAAGACTACATATTAGGTTGGAAACTAATTTCGTGGACTCTTTTGCAGTCATTATTTCTAGCAAACACAACTGGCTTGAAAGTTCACCTACTTCACTGTTCTTTTGATCGTTTGATAGAGCATATCAAGTAGTTTTCAAAACCATTTATAAACCCTGTCACTTTTGTTTGCAGGGAATGTTTTTCTTCTTGAAATGAAAACATCCAAAACCAGTGTTTGCCAAGGTCTTCTTCATGAATACCTGTTTAGCCACTAGGTTACTGAAACGTTCCAATTTGTGTGTGCAGAATCTGGGGATGATGTCCTGAAGCGACTTATGACACTCAAAGATAGCAAGAGATTTTGAGCAAGCAGTTCCAAACGAAAACAAAAGTGCACTTCGGATGACTTACGGAGCTCGGTTGGAAGGCCGTAACTAGTTCCTCGGAAAGAAATCAGAGCTCTGCAACACTTATGTTGACGCTCGAAGTCAAGTGCTCAAAAACCTGAACTGAAGCGGTTCTGCACTATTTTAGTTTTTCTGTAAAACTGGCCAACAGGTGCCTTGCGATTTGACCCATCGCGGACAAGGGGTGGGGCGGATGCTGCAAACGAACTTCGAGCTTTCTCTAAGAACGAATCACCGGTTCAGAAAGGGGTAACGTGCGATGGAAAGAGGATATCTCTTAGTAATCACTTGCTTCCTAGCCGGCCACCCAAAACAAAATTAAGGCCGCTACAGATCCTCAAATCCACCTCCTCACAAGAGGCTGATGATCTCAGTCTGGAGGTTCTACGAAGGTGCCACCTTTCGAGAATTGATCGGTGGTAGTCTCAGTATTCACCTAGAGCCGTACTATCTTTAGCCTGACTGTGTAGAGCTTGAACTACGCGGTAGTCGGTTCAAGCAGTTCTCTGAAAGTTGTGTCACCACTCATCAAGACACCGCCAAACATCACGCTGAGTTTCGATCGCTCCAAAAATCCAAAGATGTAAGCTGGGAGACTCTTGTTTATGCAGGTTATAGTGCAGATAGAGCACTATATGTATGACATTTATTTTGGTTTTTCCTGCATTCTCTGGGACAAAAACGATCCAGTAATGAGGTGTAGGTCAAAATGCACCTGTGAAAATAATTCCTTTCAAAAAACTCATCATTTCTTAGGAAGTGGAATGGGGCAGTAACCAGAGAGTGGAGAAATATCTCTTCGATTCGGTGGTCCATATGTCGTTTGGGTAACGTTTTTCTTTATTTAGTAACTAACACTTTTGTTGAAGGTGCGTGAGAGTCCACGAAATTAGTTTCCAACCTAATAGTATAGATAAAAGCTTCAATTTTAAATGAGATTCCAATTTGTTGAAAAACTTTCCTTCATAACACAAGTTAATAAGCTTGTTAAGGTTCGTTTTATTGAAAGATTTTATATAGCAGTACAAATCTTTTGTTATAGTGCAAGCATTAATACTATTTACAATATTGTCAACATTAAAACTATGTTTTTTCTTTTTCTTTTTTTGTTTACTACGTATTCTATCCGTTCTAGTAATTGTTAAACTGTAGTAAGGATGATTTGTTTTGTATAACAAAGGGTTAGATACTTCAGAAATGTTACCATATCCTTTTATATTGTCATTCAGTCCTAATGGATAGGCAGTATTCAATAACCTAATCCAAAAAAGTTCTTTATCTAAGAGGACATTTTTATCCGCATTATTAGCTAAGTTGTCCAATATAGTTACACTGATATTCTTACGTTTACAATTCGTATTGAAATGATTGTATAGATGATTATTAACATCATATTTATTAATATGATATATATGTTCCTTAATCCTGATACCAACTTTTCTAGTAGTAACTCCAACATACTGGTATTTACATTGTTCACAACTAATGCAATATACAACATTTTTACTTTTACAATTACAGTCATTAGTAGTATTAGTATAAATTTTAAGTCCAGTGCTGTTACTAATCAAATATGGTTGTTTGGATATAAGATTACAAATTACACAGCTAGTTTTGCAATTAATTAAGCTATTATCATTACCAAAGTTTTGTAAAACATAGTTATTATCTTCCTTGCTCTTATAGAAGTGGTTAAATTGATAATAGTTGTTAATGTTATAGCCTATTTGAAGTGTAGCAGACCAAAATCTAAGTATACGGCAGGTCTAAACCGTATACAGAGGGAGAAAACTTATAACAGGACTGCTGTTGGGTAGCGGCGAACCCATATATGAAGGAATTAACAATAAAGTGGTTAAGGAGTAGATGGCTTTTTTGGAGGCGCAGGAGCTATTCTCCCGTTGCCCACTCCCACTTTTATAACCCCATCAAAAAAGCCCCTATTTTTTGAAAGAGGTATGGCCCTCTTATTAAGGAATTGAAAAGGAATGTGTGGAAAGAATAAAGCAAGAAAGGAAAGGGGAAGGGAAGAAAAGGATAAAACCCTAAATTGGTAAGGGTTAAGTAATATAAGAGCAGGAATTGAGTATAGTTGATGAAGTATTTGAAAAGAAACTAAATCAATTATATAATCCACACAACCATATAAGTAATGTACGAACGAACTAAATTACACAATCTATAACCAAACAGCTGAACCATGATCTGAAAAACATGTAGTGTATATGAAAACCTATAAACATAAACAATAGATGACCAAATATTAACATAAAAGAGCAAAACACATTGAAGAGAAAATATAAAATTTGAAATTGGCGCCAATGAAGATTACTGTACGTGACCTAGTCCTTTAATCAAATAGTTCCTAATCCGCGAAAATTCAATCTTAGAGGAATCATTATTGTATTTTGTAGTGTATTTGTTTGTGTGCTAGTTTGCTAATTAATTGTAATACTACCCAGTACTTAGTCCTTTGTTTGGTCAGGACCGTTGTCATAGTTAAGAATGAACATCTTTTATTTAACAGGGCTAACTACTAAATAGTTATTTATAGGATGTCCCACCAAGAGAAGCAAAAAAATTTTCAAGAACAGATCAATAGGAGAGTACTAGTGAACTGGGTCAGAATAACTGGATACCAATCAAAAAAGAAAGGACTGGATTCAATTTTGGAAGAATTATCCAATGAAGTTTTGGGGTAAGTTCTTGAATATAAATAATGAAATATTAGAATGAATAAACGGTAATAACATGCAACAGAAATAACAAATAATTTTAGTTATCCAAAGGACCAAGGAAAGGCTTTCAGTTGGCCTGCACCAGCAGGCGTTTCTGATGGAGTCCCAGCTTATCGTGTAAGTGATCTAGTATAAGAGCTATTTGTTATTAGTAAATATTAATGGTATTAATAGTATTAATTGAAATAAATAGATATCGATATTTAGGCTCAAGTTTCATACGAATTCTGGAAATACTTTATCCGTTTCGGTAGAAGAAAGCTATTTGACTATAATGAGAAGAACAGTGCGATGATAAGATTGACAAAGGAGAAAACTCTAACCTTACAAGAACAGGACAGATTAGGGTAAGTAGCCATAAAGTGTGCGTGTTTTTTATATAAATTATATTAATTGTGTTTAGGCTATTTTTACGCAAAAAATTAAAACAAGCCTATTCAAATGCAAAAATCTCCGCCCCGGAAATTTCACTTGTAAAAGGATTACTCAAGATAGGGAACGAAGTGGTAAGTATTTGAACCTGCATAAACAAGATATGTACATAGACATAATTATATATGTACAAATTCAATTATATAATATATTAGGTGTATTGTGTTCTTTAGTAAGTATTAAATAATAAATAATATTTAAGCCACAACGTCCAGCCGTATTAGCTGTTAAATTAAATGTTGATTTGTCCGAATGGAACGGAAGTGCGTTGGAGGATTTATTAACTAATTCCGAAAAGGAGGCTATAAAGGTGTGTGAATGAATAGTATACTAAGAAAAGTTGTAGTAAACAAGTTATATATGTATAAATGTTATATTGTTATTTTAGGTCGGTCAATTGCGTTATGGTAGTATGCAACTACAAGGAATATCAATTGAGAAGCCAAAAACATCCGAAATTTTGTCAACTACAGAGGTTGTAGGTTAACTTAATAATACAATAATTGGTATTAATATTATGTATTTAAAGGTACACCTGAAGGAAACGGAAACCTGTCCTACTGAATCTCAATCCCAGAAACGTAAAAGAACACTGGATGAATTTATGGACGTTCAGGTGGTTAAGAAGCACGTAAGAGAAGAATGAATAGTTATATGAGTGCTTCTACATTACAAATGGAGAATGAAATGCAATGTTTTAATGTTTTAAGAGATTTGTGTTTCTTAACCTTCTTGTGTTATGTTTATAATTAACAAATAAAAGGTTTTAAAGGAAGTAAGTGGTATGTTGAAATTGTAAATGTCAAAACTTAGTACCTATGACTTAATTTAGTAACATATTTATATATGTTTTTTATATTCCAATGCGTAATATCTGCATTAGTCCAATAGGCCATCATTTATGATAAGTACGGAAAGACTTGAGAGGAATCCTGTTTCCGGAGGATCAAGTGGCGTCAAAGCATATAATTAGATTCAACGTATGACGTTTTAATTTGTGTTAAAGGTGTTATAGTTATTCTAGACATTAGCAAAACAATCATCATCAAAATTAATCTGTATAATCATTTAGTACGTTTAGGCTATAAGGACCAACCTTATGCGCCCTCTGTACTTTCACTATAACTATATGTGCCAATGAGAAGTATCTTGATACATATCAGAAGTATAAGAAGAGAGCAATGATTCAATTCAGAGTGACGCACTAATCTATGTTGGAATCTAATTTATGGTGAAAACTAATACAACTTATAACCCGCGAAGATCAATCTATTAATGTACAGGTATGTTACTATAGTTGCTACTATACATGTATTATCTCAATTTACAATTTCAGGCTGTCCTACAATTAAGAGTAATCATAGTGTTGAATTAATCACATATTGTGAGTTATGAAAAGGGAACGGATGTAATCTTCAAAGGTAGGTATGTTAGTTTACATTGCGAAGCATACTTGAAGTTATCCGTATAGTAAGACATTAGCTTCTGTTCCTGTGTATTCCTAAACTGTGTGTGCTAATTCAAAATAACAAAATTAAGTTGTATTATTAAACTAGTTAGTCTATAGTATATTTACAGTAGTATGTAACTATTTCAGGAGTTGGATTATCATTGGCACTATTTCTTCTCGGTGATCCAAACAAGGAGTTGCACGACTAATTAGAAGGCTGTCGGCAATGCACTGTTGTTATTTAAGAGTTAAGTGATTTCAATAAAGATGAAAGACTATTGTAAATATAGTGTATAATCAATGTAAAAGGTTAAATGTGTGTGGCATAATAATAAATATAAAGAGAAGTTGTAAAAGAACGATACACATTTGAATAATTTATTATACAAGGTTAACATAAATCAAGAGAGCGATATTATATATAATGAGTTTGTACAATTGTACTGCACACAGAATGGACAAGAACTACATATTATTAACTATAACGAAATACACAACGAACAATAAATGATAACTGATGATAATTGCGTAATAGTACAACAAATCAATATATTATACTTACAAGCAATGCAACAAGAAATACAACAGTATTCAGTAGAACATACAATTCAAAGTAAAACCTAAAAAACGTTACCATATATAATAACAAAGAATAACACAAAATAAGTGATAGAGATAGTTTTAGATATGAAAGGAAAGAAAATGCTATGTCAAAATAAGAAAATCTTAGAAGGACTGAGAAAATAAGCTTAGTGTTAATAGTAAATGACAACTATAAAGTACAAAAGGGCACTAGTACATAAATGAATTTCTAAGTAAAACTTATGTATATTTAAGAAAATTGTAAACTAACCTAAATAGAAAGATTTAGTACGTACACATAAAACGCAGGAATAAACCGTAATCAATAAGTAGTGTTGTACCAGTTGGATGCGATCTGCAATAGAGAATTTAATTATAATAGCCAATGAACTGAAATTAAAATTGTTAATACTATATGCAGTATAATTATGAATGATTTAATTACCTGACAATCAAATTGTTATATACAGATGTTATAGGAAGAAGCTGTTTAAAATGACTTAAGAAGTGATAGAAGTACCACCATTTTGGTGGTCGACCCGATTGGTCGAAGAGGAAGACGCCCCAGTTAGGCTATGAGGCAATGCCTCAAGGACAACCATAATTTAAACAAAGGGTAAACAGGTACACCAATTTCAGAGGAGTTATGTAGTTAATTTCTGTAGAGTAGAACATATGATAAACTTCTTATATGAAAGAACGGAAAGAAAACATATAGATGAAATAAGCGAATCTATAACAGTAGTACAATAAGCGATAGAAAGTAATAGAAAATAGTTAGCTCTAAAGCATCCTTAAGTTCATAAACACAGATGAAATTCGATGATAAAGCAGAGTAATATATAACAAACGTGTTAAACTAACCTGAGTAGAATAGTATAGTGCACGACTATCAATCGCCGAATCAAATAGCCATAAATAATAAGTAGTAATGAATAAATACGTGGAAGTAGCGACCTGAATAGAAATCTATAGTGCAAATACTTAAATTTGCCATATCAAATAACCATAATTAATAAATAGTGTAGTACCAATATATAAATATAAAGCAGAGAACAACAAATGTGAACTATACTAAAACTGTGGAGTAGAATTAAGTGAAGATGTTATTCGAAGAAACTAAAGATATGAAAAGGATACCACCATTTTGGTGGTCGACCCGATTGGTCGAAAAGAAAGGAGCCCCGGTTGGGCTATGAGGCAAAGCCTCGAAGACAAACAAAACATCAAAAAGGAGTTAACAAGAAACCCTAATTAGGTACTATAACTAGTGGTTCCGGGAATAACCTCAGGATTTCCACTAGTTACAGCGAATCCAATAAACTAGAAAATGCAAAAGGAAATAACCAATATCCGTTTCGTTCCTACCCTTAAACGGATACTAGCTAAATCATAAGACCATCCCCGGAACTCATCAGTAAGGAGGGATGGTCTTATAAATGTATAATTGAAAGTAAAAGTAAACTAACCTTCTCTTCGGATAACATCCACTATAGTTGAACTAATAATATCGACTGTAGAAAATAGTATAATAGTATACTTATAATCCTGTAAACACCAAGGAGTGTTAATAAGGAGTTGACAAATTAGAAAACAAATACGACATTCGAATAATGGAACAAGAAATACGAAGTGAAAATCTGTCGTGAAATAGAGAAAAACGTACGTGACATAAGTAAGGTACACTATCGAGACGTGCGAAAATTATGATGAAGAAAGTTAACAAGTTGGAAATTATGAGAATGTCCAATAATAAGACCAATTATGATACAAGGAGAGCTTAAAATGACTACAACATCAAAGAACCAAGAAACTTTCTAAAATGCTTAACTGTACCATTAAACTTATTAAATATACTACATATATTTATATAGAATAAATTTATTTCTATTAATACATTTTAAAAGTGCGCCCGTAATAATGTCGTCATTATATCCACATTCTAGAAGACTGATCCTAAGTCTTCTGATGCGGATACAGAAGTCCTCTTTAATAGTACAAGTTCGGGCTATTCTAAGTATTTCAGTATAAATAGTAGCTTTTCTATTCCTATCACTATCATTCTGTTGCGTGCCTACAAAACATATGTTCGCTCCGTGGTGGAAAATGGTACCATAGTGTTTAACCCCTCAAGAAAGAAGGATATTGATCTGCTCGAAAGCGTACAAAATAACTTCACTCGGAAAATGGCTTTAAGATGTTTCAAACTCCATTATTCCCTACTTCCGAGCGGCGGGGACAGAGCTCGACAAACAGGGTTGTCGTCACTTAAGACGAGAAGGACTATAAATGATATCATTATGGTGTTTAAGATTCTCAAAGGTATTGCTAAGGTTGACCTCGCCGACCTCTTCCATTTTACACCTGATGAAACTAGGACCAGGCATGGCAGTATAAGACTCGCTGACTCGGTGGCGAAAAGTCAGATCAGAGCAAACTTCTTCTCCCACAGATCATTGCGGTTGTTCCTTCCCTTTATCAGGGAAGGGGCTCTAAAAATGTCTACGGATAGTTTTAGAAAGTTTCTTGACCGCCGACTGCAACAATCTCTTTCATCGAACTTGTAGCTCCCTTCTAGCTGATCATCCTTTCATCTTACTATTTAATTTGATGTTTATGTTTTTTTATGTTCTTTTTTCCTTTATTACCATTTCGTTGTACTTACCTCTCTTGCTCAGGAGAATTGTGTTTTGTTTTGAGTTGTCTTCTTCAATTGGCCAATGTGTTTGTTTTTACGTGGAATGGAATGTCCACGTCTCAATAAAGTAAAGTAAAGTAAAGATGTATCACTTCAAGGTCTGCGTCCGGACTGAAAGGATACACGTGCTTGCAGCATGTTTCATCTGATACCAAGCTAACCATTGAAGTGCTCACAGACTTGTGAAATGAGGCAAAAGAGCTCCAAATGGTTGCATGCCATATGCGATCATTCATCAAACGGTACACCATACGCCACGAGTTTGGTCCTTCCTGCTGATAGCTTGTAGCATGGGCCATTTTCTCTCAAGCAGATTTGGTATCCTTCATTGTCCTCTCGATAATGTCTGTTCCAAAGGGAATTAGCATCGAGTGGCTCATCAGCAACCTGTAGCTCCAATATAGTTTGTGCTCAATGGTAGCACTCTTACAAGGAGGGTCGTCGAAATGATAGTGGGCTCTAGCGATGCAGTTTCTATTGGATGTATGCTCCTTATCTTATATCCAAAAACATGGAAAAAATTTCGGAATCGCATTGTGTGCTACTGAAAAAGGCCTGCGAAAACGAGGGAGAGCTACTCATGAAAGCGCCCATCTCGCCGGTGAGACGTGGTCGGAGGCGCAGTGGGTAAGCAGTTGGGCTCTCGTTCAGATGGTCGTGGGTTCAGATCCTGTTGATGTAATTTTGTTTTGCTTAAATCGCATTGATACCAAATCGTGCTCATTTTGCGATTTTGTCATGGAGGAAGAAGAAAATCGTGTTTGGAGCAGCGGAAAATGCACAAATTTTGGCAAATGGCAACATTAATAAGGGTAACCAATACCCACCGTAACTTACCTTAAACAGACGCAAATTCAGAAACCAATGTTAGATTCGTGATCAGCAACCTAAATAACCCCCACAAACGAAGTTTGGACGAAATCGGGTCTTTTGACCAAGGCACCTCACATACTCACCCTTACCGTATCTAACGCTCATCAGTCGGAATTCCAGAAGCAAAAGTAAAATTCGTGGTCAGCAGTTCAAGTGAGACTCCCATGCAATTTCTGGATTGTAGGTAGTGGATGCTGAAGATCTTCTGACAGCTAGAGTCTGACAAGAAGAGCCTTTCTGGATGTGCCAAGCTTTCGTGATGCAACTTATACAGGATGTAGGGTCCCTTGTAGGTACTCGAAAACCATACTTCATTTTTCCTCTAGACACCTCTGTGATGGGAAAAACGGCTGCCAAAAAATGGAAGGCGAGCACATCACACAGACCGCGCGAGCTCATTAGAGACCGCCGTAACCCCAGGAACGTACCCACTTGGCGCAGTGGTAGCGATGCGGCCTCTTGTGCGGAGCTTGTGAGTTCGGTCACGCATCCGGCGACGATTTTTGCCCTTATTCGGCTATCGTTATGTGCTTGCATAATCACTGGATGCAATTTCTACAGGGATAATTCTTTTTTGTTAGTAAATAGCACGTATTCCTGGGCTTGTATGAGTTACTTTCCTATGGATCGGACCTGCACGTCATTAAATCACCGTAGATACCGCAAATGCACATGAATACTCTAAAACTAATGTCAGATTCGTGATCAGCGACCCAAATAACCCCCACATGCGAAGTTTAGGCGAAATGGGTGACCTTGATGTCTCGAGCCTCGTGTCAGATGTCGGTAACCCAAGGTTCAGTCTCTAATGAACCACTGATAATATTTTGCCACCATTTAGACTCTAGCTGTCAGAAAATCTTCAGCATCCACTGCCTTAGTCCCAAGAACTGCCTGAAAGTCTCACCTAAACTGTTGATCATGAATTTTATTCCCGTTTCCTGAGCTCTGACTGGTGAGCGCTAGCTCTGGTAAGGGTGGGTTAGTGAGGTGCCTGGGTTAAAATAACCGATTCGGACCATCGCATGTGGGGGTTATTTGGGTTGCTGATCACGAATATAACATTAGTTTTCAAATTTGCGTTCGTTTAAGGTAAGTTATACGGTCTCAAGGGCAAGATGAGCGCTTTGATGAGTACCCCCTCCCTCGTTTTCGCAGGTCTTTTTCAGTAACATACAATGCGATTCCGAAAATTTTTTCATGTTTTTGGATATCCGATGAGGAGCCCTACATCCCATGGAAATTGCATCGCTGGAGCTCACCATCACTTCGACGACCCTCCTTGTTAGGTGCCATGATTGCGTTCATCATGTTGAACGTGTTGGGAGAATCCATATTTTCATGTACCCATCTTGCTATGTTCTTACGTGAGCTTTCTCTTAATTTGAGCACATTAGTTGCATCTGTCCAAGCTTTCCTCACACCGTCATAAATGTCGTCTGTTCCAGTTGACGTTGGCCAGAGATTTACTCCCGCATGCAGTACTAACCATTCGGTCACCTTGCGAAGTTCTTCCGGGGGTAGTATGATGACCACTACCACCCAAGTCGTCCGTAAATATCAAGCTTTTTTCGTTCTGATGTCGCTAAACTCATTGTAGTAAGCAATATCGTTTTCGATCCTCCCGACATGAAGAGCACTCTCTGTAGAACGGTGGGCACGACCGAAAGCACACGGTTGTTGGCCTATCCAAAAATGCGGTTCTTAACCAAATCTGCCCTTTCAACGCGGCGAGTCATGGACCATTCCATTTCCATAATTTGAAGCCACTAGGCCGTCATTCGGCAACTACCGCATGTCGCACGACCTTCGTGGATTCCGTCGGTGTCGTGATTCTCACGATTTGAAGGACCGCGTTTCTCGATCTACGTCTTGGTCCCGTCACGACAGCCGCACGCACCCGCGCCGCACGGACAGAGCACGCCCGTCCCACAGTCAGTCTACTCGTCATGTCGTCGCACTAGCCGGTCGGTTTTCGTTCTGCTCTGCCAGTCTTCATTCCATCGCACCGACCGAGAAACATCGTCAGCACATCGGACGAGGGACTTCCAGCGAAGGATGCAAGGACACCGCACTGTCGTAGGTAACATGTGTATCCCGCGCACGGGTCAAACCCAACATGCTATGCTGAGGGTTCGTGTGAGGGACGCACATGCCTTCGTCTTCTTGGTAGACCCCTAGTGACATGTAGTAGTTTAGTGGTTCGGCAACTCGTAGTTGTAGGTGTTGTTTTTATATACTTTATTGTAGTGATGTTTTCGTATATAGTGCCTAGTTGAGTAAATGCGTGAGGTATTTTGTGTTATGTTCTGGTCATCATGTGTGGATCACGCAACGATTCCTGATCAGTTTATTCGTCATGTTTTGGCATATGTTCGTGGTATTCTTGTGCGCACCGAGAGGGTGCTGAGAGTTGAGGCTGTCACGCACAGTGGCATTAATCACCGTCTCTCTGTTGTGGGCATTAGGGCCGTCCCGCCTATTCCCGTACAAGTCCCGCGTGGCAGGTAGGTAAGCAAAGTCCCACATAACGGGTTAGGCAGACCCAGATACAGAGCGGCGGCGACATGGTGCATCCGGCTGGACTTCGGTGTAGGTGAGGGAAGCCTGCACTGGGGTTTAGCGATCGGACCTCATGTCTGCTTACCTCTGTATTTCCCCCTTTTGCTCTTTCCCAGGGAACTCATAGGTGCCTCTGCTGTGTACGGCTGGTGCTCCGTGGGTAACGCACGCACGCTATAACTGGAGATGGGTCCCCCCGGCCGTCCTACTGCAGTCACTGCCCGACCCAACGTTACTCGTGTGGCACGTGTAACGCGGTTAGTGCGATCCTCTGATGAGCCTTCCGGGACGCATTAGTGGCAGCTGATGAGCTGGCCAGCTAGGACCACTGGGGCTGTTGCTACGGGTTCGGCACTCCTCTTGTGGACGGGTCGCAGTTGCAAAGAAGCCGCAAACGGGAATATCATCGTGGTGCGATTGTCACGGTGCCCCGCCCGCGACTTCACTCGTTCCTTGGCTTTAGCTACAGGCGTGTATACCCCACGTCCATGCAGTCGGCACAGCATGCCCTATGAGCGCACGGTATAATCCCGCCAAGTAAAACATCTCGCCCGCCACAGCACGTCATTACTTGGATGTGTTTGACATGTCTCAACTTTCGGTACCTTACCCAAACATATGGCCTTCGTGTATCCACGCACACGTGTCCGCCGAAGGAGAGTCGCTGGCCACGGCTCACCTTAGGCACGTAACGCACTCACTCACGTATTTGCTTCCAGACTTGGTTAGACAGTACCACCTCCTGTCAAGCGTACGACGATGTCAACAACAGCATCTGCCAAAGCCAACCTTACGAAAGCCCGCAAGGCGCTACAAACATCTCAAGGTAAGATTAGTCCGCAGTTGTTCGATCCGATTGTTCCGACGATGCATCAGCATCAGCTGATCGCTCGTCGTGATGAACTTGTCGCTCGTTTAGAAGACCTACGCGCAGCAATTGCTGCAGTTGTTCAACGTCGCACAGAATTTCTTGCTACTTCCTTGGATTCTGATCAGTCGTCGCATGAAACTTATTTGCAAGAACATTCCATTGACGATGTAGTGATCGAAGCTGAGTCCATCGCAGCTACGGTTCAGGCTCATCTCGATGAGGTGAATAGTCTGATCCAAGCTCCGAGTGCAACGGATACTTCGCAGCTGATGCCGCAGGTTCCCGCGCATGAGGAGCAGCCGCACGAAGCATCGGTCAATACATCGACAGCCTATGCTTGTGATCCGCAGCTCGTTTCTAATTCCTCACCCCAAACATTCGCGTGCTCATCACCTGGTACGGTTCCCCCACTTGTCCAGTCCACTAACAACAGCACGTACCCTTCGCAGGTACCTCACGTTTCGCCTATTCACTTGGACAGACTTGTTCTGGAACCGTTCTACGGAGATATCACGCAATTTCACAAGTTTTGGTGCTCGTTCGAGCTTGCGGTACACAACGATCCCAACATTCACCCCGTTCACAAGTTTCTGTATTTGCAAGGTTTGCTAAAAGGTGACGCACAGATCGTGTTGCAAGATCTTGACCCCGAACGTCCAAACTACAACCAGCTGGTCAGCCTGCTGCAAAAGCGTTACAATCGCCCGCACAAGATCAGGGCAACGCTTCACAAGCAGCTCCAGCAAATTCCGCAATCACGTAGTTCAGGATCAGACCTTCGCAACACTTGGTTCCGCATTTCAGGTATTCTGCACGGTCTACGCAAATATGAAGATTTCAAGACGGTATTGCCTCTCCTTGACTTAGTCAAGAGTAAATTTCCTTTGGACATACGTCAGAAACTTCATGACCTCGAATTTCAGACCGGCACAGATTTCGACCTTGATCAAATTATAGTTCAGCTAGATTTGATCATATCGTCGCGGGAGAAATACGAGGACTCGTGCACCCTTGGAGATAGCCTCGCAATACAGACGTCATACAAGCGCAGTCCATCAGGCGCAAGGAGCCTATCGAACTCAGGTAGTGATTCTGAACGTTGCTCGTTTTGCGATTCGCATTCTCATGTCACGTATCGTTGTCGTCTTTCTATTCCACCGGTTGTTCGTCGCAAGTTGGTCAAGGCGCATGGCCTTTGTTGGAAGTGTCTTCGTGGTGGTCATTCTACTCGTTCCTGCAATTATCCTGTTTGTCGTCGTTGCGGTTCATCTCATCATGAGATGCTCTGTGACGGCACGTCTCGCAGCGGTTCATCTCGCAGTAGTCCATCTCGTAGTAGTCCATCTCGTCACACTTCTCGCCAACTTGAAGGACATCGCAGTCGACGCGATGACTATCGCACTCGCCATCGTTCACCACGCAGCGACTATCCGTCTAGAAGTCCATCTCCGTACGGTCATCGTCATCATTACGGTTATTCGTCGCGCAGTGGTCGCTCGCGATCACACTCGCCGGATGGTAGTCGTCTCGATAGGAGTCCGCAATATCGTTCGTCTCGTCGCAGTCCATCTTCGACGCGTAGTGTATCCTTCTCGCCTGTCAGGGAACATCGTACGTTATCTATGCGACGTCGTAATTCACCACATTCGCACGATCGACGTTCTTCGCCATACGACCACGATCCAAGACATGTGCACTTTCGCGAAGCCACCTACAGTACGCAACATTCGTCGTCATCATCATCGCTCATGTATGTGAAGACCAAGGCCGCAGATAGCGACCTTCAGCGATTCGAGGATGTTGTGCTGTTACTCGACTCTGGCGCGCAACGAAGCTTCATCTCCAACGTCACTACCAAGTCGTTACATCTGCAGACCGTCAATCCAGTACCGCGCACTTTCGTCACGTTTGGAGGAAACTCCGTGACAGAACTTTCAGGCACGGTACATGTACATCTTATTGACGCGGACGGACAATTTGTAGCCCTCAAGCTACTTAACAAGGACGTTATCACACTGGCGCAAACACCACCTCGCCTAACGAAACAGGATATCGACTTCATCCACGCACAAGGATTACAGTTACCAACGATTCAAGAAGACCTGGTAACTCCAAACATCCTCATCGGCATGGATCACTACTGGGACATACTGTCGTCGGAACCGCCAGTCTGCCTTCCTTCGGGAATGGTACTCAGTCACACTCGTTTCGGCACAGTTGTCTCAGGCAACTCGGTTTTTCGGTCTGGCTATCGCAAAGCCCAGACGCCCAACTCGACAACTCCGCAACAGTGCAGCACGACTACAGCGCAGCAGTAGAACGTCTCTGGTCGCTAGACAGCTTAGGTATTTCTGACGATCACGATCCATCCGCCGACGCTATGCTCAATCAACGCCTCTTGGAAGATTTCGCCCGCACTTCAGAATTCGTCGATGGTGTCATTCATGTACGTTTTCCGTGGAAAACGCCAACGCCAAAGCTACAGGACAACAAACGGGTCGCATATTGTCGTCTTTTAGATCAATTCCAGCGTTTAAGCCATACCGCACTTTGGAAGCAGTACGTCAAGTCGATCGACGATCATCTCGCAGCAGGATTCATCGAAGAAGTGGAGGAATACCTCTGCGATAATCCTCGCGTGTACTACATCCCGCATCAAGCGGTGATCAAGGAATCGTCGTCCACCACAAAGTTGCGTGTCGTCTTCGATGCCTCTTCGCACGCAAAGGATGCATGTAGCCTCAACGACTGTCTTCATCAAGGTCCAACACTCCTCCCGGAGCTCGTTGGAATCCTTCTTCGTGCACGGTTACATCGTATCCTTCTCATTGCAGATGTCGAAAAGGCTTTCCATCAGGTCAGGCTTCAACGCTCGGAACGCGATGCTACTCGTTTTCTTTGGCTACACAATCCATCCTTGCCACCATCTTCGTCTAATCTGCGTATCTTCCGTTTCACTCGCATACCGTTCGGTGTGAATGCTTCCCCATTTCTCCTCTCCGCATCTATCCAACTCTATCTTCGTCGTCAAGCTAGCCCCTTGGGCAACGAGATCATACGCAATACTTACGTGGATAACGTTGTTCTTGGAGCCGCTTCGCACGATGAAGCTCTCTCCAAATATCTTTCTGCTAAATCTCTTTTTTCTTCTATGTCTATGAATCTCAGAGAATTCCTAAGCAACTCCACTGTAGTCAATTCGCAAGTTGCGCCCGCAGATCGTGCCATCAATCCATCCAACGCTACTCTCTTGGGTATTTCTTGGCGTTTTGCTAACGATCAGTTGCACATTCTCATCAAGACCATCTTCATAGCGGTTAACAGCAAGCGTACAGCTCTCCGCGCACTAGCTTCGACCTACGACCCTCTTGGCTTATTAACCCCATTTTTCACATCCATCAAGGTCTTTATACAAGACCTCTGGGGCCAAAATTTCGGGTGGGATACCCCATTCACGCAAGAGCAAAGAGAGCAGTGGTCGAAGTTAATGTCGGCACTCAAACATCCCTTGCCTCGCATCAATCGCTTAGTTGTGCCAACTCAAGATCAGCCAACGTCATACCAACTCTGCATCTTTGGAGACGCATCTAAAAGAGTCTACGCGTGTTGTGCATATCTCATTACCATCACTCCAGCTCGTACAACATCTCAGCTGCTCATGGCCAAGTCGCACCTAAATGCGACGAAGCCACTCACAATTCCACGCGCAGAACTTTTAGCTGTTCTCATTAGCGTTCGCATGGCAGACTATCTTCTGCAACACCTGGATCTCCGCATATCTGAGGTACACCTCTTTTCCGACTCACTGATTGCTCTGCATTGGATTCACATCACCAAAGAGCTCAAAGTCTTTGTTAAGAACCGTGTTCGAGCCATTCGCACTCTGGTAACGTCGTTTCAGAAAACTAACATCATCGTTCAGTTCCACCACGTTGCTTCACAGGAAAATCCAGCTGACTCTGCCACTCGAGGCTTAGCCACGAGTGAAGCAGAAGGTCACATCTGGTGGACTGGACCACGATTTCTGACCTCGCACCAGTCGAAATGGCCTCCCACTCAAGTGGATTTTGAGCTCGCACCCGATGATGACGCAGCCACGAGTGAGTATGTTTTTGCAGCGCATACAGGTAAGTTTACATCAGTTTTGCCGTTTGAAGTCACTAACCACTATTTCAAGTTGGTTCGCATTACGGTTTATGTGCTCAAATTCATTCGCATTTTCATTTTTGACCGTTTGAGTAGTCGCAGCCAGTCGGTGCTTTCTGTAAAACTACCCTCCGTAGTCGACATCGCACCCACAGCTTGTATACTCGTTTCGGACGTCGACGCCGCAGAAACCCTGCTTGTGCTCGAGCATTATCGAGAAAGCGAGCAGGAACTGCGAGACATCAAGATCGCGTCGTACAATGCACAACGAGCTTCCAACAATCTCATCCGTTGTCATTTCCGTATCGGTCCAAAGGAAATTGCTCCCGTACTACTCGTGCCTACCCATCACCTTACATCCCTCATCATCTACCGTTTCCATTGCAGTCAGCATCACGCAGGTGTGCATCAGACACTCTCCGCACTCCGTGATCACTATTTCATTCCATCAGCTCGTCGCAACATCACTATGGTCCTACGCCAATGCGTTACATGTAAGAAGATCAGTGGACAAGCATATCGATATCCGAACATGCCTATGCTTCCAAAAGAACGCACTCAACGTTCACGTCCATTTCAGAATGTAGGACTAGACTATCTCGGTCCAATTACCGCGATTCGCGACGGTATCACGGGAAAAACCTGGATTTGTCTCATCACGTGTATGGCGACGCGAGCCATCCATCTAGAAGTTGTTCTAGACAACTCCGCACAAGAGTTTCTCCTAGCTTTTCGTCGATTTGTCGCACGAAGAGGAGCCCCTCGCATTATATACAGCGACAATTCTACCACGTTTCATGCAGCGGAAAACATCATCAAGACAGTTCTTCACGCACCAGCATCATGGAAAACCATTACGAATTATTGCACAGCACGGAAGATCACATGGCGTTTCATTACTCCCCTTTCCCCATGGAAAGGTGGATTTTATGAACGTCTCGTCGCACTGTTCAAATCCGCATACAGGAAATCCATCGGAAGAATTGTTCTTACGCTCTCGCAGCTTCAAACTGTGGTTACGGAAATCGAAGCGACACTCAATTCGCGTCCAATCACGCCATACCGTCAACAGGATTCTCTTGTCTGCACATTAAGACCAGTAGACTTCCTTATACCCGAATTGGATTCACAATTGCCGTTCGTTACGCATCCAGAAGAAGAAGATCTTCTCGACGTCACACCCGCACTAGTACAAGGACATCGAGAAATGCTCCAGATTCTTGACCAATTTTGGGAAATCTGGCCACCGATTATCTGGACGCACTCAGAGATCGTCAACGACAGCTTGCCCGTTCTCCACGGTCATCGAACATCGCCCCACAACTAGGAGACATCGTTATAATCGCAGAAGATCGTCTCCCGAGAGGACACTGGCCGTATGGACTCGTAACGAAGTTACACTTCGGAAAAGACGGGAATGTTCGATCTGTAGAAGTCCGCATCTCTAACGGCAAAACCATCACACGATCACCTCGACATCTCTATCCATTGGAGCTCAACGCCATCGAGCCTACAGAAGACGTTCCAGAACCCTTGCCACCTCGCAGTAAGCAGTCTGGTCGTAAACGACACTCTTCCCTACAGACTTCGCCTACTCCGCGCACGCAACCATCTAGGCGCGCTAAGTCCATGCATCGGTTCATTCGCACTACTTAAGATCAACCTTTCAATCGATTCTATCGTTTATCCATCTTTCAGTTAGCCGTAGTAGCCACAGGGTGCTCTAATCCACATCCGCTACGCGCAAGTGCACAAGACCGCACTGCGCAGTGGACCGCGGATTACGAAACTTCAAAGTCATCTTATCGAGTAGTCGCTCCCTATACGGTTGCTCGCTAACTTTTCCTCGAATTCGACACTTTCATTCGACGACTAACAATTTCGCTGTATTCGCACCAACGATCAACCGGTTCAATTGTTTCTCGCAACAACATCTCGAGACAGGTATGCATTTTGATTTTTCGATTAAAATCCTGTGCAGAGACGAATTTCGTAAATTTTTTTTCTGTTTCCTTTTGCCCGCAGCGTTTTTATTTGTTGTTTCGTTATTTGTTGATGTGTTACCCGTTGTTTCTCGTTTCGCATTTTACCCCATTTTCGCACGCAGCGCTAGAATTTGCGGTGATGAGTGTATTTTCGCATTCGTGACCCTCACACTCGCAAAAGTGGCTAGTGAAGCGTCCTGCTCAGACTGGTCACTACGCAAGTGTCCCCCAGACCCTATTTTTTAGTTTAGACACGCACTCATCACAAAATTATAGTAGTGAAAAATTCTCTGCACAGGTTACGTATAAAATTCAAAATGCCAAAATCGACAAGTGCGTACAGCAAAATCATAAATTACTATTTTGCGCATTATACTCACGTTCGTAGATTAGTCTCTTCTTAGCATAGTATCTATCTAGTGTAGTATTTTTCTAGTTTAGTCTTCTTTCTTTATCCATTAGTCTCCTTTTGATTTCCATTCCTTTTTCCCATGCTTCCTCTCTCTTCCTCCCCTATTTCAATCGTTTTCTTTGCCGTTCCTTTCCCTCTTTCTCTCTTTTTGACCTCTCTTTCTTCTCAATTCTCCTTCCTTCTTCTTTCTCCCGTGCGTATTTTTTTTTAGTGAAGTGGTCGCGCATTCATACGTTATTTCTGAATATCTTCCTCCCGCATCGGAAATTCATTATTTGACATCACAAATTCTTCTACCATTTCTTTCTATTATTTAGTTTAAGCCCTAGAATGTTTCGCACGCCTCATATCTTCTTTAGTATTCTCTAATCCAACTAGTTTAAGTGTTTCTTTCTTTATTACCCGCACTAGTTCCTTTCATCAATACTAGTTCTTCTTCTCATCACATTTCTATTCCACTTCGTGATTACGCTGACCTTCATCCTTTCTTCCTCCTCTGCTTCCATATCTTTATTCTTATCTTCCTCCTTCTTTCTCCCTCTTCTCGCACTATAGATTGCACTATATACACACCCATATTAATCACTTCATATCTTATCATTCGCATTTAACCACATCATATTTATATCCGCACTGATAGATATAGTATTGCACTCGTAGATGTAGACACCAAACACTTTATTTTTCACGCACCAATAATACCTCTTGTTCAACATAATTCACAGCCACTCAGCGGCATGGTCACTTAAATTAATATTCACGTCACTGCATGTCCCAATAACATCACGCACCTTCCAGCATGACTTCTTGGCGTGAAGAGATGTATGGCGACTTGTCAGGATCGCCGCAATGGTCCTCAGAGTGCACTACCGACCCCAATGAAGACCATAGTCACCTCCTACATGTAATCGAGGCCCACGCACGACCTAGAAACCGTCGTCGCTCCCGCCGGAGGGCAGCTTCCCCGCCACGTTCGGACTCGGAATCGCCTCCCCCACATCGGGCTCGTCGTGTAGATTGCGAACAACGTTCGCCCCCAAGGTCCCCTTCACCACATAGGCCAGTGGCGATTCCGCTATCCCCCCAACAGGGTCCCTCGCACCAGCAGCGCCCGCGTACTCCGCAGTTTGGGTCCGCACCCGTAGAACTCCACCCCGCACAGGTAGGCCCTGTGCGACCTCGTCGCATGCCCACTGTCGAGGCAGCGGATTGGCGCCGTCGTCATCATCCCCAGGATGAGGACTATGACCGCGTCGAACGTATGTACGACAACTGTTATCGCACTGATAACAGGTTGAGAGTCGACGAGGACGCGCAACTGCGTCAGTACCAGCTAGAGCTAGCCAACATCCCGCGCCCGCATATCCCGCAAAGGACCCGCAGGGGTGCAAATTCCCCTTCGGACTACATCCCACAGGCAGCCTTGGGTGGTCGACCTCTTACCACCACGGCATATGACGAGCAGGGTCGTCTCCGTCCCTCCTACCGCACCCAGCCAGGGGACCCCAACTACAACGCAAGGGTCAGGTGCTTTTTCTGTAGTCAGCACCATTATTCGTCTGGGTGTCCGGTGTTCGTTAATCTGGAGGACCGCATCCTGCTTCATGCCCGCAACGGTAGGTGTTTCTGTTGTGGTGGCGACCACGGGGAGTCCCAGTGCCCGGACCGTAGGCGTTGTTACTTGTGCCGCAGCGGGTACCACCACACCGCGTTCTGTCCCTTCAATATGCACACGAGATCCGACCTGTATTACAACCAATGGTCGATCCTCCTGGAGAACGCACAACGACAAGCGGCCATCGTAAGACGCCAACGCCCAGCCGCACGAGTCGCAAGGGCCTTGAATCAGCCGGATCCGTCGCACGGAGACGGCAACTAGAGGTATTATTACACATTGCACTTAGTAGCTAGTTGCACTTAGTTAGTTACGCACTTGCACATTTTGTAATTTGCATGCCTTCTACCCCTTTCCTATCATATCCTCTTTCTTGCACGATTTGTTGCATCCATAGTTTAACACTTTTTGCAGTGCATTTCGACTTTATCGCACAGCTCGCACTCCTGTTCGCCCGGAGGGTGCTGTCGCACTTACGTAGTAGTGGGAAAAGGGTTCAAAACTTCTTGTGATTCGCCCCGGGAAAACTTATTTTTCGCACACATACCCGCCTTTACTTTCGCATTTAAACTGAGAGTAAAACCTCAGTCCAAATTCACCCGCACAGCTTGTCTGTGTCCCCTCAAAATTCTCCCTTCGCTTCGCTTCTCCACACTTATCATCACACTCGTTCAACTACTACTGTTCAGTGCGCAACGGCACATCGACATGCACCGCACGGATGCAACCACTGTACATATGTATATACGACACTATCCTGCACGTAATGGACATCAATATTCGCACCAATATCCTGCACATACTCATTATATACTCGCATCTATTCTGGAAGGACTTCACTTATTTTATCGTTTTACCTCCGCATTAACCATTGTATGACTTACTGTAGTTTAGTCGTTTCATTGTATTAGAGGACCTCTCGTATTAACTTAACTCGTAGGCCGCAAAGGTTTCAAGTCAACGACACTCGCACGGATGCCCGCCCGTGCCGACCACTTAGGCCCTTCTGTCGCATATCGTGGCATTGCCCGCCACGGCGTCAGCCTCGTCCCGCTAG
This sequence comes from Nippostrongylus brasiliensis, assembly GCA_030553155.1. NCBI lineage: Eukaryota > Metazoa > Nematoda > Chromadorea > Rhabditida > Heligmosomidae > Nippostrongylus > Nippostrongylus brasiliensis. Next base: position 36,054,304 of record CP130735.1, on the reverse strand, counting down.
GTAGGGTTAGGACTTTTAAGTGACTCTGTCTGTAAGTTCTAGTCTAGGTAAGCGGAAGGCGTTGGTAGCTCCCCCCTACGATTCTCCGTCTTCGGCGCCCCCAGTGTCGTGATTCTCACGATTTGAAGGACCGCGTTTCTCGATCTACGTCTTGGTCCCGTCACGACAGCCGCACGCACCCGCGCCGCACGGACAGAGCACGCCCGTCCCACAGTCAGTCTACTCGTCATGTCGTCGCACTAGCCGGTCGGTTTTCGTTCTGCTCTGCCAGTCTTCATTCCATCGCACCGACCGAGGAACATCGTCAGCACATCGGACGAGGGACTTCCAGCGAAGGATGCAAGGACACCGCACTGTCGTAGGTAACATGTGTATCCCGCGCACGGGTCAAACCCAACATGCTATGCTGAGGGTTCGTGTGAGGGACGCACATGCCTTCGTCTTCTTGGTAGACCCCTAGTGACATGTAGTAGTTTAGTGGTTCGGCAACTCGTAGTTGTAGGTGTTGTTTTTATATACTTTATTGTAGTGATGTTTTCGTATATAGTGCCTAGTTGAGTAAATGCGTGAGGTATTTTGTGTTATGTTCTGGTCATCATGTGTGGATCACGCAACGATTCCTGATCAGTTTATTCGTCATGTTTTGGCATATGTTCGTGGTATTCTTGTGCGCACCGAGAGGGTGCTGAGAGTTGAGGCTGTCACGCACAGTGGCATTAATCACCGTCTCTCTGTTGTGGGCATTAGGGCCGTCCCGCCTATTCCCGTACAAGTCCCGCGTGGCAGGTAGGTAAGCAAAGTCCCACATAACGGGTTAGGCAGACCCAGATACAGAGCGGCGGCGACAGTCGGCATCTATCTAATGTCCCAGAAAGGTTACAGACTCGGTCATCAAAAGGCATTTTTGTGGCTTTACACGCAAATTTGCCTTCAGAAGAGATTCGAAAATAAGCTTAGCTACCTCGTAATGTCTTTGCTCATTTTCGGTCGCTATCAAAATGTCGTCTATGTATACGAATACTCCTTTTTTAAGATCTCGTAGCACTGTGTCCTTTAGACGCTAGCACACTGCTGGAGACGTAGTCAGTCCAGAGGGTAAAACATCAAAGTACAATGAAAAAGGTCAGAATGTAAAGTGCTCGCTTTGTCCCCGCACCTATAAAGCCAAAAAAGCAGTAGCAGAGACTCCTTCGGGACTCATCAGTAAATAGGGAGACTGGTAAAAGAACAAAACAAGTAAAATAGAAAAGCAAAACAACGCAAAAAAATAATCTGAAACTAGCCTCCATGTCGAATAAAAGTCCATAATAAACCAGCCAATGGAATCTAAGTAGAAATAAAAAACATACAACAAGACCTGTGAATTTCCTGAAGTGAAGAAAGAATGATTGAAAAACGACGGCATTGCATGTGCGAAAAATCGTGCCGAGAATTCGGCAATATAAAGCAACATAAACCGGACCGAGTCATATGACTGTTAGAGCTAAAAACGAATAGAAGAGGCAAACAAACAGACGGAGAGAAGTCAAAAAATAACAACAATAATGGCAAGCATAAATCAAACGGACTACATGGACAACGAAAGTAATAAAAAAGGCGCTGTGAGTAAAAATCATTGAAAAGTGATGTTTGAAAGACTGAGAATAATAGGCATGCTCAGTCAATATGATACATAAAGGAACATTCCAGAATCGATGGTAGGGTGAGCTGATCATCAAACACCCGCAGATATTGCAAGAAAAAAAACAATGTATTATAGCGAGAAATCTCCTTGTCTAATTTTTACCACTCTAGGTTTTCCTGGAACAGGAGCACCCATCCTGCAAACAGCCTTAAAGTAACATTCGACGTCCAATACGACGAATATATTGCTGATCTTGCCCTTCAAATCAGCCATTCTTTCAAACGCTTTGCAATTCCCAGGAGCTTCCGGCACACCAGCCAAAACCGAGCTATGTTCACTTTACTATTCTTTAACAGCATCCCTGGCTGCTTTTTTAACGAAGTTAGATGACTTACCAAGCGCAATCTGGAGCATGCCGTTTCTGGGTCGGAGTTCTTCATCAAAGCTAAATTCAGAATCTCCGATACACTCACGCTGGAACAATCAACACTTTCACTCAGATTTAACGAACTATTTGGATTATTTCAAAGACTGGTACTGGTGCTGTTTGTAATTATACGCTGGCTGCGGAGGAGCATCTTTGATCTGCGATCAGACGAACGTAAGAATCAACAACAACGCGAAACTCCACGGACAGAAACCAAAATACCCGGAGTTGATTCCTTCTGCTGGAACAAAAAGACCAACCTCAAGGTAATAGGAAACAAGGAAAGACGAGACAAGTACTAAGAACCAGAAAGATGCGTGATCAAACCGAACAAAACACTGCAAATTAAACTTACCTTCACCCGGAAAGAGGGAAAAGAAACGCCCCCGCGCGCTGTCCCGACAGTCTAATGTTTTTTAACATAGAAAGTATTACAAACGAGCATGTGGACAATTCGAATAATTAACTATAAAACGGTTAAACATGGTATACATCCGTGTATTTTTCGATAAGAGTAACACACTCATCGATCTTCGCTGTGAGGGCTTGGGCTTCCGCACTTGTTGGGTGTTCCTGCGAAACCATCGTGTCTTGATGAACAAAGAATTCGCTAAGAATTCTGTCCAGAGCCAAGTAGTTGCGTGGGTCCTTGGTCCAGCTTACGTAATCCTTGAGCGTTGGCGCAGCGCCAGAACGAAGCAGTTCTTTGGAGACCCATGCCAGGGTTTTATACCCCGTAGATGCGACGTGTCCCAGATTGAGGTTGTACCCGTAGTACGGGTTATTACCCAGAGTAACAGCTGCCTGTTAACGTCCCCATTCATCTGGTATTTGTAACAGGACTTTATACCACGGAAACGTTCTAAGGAACTCAGTGCCTGGCCAATTGTGATGAGCGCTATCAGTCCACAGTTGCGCGCTTGATCGACCACTATTCGTAGTCTTAGCGCCAAGTCAGGAATAACGTTTTTCAAGTGCTCCACCGCAACATGCATGTTGCTGCCATTGAGATAAATACCACATTTTAACTACAAATACATCATCTTCATAGCTCTTGCTGTCAAGTACAAGGACGACGATAAGTCGACCTTCAGCTTGGCGGTCAAGCGACTGAGGCCATCCGTGGTAATGCTGCCTCTTTTAAGGGTGGAAGCGAGGAAACTGCATATGAGGGAAGTGCTATTTAACTGCTCACAGGCACGGTAGCAAGAAGCAGAATCATCTAAGATGATATCGATGTCTTCGAGAGCTAGTTCTTCCACACTTTTCTTTAAAGCCTTACCTGCATCGACCTCCTCTCCTTAGTAACCGCTCTAAAGACAGAATTTGCTACGTGATTATAATAATGGCCATAAATTGTCAAATGATCTTGCTGTGAACTCCGATATGACTACATCACTCGGAGAGTTCAATGAAAGTTCTTCAGTTCTTAATCAGTTCTTTCAAACTGTTCGATCGTCATCATAAACGATATCACATTCGATTGGGAGCCCACTCGACATCATCTCCCCAACCGTTAACGTCTCAACCATTTCCTGCAGGACATATGTTTCAAATTATGTATTGCTCTTTAATCAACCACAAGGCACTACCTTTGACGGAGCAGCATGAATCTCAGCTGCGTACTTAACGAGACAGATAACGGCTACACGCTTTGGCAGATCACTTCTCGATAAGTCTGCCAGTGATTCGCCATTGTATTTGCGAATGTAAAGATGTTTTACGCCTTCTACGTATTTGGTGTCATCCATACGTATAAGAAAGAGAAACGATCGAAACAGGAAAGAGGTGGAGTAGGAAGGTTATGCGATTAACCTGTTTCGCCTCTTAACCCTAGACAGGCAAGGAAAGAAAAACATGAACACTCCTCGAGGCTCGTCAGTAGGGAAAGGAGTGCATGGAACGTCAATGTGGATGGGGTTTATATACCACACGGAGATCAAAGAAGGAGGGGTCAAGGAGGAGTAAGATACATCAGGGATCAGAGGTAAAGAGAGAAAAAGGATCATGAAATTATATTCATAAGAAGATCACTAACAAACTTTTTAATGTTTTTATTATGTAAGAATTCATAGTATTTATATATAATGTATTGATTTTTTATAAGGCTAGAAGATATGGCTTTATACAGGATGTCATTATTATAACCTAATAATTTTAAATTATCACATAGGATATTGACATTATTGATAAAGTCAGAGTGTTTGCTACATTTTTTAGCAATTCTAAGAACCTCACTGTAGATAATGGCTTTTTTAATGGGGTAACTAATGTTACTACTGTAATGGGAAAATCTGATGACTCTAAAGTTAAAGTAATCAGTTTTATTGTATAAATTAGTAGTAATCTTATTATTGTCAATATGGAGGGAAAAATCCAAAAAATTAGTTGAATAATTATCAATGTGAGTTTTTTCAATTTTCAAAACATTGTTATAAGTGTTAAATAGAAAAGTTTCTATAAATTTTTCATCTTGATTATGAATAATAAGTAAATCGTCCATATATCTAAAGGGATGGAACTCAATTCCGAACCTTTTAATGGTAGATGAGAATTGATATTCCAAAAGGATTAAGGTAAGGTCAGCCAGAAGGGGACTGGCATTACCACCTTGAGGGACTCCAAGTTTTTGTTTGAAAATATTGCTACCTACTTTACAAAAACTGTTGTTAAGTAGTAACTCAATAATATACAAAATATCTTGGATAGTGTATATTTTACAACTAGAATTGGTAGGTATAATGTCAGTGTAAAAACATTTCTTATAACCAACGGCTAGGTATCTTTTATTAGAATTTTTAAAGCAAATATTGAGAATCTTACCAATATTTTTCATAATAACATTATGTGGTATACTTGTGAACATATCAGTGAAATCAGCTGAAAAAAGTTTTAGATGAGGAAAGTGGAGGGAAAGTAAACGATTAGAAATGTCTGTGGTATTGATACTCCAAAAACTGGTTAATGAGTTGAGATTCAAACTAGTAATACTAACATAATTTTTGAAATGAGATTTGATATGGGTTAATATGCGTGCTAATTCTAAGGCTATTGGTTTAGTACTGCTATTGTAAGCGCCAGTAATGAATCTAAATTTTATAGGTGTTTTGTGAAGCTTAGGGATACAATATATAAGAGGAAGTTTAAGGTCTGAAGGGTGATTGAGATTGAAAATTTTCGAAATGTTTTTATGACCATTAATAATACTATGTTCCGGATCATTTATGGAACAATAAGTAGGGTTATTATTATTATAGGTACCAATTTCAGATAAAATAGTAGTGGCGTAAAATCTTTTACAAATAATACCATAATTACTAGAAGCTTTATCTAGAGGAGTTATTATAAAGTTTTCATGAATGGATTTGAGGTCACGTTTATAGCAATGGTATTTAGTGTTGCAATTTTTAGATAATAAGATGTTATTAATTTTGAAAAATATTTTATTGTAAATATCTTTAATTTTACAGAAGTTATGATTATTAAGTTTATAACGAGATTTTATTTTGTTAGTAAGGGTGATGAAGGTATTCCATAGAATATTTTCAGTATTGGCAATATTGAATTGCTGTCTATAACCAGTACCTTTATTTAAGATGTTGTATATAGATAGATCTTGAAATATTGTAATGTCTCCTGTAACAACATGTTTGTGATAACTATCGATAAAACTAGGGTATTTTTTACAAATGCAAGGAATTTTATCAATATCGTTTATATCTTCTATGGTATTCAAAAAATGATTGTAATTGAAAAAATGTTTACTTATAGGTTCAGGGTATTTAAAAATAATTCTAAAAGGTTTATAAGGAACGGAGCTACAAAATTTTATAATATTAATAACTTCATGGTTGTTAATAATCTTTTTAAAATTAATATTCTCCATGGACTTACTAAAAAAGGGGATGGTAATATTAATAAAGTTATTGAAATTATTACACTTTTTTGGAGTGAGTTTCGAGAAATGGAAACAACAAAGCGAGCTTAAAAGGAGAATTTTATGTTCTTTTTTACTAACAAGATCATGAATATTATTGATAGTAAGCTTAATTAGGGTATCAATGTAATATTTATTTTTATTTTTAAGAAAACAAAAGAGCTTATAATAATCGTTGTTAATGTAATTGAAAAAGCCTTTAATTTGGTTTATAATATCTTGGATGGTGTATTTTCTTTTTTCTTTTTTTGATTTTTTAGAACCTCTGTTATGTCGGTTCTTAATAATTTTAAGAGAAAAAAAGGGATGGTTATTCTTAAAATTAAGAGGGTTGCCAATTTCTGTTATGTTACCATAACCTTTGATGTTGTCATTGAAGCCAAAAGGGTAAGCGGTGTTTAAAAGTTTAATCCAAAATAGTTCTTTTTCTCTGAGGATAAGAGGGTCTTGATTTTCCGGTAAATTATCTAAAACCATGACTGAAAAGTTGACACAATTTGTATTAATAAAATGTTGATAAAGGAGTTTATTACTATTGTTTTTATTAATGTTATATAAATGTTCTCTAATTCGAATTTTTAATTTTCTAGTGGTGAGGCCAACATATTGTAAGTTACAGTCTTTACATGAGATGCAATATATTAAATTTTTGGAGTTACAGTCACAATGTTCATATTTATAAGTATTAATAAGTAGTTTAGTGGTATTGGAAATAATGAAGGAATTACAGTCGGTGATTTCACAAACCTTGCACCGCGCATTACATTTAATAAATTTATTATCATTACCAAAGTTTAAAAGGTTATATACTCCATCAACCTTATTTTTATGAAAAAGAGTAGAACAGTAGTATGGGATAGTTTGGTTTTTTGGCCCGAATCAAACGTTATGGAAGGCCCATTCCATAACGAGTGGGAAGGTTACCAGAGGTTTTGGGGGGATTGCCCCCAGGGGTTGGCGCTCCCAAGAGAAAGGCTAAACCGGAGGCGTGGAACTTACCCTCCCTTGCCAGTTACCACTTTTATAAACCCCGTCGGGTTAGCCCCTTTTTTTTATTTTTTTTTTTTAATTTTTTAAATTTTTTTGTTTTTTTGTTGTTTTTATTGATAAGGCTGATGGAGAAAATAACCTTAATGTGTAGGTAAGCAAAGTATGTTATATAATTAGTATAATTAGCAATAATATACAATTAGTAATAATATTATTCATAAATTGCAAAAATAATCCTTGTATAATTTTAATATTTTTAATATTTGTTGCTATTGAGAAGCACGTAGTTGAAAGAGGCTACGATTGAAAAGGAACGAGGACTTAGAACTATAAATATGAAAATAGGGGAAAGAGTGCTCCAAAGCAAAATGTAGAAATGGCGCTCTAGTGTCACTACGTATCGATGCAAAAAGGAACTAGTGAAAGCGCTGTAGGCCAAGTCGAGCTACGAATACTTTTTATGTTATTAGCAATATTTTAAATTTTTATGTTGTGTGTAGTGTGTTTGGTAAATATTGTGCAGTTGAAAAAAGGAGAAGAGGAAAGGTAAATGGTTTTGGAAAGGTGATTAAATGGATAAATAGTGAGGTAAGTAAATGCGTATAAATTGAATGTAGAAACATCCGTATGGATGTATGCCGTATGGCTAAAGTAAGACATCCGATTGGATGTATGCCGTATGGCTAGAAGGAACATCCGTATGGATGCATGCCGTATGGCTAAAAAGAAAGAGCATCCTTACGGATGCGTGCCGTATGGCTGGAGAGAGCATCCGTATGGATGCATGCCGTATGGCTAGATATACACATCCTGATGGATGTGCGCCGTATGGCTAGTTAGGATGAAGGAAGAAAAACTGGATATAAGTACAACCCGGGTTACCCTCATGGTTGTAACTCAATCCAGTAGTTAGCAATAAGAAAGAGAAACGATCGAAACAGGAAAGAGGTGGAGTAGGAAGGTTATGCGATTAACCTGTTTCGCCTCTTAACCCTAGACAGGCAAGGAAAGAAAAACATGAACACTCCTCGAGGCTCGTCAGTAGGGAAAGGAGTGCATGGAACGTCAATGTGGATGGGGTTTATATACCACACGGAGATCAAAGAAGGAGGGGTCAAGGAGGAGTAAGATACATCAGGGATCAGAGGTAAAGAGAGAAAAAGGATCATGAAATTATATTCATAAGAAGATCACTAACAAACTTTTTAATGTTTTTATTATGTAAGAATTCATAGTATTTATATATAATGTATTGATTTTTTATAAGGCTAGAAGATATGGCTTTATACAGGATGTCATTATTATAACCTAATAATTTTAAATTATCACATAGGATATTGACATTATTGATAAAGTCAGAGTGTTTGCTACATTTTTTAGCAATTCTAAGAACCTCACTGTAGAGACTGTAGGTATGTTGTCATCCATGCGGATGATCCTTCTTCAAACCTTCCATCTATAATTTTAAATTATCACATAGGATATTGACATTATTGATAAAGTCAGAGTGTTTGCTACATTTTTTAGCAATTCTAAGAACCTCACTGTAGAGACTGTAGGTATGTTGTCATCCATGCGGATGATCCTTCTTCAAACCTTCCATCTATCATTATCGTCTTGTATAAGTCTTCATCTTTTAACATTTATCTTTCAACCAACAATGCAACACAACATTTCAAACTAACAATGCAACACGTCGACCTATAAAATATTCTTATTACAGCTACAATCTTTATTATATAATTATTCACTTACACGAAGACCTGTTCCTCCATTATCTCTTATCAATGCCGGCCAAGACATTGGTTCTTTGTCTTCTTCATTTGAATACCTAAACAATAATTCTCCTTTAATCCACTTCATTGCACACCTTAATAGTAATACTCACCCACAATTTTCACTACCTTCTGATCGATGATCCTCATTTAGTCCAGCTACAATCTATTGTGTACACTATTGTTGAAATTTTCAATTCTTTTAGAATCTTGTTCATCCATTTCCTAAAAATAAAACTAAGTTATTTTCTTTCTTCGACTGTTCATTAATTTTGGTAACGCATAATACTCCAGGCTACATGTATCTCTAACACCTATTTAATGATTATTTTGACGATTTGTTAACGGCAGCACAACACGAGATAGGAGTCACATTAACCACAATTAATATAACAACTAAAAATCGACAAAAGGCAATAAAATAACGTGCAGATATTGAAATATGTATAAAAGCCTTTTCCTGTTGCCCCGGTACGCAGTCAATCTATAGTTCGATTGGAGCGTCTGCTACATATATACTAAACGTGTAACCATATATGTATCTATAAAGAAATATTCTGTATGTTATCCATTGATTTGATGTTTATAACATTTTGTAAAATATTTGTTATATTACTGGTTATCTTTGGTGCCGAGGAATATAGATTAATTGTAATATTGAATAACAGACTTTATTAAATTATTACCTCACTCAAGCCTTATCGCGACTTCAATTTAGGTTGCGTACACATTTATCCTTTATTGAAAAAACTAACCCGATGGGGTTTGTAAAAGTGGCTACTGGCATGGGAGGGTGAGTTCCACGTCTCCGGTTTCGGTTTAACTTTCTCAAGAGAGCGCCAACCCCTGGGCCGCCAAACCTTTGGTAACCTTCCCACTCATTAAGGAATGGGCCTTCCTGAACATTTAACCCTCGGCCAAACAACAATACAAGCACAAGTTACTTCGTTACCAACAGTTTTCGTAAAGTAAAGATTAATGGTGTATGTCGTGGTTCCCACGATTTGAAGGGCGCGCCGTAAGATCGAGCAAGGAGGCCCCGCATGGAATGCCGTTTCCGGCCGCGCCGCGTCCGCACGCCAGGCGCAAGCGTCAGTCCTCCCGCATTCAGTCTTGGTTCCTACGCCCGTCCAGTCAACACGTCGAGTCCTCTCCTCCTGTTGTCAACGTCACCGACTCATCGCATTCTGAGGATCGAGGACCTGTATCGAACGAGCGTCAACGAGGATGGATCAGTAGGATCGACCGCATGGAGCGGTGGCAGGTAACACCGTGGACCTGCGAGCGGAGGTTCACTCAACATGTCCCCTCGGATGAGGGTGCCGTGAGCGGGGCCTTCAAGAGGCTTTCCCTAGGTGATGTGTATGTAGCTCCGGTTGGTCGCATAAGCCTCAGTTATTGTATTGTGTTGTGTTTATTTAGTTTGACTAGTAAATGGCGGAGGCATGTGTTCTGTTGTGTTCTATTCATAGCACGTGAATCGTGCAAGTACTTTATTGATGCTGATCACATTGATTTAGTAGTTCGATGAGGGCCACAGCCCGCATGAAGTAGGACAGTTGTGGTCATCTATAGTCGGTTGTGGCGTCTGGGCAGTAGGGCCTCCCGCATCTACACTTGTTGTAGCCAACAAGTACCGCGTGGCAGGTATCAGCGCTAAGTCCCACATAGACTGCATTCAAGTGCTAGTGCACCATCTACCACGCCACTCCCGACAGTGTATACAACCTACTAATTTTGGAAATAATAATAGATTCAATAGATGTTTGGTTAGTTCGTAATCATCCATCGCAGACACTTGGTTATTCTCCTCGACTAACGCGTACATTACGGGATAGTCGTTTATCATCTTTTTTCGAGTAACATCCAGAAAAGCTTCTGTAGTCGTCCTTCACTTCTCGAAGGGTCACTCCTGCTACACAGCATTGTGTCGTCGGAAAAACCGTTCATTCGGAGCTCGCTTAAGTCCAAGTTTTCCATTTGCCCACTTTCTGGCCTTTCCCGATCACCATGGGTTCAACGAAAGCGTTCAGTACTGCCAACTTGGCCGAATCCTCAGTTCCCAATTTACATAAGCTATCTGCTATCCCTTTGGTTGTGGAACACTGGCTCGGCCCCCAAGTTCAACGAATACACGGGTAGATTGCCAAAAATTTATTATAAAAGCATGAATGAGGATAAGAATAGTAAAGACGAGTGGATGAGTGCAATGAGTGAGTGGTTGCGAAAGAAGTGCCCGGTGCCTTGGTTTGCGCGCCATTTTATACTCGATCGACAGATTGCAGTGTTGGGGCCGAGTCATTGGCGCTCGAACTCCGCCCCAACACTGCTACCAAGTACTGAATCTGTCGTCTGCATTCTTCTTAGTGAACCTACAATCAGGTGACTGACCCTGCTGCCAAAGGTCAGTAGGAAAGGGAGCGAAATCAACTGTGACCCTTGATGATCAGCTACCACTGACTTCCAATTGTGTCCTTATGATGTGCGCATTGTTGCTCTGTATCCGCCGTACATGTATTTCACTACAATCAAAACTGCAGTCACATCTCACCTTCGCAGTGCTTTAGGTAACCGCCCGTGGACTTCACCCCACTCGGAAATGACATGTAACAGGATATGATAATTTATTTTCCCTTGTCAGCTTCATTATGAAGATTGAAGTGTATCCCCATGTATGATACCCGACTGCTACTGTGGGATTCGTCTCCTTCGATTTCGCAATCGCCGCTAAGTGTGCCCAACATTACATCACTATCGTTTGAGTGTTCTGCTACGTCTCCCATCTGCTGAAATATGTCGGGAAACAACGTTGTTCGCCGAAGTTGTGAGCCGAACATTCAGTATAGGGCCCCTACATATCCGACGACGTGCAATTTGAGCGACAAATTAGCCGTTGAGCATGAAATTGAGCGAAAAACACGACGAAGAGCATTCTCATCCAACGCGACGTTTGCGGCAGCCGCATTGCATTGCACGAGGCACCGCGTTGCAACGCGCGGTCACCGTCGCTCATTTTTTTGTCGTCTGGTGTGTAAGGGCCCATAAAGGGTCCACTTCGTGCTTCCTACTAAACTTGATAGAGGACGTAACACTCGGTAGCATCATGCAAAGTTTCCAAGTGGTAAACACGTGGATCAGTTATCTCTTATTCAGAGTCGATGTCGGCAATTGGCGGCGCTGTCGTGAATGCATCTCCTAACCCTCGTGAAGCTATACTCAACATAGCAGATTCTATTCCGCTTTTCAGTGTTCTTGACATCCAGCTAGTCGCTGCAATTTTGTCACTTCCTGCCCTTGTGGTGACCATACAGGACGTCATTCGTTTTCAACTGCTTCATCGAAGCACACGCTTTCTACTTCTCTTGTATCTTATAGGGTACATGCTACACTCTGTTTCGAAGTCGGTCCTTAGAATTTGCAGCAGTGTTAAGGTGAGGAACAAAAAGGGACAGCCATCAACTTGATCTCCTTAAGAACCTTAGGATTAAGTTTTTTTGAATCCAGGTGGTTGTTGTGTTTGTGCTAAACGCGAACTATGATCTACATATATGTTTGGATGAGAACTAAGTGGTACCCAATACGAAGTGCCAGTTTCCAAAATGTCTGAACTTTATGTGATGCTTGCACCTTCGACAAAAATGAAACAGCTGGATGGATAAAGGTTTGTCGAATAGTAATACGCTGTCATTCACGAAACAATTTACTTTTTTCTCCTTACGCTAAGTGTTCATCGTTTTCAGTATAAATGCTGAACAAAGAATTGGAGATGTTCGTTGCTATGTCACGTGAAAGTTTATACAGCTCGTGAAATCACCAAAGCAAACAAATCAGCGTATTATTAGGGCGTCCCATTATGAACTGATCTATTTGCATCTTTACTTTTGCACTTCTGAAGTTGCTCATTCGGAAGAATTTCAGTCCTTTCAGGATGAGTCGGACACCGCACCGATTTCTCCAAGACAGTGCTTGTCATCTGCCACAATCATCGCGACCACTCAGGTGCGACTTCGTGGTGGAGCACAACTGAAATACATGTCGAGAAGTGACGTGCACGATAAGACTACACAGGTGAACTAATATATTCCAATGCACCCAAAACCAGAACGGAGTTCCAAACCGGCGCCAAATTGGAACAGCCTTCTTTCATTTGGGTTCGTGAGTTCCGGAGTAGTGCAATATTCGCTTCTACCCGATAGAAAACAGTTTAAGTACAATTGTGCATTGGCTCTATGATAGAGCTATAGCGCGAACTGCTCAAGAAGTGCCGGAGATTTGTTACTGTTCGTGTACTGATGAATGAGGCACGACCGCACATGAGCCCATCAAAATTGCTCCCAAAGTATTTGGCAGATGTCAGCTCTTAAGAAGGTGCAGAAATCTTGCTCACTCTAGGGAGAATGAACTAACTGCTTGAGTCTATGAATCTTCACTTCGGAAGCAACAGTGTGTTTTACGTTTCCAGTGATGATCTATGAGCTAATAGATGAAATATAGTTATTTATTCAACCCATTCCATGGTCATTCTATAAACTTTATGAACATTTTATAATGCACGTTTTCCTCATCAATTGCTATCCGGAAGATGTGTGGAGTGTTGCTCTGGATAACGGCTACTGTTGGTTGACAGAAAAGTCTTGAGACAAATTTTTGAAAGTTCTTCGTAGTTTCCTGGAGAAAATTTGAAATTCTCCGGTGTATGAGGGTTGTGTAGAACGTTCTTGAACCTTTGCTGAGTGAGTATATGTATAAACGCCCACGCGCGTCATTGTTGTAACATGTCAAGTATGATAAGCCAACATCAACTCCGAGTGATCTTCTTCTACCAGTGGCGTCGAGGTTCCTACGCGAGCACAGCAGTCTCTAACATCAACGATGCAGTGGGAGAAGGGATTGTTAGCCGTTCCACGATGACCCGCTGGTTCACCCGTTCAAGTCAGGACATACAAGTCTCGAAGGTGGAGAGCGCGAAGGACGACCTCCTGTCATCGATAATGACGATTTGGAGCTCGCGATCGAATCCAATCCAGAAGCAACAACGTGGGAATTGGCATCAACATTTTGGTGCTCCCACACCACTATTTCCAAGACATTGGCTATCGAAGAGTTTTGAAAAGATGGATCACTCATCGGCTGACGGAGGCTCAAAGGCTAGTGCGAATGAGCATATGTCATTCACTTATCGCCCAGCTGCACCGAAAGGAATTCCTTGAAGATTTAGTGAGTGGTTATGAGGGTTGGATACTCCACGATAACAGTACACGTCAAGCTGTTTGGCTCCCACGCAATACAGATCCGCCTGTCTAGCCGAAGCAAAACACTCACCAACGCAAGCATTTACTATGCGTTTAATGGGATTCGAAAGGAGTTATCTACTGTGAGCTAATGGCTGCAAACAAGACCGTCAGTACTTCCGTGTACATTAGCCAGCTTCAAGAATTGGTCGATACAATACGAGAAAAGAGGCTAAGAAGGTCAACTGCTCACTTGCCGCACGATAACGCTCACCCACATGTTGCGTTCGAAACACGCTGGAAGACAGACGAACTCGAACTCCGGTGGCCTATCCGCCGTATTCACCGGAACTTGCGCCATTGGACTACCACCTGTTCAGACTGCTGAAGCACCACCTGAAAGGAAAAAATTCGAGAAAACGGCAGTCGTCAACAACTTCTTCGACTCACAGCCTGCCGAATTCTGGTCGATAGGAATCGCTGAGCAGCCACACAGATGTGAGAAGATTATGACCCTTCATGGTGAATATATTGTTGGTTCTTAGTTTGTCTTTATAAAATTATGTTACAATGAGAAAATTGATTTTTTTGCCTCAAGTATTTTCTGCCAGCCAAAAGCCATTACTATACAGCTGGCTAACTGTAACAGTCGAAACTTTGTAGTTTCTATGATTCGTTGTTTCGATGTACTCGTGTGCCATCCTATTGGTTTGGATAGAGCAGTTTTGTAAATAATTGCAGCTCCAAATATGCCTGATAAGTTTTTGAAGACGCTGCTGTCATCATTAACGTTCCTGCGTGAACTTACAGAAAGAAGGATTGTAGGACTTTTTTCTGTGAGTTCACGCAGGAACGTTAATGATGACTGCGGCGTCTTCAAATACATCTCAGGCATATTTGGAGTAAGACTGCAAATATTCACAGAATTGCTCTATCCAAAACAAGAGGATGGCAACGGTATATGCAAGATCTAGAACTAGGGCAAGAGCTCAGTCGTTCACTCTAAGAGCTGGATCAAAGTGCCGAAGCCAGGAAGCAAAATTAACCAAAACTTCGAGATCGTCGAACGAATTGAATAAATACGAATACGAATAAAAATACAGCCCTCGAATATCAAAAGACTCTGGCCGCAGGCTGATCGTACGATTATTAACACGTTGACGACAGTGTGGCGTGATGCTGCGCCACGCTCAATCGGCCGCGTGGCACCGTGTGGCGTAACGCTGCGCCACAGTCTTGTATCGTATTTTTCTCGATACGTTTCAGAATTTCAAAGGATGTTTTTGTGCCACTTTTTAGTAGACCTTTGCGCATTGTTATAGGAAGCATGGTCCATGAAAACGTTTTTTAGCTTCTGATTTACTGCAATTTTTGACAGTGCACTAGATTTCTTTAAAAGTAAAAACAAATAATGGTTATTGCAAGAAACAAATAAATGCAAACTAATACTGGTTACTGAAACAAACACATAAATACAAACAAGTATTAACTATTAGAATAAACAAATAATGAACAATAAACAAATAACAATTTCCTTTTAACCTGGATAGGGAAAAAGGACATTCTAAAAGCGTCCAGCTGTTATTTTTCTATTTTCATTGCCAAAAAAGGAATAGTCACAATCCCCGATATTACTGGACTGTATATGTAGTCTTCGAGATTTACTATTCACTTCCATTTTGAAAAAAATTCGCCGTATGCCGACATCATGCCACAGCCTCGGCGCGCTAGAAAATCGGTTGGTCCCACGCGCCAGACACGCGAAAAAGGCGCTGTCGTCAACGTGTTAACTTGCGTACACTACTTTGATATTTTGCAAGCTTTGTTTCAAGCTTTTGTTTTGAATTTTATCGTACCAGCCGTTCAGCGGCCTAACGGCCGCCAAACGGCTTTAAGGGGGGGGGGGCTGCTGAATGAATGAAGAGATGAAAACAACTAACCTTGGTTAGCAGACAAAATTGGCCTTCAGCAGAAAAGTTGTGCGAAAAAACTCCTCAGAAGCATCGAAATCGGTTTTCGAATACAGAGCTTGAGGAAACACAAACTCATACAGAGCTTGAGGAAACAGAAACTCTAAAAGAAAAAATAACAGGACAGAATATAATAGAAAAAAGTCAGAAAAGAGCTGAAATTGAGTTGCGAAACAGAAGGCTCAGTGCAAGGCAGCGACAGATGCAAAGGCTGGGTCTCGCTTATTACATAGTAGGATAGTACCACCATTAATTCTGTGTTCTGAGTAGTTATCAGTTGCGTTCCAAATCCTTTTCTATAATTATGCATGTATTAGTTTGACTCAAAAATATATCCAGAAGCTGCAGTGAAGTAGGCAGTGCAATGAAACCGATCCTATTAGCTCGCCGCTCTGCCTCGGTCAAAGGGCGTCAGAGAGAATATTCAAATTTTCATAATCTTTGAGCCCGTTATAGTGTTGTGAAGTAGAAGTAAGGTCATCATACTATTCTGTTGCAAATGATGTGTTCCCGGTTGAAGCAAGTTCAGGTATGGGGAAAGATTTCTGACGAAAAGGAGGTAAGGGCAGATTAATCCTTGGGTGCACTTCGCGAACACATGGTGACGGTGTAAAGCTTGAATGAATACATTTTGTCTACATCTATGCGTGTCTCCGTGGAGCAGATGCTTGAGGAAAAGTTCCTGAAATTTTTGCAAGAAAATGCCATCGACGGATACTGATCAATGGTCCAATTTTTCAATTTTTAATCGTGCGACCCTGCACTTGCGCAAAATCTTACCTGAATGTTGAGTTTTCTGTGGGGACATTTCAGAAAGTTAGTGGTCAACAGTTGTTCTTCTTAACTATTGCTATGTAATCATCAAGTATTATTTGACAAATGCACCGTATCAATCTACTAAATTAGCGATCGATCCACTAAAAGCGTCAACTAATTGTAAAGCTCTCATACTTAAAGATTATCTGATTGATTCAGTGCCGCAGACATGGTCTTAAAAATATTTACACACGTGCTCCCGCATATTGACAATGTTATTAATACATGGTTTGTTATTGTTTTCTGATCAGCGCATGCGTCGTTATAATTATTTAGCCATTTCTTTCATGGCGTTCTGTTCCTGAAGCTGTTTAAGCTACTCTAGCTTTTTCAAAACTCAGCCTTTTCAGGACTTGTGTTAGGAGAGCTGCGGGACTACTTTTTTCCTCTTTTTGAAATAGGCGAGTGCAGCTCAATGGGCGAACGGTGTGTTCTGACTATCTTTGTTGACGCTCGGAAAACGCCGGAGCGAATCTGTTTCCGAAGCGAATCTGTTATAAAAATCGTCAAGAGCCGGATAAAAGGCAGGGCCTAGCCACCAACCGGCATTTTCTGTTGCTTCCCTCAATAAAACCAAACTCAAACACCAGCTCAACCAGAGGTACGAAGTGGAGTAAATAACTTAGGCAGTGTAATTTAAAAATAAAAAATCTACGTTCAGAGAAATGTTCATCTCGCAGTTATTTTCCCTCGTTGCTGTTATACTCATTTCGGTAAGCTCATTGTCCTCCAATCTCGTATGTCAAGTGTACGCAGGTGTATATGGGTAATAAATGTAATAATGAAAATATTAGCAATGCATCATCTATTCTATTCCCTACTAATGACATGGTTTTTTGAATTCGAAAAAAGTACGATTCAAACGCGAAGAATGATACAGCCTCCGTGTTCTCTCGTTCTTGAACCTCGGCATCGATAGTGATGTTCTTAGTATGTATTAAGTTCTTCCACCACTCAAAGTTTCAGGTGGATGAATTATCCGTCTAACAATTTCGTGTGGCAAAAGAACTTAATATCAGGAAAAAGGTAGAAATCAACTTGAGTTTTGCTCGATGTATGTGGCGCTAGAACGATTGAAACATTTTACAGCTTCTTCCTTTCCCTCTTTTTTGCAAACTTATAGAACACATCATCCAGCTTAGCTGTAGAAACGACTAGTCGCAGTTATTCAGCACCAAGTCCACCCTTTTTCTTTAAAAGATTTCGTTAACCATCGAATGGGTCCATATGAATAATAAGGGCGCTGGCGGAAATTATTGAGCCCATACCGTTTAAAAACAATGTTTTCATCCAACAAAGTTCATACATCGCTTATCGAGAACTGGATTCTTAAGGAGGATTCCCTCACGCAACAATCAACTTCCATTCCCGTCGCCGCCGATTCTTGGAGGTATTACGCAGAGCATGCCCATGGACTAAATCAGGATGCTCTCAAGACGTTACAAGACGTTCCCCGGGTACCAGGAAATCGATCGCTCTCTGAAGCAGAACAATTCATTTTGGATGCTCTAAATGGAACAATTCGAACAAAAATTCTCGCCGATCTGAAGAAAGCTTTGAAAGCAGACAATAGGGCACTTCCCAAGGTAAACAATGCTTGTGTCAGAGGTAAAAGCACTATGACGCCATATCAAAAAAAGTCCTGCCTGGTAGTTTGCAATCTAATCAGACATTCGATACAAGACCTGAGTACAGCAATCATGCTCTTAGGTCCGGGTAACCGAAGAGAGCCAAAATCGGAGGATTCTAAAGAAATTTCTTCAGTGTAAAATGTCAGAACACACAGAGGATGAACAGCAAAGTCCCGCTTTTCTAAGAGAATTCCTAATAGTGACGAATCTTCAACAGCAGTCTATGTTCAAGAAAAACACCGGCAGTTTTATTACGATTACTTTTTCGAACCAACTCTTATAGTTTCGCGTTGTAGTTACATTCGTCTGATAGCCTATTCATCACCTTCCCACACGACAAAGACTCAATATGCCCAGCTTATCGACAGTCGGTCATGCAATAAATGTTTTCCCTCTACATGTATACAATTTGAGAAATCGATAATTCTTATGGTCATATTTGAAGCGTTTATACGCAGTGACACCAAAGAAAAGATTGTAACTTTATGAAAACGACCTCATACATGGTTTTATAAAGATCACAGTCGATGAGCTATCTTCCTTGCACCATGCTTTTTCCCACCAGACTCATAGGGATCATTTTTTCAATGATAGTATGTTCAATAGTTGAACGTAACCGCTTGTTTCGATAGTTTCTCTTTCTTGAACGCTCATAAGGGTATGTGTGTAGCCTGGTCCACTACTCAATGGAAAATCTTTGAGATGTACATATTCGCGATGTCGGTTTGCGTATTATTTGAAATACACTGTTGATCCAGACACACAAGAAGACAGCGCTTAACAAGCACACTATCTCCACCCCGAAATCCATCAAAATCTGGATCAGAGAAGAATAGTCACACGATCACATTCACATCATCGAGACGACTCCAGACTATAGTTGTGCTCGAATGAATATTCGAACGTTCGAATTCGAATAATTCTATTCGAAATCGAATATTCGAATTCGAACATTCGAAAAAACGCGATTTTCGAATGTATTCGAATTCGAATGCTCGAAAAATCGCGATTTTCGAATGTATTCGAATTCGAATGCTCGAAAAATCGCGATTTTCGAATGTATTCGAATTCGAATGCTCGAAAAAACGCGATTTTCGAATGTATTCGAGTTCGAATGCTCGAAACATTCGTGTTCGAATGCTCAAATTCGAATGCTCGAAACATTCGCATTCGAACTATAGTTGTGCTCGAATGAATATTCGAACGTTCTTGAAAATTTTTGGGAGAGCACAACTATACTCCAGACCCATGCAAGCAAAATTTGCACGTAACAGCTAGAAATCAGCAGAGTAATGAACGAACGGTTAACACCACGGGTTCACAATGGGAAAAGGTAAAAGGTAAAGGTGCAACTGTTGATGAGTCCCCTGAGGACGCGCTGCCGCATTCGTGTTCCATTCAAGTCGTAGAGGCATAGTGAATGCGTATTAGGCCTATACAATGACCTGCGAGGGCCAGCCGCTATACCAGGTCAGTGTCTTTACTTTCTCAAACAAGTCTGGTATCAATTTACCCGTCCCAGGAGGGAAAAAAGACTCGGTTAGCCCGGGCCGGGATCGATCGCTCGACAGTGCGGGTGCCAGCGGCGCCTCTTACTAGTACTTTCAAAACAGTGGGTAATACATACTTTCAAAATGAGGGACGATACGAAAGTCTCGCTGATAACTTTCCAACGCAATCGGACGTCATCCTTTGCATTAGAGTAGGGGTTATGAGGAATACGAAAGCTATTATTAAACGACAAGTTTTATTCTGCAGTACCAACTTGAAGCTGAGGTGAGAAACGACGGGAATTTTCCGAAACGGAACAAAGAGTAAGATTGTGAAGACTTTGATTTCAAATTCTGTACATGCACGTTCAATGATAAAGGACTAGCTGCGTCAATTGTTGTGAAGATCCGTAATGACTTGAGATTAATACTGGCTTGAAATTACGAATCTAATAAAAAAGACAAGCAAAAAGGGATGAAACTAGCCACTAGCAAACGCCGAATTGGTTGCAACAGCCTACAAATTTAAGAAATTGCAAACGATTATTCAGCTACAATCGTATGAAATAAATCATGCAAGACGAGATTCCAGATTTGACACGCATTGAAAGATAGAAAAAGCATCAGTGACAGTCGATACGAGAGATACAGGTCTTTAGTCGCTGTCAGACTCGGGCTCATCTGGGACATCCTTGACAAGCTCCATCACATGACTTACCGCCCGTGGTCTGCCATCATCTCCAATGGTACCCGGCTTCACTACACCTGAATTGCTACAGATTATTTCATTTAATTATATTTCTCATCCATCAAGCTGCCCAAACTCAACGTAATGAAGATGCGTTTAAAAACATTGAGTTATACTAATTGAGCAAACTTTGAAGTCTAAGATCTACCGGACAACCGTAAGACTCGTCGCTCTAAACGAAGCTGAGTGCTGGCCTGTCACAAGAGAAGTTGAGCGCCGACTTAGCGTAATGAAAATGAAAATGCTGACGTGGATGGCAGGTCTTACGCAGCTAGATCGTAAGACTGAAAGCCCCTTCACACTTAATTGCGCTGCTGCCGCAGTAATGGTAAAAAATAGGGACCGGCGGCGCGCACAGCTACTGCGCAGCAGCGCCGTATACGGTCTCTAATTTCTCTGCGAAAACCACCCATATCGCCAACTATCCAACAACAGTCCACTGGACGGCCGGAAAAGCGCGCAGCTATTGCGGAAATGAGCGCACTATCTTTTCACTGCTCTACTTTGGTTTACTGCCGCAGAAGAGTCTGAAGGGGCCCTAACGCCGCGATGAGACAGCGGCTTGCAGTGGACAAGCTTCGCGACTCCCGTTTAAGGTGGTATGGGTATGTGCTCCGAGCAAGGGATGACACTTTATGCAAGATCAGAGGGTATCGACATACAAGGGACAAGACCGATAGGAGGTAAGCCTGAGGGTAGAAGGAATTGATCCAGACCACGCGCGTGATAGAGCGGTACGGCGTCAAAGAATTGTTAGAATGGACCCTATTTCAGAGCGTGAGTAAAGAAGAAGAAGATACTAATTGACCAAACTAGAAAAGCGTTCAATTAGAGCACTAGAGCTCATAGAGCTAACCACAATTTCATTTTTCAATTAGAGACACTCCCGCGCTCAAAACCTTCCAAATACTATGAAGAACCGAAAGACAAAAAGAAAACAGAAGGAATTCCTACCACTAGAGAACGAACCAGTATTCATCAGTTTGTTCATAGCATCCACAAGTTTCATTGCTTCGTACTCCTTCTGCTCCTCGCTCATACCCTCGAAGGGAGAGGATCCAGTATTCTCCGGGCGCAAATAACCCGTCACTGGATTGATTCTGAAAATAGTACAGAACTCACGCAAGTAGTCAATGCAGCACTTTGTGCCTTACAAAAATTGACAACTACAACAACACGAAAAAAGAAAATGAGCAAATATCTATTCGTGGTCCACATTTTCCTGTACGCTTATCAGCTGCCATACGGTTCTGTGTTGTTTAGTGTCTCAAAAGTTATTGAGACACAAGTGGAAGAGTGAACAGAGGCGCCGCTTTTACGCACCGGTCGAGCAATGGTCTCCGCTCCCGAGCTTCCCGCCCTTCCTTGATCTACCAAAATATTGAGCTTCATAGTATTATTAGAAGCTAATGGAGGTCAATCCTGCGTTCGATTCAACAAAGGCGGAAAATGTCTCCGACAATAAAAAATCACTAATTTAGCACAATTGAAAAAACGGATGCAACTGCAAACGATGAATTATCATTCGCATCGTGCCTATATCATGCAGTCGTCAACCATAGAGAAGAAGAAAAAGGAGCGCCGCTGTTCCAAATGCTGCACCTTCGACGACATGAACCACAAGATCTATCCACTCTGGAGGGACAACTAACAGAAAATGTGTTGTTTGTTTGAATTGGCGAAAAATGTGTGATTTCGCACAACAACGGTTCCGTCTAAATTTAATTCAAAACCAGCATGCACTCCAGAGACCGGAATTATACTCTCGGAAAGGGTGACCCCTATTCATCTCCTTTGATGTCGTGCTGCGAACCTCGTGGTACCTTTACGAAAACTAGAGAGAAACCAAAAATATTGTATACCTGTCCTCTACAGCTTTGTAGTCCTCCGTTTCCGAATCTTCGCTATCAGATGCACTTTTTGGGAGATTTATGTGTCCCAGTAAGCCAGAGTTTGCCAAAAGACCAGCGGAGTGACCGAGACCGGTATATTTAATGAGTCGATTAACTGAAACAATTAATTAGGGCACTGCGCGAAATTCTACGAGTATGTTCGATGAAACCGTACTAACCAGATCTTTTGCAGAGCACGAACATGAATTCAGAAGCAAGGTCTTTCGAGAACGCAGGGCTCATCATCACTCGCACAATTTTATTTCTGAGGGAGTCGCCTTCGTCGGGACGGCGCACAACATCAGCTGCTACCAGTGGTGGCAAAATCTAAACTGATTTTTCGTGTACCCAATTTTTAAAATTTATTATGTAGGATAACCATACCTTCAACCTGCAGTAACGACGAGCTTCTTTACTTGCAGTACAAAGCTTCAAAGCAGAGCCCAAATACGTACTCAATAAATCTGAGTCGGAGTTATTGTTCTGAAATAGTTAATTTAAGTTCACATGAGCCAGAAGCCATGAATGGTATACTCGAAATAAATCCTAACAATCCACGAATCACGATTCAATCAAACATTCATCGTAGTAGAGTCCACTAATGTTTCATTATGGTTCAGCCAAGAAAAGCCACAACTACACAACGCGAAGAGCTTCCGAACACTCTGAGAGACGCGCAACCCCAAATTCGTCAACGCGCTCCAGGGCCTGACAGAGTGAGGGTTCGAAGACCCCGAATTAAAAACACCACATAAGCTTTGAACAAAAAAAGAATAGACCCCAAAACGCGTTGATGAATCAGGGTTTGCGCTCCATGCGGAGTATCTCTCAAATTTATTATTCGTACACCATTCATAAAAGTCATGGGGCGGGATGGCCGAGAGGTTAAGATCTTAGGCTCAATATTTCGATGATCAGGGTTCAATCCCGTCCCAGACAGAAACCCGTGCCTAGCTTAAAAATAGCTGAAAAGGGTGTCGGTACCTGCGTCACGCCCGCGTAACAAGTCGGCTGATGAAGGAAAATTGTCACGATCGATGGTCGCATGAAAGGAAGCGGCGCTCAAGAACCTGCGATCGAGGAAGATGTGACCACCCCACATGGAGCTCTAGACCGAGACAAGATGTCAGTGTGGCACCTCGACAAACACGGGAGCAGCACTAAGGAGAAAGAAGACGGAGCGACTATCAGACGAAGACAAAAGACGAAAGACGTACCCCGTAACTGATCGGGATAAAAACCATGTGGAATAAAAAACACCATTCATAAAAGTGTACTCCACTTAAATAGCACCGAATCTACGACTGAGGGGTACCTTTTTCGTAATAATGAAGCATTCTATCACCAAATAATGGCAAAGGAGAAAACTGCTCAATACTGACGAGATGATAATTGATAGGTGATAATTTTGTGAATGTCCTAAACACCCACGTCATCGAGCTTCCGTTCCATCGCATCTAAAAGGGCTTGCGCAAACGACATATCATACAAATCGTACTGCTCCGTTTGGCGTTCCTCTGCAGTGTTTACCTAGACAGCACAAGTCGTCTTCGCGTTTTGCATCATTGATCATTCTTATTTTTCTGCAAAATCGCCTGCATGGACTTCTAGAACACACTCACCTTGGGACACAGCATGTTAATGTTGAGCCTCAACGTGGACAAAAGGTTAACAGCATGTTGTTCCATAACTGGCGAGCTATTCTTCCCCTTTATCAGTTGACATACCACCTCCGTTATTTCATTCGTATACTGCTGAAAACAAACCACATCATTTGAAATACTATATGAGTGACAAATTCAAGAACGAAACGAACCTCGTTGATATTATCGGTTTGCTTGTAGGTGATGTTGAAGAGCACCTTAGCGGCCTCACTCGCTCGTTCCAGGTGACCGGGCAAATCGCTTGCCTCAGCAGTTTCTCCGTCAACCATCCCTTCCAGTAATTTGATGTACTGCCGCACGATGTCAAGAAACGTCGTCAGCGCAAGAGGGCTGCTACCCCAGTTGTTCTAAATAGCAGCACTGACTTAACACGTTGACGACAGTGTGGCGCAATGCTGCGCCACGCGCAAGCGGCCGCGTGGGACCGTGTGGCGTAATGCTGCGCCACAGTCTTGTATCGTATTTTTCTCGATACATTTCAGAATTTCGAAGGATGTTTTTGTGCCACTTTTTAGTAGACCTTTGCACATTGTTATAGGATACATGGTCCATGAAAATGATTCTTAGCTTCTGATTTACTGAAATTTTTGATTGTGCACTAGTTTCCTTACAAGTAAAAACAAACAATGGTTATTGCAAATAAATGCAAACAAATACTGTTTACTGAAACAAACACATAAATACAAACAAATATTGATTATTAGAATAAACAAATAATGAACAATAAACTAATAACAATTTCCTTTTCACCTGGATAGGGAAAACGGAAATTCTGAAAGCTTCCAGCTATCATTTTTCTATTTTCGTTGCAAAAAAAGTAATAGTCACAATCCCCGATATTACAGGACTGTATATGTAGCCTTCAGGATTTACTATTCACTTCCATTTTGAAAAAAATTCGCCGCATGCCGGCATCATGCCAAAGCCTCGGCGCGCTAGAAAATCGGTTGGTCCCACGCGCCAGACAAGCGAAAAAGGCGCTGTCGTTAACGTGTCAAACTTTTTGTAACACTGATAACAACCAATTCAAAAATCAGGTGCTGACTTGAATCATGAGGACATCAACCCTTCTAGTACACATAGCAAAGCCCGCGAAACGCCATCCCCAAGCTAGAATATCACTTCGATTGAAAAACAGAATACCTGTATTATGGATGAATGAGCAGAGACGAGAAATGCAATCCGCAAGTCGAAAAGCCAAAGTGAATTTCGCACTCCTTCTGGGACACCATTGATCCACTCATGACGTCCTGTATAGTCCGACTTGGTAAGAGCTGATATACGATCAAGCAAATTCGATGTAGCAACTCCCCTGAAAAATTGTTAGTGTTATAAGTTGGTATTTTGAAAAAAGTGACGTAAAAAGTGAGGTGTATAAGCTGCTACAGGAAGGTTTAATAAAGACGTTAGAACGAGTTCAAAAGTGATTTTGCACCGAAATTCGCCCAAAATTAATCTTTCTGTTGGATTTGCGCTTTTGACATTTCACTGCTTCTCAAAACTGAGCTCCTTTCTGAATAAAGGATACAAAAGTGAGGTAGAAACCGCATTTTCTGTTAGTCAGAAGCAAAGCAGTAGTGAAGAGACAAAGCAGTAGTGAACAACGTATTTCATGCTTCAAATTACAGAGAAAACCGATGAAAAAATTAGGAATACTCACTCGAACGTCTGCCGCATCGTAGCAGAGTTGAAAAGCGTATTTACAAGGCATTTGTCGGCTTCCACCACATCTATTACATTACATATTGAACGAACACTATGCACAAATATGTCAGGATTAAATCAAATGGGCTTACTCACTCTGAACAACTTCACAACCGGCATCCATAAGACCACTTGCTTGTAGGATGAACTCTCGAACCGGCTTGGTGAGCAGCACATCCAGTTGCCTTTTATCACGAGCTTAAGAGAAAAGTTTGTAGCTGGACAGTTGTTGTGACTCCTACAAACCTTAAGATATAAAGATAATCTGTTTCTTACCTAAAATTCGTAACAGTTCCAAAAGCGGGGCGTGCGACGAAGGCTTGTCGTTTGAACTCTCAATCAATTTCGCCAAGTGCTGAGGATGCAGAATTATTTATAAATCAAGATTTATAATAAAAATTTATCGCAGAAACCACTCACTCAAAACATTTACTTGAGTGTAATTTAAAGGTAAAAGGGAAAGGGAAAGGTGTCGGCGTCAATCAGTCCCCTGTAGATGCGCACTGCATACCTGTTCAATCCAGAATCGAAGAGGCATGGCGAATGCGTATTTGGCCTATACAATGACCTACGGGAGCCAGCTGCTATACCAGGTCAGTGTCTTTACCTTCCCAGACAAGTCTGGTACCAATTAACCCGACCCCTAATGGATGGAAGGCTTGTTTAGCCTGGGACGGGATCGATCGCTTGACCATACGGGTGTCATTAGCACCTCTTACCACTGCACCACGCAGGTCCTTGAGTAGCAATAATTTGAAGTTTTCTGCGAAGGACAGGTCTTTACTTCGGTAGGACTATTGCGGACTACTACACCCAATATGATATTCATCATTAAAGAGGTAAACCTGCTCAAATGAGCAGTAAAGTGATCGCCATCGATAAGCTCCCTAAGAAGGCGCCAGCCACTTTCGTTCCATCCGGAAGTGAAATGCACCATAGTGAAATGTCTGTTTGCCCTACAATAACTCATGGGGATAGGTGCTGTACGCGCCACCGTCTTGACCTCCCCAGACAAATCTCATACCACTTTACTCAATCGCGGATGAAGGCCTTAGGGCCGGCGCTTACTTTCGCATTGTCGTACGACATCGCAGATGCGATGGCACAGCCAACTCGTACTAAACGCACGCGTTCGTGCCGGGACCCCTCATTTTATAACAGGGATTCTGATCTTGGACGTGTTGTCATGGCGTTTCGCAATCCGACGATCGCATTGCGAAAACGCATCACTCGCGCATACTTGACGTACCGTATACCATTCGAGTCCTTTAAATAGTGTATGCGCAAGCGTACCTTGCGTAGCGTACAGGGAAATAGTACGCAGGCAGGACCAAGTGGGGAAAGCGCGCTTCCGTCGAAACACCTGCTCCAATGCCGTCATTGGCGAATCGCACGTCGTCGCATGTGCTATGCGATGTCGGACGACAATGCGAAAGTATGCGCCGGCCCTTAGCTAGCTTGGGCGAGAATCGGTCGTTACATCGTGTACGTAGGAGTAGCGCATCTTGCAACAACACCCCTCGTGCCTCTCACTAAACAGTGAAGGATGGAGATACATTAAATTATGTATTTTGATATTTTCATTTAGCGCTGATTTAATTTCAGCAATACTGTAAATTGGACCGCAATTTGTAGTACCCACTTTACACAATGGAGGATACGATCCCACGAAAAGAATATCGGAGAAAACAAAGCTCGCATATCACATTAATTCACAAAAATTCGTAAATACGAATCAAAACGAACATTTGCAACAAGAGGCAAAAACGACCAGCTTACCTGACGTGTACCTGCTCCAACGGAAAGAAAATCACTATGTGCACCAAGAGTTGCGTTCAATTCTTGCAACTGCCGAGTAATTTCTTCTTCAGACGCAGTCAGAAGTGAAAGGACCTGCTGTTCACTGATGACTATTGTCATCTTTCGTCCTACAAATGTATTTTTGTTCCAGGAAAGACGCAACAACAAACGAATACAGAGATAACGACGGTATTCAACCGGCATGACAATCAACAAGACGCATTTCTCTATATTTATGCTAGGAACACTATGTGTAAGAGTTTACTGAGTCTTCGTCACTTTCGGCAGCACGTCCGGCTTCTTGTTTGTTGGCTGCGGATTACGGAACTTTGAAAGCGTAATCTGAAAGCGACGGAATTCGTCTTCGGAAATATTTGGGAAAATATTTACATAAAGATTTTAAAAAAACCCTACTTCTGAGTCATGCAGCGAGTATTTGTTCATGTTCAAATACTCGGGGTTTTTGTACAGCTTCCAGTTGGGTTTGCCGCCTAAAACAAGACGATTTTAGGGTGAATTGGCACCGAAGCGTAATCTAGCTATATTACTTCCAATGTAGGTCGATTACAAACATTTATATTGTTTCAGAAAAATAACAACATATTCGGGTGTGTCACTATTGGGATATTTTCATGTGAATCCGAGAACAACTGTCGTACTTGAAGCTTTAGCGTAGTATGATAGAATGTCCGATGTCATTACGTAAAGAAACGCGCTGAAACAATCTCACAGTGTGAGAAAGCAAATCAACTTGTCAATAGGTGTGGCAGCCCGTTGGAGCACCCCTCTTCTATTAAATCGGAATCGTTGTGCTGTGGGCGTTCGTTCGGTTTCTTCTCCGCTATGGTCTGGTTAGAAGGCAGATTGAATCGCACATAATACTCCGAGTACTACTCCCAACCTTCATTTAAGTGGAATCACCTCGCAACACTAACCTCCGACTTTAGTAAAGGCCTCGGCATGCTCAATTCCAGTGGGGTATTTCGGCGCCGCCGACGCGAATCGTCGAAAGACGATTTTTGCGATACCAAGGTGGTTCATACCTGAAAGGCAGAAACGTTGCCAAGGGAACCGCAGTAATGGTATCCACAGACACTGACCTAAAGTCGATACTATGGCAAGTGGAAAATCGTATTGCCATTGCGAACGTGTATCCCGTACGGAAGTCATCGGGTACCCGTATTAGCATTAGAATGCAGAAGTCTGGACGATGCGTGGCAGCTTTTAAGGCGCCTTTCGTCTCAGATGAAATCGGTGCTGAGGTGCGAAATCAGTTCAACGATGGGCCTCCAGTCTCAAAGCACGGCTCCTAGGGAATCGACTATACGATTCTGTCTCTAGGACTCGCCAGTGCATAGTTTGCCCAGTCAGCCATGAGGGAAACTGCATGGTTCCAGGTGCGGTGTAAATGTACCGAACGCTGGCCCATGGCAAGCCCTCTGACCTGCTTACAATAATTTTTAGACCACTTGAACTCGTTAAATTGCGGACACCTATTTGTGAGGGTCATAACTTGCACTATGTTTAACCTATACAAGTTGAGCTGCCCCTGCTGTTCTCCCAGGACTTCGTACAGGACCTGCATCAGCAGTCTTTAGGTACATTTGTGTGCAGAAATGTGACATCAAATGATTCTACGAAGCGATTCCCTTCCATCGATTACTTTTCGAAGCTTTTTCGAGAAAGCAGTGGTATAAGGCAGGTAGGCTGGGAGAAACTTCAGTTTGCTTGAACAGCAGCTGATTCGGACCATAGGACTAACCTGCGCACAGTTTGCCTACTCGGAAAGTAGTGCAAGGTCTGCGACGGGGAGTATATACAGTATATGAGAGTAAATATAGTATACGGGTAGACCCATTCGCGGAGCAAGCTAAAGAGCATTTGGGAACGCCGGGTAGGTGCGATATAGCGAAGCCGCTGGGTTAACATAGGTTGCGGTGCAACGATACGGTGGAGGTGGCGGTAGCGATGCTGTCACCCAAATCAGAAATCTAGGTGCGGAAGAGCCTCGAAGTCTGTTTGCCTAGTTCTCGTTGTGTTTGCCTCATAGACGATTCGTCTAGTGCCTTCTGAGCCACCGACGCTACTTGAAATTGTTCTTGTACGAGGAATTTTTCGAACTCCACATTCGTCTCCCAGGCTTTGACGAAGACGGACTAGCCGAATCGTTAGCCGCAATGAACTGAATCTTGGTTTATCGACTCCGTCTACTGTTTAGTGCACCGAAAAACCTATGGATAATTAGAGAAATCACTAACAAATATTGTAGTCAAAACCAGGTTCTAACAATCCATTAGGTGCAGTGGGTTGCAAGGATGCACTACAGCTGCCAAGCAGATCACTAATTCGAATGAAACAACAGCAGCAACAAGGAGCTGTAAGAATGTAGCGCAGCCAGATGTTTTTTATTTGGCTATCCCCGCATCGGAGTCTTTTAGAGCGCGTCGAGTGTAACTACACACAACCACGTAATGAAACCGTAGTCGGCGAATAATTCAATAGACAACGCAGCAACACGCGCCATTTTATAACATTCTTTATATGTTGTTGAGCGTCTTTCGCCGTTAGTTATGGTATACTCTCTTAATTGACTCTACATGCAAAGGAAATATCTTACTTCGTCTAAATTTGGTTTTAATTCTGAGTTGGAAGAAATGTACCTTTCGGAGAAAATGTTTATTTGGTACCAAGGAAAGAACAAATTCAGAGTAATTTACGCTTTTTTCAACTTCAGAACAACTGAACAATTAAATTTTTTGAGCCTCGTAACAACTGAGCGATCACAGTTCTTCAACTTCAACAACTTTTCAACCTCGACAGCTTGCGAAGGGCATTACTTCTCATACTGCACTTGAAGTTCTTACAGCCAATCTTGAACAAACTGTGGGGTTAAATGGTGTTGCTTATCACGAGCCTGCCATCCGTTTACTGGATGGTAATATCTGCGCGATCCACCCACGAAGAAGGAAAAAATATATTTAGTTGGAGGTCCATCTAAGTGTTGATTTTAGACGTTTAATACACATTTCTGGGAAGAGCATTTCCTTCATGGTTCCTTACTGTTAGTGGCAGAATATCCAAATAGCATCGCCGAAACGGGGCTTGTGGAGTGAAGTGGCGCCTATACCAAATTATATCGGAAGAGACATATAAATTAGAGGGAAGATGAGTACAAATTGCACTCCTTTTTCGCAAAACAAACAAAGAAACTACCAGACGCACAACAACGATGAAATGGGACGTGAGTGAATACAGAATGCTCGATGTGAAATCTCACTTCTAGCGAAGACAGAAATACCTTCTATAAAAAAAAACAAGAAATGTACTCACTTAAAGTCGCTTTGAGCACCAAGACCTGCATTCATCTCCGGCAGCTTCATCTGACAACATCGAAAATGAAGGGATCTGCTGTATGCAGACGACTATTGTCATCTTTCGTCCTACAAACGAGGTTGTTCGAAGTGCAACAACAACAACAATGCAACAGTAACGAAGGCAGCGATAATCACGGTCTTCAACCGGTAGGGCAAATGATTCAGCACTATTCCTCATAATTCACTTCAGTGGTCGCAGAAAATTTTATTTCAGTAAGTTTTCCCAAAATTCATGAATGAGGGTTACTTGTGGTGCTAATCACGACTTTGGCATCCGTTTTTCGCATTTCGATCGGAGAACACCCGTATCGTCCTCGATAGTGCTCAGCTCAAAAGTTCTAATATGGACCAACGTTCGTCTGGAGAACGTCATTTTGCATTCTGAAAACGGTTCTGTTGGTTTCTCGGATTTCGAAAATCAATCGCAATCCGAGAAAAGAACGCCATTATTCATATCAACATTCCCAATAAATTGTCTGGGCGAATTTCTCGCCAAATCTGGTGATTTTGACCTGACGACCTAATTTAGTGACATGGATGGTCCTCGGCCGCAACTTGGGAAATTAACATCAGAATCGTTAACAGCAATCAAAATAACCAATCTAGCGGAACATGAACGTCAGACTCGTAATAAGCACACCGGAAAACCCCATAGGCATAGTTCGAGCCAGTTTTAATGGGAAAACTTCTCGACCACTGAAATGCAATAAGTGCAGTACTGTCCATCGTTCTAATAGATGCACTTCTCTATATTTATTCTATAAACACTAGAACTGAGAGAGTTCATTGTATCTTCACTTTCGGCAACACATCCGGCTGCTTAGTTGTTGGCTGCTGAAGGCGGAACTTTAACATCGCAGCCTGAAAATAAGGATAGTGAAGCCGCCATAAAACATTAATGGAAAAAAGGAACACCAGCATCAGTGTTGGAAATGCCCTTACCTCTGAGTCATTGAACGAGTATTTGTTCATGTTCAAATACTCAACCCCCACTTTATACAGCTTCCGGTCTGGTTTTCCACCTGAAACAGAACGCAAATTCGATCTTACATGGAACTGCAAGCAAAGCCTTATCTTTTCCTTTTTGTTACAACATTAATGAATTACGAACATCAACGTCGTTTCACTGAATGACTCCAGCATTACTTCGACATTTTGTTGCTGTTCCGAATATTGCTATAGAACTGTCGGGAAGTCTAAACACTCAATGATTGCTGCTCAAACATTTCAAGGTGAAGTTTGTTTCATGCTACGGTATGACAAGGTATGACATAGGTGCTCTTCAAGCTGGTAAATTTTGTTCATAAACAAGGGATACATGTTCACGTCGTGTTTATGAGCGTAGATCCCAACCTGAGAGAACACTAAAGGTGTCGGAAGAGGATAGTTTTTTGAGGTTTTTAAATGATAGATAAGGTAGTCGTAGCTCTAAAAGTCGTTATCTCTGTTATCAACCAGCCTTCTACCATACTGTGATACAACAGATGAAGGAAAAATCTTGCTCTATACCACGTTTGAATTTGGAGCAATCTTGTTGAAACGTAACAACTACAAAAAAACTCATCTGTAGCGTCCCCCCAAAATCACACAACACTTTACCATAAGAAGGTACTCTAGAAACGCTTCAGTTTAGCGGCGATAGCGATAATCATGCATTTGTAGGTTGGTATAGTAAAGGTTCGATAGCGCTCTATGGGAATATCACCCGCGATTACGATCAAGTTCAGCGGTTCTCCAAATTAACCAACCAGTGAGCTCTCAAAGGTGAAAGGTAGAAGTATCGACGTTGATCAGTCTCCTACCGGTGAGCCACTGTGATCTAAGTAAGTCAGAACAACTAGTTTCATTGAAATTCCTCGCGATTTCAGTAATTAGTTCTCAAGAATGCAAGATGACACACATTTTTGTAGGCTTACGTTTTCAACTACGGCGAGTACAAGCCTACAGCAATCAGTATATAATTGATTATCGTTTTTATTTCCTGAAATATTGTATTTTTTAAGTTTTACCCCAGGCAGTGCAATAAGAGCGTTCTTTTATTTGTTATAAAGCGTAGCTAAACATTTGAATAAATGAATATAACTCGTCGCAAATACAAGATTTAGGGAATAGAAAACGACAGACACCTACCTCCAGCTTTAAGAGCAGCATCGGCGTGTTCTATGCCTGTGGGATATTTCGGTGCAGCGGACGATAATCGTCGAGAAACAATTCTAGCAATGCCGACGCGGTTCATCCCTTAAACAGGGGAACATTGGTGTTCAGAAGGTTCCAATCTCGACCCAAAACCATCAAAACGAACAGAAATATATGAACCAAAAATGCCATAGATACACGTTTAACGCCATACAAATAGGAAAGTTTTCAGCTTTGAGAAGCTCGGTTTCGCTGGAGTAGCGAATAGATCTGAAGACTTGAAACAGTAAAGAGTACCATGCCAGTGTCTAAAAGTACAAAAGAGAACGTTTTCGAGATATATGTAGTAGAAAACGTAAACATCGTGGCCGGGTCCTTGACAACTTCAGGGTCAACGAGCCACAAGGTCCACTTAATCTAGCTATAAGCCACAACTGCTGAAGTGATAGGAACAGGATGAAAAATGAAAAGAAACCCCAAGACGGGAGATAATTTCTAGAAAACAAGTGAATTCGCTAACAAATCCTATAGCCAAAGCCAGGATTTTGCAGCTTACCAACGATGGCGAGGCGGACTGTAAGAGTTATTTCCCAGCGCGAGAACAGAAAACAAATTGGATCACGGAACCGTGGTAAGAAATAAATTATAGAAATTCATGCATCCAATTCGATTGGTTACCATGGTGGCAATTAGCATTGCGCGTAGGAACCACTGTGATGTCCGTATTCTCACACAACGCCGATTGATCTACGGCGCCGCACAGTGGCGCCAAGCGATCAACAACATGGATGAGATGCTTTTTCGAGCACAAATTTATGTAGTCTGCCTTCATTTCGAGACTATCTAGAGAACTATTGCCAAGCTATCCCATTTTGTTCCATTGTTCGCTGTAGGCTTACCTAGGTTGGGCCAAACCCACCCAAAAAGGACTTTTACCTGAAACTTGTCGGTGATGAGTAGTAGGTCTGCGACCAAAGAGCAATTCTCAAGACAGTTTTATCTAGACCTAAACTTGCTCCAATTCGTGTTTGGTTACGAAGATCACGGAAATACTGGATTTTAAACGATTGGTCGTTCCCGATGAGTATCGAAAGGGCAACAGAAATGATCAAGAGAAGACCAATGCATCAGTAAGGTGTACATCCTGTACAATGAGATGCGTATTGAAAACAGTGCTTCAAGATTCATAGAGGAGGTTACCTTCATTATTCACCCACGGCTACAGCGCGTCTGGAAAGCGGTTATTCCAGGGCTCTATGAGTTCATTCTTGGATTTACTGTATCCGGTGGGATTTGAGAAAAGAGGTGTTGAAAGATATGTGCTGGTCACCTTTTTCTAGCCTGCAATCTGTAAATTCTAGCAGAGTAAGAGAATTAGTGAATCACTTTTTGGATTGTTTCTATTTCGGTTATGTTTGCATTTCGTTACAAAGACGGATATGTTCCACCTCAAGGTCGGAGGTCGGAGGTGTAACTGAACGAGTAATAACCGGACTGTGTTCAGCTCTCTCATGAGAATAACGCATTATCTGGCTTTGTATTTCCAAAGTGAGAAGAAATCCAACCTTTACCCAGATCTAACTGGCGTAATTGTTCAGTAAGCAGAGCTGATCACACAATGTTTACCTTGTGGACGAGTCAGTTGTTCTGATGAGGCCAATCGACGAGATCGACACTCACCGAAGGTGCGGTGCCATCGTGGTCACTTCCCTCGAACTTATTGAAGCTGCAGTGAGCTGCAGCTATCCGTTTTTCAATAATTGGTGTTACAACTGCAGCGATCGATCTTTCCACAATCGAAGTTGTCCAACATCCTAGTCCATCGTCACGGTTTCGAAAACGAATGGCAGATTCGTGACCAGGGTCCAGATTCATGACCGGCGAGCAGTCTCCGAAACCGCGGCGCAGCCAGAACCAGACGGCAGTGTCGATGAGGAATTGCGTTTAACATAGGAAGTTGGATAAGTAGACAAAGGTGGGCGCCGTTCATGCTATAACTCGGGGTTTATCGAGGGTCTACCAATGATGAATCTGGGCCCAGTACCCCAGATAGCCCGTGTTTTGGGAAGTTTCAGTGGACTACAATTTCCCGACTATTATTAGATCCGTGTAAACGAAACTTCTAGTCAATGTTCCAATTTATCTTGAAGTATCCGACTCCGGAGGAATTAAGGACATGGGTGACCTGAGTGAGGATCGATCGCTTGACTGGGTTGTTCTCATATCGAATAGTCGAAAGGTCTGCGGGAGATAAGCGTGTTAGCGCTGGGCAGGTGAACTGCTCAACGCTCTTATCGTCGGTCTCATTCCGGTTCACCTACAGCGTGACTACACTGTAGTCGACATCAGTCGCTGTGTTCACCGCACCGCAATCACTATTGCAGCGAACAGACCGGGCACAGCCGTGCGTTCTTGTATCGTCTAATACTAGACTGCAGTAGACTTATTTTTCAACAAATCCTTAGTTACTGCTCTTCTTCCGGCCTTCTTAGCTCCGTTGCTCCTTTCCCTCTCTCTCATTCATGCTTCTTTCCTCGGTGCCAGCATCCCCAGATGACACTTTTACGCAAAGTTCTACCCGAAACTATTGTTTATTTATTTATTTGTACGTCCGAAGACGCGCCAAAACACAATTGGTACAGTAACGCCAGACTAACTGAAACGAATTCGGATTCAAAACCGATGTTAGGACCTTAGCAAAGACTAAGGCAGCACAGATATATATTACAAGCCACTATTATTAACTCAGGAGTTATCCAATGGAGGAAAGTAAGCGTCCGCGGCTTTCTTAACGAAATGCAGCTAATTAACTCGACAGTCAGGCGCACGAGACCAGACGTCCAACGACCGGAGAAGGGATATGCAAGAGGAATATTTGAAACTAAGAGCGGCATTATGAAGGCGAAAAAATACAAATAATTATATAAAAGGATGAGCGTGGCCTAATTAACACATACAGCCCCCGCACACAGTCGCATGGCGAGGGATATTGTTTTGATATTAACTTCCTGATTATCAATGTGTTTGCTCCTGGCTGAAAATTCGAAAAACAGACTGGT
Organism: Nippostrongylus brasiliensis; assembly: GCA_030553155.1. NCBI lineage: Eukaryota > Metazoa > Nematoda > Chromadorea > Rhabditida > Heligmosomidae > Nippostrongylus > Nippostrongylus brasiliensis. The sequence goes on along the minus strand of CP130735.1, from coordinate 36,018,036 downwards.
TCGCGACCACCATACCCAATAACAATCATAGGTGAAGTTCGGTTTAAAAATTTGCGAACCTTGGAGAGTTTGATCTGTTGATCTGTTGTAGTTCTTGTCGTTGCGTTATAACATGGATGCCTCCATGTAAATGAATGAATGAATCTTTCTCTTTTTCCCTTTGTTATTATGGTGTACTTTAAGCGGAGCTTTTTCACATGTTTATGCCTTACCACTCTCAATACTTTTCTGATAATATCCATTCTATGAGATCTGCGTGATCTCCGCAGATTGTTCAGTATCCGGATTATGTACGCGTTTTCAAGAAGTAATCTTTCTTGATCTCACATTTGCAGGCCCATCAGCTTACGCGGAATGCTTCGTGTTGAAACGCGGTTGGCTCCACTTCCTCGTCTAGTTAGCAGATGTAGAAGGTAAACTTTGGTATCAGTCATTCTCCTTTTTAATTGTATTTTACAATGAGAATTTTTGATTTTGATTTGAATTTGAATGAGAAAACTGCTATCGGTATTCAATTCATTTCGTTCAGTTAAACATACCTCTGTTTTGCCCATTGTTCAACATCGGAATTCCATTCCCATTTTTCAGTTCTCTTGCGTTTACTAGTTTAGGCACAAAACGCGGCTATCGTTCGGTTATCGTAGGAAAATGGTTTTTCAGCAGCTCTGCAGATCTTTTGCTTACTTGTTTATTCAAATCAGTCGTCAATTAATAATTATTAAGAATTCTTTGTGTTTTTGATAGTACAAGTTTCGTTTAACACATTTAGCGGGTAACTCATTGCATGTAGGATCTGGAAAACTCATTTCCGCCATGACTTGACCACCAATATGGCCAATAACATAACCTTTTAGTCCTTTTCGAAGATCTAAAAGTCTTAACTCGATAGTTTCTTTTCTATTCTTGCATCACAATTTCAGCAAGCATAACCTCGCCGGAGATGATTACCAATTCCTTCAACGCAGCGTGATCCCTTCCTATCACTTCCAGAAGAGCCTTCGACGACTTCCAATTCCGAAGCTAGAGGACTCTTGTAATAGGTTCGACCCTCTCAGCATATTGTCGATTCATTGTTCGATTCTCTCTGCATTATGTTCAGATTTCTAGCATCTGCCAAGGTTGTGCTGAATGAGTCTGTCTACAATCGTACGGAGGCAGTGGTGCGCTCATTCGAGAAGAATGAAGGACCAGGTTGGGTGAAGATTTTTCGGAAATAGAAAGTGAACATGCAACCCTCTGAGTTCTGATGTATGCTTTCAGAACTACAGAAAGCTCTTCTCGATTACGACAAAAACCATAAGGACACCAGCTATATTTCTGAACCATGGTTTGATATGTATCTACGGTCTCGACTGCCATGCCCAGTGAATTTCAACCCCTTTATGATGTACGCTCCGGACCCTGATGCCCGCTACAATCATCAGGTTCGCATTTGTTCGTTGTCAGTCGGGCACTATTCGCCTTTAGACATTATTCAGTCGGGCACTATTCGCCTTTTTGGACGATATTTTCTATCAGTCTTGCTCAAACATCGAATACAAGGTTCTTCGGAATGGTGATTCTCGCATTAGTATTTCGAATTTCAACTGAAGAGCACACGTATTAGCAAAAAGCGTCGTCCATACAGGCCCACCGATTGAGCGCAGACTTCGTATAGTGAGGTACTCAGCATGCTGATCACGAATCTTTTTTTTCTTTGGATTTCGGCCGACGACTGCCCTTGTCGCCAATTAGGGAGATAAAGTGGAAATCATTAATTTTCTGAAGCTTCATCTAAATGGGTTAATTGGGGTATCGGTTAACTTGGTCGACCAATTGCCTATGGGCAGCCGTTGACCGAAAAGACATCATAGTCGTGATCAGCATGCTATAGAATCTTCTATGTAAAGTTTCAGCTGGATCAGTGACCCTATATGAACTATCTTACTGAAGAAATGGGTAGTCTTCGAGATCGCCACCTAAATGAGCTGAAGTTTAAGCAAGATTAGGTGAAGAAATTTCTTTTGACCCCTGGAATGCCAGTGGTTGAATGACGCCGTTGATCTTAGCTGATACCATTATGTGACCTTTTGCAGTTGTCAAGAGCCACAAATTTCGCCATTTCGTTTGCTAGATTCAAGCGAGCTCTGGACAACAACATTCTGGCGCCGGAGGTGTTCCATCTCAACCCCAAAAAGAGCGATACGAATCTATTCCGAAATGTCTGCAAGTGAGTCAAGTAACCATATTTCTTTCAAAGAAAACTGTCTGTGATTCAAGTACGCCTGGCAAAATTTTCAGATCACTTCCCGCAAGTCTGTCCTGGTTCGGAGCGGTAGCGTTCAAGGCTTTCCCGCTTGATATGAGTCAGTATAAATCGCTTTTCAACGGGACTCGCATACCAAAGAAGGAAAAGGATGTGCTGTATCAGGTTCGGAAGTTTCCAACTTTTTTAAGTTATTTGCATGTCATTTCTGAGGTTTTTTTTAGGATACAAAGCAGAAGCATTTCGTTGCACTGTGCCGTGGAAGGATCTATGCTGTAGACATTTTCGATGACAAAGGTGAGTTCTCCCTCAGCCACCGGTGATTTTGTTGTATAGGTTGAATTTCTCGTTCTTATCTCATTGCCATTCGAGTAAATAGCTTACTGTTTATCTGGAATTGATCAGTTAAACTGGATAGAGTAGTTATATATCTTTGTTAGGGATTAACTTCACTATTTGTTGTGGTAGTGAAGCGATACATTTCTCTCTCACTTTGCTGCAAGATCATTTTACGTGGATTGTCTAGCTCCTATTTCGATGGATTTGAAGTTCTGAAAGTTTCTGGAAGACTATTTAGGTTTGATGTTCTGATGATGGAGGCGCAAAAAACACCTTCAGGCACATTCCTAAACCTCAACTCGCCAAAAAAGTAAAATATCACGTTAGATAAATATATTTAGGTGAAATCCTTCCTGCTGAAACCATCCACAACTCCTTGGCTTACGTTCTCAAAACGGCAATGAAGCAGGACGCTGAAAAAAGCATAGGTATGTCGCCGTTGTTGGTCGTGTCGTTATCCGTGCATCATTTCCTTTACTTCGTTTCTCTGTCTTTCCTACATTTCATATTTATTTATTTATTCATTTATTTATTTATTTTTTCATCTTCTTTTCCCCCATTAAGGCGTGCTACTTGTTAAGCAGCAGTTGATAGATTAGCACAACGCTTCGAAAGCTTTCCGCTCCGGGTTGGGTAAATTGGTACCAGACTTGTTTCGAAAGGTGAAGACACTGACCTATATTAGCGGCTGATCTCCGCAAGTCACTGTATAGGCCAAATACGCGTTCACTCTTTACTTTAAGCGTACTAAATTGCTTAATTGATAATTTTAGAGATACAAACAGAGTTCACCTTTTTTAATGAACTCTAATTCCAATTCTGAATTTTATTTTAGTTTCCCACACAAGCAGTTTGTATGTGAATTCATAACTCAGCATTAAGGTTCGCTAACGAGTCTGGGCCGAGATGAGTGGGCGGACGCGCGAGATGAATTGCTGGCAGCTGGTAATGCTCAAAATCTCAATCTCGTGGACGGTGCTCTTTTCGCTCTTTGTTTGGATGATTTGAAATCCGAAGATCCTACGAGGTGGTCGTATACAATCGCGATGTTTCTTTCCTTAACGCTTATCTTACCAATTCCAGACTCATTCAGTCTCTTCTAATCGGTGACGATGCGAGTAATCGTTGGTTTGACAAGTGTTTCCAGCTGATTGTCGACGGTAAGTTCCGCAAGTCGTGTCCATCTTGTGCTTATTTACATCTATAGTGCAAATTTTTAAGTCGTAGTTTGCGCTATTTTCACTAGATCTGTGTTTTAACAGGAAACGGCCAAGCTACCATCAATTTCGAGCATTCCTGGGGAGACGGTGTAGCTGTTCTCCGGCTGATGGAGGAGTCTTTCAAGTTTGTGGATAACTTTCGACATCACTATAAAATCTTGAAATTAGTATTGCAGGGACACGAATACTCATCATTTTGTGACTCCTGATACCGAAGTGCAAGCTGCAAATACGTCTCTTGTAAAAGAACTAGGTGAGATCGTATTTTTTGTAGTGCCAAAAAACAAGACGAGTGCGAAATGTCTTGAAAGGTAAACTTGGGTAGTTGGTTTTCCATGCGCCACTTCCAAGTGTTCAGTAAAAGTTGCTCGGTTAATGATAACGCCTGACCCATCAATGTTTTTGACTCTTTCTCTGACTCTCATGTGACTCTTTCTCTCTCTCTCTTTCTCTCTCTCTCTCTCTCTCTTGTAGTCGTTTCACCACCGTCATACCGTTAAAAGTAAAAACGTTTCCCGATCATCGTACCGTTTGAATTGCAAAATCCGAAAACCATATCGATTTTGCCGCCTTGAGTATCGATTCTTGTTCATTTTGTGTTGAGAGAGATATTTTCGCTCATTTTCTTGCGTACTTAATTTTCCTTTTCCAGTATCAATAATAGAAGATCTTGTGACTTTGTGTAGGGAGACTAATGGACGGTTACTGTACTGTGTTATGCTTCTGTGCCGGACGAGGTTAGTATGGTGAACCAGATATTTATTGGCCTAACGTTTCGACTTGAACGTCGTCTTCAGAGGCCCCGTGGTCCACCGTGAGAGCGTTGCCGACGTGGCAACCAGCTCTGTTAGTTGACGAATGCGACGGTGGACCACGGGGCCTCTGAAGACGACGTTCAAGTCGAAACGTTAGGCCAATAAATATCTGGTTCACCATACTAACCTCGTCCGGCACAGAAGCATAACACAGTTATAACATCATGCCGAGGTTTCAAGAAGAGAGAACTTGGGGTTACTGTACTGATTATTTTCCTGAAGGAAAAGGTGTTTCATTCACGGAGCGCTGATCCATCGACGCCCATTTCGAAAGACTCTTTATGCGTATATATCCATCGTTATTGTTCGTTTTTTTTTCGCGTAGCTGTCAGAAAAGTGCATTATTTCATTTCAGTATTTTTGTCTGGTTATTTGTGAAATTTTCGATTTTGTTAAATCGACATTTCCGTTAACTCCCAAAATTTTGTAAAGATTGTTCAAAATTGTAGAGTTCACTGTGAACGATTCGTTGAAATCGCGAATAGCTGATGCACAGAAGAAACACGTTGCGTCGAATAGTGGGCTTGATTTCTCTACAATGGAGTATGAGGGCATGACGAAGGAAACCATCAAGAGAGCAAAAGTATCCCCGGATTCGATAATGCAGCTCGCTATCCAGGTATGTTTCCATCAGTGTGAGGAGATTTCGCCGTCGATTGTTTATTTTCTTCAGATGGCTTTCTACAGTCTGTACAAGGAAATGGTTCCAACATACGAATCATGTTCTACAGCTGCTTTTCTCAAGGGACGAACGGACTGCATGCGGTAAGCCAATTTTTTTCTATTTCTCTATGCGGTCTAATCGTTTATTTTGTCCTTCATTGAATGGACGAAAATTATAAACTTAGATAGCATAGATTTGGTGGCAATTTTATGTTCTTTTTCATCTCTTAGCTTTCCATAGAATGTTACTGCAATTTTCTGCGCTCTGATTTGTTTACTCTGCACACGGCAGCCATGTTATAATATTAAGCTAAGTTATTATCATTATTATTACCTATTTATAGGTTTTAGTTCTGTCCTTGACATCGTTATATGCTAACAAATCGCTATACGGCCTTGAATATAAATCAACAAATATATAAGTTTCTTCATCCCGGATGGCACGAGTACCTTTAATTGTTTTAGCTCCGCAACTAGTGCTACCAAAGAGGCTGTTATGGCTATTCTCGATGGTAGTGCCAAGAATGCGACGGAGTTAATCGTCAAATGTTCCAATACTCATGGTCAACTAGTCAAAGAAGCGTCAATGGGTATGTTACACTTCACTTCAACTGCATTACCCTTTATGTGACCAGCTCTGTACTCTTTATTGGTGTACTTCGATGAAGATTTCGTGATTTTTTTTGTGACCAGCTGTCTTTATTTAGATCCGCAGGATATACTCTGTTCTGTACGCATAAGTAACGAAATATTCACTTTTCTCCATTTGAATCGTTCTGTGAATTCTCGTCGTAACACACTGATCACTAAGTATAATTTTTGTTCGATTTTCGGCTGAAGGTCGATCGTGGTGATCTCGTCGAAAACCAAAATAGGACTTTCCGTATGCGAAGAGCAGAACTTTGTTGTTTATGATCCATTCACAACTGATTCTGTCTTTATTTAGATCCGCAGGATATACTCTGTTCTGTACGCATAAGTAACGAAATATTCACTTTTCTCCATTTGAATCGTTCTGTGAATTCTCGTCGTAACACACTGATCACTAAGTATAATTTTTGTTCGATTTTCGGCTGAAGGTCGATCGTGGTGATCTCGTCGAAAACCAAAATAGGACTTTCCGTATGCGAAGAGCAGAACTTTGTTGTTTATGATCCATTCACAACTGATTCTGCCAGACTTCGGTACGCGCCAAGACAAAGCACTGCCCTTAAGTTGCCTACTACTACTACTACTCTGCTGCAGTCATAGAGAATAAATCACTTTTAGGCCGTATATATCACTCGTTCCTTCTTCGGCTTCTAAGCCCGTTTAATTTTCTTTTTTAACCGTTCTCTTTCAGGGCAAGCTTTTGATCGTCATCTGTTAGGATTGAAAATAAGCGCCGAACGCCTTGGTATGCCAGTACCTGCCCTCTTTGAGGTACTTCATAATTTATTAATTTTGGATATTAGCCCATTTCTCGGAATTACATTTCTTCTTGTTTAGGATCTGGGATTCCTCCGCATGGGACATTTTGTCCTATCAACCAGCACACTCTCAACGAATACCATTGTGTTTGGAGGTGGGCCGACTTTCTAAGTTTTTCACGTTTTTCAACAATTTTTTTTCACTATTCAGGATTTGGTCCCGTAGTAGAGGATGGTTTCGGAATAGGATACAATGTTTCGTCGTCGAGAATGGGTGCCGTGATCTCTAGTCGAAAGGTTTGTCAAAAGTTGCTCCATCGGGTTATTAACGTCTGCAGCCTTTTTAACAGCTTTATAAGCCCCTACCTCTGTTATTTTAGAAACATCGAGATGCAAAGGAGTTCAGCAAAGCCTTGGTCAATAATCTGGAGACTTTGAATAGCATTCTACCCAAGAAGTAATTCTATTCTAATCCGAGCTGTGATCAACTAAAATCACATGCGCCAATACACCTCAAAATCGACTCATCAAAAGACTCTTAAAGTGCACTTCATTTTGCAGTACTTTTCCAACTTTCATTATTCTTTTATGTTCTAATAGGTTCCTTCTTATTGACAAGTTGTATCAGTTTTATTATACTAACATTTGTCAGTATTCTTACGTTGTACGTTGTATAGGCATGGATTCACAGATAATCATAAGTCGACGTATTCTCTTACCTAGCGCGTACTTGTTTTATCGGGTTTCACCTCTACTTGTAATAATAAATATTTATTAGTCTCGGCTCATATTGAATAGGGAACCGTGCTGTTGTGAACGGATGAATACCTGCTCGATTAGCCGTTTTCCATGAACTCCTCGTTTGTTGTTCAAACAGATTAGTTTTGAAGGAAGTGGGTGTGCATGGTCAACGACGTCTAGCTGACTACTCTGTGAGGTTAGTTTTCTTGTGCTGTCGATTTGTCCACTATTTGGTACTTTTGGCCATGTTCCCAGTATTTGTTGAAGTCGTTGATGGAGATTTCTTATGATTTGTTCGCATGAATAATCCTTATATTTTATTTTTTGTATAAATTTACTACTGTAAAGTCACAGGTGGAAACTTTCTCAATTTCCCCTCTTTTTTTCTTTTTTTTTCTATTGAACCTCCTTTATTTCTCGATGTCACTAACCACTATGGCGTTTGTAAGGTCTCCTTAGGCGTATAATCAATAGGTAATTATGACATTTTTCCAAAGCTTATTTCGCATCTAATTAGATGCAAAACAGTAGTTTAATTGATGAAAGCTGCTAGGATTGCCGGGTAGGTTGGTTAAGCGGCTTGCCTTTTGTTATTCATACGGTAGAATAAATATTTCTTCACAAAGGGAAGTATATCGGCGCTGTTTTTTTTTGAGTCAGCTTAAAGATGTCATATTTGAACGTGATTAAAGCCCAACTACCTAGGTTCGAAGTTTGATTGAGAATTTGTATTTTCGCTTTTGTGTGACTTGACTACTACTTTTCGTTGTTTTCGTTATTCGCTTCTTTTTTTATGTCGAAAAGATGTAATCATAAAGCAACGCAATTCAGATTCAATATTCATAATGGGAGACCAAGCTGCTAATCGACCCGACATGGTTGAGGCAGCTAAGAAGTTCATGCTCACTCCGAAAGTGAAAGATACACCTTTTGAGGAACAACGGTCGTTTCTTCTCGGAAAAGGTGACTCTGATCGTCTGCTGTATGTAGAATTTGTCACTTCAAGGTTTTGGAAAACAGGAGCTTAGCATCCAAGGCTACCTTATTTAGCAGGGGTGTGCGGAAATTTTTTTAAAGCGGAAGGCGAAACGGAAGTGGCCAAAAATGGTCGTAAACCGGAACACGGGAGCGGAAGTCGTGCAAAAATCTTTAATTTATTGGAATTTAGCCAAAACTGGACCACAGAAGTTTTCGTTTCTGTTTCTGAAGGTACCCGTAGAATGCTCGTTTCGCTTCCTCTAGAATGTGTCTATTATTTCAGTGAAGGCGCTCAACGTTTGGTGATAGCTTCAAAGTGAACGGTGAAAATTCATCACAAAAACCATTTCAATTTCATTCCTCTTTATAAACTTCATTGTAAATCAAAGCCGGCTCAAGTACGTACAGAAAGGGGAAGACTTTTCGGCGTGGTAGACGAAACTGCTTTCGAAATAGAATTAAAAGCCTAAAACGAGCACGCTATGGTGGAGAAACAGTAGTTCTTCGAGATTCTCAAGAGAGAGGCTTTTTCTCAGATTGTTTATAATGAAACAAGGAGTAGAAAACAATCTATCGCTTTTCGACGATGTGGCTGGTACAGACAAATACTCCATTGCAAGTTTTCTCACAATTAGGGAAGTGGGGATGTACTTCGCTGCATTGGTTTCATTCTACGATAATTCGAATAGGTAATATCGACGTCAACACAATAACTTCAGTCTCCTTTCTGCTAGCTTGCCCAGTGGAGATCTTCGACTTTCTTCCGTTTCTGTGTTCCGCCCAAAAATGAAGTGGAACACGAAACGGAACGGAAGGGCCGAAAACGGCCGGAATCCGGAATTCGGAACACGGAAACGGAAGTTCTGCACACCCCCTGTTATTCAGTCTCTAGCTTGGAAAGTTTCCAAAACACTTGGGACGAAAAGTAATTTTCTCGAATGATTATTCTAAATTTTTATTTTTTTTTATTTATTTTTATTTTTTATAATTTTTAAATTTTTAATCTTTCCTATGGCTGTCATGCCTGCTGATTTCAGGAGTAACGGAATCTGAAATCGCCGAAGCAAGAGCCAGCATACCTCCAGAAGCCCTTGCTCATTCATCAGCACCACTAGGCCATGTCGCTCATTATCCACCTCCTCCTCCACCGAACAGGTAGGCTTGCTCGCTTGTGGGACGGCCCGTGATTTCACATGCTCAGAGTACTGTGTGCAAGGCGGCATGTAGTGCAGTGGTAAGAGGCGCTACTGATACTCGCACGGTCGAGAGAACGATCCTCGCTCGGGCTAACCAAGTCTTCCATCCTTCCGGGATCGCGTATATTTGTACCAGACAAGTCATTGTATAGACTAAACATTGCTTCTTCTATTTGAATGGAATGCCTTTCTACCTTTTACGTTAAAATTGTGCAATGTTTTTTTTTTTTTAGATTTTTGTCCTTTGCTCAGTCAGCTGCTATCATCGGCTGTGTTTCTTACGCTGGCTATCGTTTCATGCGCTCCTTTGTTTTACCGCGATTTTTCGACATTCCCGATCCAGCTTCGGAGGAGTTGCGGCAACTGCAGGTTTGTTAATCTCCTTTTGAGGTCCGTTGATCTCTTTAATGCCAGATAATCATACAGGCTTTCGATCTTTTTTTTTGAGAAATGTTCAGTTCAATTTTTCTGCGAAGTTGATTAGAGCTGCGCCGTGTTGGAATGTCACAATACTTGTGTCGCCTCAGTGACCGTACTGTGGCATTTAGCCTGCAGGCCCATAATTGTAATGTCATCTTGAAGTTTTGTTTACGTTTGGAAGTGCCGGTGGGGAAGCATCAGTGCTTATTATTTTTTTGTAAAAAAATTCAAAAAAAAACTATTTGCTATGTATGTGTACAGTAAGTCTATCAGATTTTGGTTTACGTGCGTGGTTCAGTGGTACGAGGTGCTACTGACATCCTCGCGGTCGAGCGATCGATCTCCGCCTGGGCTAACCAAGCCTTCCATATATCCGGGGTCGGGTAAATTGGTACAAGACTTGTTTGGTAAGGTGAGGAAACTGACTTGGTATAGCGGTTGTCCCCGGAAATCACTAGATAGGCCGAATTCGCACCTACCATACCTCCACGATCCTGAATGGAACGCGAATGCGGCAGCGTGTCTTTAGTGGACTGACCAACGCCGACATCTTTACCTTTACCTCTACCTTTATGGTGGTCAGTGTAGTCTCATCGAAGTGCTGAGACGAATATCCAATGGTGCACAGCTATATGAAATCTATTATCAGGAATAAATGCCCGTGAGTCGGGTACCAAGCAGAGTGTAGCATTAATTCACGGGAATTTTTTTCGGTGGTGAATGTTGTGAAATACGATCGATTGCTTTTAGCTTCAAGTGAACGAACTGCAAAACTCCATCAAGTTTGTGTTGGACAGCATATCACAAACAACAACTCTGTTGACCGCCCAGCAGCAGGATGTCAATCGAGCGCTGCTTTCCGTCAGCCAACGTGACACCGATATCAGCCGAGTGGAGGTAAAGGCGCCGTATTTTCATTTCCTCTTTTCTACACAAGTTTTCTATATTTTTCCACGCCATATGAATGATGGTTAAGCGTTTGCAGGATGGCATATCCACAATAAAAAGCCTACTGCTCAGTCACAATAACTTCGCTCCCATAATCGCTCCTACCGCGGTGCTTCCTAGCTGGCAACAGGTAAAGTGGTCACGTTTACTTTTGGAAAGTTCTCGTCCGAAACCACTTTTTGCTTTCCTATTTATTCAGGCCGATTCATCTTCTAAAACTGCGGTGAACTCGGGTTATTCAACACCACCTGCCAATTACAGGGACACCAGTGAAGAACTGGAGAGCGAAGAAGCTGCTTCTTCAGATCATGTTTAGATTCGCTTTACGTTAATTCTGATTTGTTACTACTGTTCACTCTGTGGCGAAATTCACTTTAATTGTTCGCATTTAACCTTTTAAACGTTGTGATATACTCTTGCCATTCCTTCAATCAATTTGTGCCTTGTCATTCTGAGAGCTTGTCCATCGATTCGAGATATTATAGAAATAAACATATTTGTTGCTTTGGATTTATGAGCCCAGATTCGTTGGTATTGATGAAATATTTGAAAATCGTTTCACTGGTGGTGATATATTACTCTTCCGGATATGAAAGACATGAATTTGTCAATGCAGCCTAACTCTTACCTGAACGTAACCGCGTTATAGAGTATTTTCTGTAGGTGCTAACAGATCCAGCACGATGAGATGTTCTCACATCCGTCAGTTACGGAGAGTTCTTCAGTTGAGGCGGTTGTCATCTGATGCTGATTCGAGACGGGGAGACACTGGTAGGGCAACTTTCCAATTCTATGTGTATATTCGAATATCACGAGTTACAACCAAGCCCCAGATTCACCAATGATGTCGGTGCCCCCCCACCCGGGTCCCGGTAATCAGGGCCTAAATTCATGACGGGTATCGGCACAATATACCCGAAAATAAACCCCGGTTGGCGCGATTATTCGCATTCATGAACGCGCCGATGAGTGGAATAAACCCGCGATATCCCCCAAATAGACTCCGCGGCGCGTTCATGAATGCGGATAATTGCGCCGACTGGGTTTATTCTCAGGTATATTGTGTCGATTCCCGTCATGAATTTAGGCCCAGGAGATGAATTGACGTGGATTTTTTTCCAGTAAGATAGCGTAATGCATGTCATCGCCAATGATTATCATTCGTGGGGCTACTTTGAGGTATCTGATACCCAGCTGGTTGTGCAGTGCTTGTCATACAAAATTTGCCTTACGAATTGAGTCTGGATGAGCACCACGACAATTTTACGCGTTATTGACTGAGTCCTTAATGATGAACATGGAAGCTGGACTGTGGTCTAACAAGTGGACATAAGTGGACATATTGGCCTGTACAATTGCCTAGTCAATCTCTAAATGTTAAGCTCCTCGTAATAATTCTAATTTATTGAGCATAGATATATAATTAGTTTCCTTTGCCAGAGGCATCTTAAAGTGCAGTTCGTTCAATAGTTGACTTTTTTAGACTCACATCTGCAACAAATTTGAGTTGACTTTTCCTTTTTCTCGCTTGTGACGAAGATATATGATTACCTCAAACCTTTTCTGTTACCTCTTCTCCAAGCTGTGCTTCAAACATATTTGCCTTCTCTGGCTCTGAGGCTCTGAGAACTCTTTCCTCTGAAAAGGTCCGTTGTCTGGGCTACTTTGGTAATAGTTCCTGGGAAATGATATAATGAAACTTTTACCATGAATCCGTTTTAATTTTCTTACTAGTCATCTGACCTTTATGAAGTTTTTTGATTGATCTCATGGTCGTCCGTCGCAGTAACTATTCTCACTGTCAGCACGCCCATGTGCGTAGAAAATAGATAAGTATCTAAATTTTTGAATACTGGAGAACTAGATTATATAGGCCGGTTCGATCTTCTCATTGGGAATATTCATGAAATAACGTTTTCTAAGAAATTGCTTCTTCGCTGTTTTCTAGTGAAAATGTGAAATTGTGTGGTTCTATGTCACTTGCTACTTTTTCCAGTTTCATAGATTGCTATTACTATTACTTTTAACTATTACTAATGAGGCACAAGCTCAGCCTGCAAGCCAAAGCTAGCACAAAGTAGCGTCATTCTCGGCAGTGGTACACCTCGCTGTTGTGGAAGGGTAAAGGACAGGAGTCAACCTTTATGGGCCCCCTACGGAAGGACGGCCGCATTCCTGACCTACACGATGACTTTTGTGGTCAGCTGTTGTTCAATTTAGTGTCATCACCTTCCCAGACAATTCCGGTACAATTTTACCCTATCCCAGAGGGATAGAAAGTCCGGTTAGCCTGGGCGAGGATCGGTCTCGACCACGTGGGAGTCGTTAGCGTCTCTTACCATTGCACCATGCATGCTTCCTTGTGTAAGCCGACATTATTCGATTGGTCGAGATAACTGTTCCAGGTGTTTTGGATGGATTTCACATCACTCCGTTGTCCGACACAGACATGCCTCAGCGCAGTCGTGTGAGCTTCCTTTCGACCGAAATGACCGAGGCGAAGCAAATGGGAGTTCGTGGCCTCTCATGTTACGGTTTTCGAATGATTGACGGAAGATTTCTGTAAGCTCTTGATTTTCATTCTTTGTGCTTTATGTGCTTCGTCTTGTCCTTTTTATTGTTTACTTTTAATCCTAGTCTTCGTAGACGTGGTCTGTTCTTTTTTCTTTGTTTTTGTTTGATTCATTATATTGTTTAGATATGGCCCGATTGCTCTATTCCCAAAGACAGCCCTGTCATGGCGTGTGGAAACACCCGATGACATTACCCCTCGATCTCTGTGCTTGTTTGCTATGCTAGAACCGAAGATTGACATCCTCGTCGTCGGTGTTGGTGACAAGAAGAATATCGATAAGTGGGTCCTTTTTTAATGTCAGCGCCTTAGTTTTTGGTTTTTCATTAATATGGATGCGTTGGGCTGTATACGCTGTTTTACCAACTCGTTGAGTAACCTCGTCACTTATCATCACCTGCAGATAGCTTATGAGGTATTAAATACATTTTGGGAAGATTCAGTGAGATTTTATGGGTACCACATATTGTCAGATAAGGTGAAGGTGTGGATTTATACCACGATAGGAGCCTGCGATTTAATGTACAGGCGAAATTCGCCTTCGCCACGCCTCTACGATTCTGAATGGGAAACATAGACGTGGCGCGAATTTAGGAAGCTGTTTTAACCCAATCGCTTATCCTTTCCTTCGTTGTTCAAGCCTTTCTTTGTTCCAGAGTCCGAGCGCGTATTATCGGCTTTCTACGAGAGCATCGCATTGGTCTAGAAATCTCCGACACGGTATTGTTACCAGTTTACTAGTAGTATGATGTTTTATTTCGGAAAAGTCGTTGTTCAGGAAGATGCCATAGCGACATTCAATTTTCTTAATGCGGAGGGACGGTACGTTGCCGCAGCTCTATACCCTCCGGATGACTTGGTATCTATGATTGTTTAGGCGTCTTGGTATGAGTGGATACTAATTGATAAAACCGATACCTTCAGGTTGTCACCGATGAAGAGTACGGTCGAGCGATGAATCTCTTGAAGAGCTGGGATGAGGTGGACGAAAATCCAATGCTAATGGGCCTAAGTGACTCGGTGGATCACAGAATAGACCTCGTTCAACGGTTGTGGAGCGGCAAGGGAGACTTCAGAAAACTTTGTGAAAAAGTAGCCTACTTCTGCAGTTAGCCTTTAATTAGCTATTAAAAATTGGCTTCTATTAATATGAGTAATTGAAATCTTCGTAGCCTATTTGTTTATTTCGTTTGATAACTTGTTCATATTCTATTCGCTTTAGCTTCTTCTACCTCCGGAAGAGCGCGATGCTAGAATGGCAGAAGAGTTGGAGCAACTGAAGCAAAAGAAGTTGTCGGACAAATAGAAAGTGTAATAGATAGTTTATTTACCTTGTTAGTTGTACAAATATTGATAAGATTCACTGTTGCGCATAAAGATGGACGACTTCGGTGTGCTATTGGTTTCTCAGAAGGCAGAAGAGGCTGCAGTATACATAACAAATTGCAGCTCGCTGTTGTCTTTCATTTATGAAGTATTAGGTTGAGTAATAAGTAATCGTGCATTCGTTAGTGTTTGCATTCAAGTTCGAATTTCCCGTCAAAGATGGAAATTCGAAGTTTGTAAGATACCAATCGGGAGAGAAAGAAACCCCCTGCAAGCGGTTCACTGCATCTACTCTGGTAAGGCCCTTAGTATACTCCTGTCGGCCGTCGCCGACGGGGCTGGGCAACTGACACTCTGTCGCAATGAATGGCAGTCGGCGGGGCAGTTGTCCGCATGCCACGCCTCCCGCCAGCGGCCGCCGACGGCCGGCGATGAGATCCCATCGCCAGCCGTCGCAGCGCTGCTCAGACACTCGTTTCGGACCACTCGCGGGGGAAAAAATGGGTTTTCGGACCATCCGCAGACCCAATTCATTGTCGGGGGTTCGTCCGGTTGCAAAAGCGGTTGACCCGCCGACCGTATTCGCAAGTATCGCAAGAGGACAGGACTGCGGACCAACCGCGGTTCGTTTTCGGATGACCCTCAGAGCTACTCAGATGGTTCTGAGCGTCTTGCGTTCCCCTACAGAACTTGCCATTTCACCACGCACATGTGCACACGCTGTGTGACGGGCATGAACCTGGCTGGTTTTAGACGATGCACCAAAATATGGTGGATGGTTGAGTGCAACAAGCGGTTGTATGAACGTGTTTATTGTAAGCACGTGATATACAGCACTGGAGTTTCGAAGGAGCTTCCGAGCGTCGTGGACTTCCGAAAGGCGGGGCGAAGAGAGAGAGAAGAGGCATCGTCGACAACGGCGACCTGAACCTAAGTGGTGCAACATCAGAGAACTGTCTTTATCCAAAAGAAAACCGACACAAAGGCGAAAGCTTAACGATAAAACAAAGGTGGCGAGTGCTGGGGGGGGGGGTAGTAGAGGATTGCAGGAAGGCGTAAGGTTGGAAAGTTATGGATTGCCGTTTGAGTGAAAAAGAAAGCTCATTCCAAAAAGCCTGAAATCTGCACCTCAATCTATGAGTTATTCTCCGTTACTGTCTATGACCTTCCTCCACCTCCGACGCAGTGAACGAATCCGATCCGTATAAAACAACTGCTTGTTCCGGTCACCGACAAAACTCGATACCCACATCCGCACTTCAGTGACGTTTCGGAATCTCTTGTCTGCCAATGAATGCTGCATCGACCGAAATAAATGGTGGTGTGAATCGTTTCATCGTTGATGTCTCCTCTCCTTGGCAACGCAGCGCTAGTTCGACTCTGCACAGTTGCTGACAGTACAGGTCTGCCGTAACCTTCTGACCAGGTTTCAGCACTTCCTGGTTTACTATGCCTTTTGTAATCCACCAAATACACCTCATGGCTTTCTGGTAGTGTTCGTCAGGTTTAGGAGTCGGGATTGGCTGCTCACCTTTGCTTAACCATTGGCGTTCTTTTCATGCGTTTTCGAAATAGATGCACTTTTCATCCGACGTCAAAATGGAGTCAACAATTGCTCCTTTTGGCCATATTGAGGAGAATTCCTGCGACGGTGACTCGCACTGCTTTGTTCGATTCACCGAGTAAGTGCGGCACCCATTTACCGCACCTGCTCTCTTTTCCAATCGCGTGTAGGTGGGCTCTAATTGTTAGTGGCTGCATCCGAAATGTGCTACCAGTACTCTTGTGGTTTGACGCGCATCCAGGGTTTTCTTAAGGACACTACTGTTCACTGACACTGGTCGACGCGCATGGTCCTCGTCTTCCAGGCTATGGTAGCCGTCACGAAAACACAGGAACCAGTTTCTAACCTGACGTTCTGATAGAACCTGCTCACCAAAAACACTGCATATGGCCCGATGTGATTCTGTCACCGTTTTCCCCAATTTGAAGTCATACCGCATGCAGATGTTCTCGAGCTCAGTTCTCGAGCTTCTGCCTGTAAAGCGCTGACTAGGTAATTGAATTTTTGAAGCTTTTCAAGGGCTGCTGGTCGACGTTGGCGCTAAACAACGTCCAAAAATTGGCAGATCCCATATGTTCCCGGTGAACTACGGTATGGGTATGGGAGGCAGTCCTTAGTTTCCATTAATTGCAACTCCATGGCTATTATTTGCTCATGCGTGCGCTCTAGTATTGCGTGAGTACTTTCTATGTGTTGTGTGGCCTGCTCCTTTTGGGCTTCTGACAGCGGATCCCCACAATTGTCCACGGTGGTTGTGAAGTTGTGCAATGTGTCAGTTTCCAGCTTCGAGGTTGCTGCCTGCTGGAATGATAGTTTTCGAAATTTCTGTAACGTCGTCTGCTCCATTTGAGTCTGCTCCTGTTGTAGTGATTTGTTCTCATCGAGCAACCGGGTGAGTTGATTTGAATATTTTGTGAGCAGTCCTTTGTAGGACTTCAACGTTGCTGGTCTCGCCGCCATTTATCGAGTTATGATGTCTCACCTTTCTTTCTGTGCTTTGAGAGTCGTACCGTTCCAATGCGGTAGTCGAGGACGGCCGACGCACCAATGTTGCAACTTCTGTCGGGTGTGCTTGTGTAAGATGTCGTCCACCAATAAGTTTATCCAATGCGGCTGTAGCCAGCGGAGATGATTTTCAGAATGAAACACACTCATGAGATCATATCATTGTGCATTGTTATCACTCCACGTTTTGTCGGTCTTGGTTTTGTGAGTTTATGATAACCGCGATATCCGCGATACGGATGCGCACTCGCAGTTTCCTATCGTCCATTTTCTAAATATTTTTTTTATCTACAAAAAAATAGTTGGGACGGTAAGTATACTCACCGATGCGGAACGATTTGCGCTTCAAAATTAGCTGCGCCAAATTTAAATCTCGGGTACAAGATGTTATAAATACTCTCTGCCATGAATAAACATGTTCACATCGTCTTTGTCTCTGGTCGCAACTGGCGATCAGGATAAGATCCGAGCACCAGCGGCAGCATCCAATAGCAGCGCTAGCAGTAGCAGTAGAAGCAGCAGCAGTCTACAGCACTCTTCAGCAGTATGGCAACGACGTCTACGGAGAAGAAGGCCGAGTCAAATGTGGGGAGGATTGCTGCTCCAGCAGATCATGGTGGCCAGAGTGTGAGCCCGGAAAACGTACGAGCTGGTAATGACGTATGAGTTGATAGATGTTAGTAAAAAAGCGTGTACTAAATGAAGAGTAAAGAAATAAGAAGTTATCATGGCAGAGGAGCCCCTATGTTCGGACGAGGGACCTGTAATGGTCACTAGGGGAGAATGTTGGGGGTAGTAGAGGAAATGGTTGGAAGGCAGTGGTAGTGAATGATAGTGATAATAGATGTTATAAATACCCACTGCCATGAATGAACGTGTTCACAGTGATTAACACGTTGACTAGGGTTTCAACCTGAACCAAAATGGATGCAACACCAGTGAACCGTCTTTTCCAAAAAAAAATCGACACACAAAAGGCGAATGTACCCGGGTATGATTGAGACGAAGGCGAGCAAGAATGAATCCATTCTTACTCTAGAACTCCTTTTATATGGGGTGATCTTATCAATTCTTCCTTATCAGCTATCCTCAACTTACAATAACGAGTGCGTGGGTTCAACACAGCTCAACTTGATATCACAAGTGAAGGAGTTCAATACAGATCTCATTCGGCACACGAAAGCTCAACAATAAAGCTAATGCGGCGAGAACGCGAGACACGAAAAAACCCCCGTTCACTGGAATCCGCGCTTACAAACCTCCGCGAGATAATGGTATCACGCGATCGCTAACATGTGTTAATAAGATCACTATCATGTGTTAACACGACTACACCAGCTAGAACAAGGACATGTCAGGAGGCCCGACGTAGTTAAATCTGTGCTGAGAGAGGTGGAGACAGAACCATACTAAACCAGTCGCGAATTGTCAGACACCGCTAGTATTCCTAAATCATCTGCATTTTGTGAACTAAAGGCAATCTGCAAGATTCAAAGTAGAAAACTCGACTGATGAAGTTCCTGGTGCTCTAAATGCCTGATTGCTATGACTCAACCTAATATAAACTAAAATAACATAGGAGACGTTCAAAATTAGCGATTACAATTTAATAAGTATCGATTGTGTCACGAGGAAGTGTGGTAGCTAACCAGTTTTTTCAAAACGTGGCATAACAGTGGGACACGGTGAACATCCCGACTTGGTAATCCATCATCAACCCTCTGAATTCTATAGCGGATTGATTCCATTGTAAAGTACACTTTTGGAGTAGTCGGGTTTCACGTACATTGCACTGGTAACGAAAACCCGAGGGTCTTTCAATGTTTTCATTTCGGATGGAAATCTTCGCGAAAGTGGGGCTGGTTCCATGAAGTAAGTTTTCTCATTCTCTTTTGAATTCACTTTCTTCTCATTTTTCTTTTCTTCTCTTCCTCGGAACGTTGTACCTTTTTTTCCTTTTCAAAATTTTCCATTTCATACAAGAAGTTGTTCACCGTTGCTAGCAATTTAACCGCCTCGGGCTTATCAAGTCTTCCATCCGTCCACGGTCGGGTAAACTGGTATCAGACTTGTTTGAGAAGGTAATGACATTGTATAGGCCAAATACGCCTATACCATGCCTCTACAATTTCAATGGAATACGGCGGTGCGTTTTTCGAGGAATGATCAGCCCGGCCACTATATTGCGTTCTATTGGTATTCTTTCATGGGTTCCTAGTGAAACTTCACCCAAAATGGAGAACGTATACGAAACTGCTGCAGAAAGGACCGCAAATCTCTCGAGAACTTGGCGAACGTTGTTGTCAAAATTTATTTGGCACCAAAAGAATTCGTGACCAGAAACTAAGTGAAGAAATTTAGTAGCATATGTACATATACGGTGGCATGCTCATTGATGAACTTTGTTCGGCCAGACGGTTGGATAAGCTGGACTGGGATACGGCGAGTGTTCTGGCAGCGTTTGATAGCCGTTGTCAGCATCGGAAAGCACTGACGCCAGGTAAGTGATGTACCTAAAACTTGGATAATTAATCTTTTTAATTCTGAACAACAAACTAATAGAGAATAGAAAAATAAAAAGTTGTAGGGAATAAGGCTTCGTACCCTTGGGCCACTCGTAGCGTCTCGATTTTGGTCATTTTCGGTTCGTCGGGCACCGAAGGCAGTATGGTCCGAAGGTGTTCAAGAGCGTCGTTTAGACTGTTCATTCGACGTCGTTCACGAGCGTTCGCCTGGAAATTGATTTATTTATATATGTATTTTATACAGTTTCATCGGTAAATTCGAAGGTTTATCGATCAGCGAATTAAGGACTGCTAATAATAGTTCTTCAGTCGTTGTTGGTGTTCATGGCGTAACCTTGTTCATTTTTCACTTCGCCGCAATAGATTCATTTTAATGCACTATTTCGTACGATGCCAGTTGCATTTTTTATCCCATTTTCATGAGGGTCCATGTAGTGATATGTTGTAGGATTCGCGCCTCATAGCAAAAGAATATTAGATGCACAGTAATGTGCATCATGTAAACTGCAAACAACGGTAAAGGCTCCTTCTTCGCAGCGCGGCGAAAATTCAAAATCGAAGCGCAATCAATAATTAACGTCATTGATCAAATTTGCTCCTTTGCTTTAGTGGCGCAGTCCGGTGGCGCCGCGTCTAAGCAAAAAAGTAGGCACATAATCACATAGGGAAGGAATTAGACGAGAAAAAGTGAATCTCGTCAAAATGTCCTTCAATAAGGAACAGCAGCCTTCTAAAAAACCCGAACTACCAGTAAGTTTGCCTATATGAGGCGCCACCGGACTGCTCCACTAATGCAAAGGAGCAAATGCGATCAAGTACGTTAATTATTGATTGCGCTTCAATTTTGCATTTTCGCCGTGCAGCGTCTAAACGAGCCCTAACAGAAAATATGCTACACCGCCTCCCATTCACGAAGAAGTAGGAAGTGGTAGGTGAATACAGCGTATAAGTCAGATAAAGAAAACCGTCGTGTATCAGTGGTTGGAGAGTGTTAGATTGGCTCACTTAATTTCCTTTTATTTTACTTTTCCCTTTTAGGCACCAACCTTGTCCCTTCTGACGACACGAGCCCTCTCGATTGTAGCCGGACTCCTCTTGCGACAACGATACTTTCGCTTCTCTCGCTTCACCTAGAGTAATTAATTAGTAGTCCAGTCCACTGCACGACGATGAGCGATCTTACCTGATCTGCGCCTTGGTGCTGCGGTAGACCGTAAGGTGTCGGATATGCCGGCGATTGTGTAGGAGTGTTTGTGGCATTCGTCTGTAAAGTATTATGAGAGATATTGTCCCTTAAATCTGACAGCATGATTTCTTCAACAATAAGCTAAGGTGCATTGCATCTAATTGAAAGTGTATATCAATAAAAGGGTTGCCCTTGTCAGACTTATTATGACGCGCTACGCATTTGTTATCCATTTAGAAATGTAGGCACGATGAATGCGTATTTGGCCTATACCAAGGCTTTTGGGGGGGGGGGCTAGCCAAGTCAGTGCCATAATATTTCCACTCGAAGATGGTTTTAGTTTACCACGCCTAAAGAGGTATGGAAGACCTGCTTATCCAGGGCAGGAGACGATCGCTTCACCGTGTAGGTGTCAATAGCTCTTTTTGTCACAGCACCACGCATTCATTCAAAAAAATGGAGTAATGAAAAATATATATGGAGTGGAATTATTCGACCAGCACCTGTGCTAAAATTGGTTTTTCAACTTTTTTCCGAGAATTTGCCAGAGTTTCGAATGATTCCTAGACCGCCAGCTTTTACCAGCTACCTTTCTCGTATTTGATCCCTACGGGCATTTCCTCCTAAACATCTGAGGCCGATGGAATTTCTATTGTTTAAAATTTTATGAAAAGGAAAGTCCACAACGCAGGTGTTCCCAGTGCAAGAAACAGAGATTTTGAGAAGCCCGCAAATTTTACGTTAAAAGGTCTGGCCTTCCAAGTATTTCCAGCGACTTTCTTTATCGTAGAAATAGCGAAATTATTGGTATGAATGCCACGAATAACACCACAAACTGGAGGAGCACAGAAACCATGGCATAACATTAGCCAATTCTGATTCGCACAACAACGGTTTAGAACTTTCGGAAATTGTTCGGAACTTCCTCTGTAGAACTCAGCATAGGACGCGCGTAGCGCAATGGTAAAAGAATGGTACCTCCGCCTGCACAATCAAATGGTCGCCTCACCTGAGCTATGCAAGTCATCCATGCTCCCGAGGTCGACTACCCGTAAGGCATTACATAGGCTTTCTTTACCCAGAACTCCATACCGACTCACAAACCCCAGATACACCCTAAAGCGCTACGGCTAACCTCGATTCTCCATGGAAAGCTTGGCTACCATTGAAGAAAGGATTTTATATCGTAGAAAGGCGAAATTATTGGTATGAACGGTCGTCTAAGTATCATAGCGGTAAGTGCGCAGCCCCGGATAGGTTGAGACGCGGGTTCGACTCCGGCCTGAGATGCGATTTTTGCGACAAACCTAGCACCATCATTGCAACATCCTATTCTAGTATATATAAAAGTAACCCGTAGAGAAGCGGTAATAAAACGGGGATCTTTTATATCTGAATAGAAGGGCACGCGTGGTACAGTGGTAAGAGGTCGTACTTCCACCTGCAATGATGAAGCAATCCATCCCCGTCCAAGCTAACCAAGCCTTCCATCCCTCCAGGGTTGTGTAAATTTGAACCAGACTTGTCCGGGAAGGCCAAAACACTGACTCAGTACAGCTGCTGGCCTCGCAAGTCATTGTATGTATAAGGTAAACACGCATTCACCATGTATCTACGATTCTGAATCGAAGGCGACTGTGCGGCGCATCCTCAAGGGATCGATCAATGCCGACCCTTCACCTTGACTTTCCGCTGAATATAACTGCAAGGTGAATGTTACTCCAAAGGATGTTTGGGTCGTTGCGCATCCACTCTGCGACACCTTTAGCGACTTGAAGATTTCAAGAAATGAGAGCTTTCTGCCCTACGGTTTTTCTTTGAAATGAAAAAGCATACCTGTGAGTCAGAGTCCGCATAGGAATAGTGGTAAGAGCCAGAGTATGGCATCTGCATGATGGAATGACTGACAACTCGAGGGGTGGGGTCTGTCAGCACCTCTTGTCGCCCGTCCAGGAACCCCACCGTGCATGGGCGTGGCCAAGTGGAGTCAGCGGGGCGGCGCTTGATTGGATTAAGCGCATTACCGTAATCAAGACGTGGATGAGGGCCAACAAATGTTATCGTAGCCGGTTGCGTCACCCGTTTTCGAGGTCAAATCGCTTGCTACCGTGATCCGCTCGAACAAGCTTCTTTCGTTTGTTGCTAGAGCAGGTGCGGAATTTCAAAAATTCAACAAGAGGCGTGGTGTTATAAAAAACATCTGGATAACTACTGAAGCGGTAGCGCTTAAACGTTAAACCGTGCTTAGCTGTTTCTAGAGTTTTCCTCAAGCCCTAGAATTAGGTTTTTCTCTCGATCACTGAACAGCTGATTCTTGGTTACCTAGGTCACCTAGTTTTCTACTTTCCCCATATTCTTTCTTCCTATCTCTTTCAGGTCCTGTTTCAGGATTAAGGTCGATTTAATTCGGGCTTACATGTAGGTTCTTTTAAGCCTTCTATATTTCACTTTATCTTTTGTTTCGAGTTCTATAAACTTGATGCTTCCCCTGTCCTTATTGGTTAAACCCAAACCGCACATGCACACTCATTTCTTTTTGAATTTCTTCGATGATCTTTCTAAAATTTGGAACACATTTCCAGTCATTTCTTTTTATTTGATCACATAATTTTCTATGAGTGTCAAAAAGCGAACTTATTTGAGAAGTGTTCAAGTTTTCGTTTTCAAGAAAGCAAAAGTCCGAAATGGAACTCTGCCGTTGTAGGTACATGTTTCCGAAGAGGTTTTGGCGACCGGAACCGCTACTTCTTTTTCATACTCTAGTTAGGTACGGTACCAGAATTTTGTAGAATTTTTCTTCGTGTAGCTCACTCTGTCTCTCTCTCTGGTGTCCAGAATAGCCTTAGTTAGGTGCTAGTAATCAGTTTGCTTTCCTGTTAGTGAGATTCAAGGGAGGGAAGGAATGGTGTTCTGTTGGAGTTCTTCGCAGAATTTTGAATCGTGTCCACGTTCTACTTGAGTTCTGAGAAAACTCAACTTCAGTTCTCATATTTGTGGAAGCAATAACAAGAGATCCCACTTTTCACATCTTACCGTTTGCCTGATGTCAATTCATTCAATTCCGAGGGACTTCTAGGTAATTAAGTGGAAGTTTCACACTATTTTACGCATTTAGAAGTTGTTGACATTCATTCAGAAGACACGAAAATCCCATATACTTGAGTTCGGACTCCGGATGCTGTTTTCTGTCGCTTATACTTGCTTTCGAAACCAGTTGCAGCCACAGAAAGCTTAGTAGCACAATTCTAGGACTAAAAACCATAAATGACAGCTGCTAGCAATTCGAGGCTCATTATAGTTTATTGCTTTTATCCTATAGAGTGGCTGAGCACCGGTAGATTCGTGAAATTCTTACAATTTTTGGATCTCCAAAACCCTGCTTTTTGTCTAAAATTATTCATTTCACAGTACGTTAACTAGCATAGCAGACAGAGCAACTCGTGATTCAGAGCAAAGTAGGTGGCAGATATCAGACGTCACGGCTGGTCGTTTTCAGCTCGGTTCCAATCCGATTTTGAACGAGAGCCATTTTGTGATGTTCAATGGGGCGCGAGAATGGGCCCCATGTAAATCAAAGTGCGTCCCGTAGTGCGTAGGGACCGTTTATGGAGGTCTCGAATGAGACGACAGATGGGAACCGGAGATCAGCAGACTGATGGTGATGAAATGTCGGAACGCCTCCGTCCACTACAAAGCAACAACCATTCCTTTCCCACCCAGTAGAAGTTCTTTCTCCCTGTAAACCAAATGCGCACTGCTGGTCGTCTTTCACAGAAGTGGGTAGTGACAACGGTTCAGAAGGAGCTGAAATACGTTGAAGATCAGAATAGCTGAAAACGCGAACATAAAAGATATCGAACATTGAGAGCGTTGCCGAAGGGCGGCTGGCAGTAGGGTTGGTAAAGACCGGAATTGAGGATGTTTTCAGGATAGTGAACGATAGTGGACGATGGCCAAGGATTGCGAAGAAGCTGACGACAACAACAACAACAAGCAGACTATAAAAAGTGGTGTCGAATATGAATAAAGCATTCACACTCTCTTTGGTCTCTTGAAAGTCTTATCTGAGACAACGGACGGAAAAATAAAAACAAAACGCAAACGCAGAAATTGAATAAATCAAATGATGGTCTTGAAGTGAAAGAAAACTGGTGCGTCGCAACACTATTTTCCCCATGATTTACTGTTTTTCCGTACTCCATTGTCTTAGAGATCAGTCAGTTAGCCTCAGACCAGGTGGTGTTTCTTAACCGTAGGCGATTAATTAAACCTAATATTACTCTGCCGGATGTCTAATTAAGTGAAAATGAAAGCGGGTGAATAGAAGTGAACAGGAAACTAAATGTATCAAACAGATTAGGAAGATATTTTTCGAAGATGAATGACAAAAATACCTAAAGACCTGGAAAAACATCAAAATTAAAAGAAAATTTTCACATCAACGCTGAGGTTTCAGAATGGAAGAAACTGACGACTCTTGTCATTTCGCGTCTATTTCTACATACGCCTTTCTAATACTTTCAAAAGAGATTTGAAGTTGGCTTTTCTCAGAATTCAAAGAGAATCTGGCCTCCAACTAGAACTTCGTGGCCGAAGAACTTCGATAAAAAGTATTTCCTCTATCATCACTGAACACAAAGACCGACTTAGCACTATCACCTAGGTAACTAATTTTTTTCTTCTCCTCTACGTGAGCGTCTGAAAGCGTTGGAAAATGACAATCAACCTTCTGAAAAATTGGCCGTGTTTTATTATAGAAGCACTATAAACAGCAACAGCTCATTGGATTAGTAAGTCGAGAAGGTGACGTCAATCTCATTAGGATTTAGTTGAGGCAGAGTTAATTCGCGTTAATCTCTGCTCACCGTACACCTGCTCGTGGGGAGACTGTAACTCGACGCCGAGCCATTCGGTCAATCGTCTCTTATGCAACGACACTGTGTTCATTGGGTAACCCCTAACCATCATTTAGTAACCGCGCAATTGAAGCCAATTTGACGCATTACATAATGAGTCCATGTGGAGCTAATTCGACTCGAAAACGTTTTCTATGAATGGACGTCGTTCATAGGTAACAAGGATGAACAGAGTTCTCTCAAATTACTTGAAAATCAAACATCATTTTCAGTTCCCTAGTATGTTCGACCCAAGGTCGGCAGATTTATCGCACTGGAAGATGGGGAGGTCCTTGTATCAAAGACAATATAATCAACTAGGATTGCGGCCTTCAAAAAGGTCTTTGATAAGAGCCAAGGAAGTATAGTAATTAGGTAATATTAGAAAAAACTCACTGGAAAATTTCCGGTGGATCTGTCGGCAACCATACCCATTTCACCAAAGACTCAATGCAATGGGGCCTTACTATTCACTGTGCAGTCCAGTCGTAAGCTTGCCCAAAAATGCTTCGACTTCAATTAAAATTTCATTTTCTCAAAATCAACAACTAGAGTTTTGGTACTAATAAAATAGGAGAGTTAGAGATATTTCGGTAATACCAGAATTTCAGTCGAAAGAGCCCTATTAGGTCTTTCCAAAATTACGAACGTTTCTTCAAGAATGACTGGCAACAAGAGCCTGAGCAATTCAAGCTGCTGCTGCCAAAAACAACATGAGGTCAAAATATTCATCAAATAAAAGTTTATTTGCAACAGGGGAGTTTCGAGACCGAAAATAGATGAAAAATAGCTTGTGGAGAAGTATGTATGTAGAAGAAGTCGCTGGTTCCACCGCACAGTCGAGAGATGGGTCATCGTTCAGGTTAAGTAAGCCTCCGAGCCAGGTAGATTGGCACCAGACTTCTTTGGGAATGTCAAGACACTGACTTGGTATAGCAACTAGTCTTCGAAAGTCGTTGTATAAGCAAAATACGCATTCACAATGCCTCTACGATTTTACACAGAAGACGAGAGCGTGGCGCGTGCTTGAGGGAATGATCACCGCTGACCATGTCACCGTTACCTTTACTGTCGCCTTACCAGAAATAGCATGACGGCGATTTTTCTGTCGCAAAGTGTGTTAAAAAAGAAGAAAATTAGATAAGAATTTTCTTATTCCGAGTCTTCCAAATTGGCTCAGGTCTCTTGAAAGGAACAATGTCTTCTCGACATTTAGATAGTTTTTTATTCAACCAGGGGTATATGGAGTGGTTTCCAGTTAATAGTTCGCATATCAGATGTGATTACTTTGCTTCCGTTTCAAAATTTCGATGCAGTATAAGTTACCGTCATTGTATTTCATTTCAGTTTTTAGTTGAAATTAAGCGCAGTACGATTGTTTAGTAATACTCATGTCTCTGTCTCACTTGGCGCACGTAGCAGTATAAAATAAATAGATAAATTAACTGTTAAAACACAAAAGGAACAAAAACTGCTGAAAGTGAAGACAACTTCCAGCTTTACAGACAAGTCCAATACCAATTTTCTCAACCTCAGAGAGGTAGAAGGCTTGTCTAGTCTATGCATTCAAACCAAGAATTTCACTCTCAAACTTCTCACGCTCTGTCGGCACCATCGTATCGCACGGTGCCGTCTAAGGTGTCCTGCTGAGAGCTACAAATGCATCTCATCTGACACCACAACTTTAGTTGGTCGGCGTAGTTTGCCAGAACAAAGCCAGCTAGTGACCGGGCCACCCTTCCATAACCCCTAATTACATCTCACTTACTCGTAACCTTTTAAACTCGACCAGAGCAATCATCGCGTTACTCGACATCATCTGGGAACTGCTCCAGCTAGCTATAAGAGGGGCTGAGCCACCACTTTGTGAAAATCCAGGACATTTGTCTGAGCTGACGTATTATAGAAGACGCCTAGAAATGACACCCGACAATTAGACGTATTTGGCCATCTGTACACCGAAACGCTGCGCACAAAAAGCCACCGTAATTTGGCCGGAGCTCTCGCCTAACTCAATTCACTTACGGATACCGTATCCTAATAGCATTCCATTTTTTTGCTTGAAGGGTATTGTTGTCGTAGAAGGGCTGTTTTTTGATAACAAAGAGGACTTCATGTGAAAAGAGCATTCAACGTAATTTTTCTTGTGCTGTTCAATCCCGCTGTCATCTAATCCAGGTTTCGTGAGCCTTACATAAAAGGAATCACAGTTACCCCTATAAACAATTTTGATGTTTGACATATGATTACTGTTATTATCATTATTCAAGCCCAATAGTCACACGTACGTAGTATAAGTGTTTTCACTATTTTGCCAAGTTCTACCGAATGGATAATCATGAATGAGTGAATAAATAAATGAATAAATAAATAAATTTTCTTTAGCTACCGTCTGACTTGCACTAGTTATCATGTCTTTCCTCGGAGAATTTGTTCCATATCTCACACAAGCATGCTTGTGTAATAAATAAAATAAATAAATAAATATAGTGTGAATACTGAGTTACACAACATCTAATCGACACGCAAATGGGCTGAGGCTGAAATTTTTGGAAAGAAAGGAGGAAACCACTTCTGGATATTTTGAGAGCGTCACAATTCGGTTCAGTTTTTAGATGAAAACAATAAAAAATCAACGGTGTTGGGAATAGGAGCAATTGAGTTCTACAAGCAAACTCTTTTTAAATAGGTATAAGGTTTGCTAGATCGAACCAGCCTCAATCCATGTAGACATTTCCAAAATATTTTGCCTTCCTCCAAGGTAAATCCCAAGAAACCTTCAGCTCTCAATCAGAGAGGTAAGGGAAGGACGCTCCTCCCTTAAAGCTCTACTCGAACGGAAAAACTTCTCGGAACCCTAGTCTTCCAATTATATATTTGTAATTGATAGGAGAAAGGAAGAATGTGTAATTTAAATCCGGCTTAACCGATGAAGACACCATAACAGCACGTCGCTCCACCTATGCCAGTAGGATGGACCTGTTTGAGGTGAATTTTATTTACCAGATTCGCTTTTAGCTATACATTTCAGCTTTCTGCAAAAAGCGGACGAAAAACCGGCGTTTCCTAACCTTAGCTTGTGTCCTGTAATGGCAGCAGTGATGCCCACAAATTGTTCCGAAAGGTCACCGCCTCTCCGCTAAATCCCAAGGGTCTCGACAGCCCATCAAGATAGGTCGCTTATTGCTGTCAACAGATGCAGTGATTTCCACCGCTTCTGCGGATAATCCCTGGAGTCACGTTGATTCAGCTCGATTTTTCACCACAATGCTTTTTAACGAAGCCAAGGTGAGCGAAATGGTCTCAGATCTTCGCTGTACCCCACATCAGATCTTACTATCCTAACGGTATAATAAGCGAAACCCAGTTTTTATATGCATAGATGGATATCAATTTCTAAATGAAAACGATTGGAAGCGGTTGTATGGCTGTTCACCAATGAAATTATTTTGACTATCACATTCTACAAGAACACCACACTTCATTTGTTGGCCGTTTAGTGGTCTATCGGTCGACCCAAACAAAGTGAAAATCTCGCCGCTATTTCGCTTATTGCACTTTAGATAGAAATTTCCTAAACCGATCTTCTCAAACTTCATATTAAAGGGTTACTTAGAGTGCTGATCACGAATCTGATACTCATATTGGTTATCTGATTTTTAAGCATAGGACCACACGGGAAAAAACCATAACCATAAGGGTAGTCAGGTGAAAAATTCAGACTTAACCTTCGTCCAGGTAGGTTATTTTGCATGCTTATCACGATTCTATGTGCTATTTGGGTTGAGAGGACAGGGGTGATTGCAGTCAGACTTCGGATTTGTAATCAGCATTCAACCTAATAACCTACCTAAACGAAGTTTTAGTCAATCCTTGATTCTGACCTGATAATCCAATTCGATGTGGGTGGATGGTCAGCTAACGGTGGCCGATAATCCGATGAAGGGCTGGTATAAATTAAATGAAAAAGGCCGGCGAGGAAAGAAATCCCCAGAATCGGGAGACACGGATATACGGCTCCTGATCGATAGTGTGGCTTCCGGCTTACGAGAAATTCCGCAAATTACGGAAGAGATATTTGAACCCATGATTTTACCACATTCATTTACAATCATTTGATAGCTACATAACGTATTGGCTTGCGCTTTGTTTTTCATATTATTTTCTACCGTACACGGTCACCCAAAAAAAGATTTTGGCTGCCTGATATTAGTTCAGCTCTTCGGGTCACAGAGCACAGCTCTCAAGGTCTTCTCCTACCTCTCGAGAAAATCACCTGGCCGCTGCACAACGACGGGTTCAAAAAGCCCAGCGGGATCCGTTGTCGAGCGGCTCTCATCAACGCGGATAATTCTCAACGCATTACGCAAGCGACAACACAGGTATGGTAATGACCGCGGATCAAAGATACCGATAACAGCGACGTGGAATGGATACACCCAAGCAAATCTTATTTGAACCACCAAGCACAAAGTCATCGCACGAGTCACATTTCATTAGGGTAAGGTAAACAATGGGTGATTTGTGAGAGACAACGAGCAATGTACATGAAATCATGGCAAAATGATAACGAAATAAATTTCTACACTAGCAGTCGGGTAAAAACTATCGTACAGTTGGATGCCAAAGACCAATAATACTGTTAGCGATGACACTATCGAACAACGAAAATCCCAAAAACTAATAGTTTAGTGTACGCTGAAAATGACTGTGGTCAAAAGTCAGCCTTGTATTGTACATTCGTATTCACAGTATGCACCGATGTTGAAAACGATCGAAGTTGAACCTAAAAATGCGATATGGACTGTAAAAAAACAGATACAGACACACATGCTCCTGTGAAGATCGTCTAAAGACACACCGTACCAAGTACAAAATTTTGTTTTTAGGCAGCAGTGCCAAGGTGATGCATTCACCGAATGGGACTCCTTAGACGGCCCCTACAGATCATTTTCTTCATGGATACCCCAATGAATATTTCACCAGTTTCACTGACTATGTCCACTAATTTTGTTGTTTGGGCGTTTTACTTTATGCTTGCTCCAATTCCCTGAATTCCCAATCTGGTACTGCTAACACCACACGGAACATAAATAAAATTTCTAAATGTCACACTGCTCTTTCCATGCCAGGCAACGTCGGTGTTAAAAAAAAACGTATCAAAACCTATCCTTATGTTCTTCCTCATCGATTTGAAAACAAACGGAAAACAGACTGCCACTCAAGTAAAATGTATAAATTAGGGCAAAATATAATAGACAAACACAAAGCTACAAAAAGCAACTACTGAAAATGAAAATCGTACCTGTTCGCTGTTTTTAATGAGACAAGCACTGCTCTCCACCCAGTCACTGGGTGCTTCCGTCTCCTTCCCGGTGTATATGAGAACATCAAAAGAGCACTGCTCCTCAAGAAGCGGAAGGAACGTCACCGAAGCGGTAATTTGCCTGAATAGGGAGTAGTACAGATGGCATTGCTACTCTTGAATTAATCAATGAAACCGTTGAATTGAAGGAAACCATTATATCTTAATGGAAATAGTTTACAGAAGGTGTGCACAGTTGATTTGCGATGTAAAAAATAGTGCCGGCAGAGGATGAGAAAAGAAGAAATCATCCGGTTCCAAATGCAAAATAGAAAAGTAGAGGTTCTTGACTGTGAAAAAGAATCAACATTATAGATTCGCAACAAGAATCAACAATTGTAAGGGACATTTACGCGTTTGATTATGAAGTCAATCACTCAAAAGAGGTGCGAAGGAACAGAAGGCTTCGTTCCGAATTTGCTAGAGCTCTGACACGATTTTTGTGTAAAA
The DNA here is from genome assembly GCA_030553155.1 of Nippostrongylus brasiliensis. NCBI lineage: Eukaryota > Metazoa > Nematoda > Chromadorea > Rhabditida > Heligmosomidae > Nippostrongylus > Nippostrongylus brasiliensis. Next base: position 35,986,174 of record CP130735.1, on the reverse strand, counting down.
CAAATTAACAAACAAACAGTTACCGTATCACGTCTGACATCTCCTGTTTTATTTTCTTCTCATCTTTCTGCCGAGTCGAGTTTTCACTGCAAATGAAACCTTGAAGAAGATACGATATGACTACACGAAAATACTTACCCTTCTTCGTTCATGTCTTCAGTCTGAATGTCGAACTGCCATCTTTCCATCACTTCCTTCGTTTTCACTTCGGATATGACCACCACTAAGCGCTTCAATTTTCGCTTACTCAACCAGTCTGAAGGCAACGAATTTTGAAAATGTTAACAATATCACAACAATTAATTTTAATCAACAAAACTATAATCAAAACTACTCACATTCAACCTGCTTCAAAAGGGGCTCTAGGAACTGCTGTAATTTGGTGTCATTTGTAACCAACAACGTCAGCCCGTACTTCTTCTCTCGTTTGAAAGTGTCACCAGGATACAAACCGCGTTGGTACAATATGCTATTTATCCCATAATCTGGAAAAAATGGCAGATATTATACCTCAACATACTCAAGTTTGATGAAAGCGGATCCTTCTAAAATTTCTTCTATCATTTCAACGGACTATCAATACTATCGATAACTAGCCTCTTGGCAGAACAGAAAACTTGTCGACAACAGAACCTGCTTGGGGAGGAACGAAAACCGATTATTAGTCCCTAGTTTGAGTTGGTGAATTTATGTTAACTAAGCTACGGGTTGTGCTACTGGCCTCACCAGTCACCCCTTCCAAGCCGCCCAGTAACCCGTTCTCTTGCAGTGCCCTGTATTTTCAGGAATGGCTTACAAGCAAACCATAAAAACGTGAAATCCTAGCTCTCTTACCGTTTTTTGGGGGGGGAGGGTTACTATTGAGTACACTAAAAGTATACTTAAAGTATCTCAAACGTAGAATAGCCGCTAGACTCCTGTGAATCACATGCGTTTTTAGCCTGGTCGTTTGACCGGATTTCTTCATGAATGTTGTATGTTCACTGTGCATTATCTAACGGTCACCCTAAGTGTCGTCTTTACCTGGTCGTTTGAAGCATAAGATAATCTAACGGTCACCCTAAGTGTCGTCACCTTAAGCATAAGATAAGTAGATGTTTTGTAGGATCATCGCTAAAATCGCGGCTCAGGTGGGATCCGAACCAGCGGCTCGGACCTATCCGAGGCACCCTGATACAAGACTGCGACACCACCGATTACTCTATAGAAACGATTTGGTTTCAATGGATTCAATAGCAAGGCGTTTTCAGTAAGCTGGGCGAGGACATCTGTTACGTGTCTTAGGTGTTCACAACATATCCAGCAACCGTGCTATTATTAGCATGCGACACTATTATAGCGTCAGTACTTACGGGAAAACTTATCACTTCTCTAAACTCAAGTGCCGCCTTTCTCAATGTATAACCGTTCAAGACTATGACCTCTGGTGTAGCTCCAGGGCGGAAGGAGGCAATGGCAAGGGGTGCTACAGACACCCGCACGCGCGAAAGATGGGCTAATCGAGCCTGCCATCCCTCCGGAGTCCAGTAAATTGGTACCAGTCTTGCCTGGGAAGTAGAGACACCGATTTGGTATAGCGGTTGGCCCCCGCAAATCACCGTATGAGCCCACATTTCTCTAACCTCTAAAAACGTCAAAAAAAAACGTCCCTCACCCTCTACGACTTGCATGGAACCCGGAATGAGCATCCATAGGAGGCTGATCGTCGTCGATCTTTTACCTTTTGACAATGCCTACGAATAAATTCCCCTTTTGAGATTCATAATTTATTGCAACTTGCTATAACAAGAACAGCACAACATCTCTATGTCCACTGAATACTGATCATATAGAATTCGATCCGCTGTGTTTCTCCCGAAAAAAATATTTTTAAAAAACAGTAAAGATGTCGAACTTACGGAAAAATTCCTGAACTAATTGAGCAGATCCTTTGAGACTGATACTGCCCTTAGTTTTCGTATCAGTCATTCTGAAATCTTTCCAAAATAAGAGAAAGATAATCAGGTAAGCATAGAAAATAGTTCAGACGAGAAATTGGTAAACCGACGATATTGCGACATTCTTAACATACGAAATATATGGGAAAGCTCCAGAATGTTTGATCAATAAAATGTGTCAAAATTATTGAAAAAGAGACTTCCAAAGGTACAAGAGGGAACGAACATGCTGCGACAAAATCTTTTATCTATAAAAGCTATATAGTTTCAATCACCTCTACTATGCATCAGCATTTTAGGGGAGGTCTCATCTGCTTGATGGTTCCTTCCAAGCTATTCTTTAACCTGCTACCTATTCTTCCCCTCTAGTGCCATTTGGAGGTCTGATCAAGAACGAACGTCTGATTTCGAGATCACAGGCGATTTCGAGAACCAGTACTCGATTTTTTTCAGTCGTCGAAATTCGCTGAAACTTCGCCTATGAGCGTTATTAGGGGTCTAGAACACGAATCTACTGTCCGTCTTTTACGTGGGTGATCTCGGACCACCCATGTCGACTAATTGGTGGTTCGATCAGGATCACCGATTTCTCTGGAACTTTGCCAATGGGTGTTCTCTGGTGTCCTGAACACAATGGTGAAGTCGGTTTTCTAAATGTCGGCCGAATGCTGTAGCTATAGGTGAGTCTCACCAGGTAAAGTCGGTAGGTACTCACCTATAACTACCATATTCGGCCGCCATTTGGAAAACGGACTTTACTATCGTGTTCAGGACACCAGAGTTCACCCATAGACAAAGTTTCAGCGGAATCGGTGATCCTGACTGGACCACACAAGTAGCGATATGGATGGTCCGAAACCACCCACGCGAAAAACGGACAGCAGATTCATGTTCTGGACCACAAATTAACCTCATAGGCAAAGTTCCAGCGAACTTCGATGACTAAAAAAATCGAGTACTGGTGTCCGTTAAGTTGAATAGTGCCGTTTGAAAATGTGTGTTTCTAGAGAGGAACTCGAATAACAGTATGAACGGGTTCGAGCGAAATATACGACCTCGATGATTTTCTTCTTTGGGTGTATCCCTCAATCCACACAGGTAAAGAAACGTTTGAACAAAATTAGCTCAAAGTCTGTGCACCGGAGCATCAACGGTGGAATTACGCCCAGATTTCCTTATGCCTAAACACCACTGAAATTACTGAGGACAGTAGGTGAGGAACAAAGGAAGAAAGAAGAACAAAGAGAAACTATACAAGTTGGGCGTAACGGGTGGACGGGCGGAGTTCGAACCCTCGAAGTTCCCGCGCGCCCTCCTCTCGCGCCCTTTAATTCGCCATCGTCCGCCGTCCGTCCGCTAGCCGGCGGGCTTCCGGTTCGCTTTTTTTTGCTCTGTTGGAATGCTTGGCATTTATTGCTTGGTGTTTGTTTGTTTTTTGTTTTGGTCGTGTTATTTTTATCTTTTCGTTGTATAACTGCTAATAGGCAAGTCGATGCTGCGACGATGCCGTGCCTCAAGCCAGCTTCCCGTAATATATTGGGCTTTATTCGACTTATTGCACTCCAGTAGTAGGAGAGAATTTTTCTTTTGATCTCGCATAAAGGGGGATTATTTTGTATTCCGATCGCGATTCTGATATCTATTTTTCGAATTCCACCCCTAAGCCACCCTCATAGTGTTCTTCTGTGACCGGTTTGAAATCGTGAGTTCGACTAGTTTCCTATTCGTTGCTTATTTGGGTTGCTGATTATTGTACTAATTCACCGATTCGGTTTATTTTAGTTCTCAGGTTAGTACTCCGCCAACTTCACCATATCAGATTGTTATTCTCATTCACCCACATCTGCATTAATCGGTTGAACTTCTAGAAACGGATATCAGAATTGTGATAAGCGTATCTGTATTACAATAAACAACATAGAATCATGATTAGTGATCAAGATAACTACCTTAGACGAGGTTGGAGTCGAATTTGTGGAGGAAAGATTTTGGGTTATTATAAGTTCTCCTGGGCCCACATTCATGAACGGACCAGCGGTCTCCGAAACCGCGGCGCAGCCAGAGTCCAACGGCAGAGTCGATGAGAGATTGCTCTTAACATAGGGAGTTCAGGATAAGCAAAGAAAGGTGCGCGCCGTTCACAGGCTATATCTCGGGGTTTATCGGGGTTTACCAATGATGAATGTGGGCCCTGGTAAAGTTTCGAAAAACAAACGTTGGAAACTAATCAACTCTGATAACCACGAATTAGTAATGTTCAAACCAAACTGGGTAATTAAATTGAGGTCGAAAGAACTTGATAGTGTCAGTAAAAAGCCGTTTCTGGCCGCCTGATAGCGCTCCTAGAGCGACCACCCATTGCTTCCTGTTGATTTATTTATCTAATCACTCATTTATCATGAAATCCACATGGATGTGCGGTACACCAAGATTACTTACGAACTTGACAAAAACCACAAGATTCGGAGAATATTTAGCAACACGATTCTTTGGTGATCGTTATCATATTCATATACGCAGTCGAGCAGTGTAGAGAGTTATTTTCCTGGTATACGATGGTGGCTAATGTTATGAAACTTGTAATGTGTATTGGCAACAGCAAGCGAAAGTCGCATCAGAACCTATTTCCCATCCACCATTTCTCTTATACTGACTGTTTGCAGGGAAATGTCTGTGGGCGATATGTCGCTCGCTGTGGCATTATACGGGTTTCTACCTCGAACAAAACGTGTGGAAGCGGCCGGCCATGCTTATGAATGTTCCGTGATTCGTGACAAGCTCACATTGGGCAGATGCACGCATCCCGTACTCAAAAAACGCGACGGATCCAATGGACGTGACAGCTCTCCTGATGAGGTATGTTTTTTGTAAAATATCCACGGCCCTCATTTAGTTCAACAGCCAGGCAACAGTTTTTTAAAAGACACCAAACGTTTAATCGTAATTCGTAGTAAGGGTCATTACGATGCTTAGTGAAGTTTCGTCGGCCTAGATGTATGAATTGTTTACCCTAAATATACCCTGAAATTAACCCTACTGAAGCGCGATGAGGTGCATTCAAAGTTTATTTGAAATTTACATGAGCGAAGATTGAGAGACCTCGAAGCAGTAGCAACATATAAACCTCAAATAAATCTCTAATAGACCCTTTATAAACCCATGGCGCGTTGATGATTCAGGGTTTGTGCCCCTTGTAGGTTCTCCGAGACCTCGCCGTCCCAGTGAGGTGTGTTAGACCCTTGTAAACGACCGAACCTCAAAGCACGATGATGAATAACAGTATCGCTCCCGTTGAGGTTTATTTCGGGTATAGCGTTCGTTAATCCCTGCGCAAAGCTCTTGATTATTCCGATTGGGATTATCCGTGAGAGTGTTCCGGACGTTTCTTTCTGGCTTACAGACTGATTCGAAATCTTGTTTATCATAGTAATTTAAGTGATGAGTCATAGAACTATTTCAAGCTAGGCAGTATTTCATTAGTGAGTTGTTAATTACATTTCTCTTTAAGATCGATGACACCAATCGCAGCGCCTGGTACGACGCTGATGACGAGAAATACGAGAGGTACCTGATGAAGCTGAATCCGAATGACACCAAAAATCAAGACCACTACAAGGTTCTCGGATTGTCCAAACTACGTTTCAAGGCCACATTGGCTGAGATCAGGACTTGCTGTGAGTTATCGATCACATTACGAATTCCTGGCTATCGTTTGTTTATGTTTCTTTATTTGGACACATTTTTATTCGCAATTCCAACACTTTAGATCGCGCCAAAGTTCTAAAATATCATCCTGATAAGAAGAAGCATAGAGGCGAGACTCTACCGGCCGGAGAGGATTACTTTACCTGCATAACAAAGGTGAGATTTTTTTCTGAAAATCTTTTTTTTTCTTGACCATGGAGTCCGCGCACAGTTTGCTGTGCATTTACCGCATCAGGCGGGGAAGTTTTGTTTGGATATCGTGATGCTTCTTTTGGTTTTTCAAACCTCCTTCTTCTGGTTCCAGGCCTACGAGCAACTGGGCATGTCAGAAGCGAAAAGAAAAGCTTACGACTCTGTTGACCACAAATTCAACGATGCTATTCCGAGCGAGAAGTCTATTAACAAGGAAAACTTCTTTACTGAGCTAGCCCCTGTTTTCGAAAGGAACGCACGGTTCGTTTGGCAGTTTAATGTTATTTTTGTCACTTCAGTCAAAGCCGAGCGTATATTATCATCTTCGTTCAGGTGGTCTACACGACAGCCTGTGCCCACTTTGGGATCGATCGATTCTGAAAGGGTTGAAGTGGAAGCGTTCTACAATTTTTGGCTCGACTTCTCTTCGTGGCGCGATTTTTCGTATTTGGATGAGGAGGATAAGGAAAAGGGTGAAGACAGATACGAGAGAAGAGAATTGGAGAAAATCAATAAGGTAGGAACAAATTTCGTCTTTGCAACGACACTTTTTCTTTTCTTTTTATTGGGTCGTTAACTAATTATTTGCCGTTTTTTTCAAGCTTCTGTTGTGCGCCTGGTAGAGAAGCTTTCGGAAATGTCCAGATAGCACATGATAGAGAATTATTTGCTTTTTCACGTCATGTATTTGCTATTTACGAAACATTGAAATTTTGATAACTTTTTGACCATTGAAGTTGAAATCAAAAGTGAGAAAAATTGACCCCACCGACAGTGAATTTTTTCTGCTTCGTTTCGAGACTTCCTGCAAAACTGTATATACCATCTGAAAGTAGACAAGTTTTTCTATGAAATGATACACAGCTTGTTTTGGTTTTCTTTGGTTTTTGTTTACTTACAGAGCGTCAAAATGGGGTATCTCAAAGGGAACAATAATTTTTGGATGCTTGTGCTGTCTTTCTGCCGAATGTTTTCAAGCAGCTCCAAACACGTCACGAGAGAGCATTTGGTGCTCTATCAGATAGTACGTTTATTTTTCCATGCTGGCCGTTTTTTAAAAAAATTTTCATGAAAATGTTTTTAAAATTCCTCGACGTGTAAAACTTTTCCTTGGAAACCTTTTGCAGAACTTCAAGCACCGTTGGAAAGAAGAGGATTTGGGCTATAAGGAGATGCATCATACTTTTTCAATCGCACCAGGTTTTGTTAACTTTTGGGTCGTCAAAGTGGAGACTTCGACGGCTCGCGTGGCCGCGCGAGCGGCCAACGCGGCAGCCCCTCAGTAATTGCGTGGCGGCGCGGCCGTCGCGTTGGCCGCACGCGCGGCTACGCGAGCCGTCGAACTCTCCACTTTGACGACCCAAAAGTTAACAAAACCTAGTGCGATTGAAAAAGCGTGATGCATCTCCTTATAGCCCAAATCCTCTTCTTTCGAACAATGCTTGAAATTCTGCAAAAGGTTTCCAAAGAAAAGTTTTACACGTCGAGGAAATTTAAAAACATTTTCATGAAAAAATTTTTAAAAAACGGCTAGCATGAAAAAATAAACATACTGTCTGATAGAGCAATGAATGCTCTTCCGTGACGTGTTTAGAGTTGATTGAAAACGTTCGGCAGGAAGGCAGCACAAGTATCCAAAAATTATTGTTCTCTTTGAGATACCCCACTTTGACGCTCTATAAGTAAACAAAAACAAAGGAAAATCAAAACAAGCTGCATAGTGTTTCGTAGAGAAATTCCTCTACTTCTAGAGCATGCATACAGTTTCGCAAGAAGTCTCGAAACAAAGCAGAGAAAATTCACTGTCGGTGAGGTCAATTTTTCTCACTTCTGATTTCAACTTCAATGGTCAAAAAGTTATCAAAATTTTGATGTTTCGTAAATATCAAATACACGTCGTGAAAGAGCAAATAATTCTCTATCGAACGCTGTCTGGATTTTTCTGGAAGCTTCTCTACCAGGCGCACAACAGAAGCTTGAAAAAAACGGCAAATAATTAGTTAACGACCTAATACATTTGCCGCTTATCAACAGTAGACCTTTACTTTTGTTGTGGCTTATTCCATACCTTTTGGTCCGATTTTCAACTTGTTCATCTTTACGTCTTATTTTACTCTCGAATAAAGGCTGAACGAGAACGAAGAAGGAAAGAGGAAGCAAAACGGATACGAAAATTGGTTGAATTGGCATACTCCAAAGACCCGCGTATAGTGAAATTCAAGAAAGACGATTTAGAGGTTCGTAATTTTCCGCATTGGGTTGTGTTCATGCTGGAGTCCTGGCAACAGTAAGCTTTTCTTTAGGCTAAGGCGAAAGCCAAGGAGGAAAAACAGAGGAAACAAAGAGAAAAGGCTGAAGCTGAAGAACGAGAACGAAGAGAAAGGGAGGAGGCAGAGCTGAAGGCGAAGGAGGAGCAGGAGAGAATCGCTAGAGAGGAGAAGGTTGGTGGTAGTTATGTTGCCTCTGGTCCTCTTCGTTCACGCTGATCTTTAAGGAAAAGGAAAGGAAGGAGAAGGAGGCGGCTAAGAAGGCAGCTGCACAGCAGCGACGACGCTTCAAGAAACTAGCCGAAACTGCTGGTCACTGGACGGATAATCCTCGAGAAAAGCTTGAGCAAATGGAACGGGTTGAACGGGTAACTCGCCGATTTTTGGTGTTTTGTTGTGATATAAATATTATTTACTGCTCTACAGTTATGTCTTTCTCTTACTGTGGACGATATGGCCGCTCTGTGTGATTCCATCGAACAAATGACCGTCAACGATGAGATCTTGTCTACCATTGCAAGCGCGGAGGTATGTTTTACCGTTGTTGGAAACGTTTGTTGTTCGTTTCATTGGGATATTATTGTTTGTATTATGCTGGAAGAGTATTAGGTTGCCTCACTCTATAGTTTTTATTGGGCCGCGTGGTGCAGTGGTAAGAGGCGCTATTCATACCCGCGCGGTCAAGCGATCGACCACAGCCCAGGCTTGCGAAGCCTTCATCTCCCAGGGTCGCGTAAATTGCTCCCAGACTTCTCTGGAAAGATAAAGGTCTCGCAAATCATTGAGCAGGCCAAGCATGCATTCACTAGACCTGTACGATTCTGACTGGAACATTAATGCGGCGGCGCGCTCTTACAACTTGGAAACTGATCAACACCGACACCTTTACCTTTATCTTTGTTTTTTTTTCAAAATTGAATGAGAAAAGTGATGAATAAACCCAATTTAGGGAACAGGCTCTGAGAGCCGTAACGTCTTATCCTATATTCCGCGGTTTCTCCTTTCGTAGCGCCCTATTGTTGGGCACGTGAATCTAGTTTGGAATCATATAGCCTTGTTTAAAGTTTCAAATGTCACAGAATTATTGAGAGGATTTTGAAGTGCCCACTCATATGTAGCTGATTTCAATTGTTTTGAGGCCGCTGCTAAGAACGACCCATCGAAGACGGAGACTAAGCCTGTGGATCGACCAAAAGATGTGAACAAAACTGCTGCATTCTGGACCAATGATGAAATACAACTTTTAGTAAAGGTTAGTTTTCTTCGACTACACCTCTTATAGTACACTGTTTGTATCCTTCCTTGGATGTTTTCTTATCGTTTCCTGTCTATCATATTCCGATGCAGTTTGACTAGTACATGTTTATTCCTATTCACACCGTTCTCTTCGGTCCTTTTTAGCATGATTTTTTATGGTTGATGGAAATCTCATTCTTCAAGATTCGTTGAACGGTAACGAAGGGGAAGCTTTTTGTACCTCCAAGCAATTTTTTATCTGGTCACATACTGAAAGGTTGGAAATAGAATTCGGTAGTGGCACGAATAACATCCTGGCTTTTTCCCTAGAAAAAAAAACATGGACTCGCAAACGTTAGCCTTTCTTTAGCTGTTTATCTGACCAACTGCTCGTTTCTGTCGTTCTGACAACAGCAAAAGTTTCTCAGCAAGCATCTCTCCCGTTGCATTTGTCCGTTCTCCGTAGGCATGTGTGCGAGTAGGAACCTAAATCAGCGAGCAAATGAATTGGATGTAGCAAACATTTTTTCAACTACATTCAGGCGTCGAATACATATCCTGCTGGTACCGTTGACAGATGGAATATTATTGCTGAATATATAAATGAACATCGCAAGGACAAGTCTACACCACCAAAGAACGAAAAGCAAGTCATAAAACAGGTTTGTTGTTCATGCCAATATTATACGTTGCTTTTTGAACAACAGTAGCTTCCACGATACACTTGTTGCTGTGTCTATATTTAACTGTAATTCTAAAGGCGGCATGGGATACTTGGCGCAACCTAACTGATTGATCGTGAGATCTGCGATGTGCTTTTTAACAGTTTGAATCGAACTGTTGAAAAGCACATCACAGATCTCACGATCAATCAGTCAGCGTTAGGGACCTCATGGCTATTGCCCATCCTATGTTATTCTTCGGATGAAATAATGGCGCTTGAGATTTCGAAACACAATAACAACACCCGATATGCTCTTCAACTGAACGCTGGTGTTTTCTCCAGTAGTGCCCCAGTATAGAGAATTTGCTTCGCCAGGTTTTGTGTGAATCCGCAGTCTATCGTAGACATTGGTCATTTTGTGGCCTTAGAATTTTTTGAATGTTTTAACTTTGCCTGCCCTCTCCCCTTTTTGAAGCTACATAGTCTACCTTTCGGTTTTTGATCTCTGCTTTTGGCGGATTGCTGTTCACCACTCGGCTTGATCCAGCCTACATGCTCGTTTTCCCACGATGGAGCGGTCACGATTTGATCGCAATTTAGGAAAAGCAGATCGTTGGAGGTTTTGTGGTAGTTAGTTCTTGTGGCTTTTCTTCTCCAAGATTTCTAGTTCACTCACGATTTTCGTTGTTTTTACCGCCTCGATTTACAAGTTCACATCAACATTTTCAGTGCAAAGCCGTACAGTCGATGAACGTCAAGCTCCCGGCCTCCACTCAAAATCAACTTGGTGCGACGCTCGCTGATGAGGATACATGGACACCAGCAGAGCAGAAGCTGCTTGAACACGCCATCAAGACGTTCCCAGCATCAGATCCTGAACGATGGGATAAGGTAGGCAGCTTTTGTAGACATGTTGCCTTTTCCGTATTTCTTATACGTTTGTATGCTTCATTGCAAAGGTTTTCCTCGGCACGGCCTCTTCTTGAAGAGGAGAATTAATTCATGTGCTTTCTGTCTTATTTCTTTTCTTCGGATCTGTTAAGAAATGTTGACAGTAGTTGAATGTTTCGGCTTCACACAGGCCACACCGGTCATAACGTTCTCTTGAAAACATTGACTGCCGTGGTATTTGGTCCGCTGATTTCGGATCCACTCCTGATTTTCCTTATTTCTGCCGAAGACCGCCCATACCGGGGTAGCCTGACCAACTTCATTATCTTCATTGGAGGTACTCGTTCGCGCTGTTGAAAACTGATGTCAGATTCGATATTCAGCGCCTCAAATAGCTCTCGTAGGATAGTTTCAAATGAAATTGATGTTATCATGTTGGTTTTTTGATCAGCGCCCAATTAGGCCAGTAGTGAGAGGTTTGGGGAGAAAGTTTATGATCAAAGCCGGTTCCCCGGAGTTGAAAAATCGATCTAGTGCCTTTATGCTTGAAAAAATTTGTGATATTTTTCAGTCACATCGCATCCACTGTCTTCGTTTTTTTAAACTTTCTTTTCTGTTTCGTTCCATCTTTATTGTGTTTAAATAATCATATGATACGTTTTACCACTGCAGAATTGATAGCATTCCAGATTTCAACCGCTGTTGCAACCAAGTCGAAGAAAGCTTGCATTCGCCGCTTCAAGTACCTCGTGCAAATGGTCAAAAATAAAAAGGAAGAGGGCTCATGATGGTAGTCCGCCTTCGTCGTCTTCGTCTCACGCCTTGCTTTCTCAAAATTTCTAATCTATTTTACTTGAGTTTGCTTGCTATTATTCTTGAGTCACCCGATGCTGGTCATCTTTCTCTTTCTATACTTGACTTATTCACAGTTTTCATCAATAAGGGTGCATTTAGTTCGCGTTTTATCGCCCGTTAGTTTTCGGTCGCGTTGTTGATTTTCCGTAAAACGACGTTGTTTTTATCACTGAACTTGTTACGATTAGGATGCGCACGTTCTTGTTAGGCATCACTACCTCAATGGTTATGTGCGATTCAGAGAATTAGGTGAATTTGTTGAGGCATAGTCTCGAGTTGTTGATCATTTGCTGTTCCGTCTGTTGTCCTTCGAATAAACGAAGACTCTGATGCGGAACATCGCGTCAAAAACGGCGGCGACCTGGCCGGCCGCGCGTCCACCGTCGAAAGACAGGTTGGCCGACGTCGTCGGCTCATCGATCGCCACTCTCTCAATTTTTCGTAGTATGCAAATCGATGTTTACTCTCCGTTATTTGAAAGTGACGAATTCTGCAGAATTATTCACGATTAGAAATCTGTTTGAACATCTCAGTCAGAATGAGGATAAGTGCTCAGCAATTTTCATGCTATAGTGAATTGCGATGGGTCGCTATTGTATTTTTGTGCAACTCGACATCTATGCAGAACAGTGATTGAGAATACCCGGATTCAGGTCTGTTTGTTCAACGTCACGGTTTTTCTCTCATTGACGTACGCTTCAGAATCCTGAGGCTCATGCAAACAGGATGAACATGCGATTTCCGTTGCATAACGAAGTATAGAGAAAGTATGCTCGGAATGACTCGCTTCGTCGGTATACGGAGGGAGCGTACACGGGGATTCGAGCTACGTCGGCCATCGAAAATCAGACGCGATCGTATGGTACAAATTATAGAGGATCAGATGTTGCCGACAAGCTATGCGATTCCGTGACGGCCGTTGGACGAGAACCGTCCGTGGATTCCGTGGTCTCACCTTCAGAATGGTCGGACTTCTTCGTCAAATACCTTGACGAAGATTTCGATGCTATTTGTGTTCCTCGAAGAGGAGCTTACGCAGGTCTCCATTGGCATGTTCACATTCTGCTGCCGGGGGCTAGAGCAAGTCGTTGACCATTGGGTGACGACTGAATACCGAAGGATCTATCTAAATAAGTACCTAAAGATCAATTGAGAAGGTCACGTGGGATGCAAAAAAAATCAGTCGAGAAGGTGAGATGCAAAAAGTAGCCTAAGAGTGAGCTAGGCATGGAGAGCGTCTCGGATTGGGTACGGCCCGTCCACTGCCTCTTCGTTTCTCCTCGATTGAGATGCACTTTCATCAATAACTTTAACACGTTGTTGAAGCTACTACGCAATTATTTGGAGAATGATGATCACAAATATGACATTTGTTACCAAACATGGATTGTTCAATGTATGCTGCATAGAACCACATCAGTGTTACGTAACTTGACGAAATCAGAGAATTCAATGATTATGGATATCAGTGATAATGAAACCCAAACAACCCCACTAGATGGAGCTTGGGAGGAAGGATTTTCTACTTGAGGCTGGATTATGGTGTCTGTACTTTTAACTAGTACCCTAGCAGCAGTAACAATGTCAATACTATTACGGTCTTAAATGCGTCTACTCGTGACTATCCGACTATTAATTCGAGTTACTTTCTTTCTACTGAAATTGTTTATGGTCAAGACCTTCGCTGCATCGAGATGAATCTCATCAAAATCTACGCGGTTATTGCTGAATAAATTTAATATATTTTTGCTCGAAAATTCCAGGAATGTCTGTACGGGTTCGTTTTTCGGCGGCTCGTCCAGGGGTGGCTTATGTGGGAGAGCGATCGAGTGAAAGCAACGGATTGGCCGCTGAGATCCTCTCCAAACCGATGCCGCCGCTGCACAAGGAGGACAATTTTCGAATGGATGCGCACACGGCGGCTAGCATCGGCGATGTTAATGTGATACAAGTGAGTTGATTCATCTAGAAGAGCGTTTATACTCTGCAGCAAAGCGGTACTGCTGCTGGGTTGACTTGCAGTTATGGCTTCGCTTCTGTCTAGCTAGAAATTGTGAATTTTCTACGGAACATTTCGTAGACGCGGCGGGACCTGTTTCGCCTCTAGAAGTTTGATGGTTCCTCAGAAAAAATCCCTGGAATTGCCAACCTCTGCACCTACTTCTACGTTGCTTTCCCCGCGTCTCTGCCCTGCCAGATCTTCACTGCAGAAGCTTTGCTGCTGAGTATGATAGGGTCTTACGAGAGAGAATTTCTATGTACTCGAAAATTGCCATCATATTGACTACTTCCAAGAAAAAAACACTTAAGGCGCTGCTTGCCAACAAAAAGCTGGATCCTAGCGAGAAAAATCTCTCCGAGTGGACACCGTTGCTCTACGCCGCTTATCTTGGCCATCATAACGTCTGCAGTGCACTGATAGAAGCTGGAGCGAAGGTTTGTGGTTGATTCAGCCTCTAGAATATTCCCAAAAAATTGTTATTTGTGAATTTAGACGGATGACTGCAATACGAAGGGCCAAACCCCACTGATGATGGCTGCTTCGTGCGGGAACTTGCAAGTGGGTAGTTGTTTACGTTCGTCAACTAAATGAAGTAGCAATCACATCAATCTGCCGACTAAAATTCTTCGAAGATTGGAGCTTATTAACGGAAGCTTAGTATTCAAATGAACGAAAAGAGTAGGGAAAATTATGAAGAATCTCTCGTTAATAAATGCCAGGTTAAAATAGGTGGTTCGACTACTAATCGAGCAAGGAGCCAGCGTCAATCGAGCTGACAGCAGAGATCGACAGGCGCTTCATTATGCGTCCAGCTGCAGCCAGAATGTGGTGGGTAACAATCTAATGAGTATATGAATATTGAACATTTAAAAAAATACGCTTTAATTTCTCCACCATTTGAAAGATCACGCGCTTCGGACTCTAACGATGCGTATTTTAGACAACAAAATTAATCTGATGAAGTATTATGATAAGGAGATCGTGAAAACAGTCTTTCTGAGCTCAGATTCATGAACGGCCGAACGGTTTCCGAAACCGCAGCGCCTCCAGAACTAGATGGCGGAGTCGATGGGAGATTGCGTTTCACATAGGAAGTTTAGGATAAGTAGACAAAGGTGGGCGCCGTTCAGGCTACATCTCGGGGTTTACCAATGATGAATCTGGGCTCAGATCGCGTACTGGTGGCTGTTAACCGACGGTACTTTGCGATCATGATCAACTTTATGCCAGAAAATTGAAATTTTTGTCAGTTAAATGAAAAAAAAAGAAGTCGGGAAAATAAAAAGCGAAAAAGAAGTTGGAAAACTTATATATTAGGAGGTGCTAGGTTATTCGCAAAACACTGACATCGGACGGGAATTGAACCCGCGTCTTTCTGTTTCCGGCAGACTGCACTAACCACTGTGCTACCGATGTACTACGTCGCGAAGCTCCTAGCATCTCTTTCTTGAGCCCGGTCGGGCTGTGCTATCAGCACTCAGCAGCAATCACGGCAATGAGCCGGTAAGCCGATATCGGCAGTTACCAGTTAAGCTGATAGCATCAAGACGCGGGTTCAATTCCCGTCCGATGTCAGTGTTTTGCGAATAACCTAGCATCTCCTAATATATAAGTCTTCCAACTAGTTCTTGTGTATAAACCGCTAAAACAAAAAGCGCAAATTAACTAGACTAGAAGTTGGAAAAGTTTGAAGGTTGTTTTTGTCGAGAAAAGATTCTAGAGGTGATTCAGAGAGAACGATTCGGGGAATTACAGAAGTGAAACGTAGGGGTAAAGGGGTCAACGTTGATCTGTCCCCTATGGACGCGCCACACATTCGTCTCTCATTCGGAATCGTAGAGACATGGTGAACGCGTGTTTGGGCCATATAATGACTTGCGGGGCCAGCATTCAGTGTCTTCGCCCTCCCAGACAGGTGTGGCACCAATTTACCCGAGCTCGGAGGGATGGAAGGCTCGGTTAGTAAGGGGGGCGGCGATCGATCGCTCGACCGTGCGGATACCAGCTGCTCTTATTACTGCACTACAAAAGTAACTTACCCAAATATTCTATTCTAGGTGGCGGAAACGCTACTTCAAGCCGGAGCCGATCCAAACGCACCCGACGCCGATGGCAGCACTCCTCTGATGGAGGCCTGCGCCAGTGGACATGAGCTTACCACTCTCAGTCTTCTGGAATACGTACGTTTTATTTATTCATTTACTAACTTTATTCATTATTAAATTGCATTGTAGTATTATATTTTATTTGTTAACTAATTTATATATGACGGCATGCCAAGGCTCAAACCGTGGCTACTATTACACTACTATATTTATTGCATTTTTATACTATGCATTATTAGGTTACCAGCCGTTCAGTGTTATATCGGCCGCCGAACGTCTTTTCGGGAGCTTCGCTCCTAATTTCTGTAAAAAAGGTGTTGCTTTTGTAGTTGTGAACTGCGTGGTCATAAGGTCTAATTTACGAGGTGTGTTCGAAATCAGTTCAACTTTGTGTTTTCTTTTCCGTAAAAGGCTGATCTGTTTAAAGTTGATAGTACTTCATGGAAAAAAAAACGAAAATTTTAAATAAATAAATAAAAATTTTCCATTCAACCGGTACGTCTGAAGATGGTCTTTATGGGACCACTCGTGGAGAAGATGTGCTGTAGAGGGACATCTACGGGGTTGACCTTGGTGAGTACATCACCTTGGCACTACACCCTAACAAAAAGAAACAAAAATGTTCACTTGATCCAGTGTGTCTGTAGATGATCTTCATGGGACCGCCCACGAAGAAGATATTCTGTAGGTGACAAGTTTATCTTGGTGCATACATCTACTGGCACTACTCACTCTAAGAAACAAAAATTCTCCTTTTGACCGGGAACCGGATGAACAAGTACCGGACGTGTACGAAGCACAAAAAGTATGCAGCCATAGACGGCGAGGATCTGATGAAATACGTCACTGGGAGTACGGTAACGGGCAATCGCGGCGGGACCCTAAAGTTGACAAATAGACATCGTGGTTTCCCTTATTTATTGGTAGGGTCCCATATCCTACAGCATGGATATTTTTCTATTGACTTTATCAAACAGTGGCTAGTAGACAAGAACATAAAACGCTGCTTCAAAAGCCCAACCTAACATCTAGATGTATAATGTTAATTAGAACAAAGATATTAAGCAAAAAAAACAACAATAAACTCGAGCAAGAAGCAGGCGGTCTCGCAGGATCTTATGCACAAGCGGATCGAAAATAAACAATAGAATGACTATGCACAACTTTTGCTCGAATTAGCAAGTGGAAAAACGTGCGAGGAGTAGTCGTAGAAAGAGCCTTGAATGCTCGGAATCTGGCGGTCATATTATGTTCAATTTTTCCGCAAAAATATTGTTTTCTTATTGATTTCCGTCGTCATAAAAATCTGCATCAGAACCCAATTCCAGGGTGGCGATCCATTTCTGAAGAACAATCGGGGTGAAGACTGTCAAACGATCGCCGGCGATGACTCGAAGATTCATCAGATCATTACCGAACATATCCAACGACGAGCCGCTACGGCTTATTCTTCAGGTCAGGGAATATTTCCATTTTAATCAAGTATCCGTTAAGTTGTTGACATTTGCCCTACATATTTATTTTACAAACATTTTGCAAATGACACCATGCAAATGACACCTTTTCGTTTCCGAATTCGTTTAAAAATGTATGAAAAACAGTCACATCATCTTCGTTCAGAGCCGACACGACCATCCCGCCGCCCACGCACTCTGGAAGAACTACTGGAGGAGATGAATCTTGCTCGCCTCGTCGACAAATTCAAGACCGAAAACATCGATTTGAATCTGTTCTTCGACCTCACCGAGAAGGTCAGCTCCTCGTCTTCTTTCCATGCCCCAAGGCTCTTTAGCTGCCTTAATTAAGGATTTCGAAGAGATGGGAATAGCATACGGGCCGAAGAAGCGCATGCTAACAGTGATCGACCGCTACCGGAAAACAGGTCAGATCTCCTGCGAGCCAATCGAGGTGGAAGTTGTGGCTCCACCCACGTTCACGGTTAGCTTTATATTTGTATTTATACACCGAATTAAATTCTTTTTTATATTCACACAGGGGCAGCACGTTCTATGTGATAAGCAATGCGAAAAAACCGAAACGAACCACCGACATTGTCCTCCAGACCATTTAAAAAAATCAAAATTGCACCCGACCTTTTTAGTAACGCGATGTTGACCCAATGTGCCCTGTTCACCAGCCAACTAATCTTACAGTGATTAAGACGGCTGAGGATGGCGGACAGAAGGAAATGGTGAACTCGATGAGATATATCCGTCAAATGAACGACATGACAAAGCAGTTGGCGATGGAAGCGCTAGAGGTTGCACGGCGGTCCAACAATGGCGACGCGTAAGTCAATGATATAGCAGAATAAATGATCGCTGTTCTGTATACACTAGTTAAATACGGTTGAATTAAGTTTTTCTTATAAGTTGAGTAGAGAAGAAAGCGTTCTTTTCTAAGTCGTTTTCGGTCGAGGAGATAGATTAGGAGCGACCTGTCACCCGGTCCTGCCGTTGGTACCGACACCGTTTCCAGCTATTTCTAAACCAGCCATTCAGCGGCCTGCCGGCCTATAAACGACTGCTAAATACAATAGCACAAAAAAGATTTAAAATAATACGATGAACAAATAGCATGTAGCAAAATATGGCGATCTTAACTGACGAAATGCGGCCCTGGAAGTACGATAGCGGGCAATCGCGGCGGGACCCATATGGGCCACCCATGACAAGCATAGCTTGGGTTTCGCTTATTATATGGTAGGACTAGGCACGGTTTCCACCTGGCATGGGATTGAACCCTGATCATCGAGATCATGAGTCTAGGCTCTAAACCTCTCGGCCATCCCGCTCCTGGTAATAAATACACCTCCTATTATTGCTGTGACGTTGCCGTTATTTTGTACTCTCACATATGGTAAAAAATGTGTGAGAGAACAAAATAGCGGAAACGGTACAGCAATAATAGAAGGTGATCGGTACGACGGTAAAAATTCGACTGGCTTCCCCCAGCCGCCCAGTCGCATACACTTCTAATTTTGGCGTGCGATCCAATCGATAGTGCTCTTCGCCTGTGACCACGAATATTCTACCTGACTGATAACTGGGACGCAGTGTCGTCGATACGACGACCACACGTCTCCCTCACCCCGCCCCCTTTTGGGGTTAGGGTGTGCCTCACCTGTTAACCATATATACTCGTTCTTACCACCAATAAACGGTGACTCTTCATTGTGCTCTGTCTTTATCCTTATCTGGTTCAGAATTCCACTGAACCACCATTCATATACAGTCTTAACACCGGGCAGATTAAGTCCCGCAGTCTCAGTACCACATTTTTGGTGCATCGGCCAAATTGCCGCAACTCCCGTGTCAAAGTGTGCCAGCTTTGGGACCTGGAGAGAGACTAGCACTATTGTGCAAATTCTAAGTCGGTTATTCAACAACCGCAATCGAACTTTTGGTTCGATTCTCGCTTAAGCGAATTACTTTTCATAATCCCGTACTCCGTACCTGGGATTTTTTCTCTGGTGAAAACCAGGAATAAAACTATCGACTATTTCGATAAAACCTTTTGTCGATTAGTTTGCGAACGTCAGAAATCGAGCAAAAATGGCGCTTTACTTCCAGAAAACGCCGATCCTTTTCAGTACTACAACTCTAAAAAACTTAATTACTCGCTATACGGAGTACACAAAAAAGGTTGAGTTTCCCTTAATAAATGAGGAAACTTATGAAGAGTGTAGAACTACAATAGCACTACTTCAAAGTAGTCTGAACCAGATAAAGGAGAGCAGAGCAAAACTGGAAAATCTGTACAAAGAGATAAGAGACGAGTACAAAAATTGCAAAAGTAAAACGGAAAGGAAAGAGCTTATGCAGGAGATTGAACAAATAGAATCCGAATCAAATCTCCTACATATAGTAGCTGAATCCGAAGAGCTTAGTCTACAACTTACTGCAAGGTTAGATGAAGCCAAATGCATTAGAGACCGAATGGATGTTAAACTCGGTTATATAACGCAAAAAGCACAGCGTTTAGCAGCATTAAATGTGGAAAATAGTGGTGACGATGACAACAACTCCGACCAAAATAGTACGGAAAATAGCGCCGAATCCTGTTCCACGTCAAATCAAGCTGAAGTCACGGAAAACCGAAACAACAGCAGCCCAGCAGCAACAAGGTCATGTCGGTCAATAAAGCCTCCACAGGCTTCTCTGCCGAAATTTTACGGAAATGCTGAAGATTTCGCAGAATTTTGGGCTGTGTTCGAAACTTTCGTTCACAAAAGTCCTGAGCTTGAAATAATGGAAAAGATTCTCCTTCTCAAAGAAAGTTTAAGAGGAAAAGCCCAAAACATCATAAAAGGAACCAAACTAATTCCTGAAAACTATGACTGGATCATACAGACCTTGAAAGCAAATTACGATGATCAGTCGACAAACCGAACGCAAATCGTTCAGAAGCTGGTTAGCTTAAAACCAGCCAGCAATTCTGCAGAAAACTGCTCTGCAATATTCGACCAAATTCAAGTTTTGGTCAATCAAATGGTGTCGGCAGGATACGACGTTCGAAAAACCTGCGATCCAATGTGGTCCGATACCATACTTCGCAAATTCCCTCAGGAAATCATGAAACCTGTATTGGTACTTGGACGTAAGCAATCCAATCAAACCACAGAAAGTCTCATGGGCCTCCTCAAAGAAGAGATAGCGGCCAAAAAATATGTGGAGTGCAGATTAGGGCTCTCAACAAACGATAGGGTCACACTACCCCGAGATAAAGGCATCAGCGCGCGACTCATCAAGGCTATGATTGCGCTTTCTGCCATCGGAATAACCATCCATCGATGGCATGCCGAACCATAACGGATCAATCAAGTCGCCGCAAAATTCTCAAAGACGAGAATAGATGCTGGAAATGTTTCTCTCCCGACCACAACAGTTACGACTGCCAGAGACCTGACTGTAACCAGTGCGGACAAGAACACCATACCTCGTTATGTTTCAAAGATCCGCCATCGCACAGGGATCATAATCGGCCATACAGTCCGCAGCAAAGTAGGGCTCAACCAAGGCGAAATTCATTCAGAGAACGAAATCAGCGTTTTGAAAGAAATGCCAATGAGATGTTCACGGTCAACAACACCCAAATACTGACCGAAACTAGCCATTCTCAGTGTAATAAAAGTGGAACTACTACTGCTCAGCTTATTTTAATGACGGCAGAAGGCAATGTATGGAACTATAGAAGAGGAGAATATGAAAAAGCACTGTTCTTCTTCGATTCTGGAGCTCAGAAAACCGTCATGCAAGAATCATTAGCCACACGACTAGGACTACCACGTCAAAGCACAGAAATATGCACAATATCTGGCATCGGCGGCTATAAAGACAAATTTAGAAGCCATGTCGTAGATCTCAAAATTGGGACAGCATTCGGTGAAGAAATAGAGTTAGCGGTTTTGACAAAACCAGTGATAACAAGTGGGTTTCCAAGCGTGAAGCTTACGGCTGATGATAAAAGCTTCCTGAAGATAAACGACATATGCCTCGCGAATTCGAAACTTCGCGGAGAACACCAGGTACCACACATTCTCGTGGGACTTGACTATTTTCATGAGTTCGTGACAAGCACAACGGATGGACTAAAAATTCCATCAGGATTGCACATATCCAGAACTGTTTTTGGCCCTACTGTCTACGGAAAGGGTAAAAGTTTCAATGAAAACTCAACTAATAGTATCTGCTACGGGTTAGCATCAGTCTGTGAAGAATCAAGTTTAAGACCGAAAGTGGCACTTCCTGAAGGAAACGTATCTGAAGCACACCCCAAAAATAAGGTCATAGATGCAGCCAAATCAGCATACAATTCATCGTCAAACGAAAAAATCTTTCCAAAAGACAGGTTCCGTCGCCAATCTAGCAATACATACCCACTAGATGTCCACTCTGCACAAGCTAAACGCAGCAACAAGATGCAAGAGTATAAGAATGGAGATCACGTTCCCACATGTTCCATAAGAATGCGTAACCAGCGCCAAAACGAAAAAGCAGATGATGCGGCTAAAGCAACCTTTCGCACGACCGAATATAAGTGTGCACCATTTTCAAAATGTGAAAGGCGAAATAGGCAAAATTTCAGAACAAATTTACCAGTCGTCAATAAAAAGCAGCGTCATGTCAATGTAAATCGCCACGAAGCGAATAGACGGCCGTGTGACCCTGCAGGCGTTGGCCGAGGTCATACCCACGGGCGTAGCCCTGTTAACGGCGGTCAACGCCGACAACCACCCATTTTCCTTAGGGGGTGATTAGCCTACATGACATTATCTGCTCAAAATAGTTCAATTCCGGAGTGGTGCATTACTCGAATAAAGAGGTTCGTCCCTGAACACCATTCCAACTATACCGTCAATCTTTCTTCATTCTCTTCGTTGCTGCTGCCTTCAACTTCATCGCCGTCTTCTCCATCGCCGTCTCCATCTTCGCCGTTCCCGTGCCCTCGCCGACGCTGCTCCCAGGGATCAGCCGCCATGGCACCCCATATTTCACGCCAACGAGTAGGGGTCAGCCGCGACGGCGCCCATCACGTAACACCGACAAGTGGGGGTCAGGCGCAAAGCCACCCACAACGCGAAGTCGGATGTGATACTGTCGATCATACTATAATAATTATGCAGTGAAATTGTCCCTGATTTGTATCCCTGGCTGGCCGCAGTGTCGTCGATACGACGACCACACGTCTCCTTCATCCCGCCCCCTTTTGGGGTTAGGGTGTGCCTCACCTGTTAACCATATATACTCGTTCTTACCACCAATAAACGGTGACTCTTCATTGTGCTCTGTCTTTATCCTTATCTGGTTCAGAATTCCACTGAACCACCATTCATATACAGTCTTAACACCGGGCAGATTAAGTCCCGCAGTCTCAGTACCACACGCAGGTTCGACTCCTACCGGAGCAACGATTTTTGCATCGAACAGCATCATTATGAATAGTATTTCTGTTGTAGTAAAAGCTCAACGGAACATGCAGTAGTGTTGACTGTGTCCTTCAGTGGCGGATTGATTGGATTTCCTTTCAGCCTTCGACCGTTAATAATCGGCATCATTGACGGCGTGGAGAACATCACCACGAGAATCGCCCGCCATCAGCTCTAGCCGGTTCGGCCGCCATTCCTTGCTTGCCCAACTTATCATACAGTGATAATCATCGTATTTATTGTGCTAAGTGCCAAATCATACCATAAACGTTATCATTGACACTAACATCTTAATATCTGAATTTTTCAAATTTATCGCTATAATTTGGCAGCCATTTCCGTGTTTTTGTACGCATGACATAATCTGATAGGAATTCGTTGCGAAGTCAACCCATTAATAGTCTAAAATTACTTCTTCTGCTCAAAATTACTCCAATTTCGCTCCCTTCTCGTCCCCCTCTGCCACTAGATAGGCTTTGTAAACGCAATCGAAAGCGACCGACAGCTGTGAGGAATGAATCAGCTGGTGCCTTCTTTGTTCCTGCTTCCTTCTGTTACGTTACTTGTTTGTTTCCTGTTTCATCGTTCCAGTCAATCGATATCGACAATGTCAATATGTGTTCAGTTTTGTGGCCATTTTCTTCTTCCTCCAATATCTGCCGAGAACTTTGAATCTGGTGCCTCTCCCACGAATATGTAGTTCCAGTCAATTTTTGAATAACACCATTTAGAGGGAAAATAAGAGAAAGAAATTCAACAGCGCACTAGAATCTTCGAGAAGGTCAAGGTGATGAACATTGAATTTCACTAGTGAAGGATTATGCGATTATACGATTTAAAACAACGGATCATCTGCGTGCTGGTTCACGCCATGCATACGCCAACCATTCAGAACATGTTGTAACTATATTGGAAAGGTGTATCTGACTTCTGGACTCCAGCCGCTGCACAACTTCGTATCTAAAGATAAAGGTGGCGGTGTTGATCAGTCTATACAATGACATGTGGGGCCAGCAGCTATACCAAGTCAGCGTCTTTACCTTCTCAGACAAGTCTGGTACCAATTTACTCCACCCCGGGGTAGGAAAGCTTGGCAAGCTCGGACGAGCATCGATTGCTCGACTGTTCCGGTGTCAGCAGCGCCACATACCACTGCATGATCATCGTGTATAACGAAATTTATTCTAATATTCATTTCGATCTCAGAAGAGAACTCGAATAGATTGATTATGTGCAGTTTCTATACGATAGCGATAGAAGTACAATAGTTATGGGCGTAGTGCTCTCCCTTAGCAAAATCCACATGGTCTACCGCAATGCTGATATCTCGTCGCATACGGGTAGAACGTACTGTTGCAGAATCCCTGTCGAATCCAATTGGCGCAGCTGAAAATAAGATACCAGTTACCTAAAGTTACTACCAAATCACTGAAAACTTCGGGCAGCAGCTGATCTCGTACTTCGCATCATTTCCGCACGCGACGCCTGAAATTATTCACGATCTTACCTTCATTTTTTCATTGTTTGGCTAGATTCTATAAAAATTTACCATTTGGTGCCGGCGACGATGCAATGCTGTCACCACAAAGCCCGCACGTTTTCTTGCAATTTTCCTTCAAATACAAATTGCAACCACAATTGGTTTTCGATTAGTTAACAAAATCTGCTTCTCATTGTATTTTAAGCCTATGGGAACCTATATAAGTGGAGCACATAAGGAGTGTTAGCTTCAAATGCACGATTACCTGTACAAATGCCTGCATTTCCGGAATCCGACAGATCATAGGATCGGAGTTACAGTACGGGGTCGTGTCGGTGCAGGAGCCTGAAACAAGCCAATCTCATTTTCATGTAGTCAAACGCGAGAAACATGGAATTCGTTCGAGATGTAATACTAGGGTTCGAAATCATATTAAGGTACTAGATGGCAGCAGTGGCACAAGCAGAAAGTGAGGAAAGGAGATGATGGCCAGAAAAGAGATGAAAATGGCATGATAAGGAATTATGAAAAAAGAAATAAGTGTGCAATAAGCCGGAAGGACGGTGTGGAGTTATTATACTTCGTTGACCACCTGAGTGTTTAGGCTCACTTCTCATCATATAATCCAATGTTACTGTACGTATATGTAGTATACAGAAATGCAGTACCGGATGTGCCGCAACGATGAAAGGGCGGTAGCGGCGCTCCGGTGGCCACGCGTGGTGACCCGGGCGAAGTCAATCGCAGTTAATTTGTGCCCCATGCCCAACGGGGGCCCCGCGCAGTAGCTCCTTCGGGTCACCCCGTGGGGAATCCTATTGCTAGCTTGGGACGCTTGGAAGAGACGCGCCGCGGTGCTGATCTCGCTGTCATCTCTGTCTATGGGACTCAAAGAGCTTATTAATTTCAAAAATCCGCCATAAGAATTTTGAAATCATAGTTAGCCTTTCGTACAGCAAATCACTCCTACAAAATCAAACTGTGCAATTATTTTCGGTTCCGGAAGGCCATTGTAGTCCTGAAGCGGAAACAATACCATAAATTTGGTCATAAGATGAAATTTTAGTTGCTCGGGCGTATTGTCCGAATAAGGCTGTGCTCAAGGTCAAGACTGAGATAGGTAACGGTAAAGGTAACGGTGTCGGCGCTGATCAGTCCTATAAGAACGCGCCGTCGCGTTCGCGTTCCATTTAGAATCGTAGAGGCATAGCGAATGCGTTTTTGGTCTACACAATGACTTCTGGGGCCAGCCACTATACCGAGTCAGTGTCTTTATATTCCCAGACAAGTCTGGTACCAATTGATCTGACCCCGGAGGGATGGAAGGCAGGGTTAGCGTGCGCCGGGATCAATCACTCGACCTTGCAGGTGTCAGCAGCGCCTCTTACCACTGCACCAAGCGGACCCTTTGAGGTCGAGATACTCGAAGGTAAAGTTCTTTGAAAGGAGATCTCTATTCAATCAGAGCAACCCACCTTCAGCGCAAAGACCACAAGTTTTCGGACAGTCTTCAGCGAGGATCGGCCTCCACACGGTACTTTGACACATCGCTTGGGTCACAGTCGAACACTGGATTCTTGGTACTAAATGTCGCTCAATGTATCTTTCGCTTAAGGCGGTTAACAACGAATTTTTTTTTAGCGAAATGGATGGCCACTAATGTTTTTATTTATTTTTATTTAAACTATTTTAACTCACTAATTTTAATTTTTAACTAACTTTTAACTATTTTGAGTAACTATCTAACTCTTATTCATTTTTATCTAACTACGGATACTCATCTAATGAAGAAGTAACTGCACGTAAGTTACGACTGACGATATTAATGGGTCATGAAAAATTGTTCACGATTTTTTACGACTATCCTCATTACATTAGGGTGATTAATAGGTTCTGCTGGGCAAAGTTATATCTTGGTAATTTTGATAATTGGACCTGGTAATTTTCAAACAATACATTTTTTGGCAATCCCTCCTTCATTTACCAGCTAATGTCTATCATTGTCGACGACTATCCTTTTCCAATGGTCCCTTGCTACCGTGGTAGTAAAACTTTGGGGGATTCAATTCAAATAAGTGACGAACGTCAGTCTCAAGTTTCCCTCCATTGTCATCTCATTTCTCTTCCAATGGGTAAGAAGGTAGCGTGGGTTACGGGTAATCACTAGAGATATCGTTGGGGAAATCGCGTTTTGTCCAAAATCCTGTCACCCAAGTTTTTAGTGAGGCAATTGCATGATTTACAATCTTGCGATTATATGGAGAAAGGAGATCTCGTCGAGTGCTGGGTGTTCAACTCACTATAGTTCTCTTTTCATGAGAATAAATCGATAAGTTTTGGCACGGACAAGTATCTCCTTTTCTTTCGAAATATAATCCTTACTATGTATATAATGGTATTCTCGCACGTACTCTGTTTATCCTGACAAAGGTAAGCCGCTGTTTGACAGCAATATCCACAAGTTAGTGGACAGAATTCGATGGCCACCTCTTTGAGATCGGCGTCCTGCAATTTGGCATTGTTCCAAACCATCTGCTAAACTACACTCTGCTCCATATCCTTTTCGGATGAAGCAAAGAATAAATAAAATTGGTGGAATACTTGAACAGTAAAACGAATCTGATAAATTTAAAACAGTCCATACCGGACCACATTTGGCATTTCGATCCGTATCGGTGGCTACCGCGACGGCGGCAGTGTAGAGGTTGATGCATGCAGCGTCTGATATCCTATTTTTGCAGTTCACCGCTTCCGGAGAATACTGAAAGCCAAAGAACATTTTGGTAACCTAAATGGGAGCGATAGCCATCAATTTATACAAATCACTAAAGCTAAAAGGAGGATAACGAGGTCGGATCCTAGAGGTTATTTGACATACACAATGACCTATGCGAGCCGGTCGCAGTTCAAGTCCATGTTTCCCCTTCGCAGAAAAGATTGGTACCAAATTTACCTGACCCCGAAGGTATAGAATCGCTCAACCATGGGGTCAGGAGCTCCCTTTAGCACCCTCCAAATCACACCTCTTCCAAATTTGGTCGTAGTCTTACGCATGGTTTAGCGTCATATGCCACCATCGTGATTGCTTTCATAAAAGCAGTGTTAAAATCCCAGCCTTCCTTAACCACACATTTTCCTACATAGTTTCAGGCTGAGGAAGTTCAACTCTCGAAGGCATATTCTGCCCACTCAAGGTATGCATAGGTCATGGTATTCTGATCTTTGCTCCAGCTACTTATGTGTTCCATTCATTATACATTCAGTTACTAGAGAAGTAGCTTGACGAGTGGAAGCACCTTGAAAGCCGTTTCTGTGAATTTTAGTCATCAAAACTTTAGGAATTCAATAGAAGATGAGATTAGAAATGGCCTGACAAATCAGTACTCCCACTCAAGGCCGGCACCGCTCTGATAATTCATTATTCTGATAATCATTATTCTGATACTTATCACCTGTTGCTTCAACACTACAGTTGAGCGGTGTGCTTTCTGAAGGTATGAGCGATGAGAACCGCGCAACAGCTTGTGCGGAATGCAAATGAATGATTATCATAAGAATAACGATATGAATTATCAGAGCGGTGTCGGCCTTAAGTGGCAGTACTGACAAATTTTAAGATGCCGTAGGTGACAGTGGTGAATAAATCCATCAGATGATAATTGCAACGAAGGAAAAAATATCGACAAAAGTGCAAAAGGGACGGGAAATTCTCCCACAGCGTAGTATTTGTTTTACACCGTCGCGTTCGATATTGGCTATTGTGGAGCTAATCCGAATAGCAGGTTAGTTACCCTTAGTAGGTCCCTACACGATTGACTAGCCCCCTCTGAAATCTTTCAAGGGAACATACCTTCATGGCACCTCCTTGAAGAGACGTACAGTTGAGGTCGGTAATACCTGCCATCGCTCCATTGAACAGTATCGTCAAGAGCAATAGCACGGTGAGCATTTTGATGCGTCGGAAGGCAAGCTACTCTGAAATGAGCCGGCTAATATTCAGTGATATGGCTGATGACAGTGGGAGAATATGAGCTCTTGGTGAGATGATGGAGCATTTATGCCAGAACCCACGAACGATATGGCGTCATGTGGGCCTGGATAAACGAAAGTCACATTCTTTCGCTACAGTGCGATACGAATTGCTTGAAAAACGCTCTTCATAGATGAGCTATTTGCTTTTCGCTAATGACCTTTTTGCTACCAGAAATTCTGTATAGTTGGACTTTTCGCTCTGCCCGGTTTTACCGTGGGGAATTATAAGCGCCTTAACACGTTCACAACAATGTGGCGTTATGCCACGCCACAGTCTTGTATTGTATTTTCTTCGATACATTTCAGAATTTCGGAGGATGTTTTTATGCCGTTTTTTAGCGGGCCTCTGCACTTTGTTATAGGAAGCGTGGTCCACGAAAATGATTCTTAGCTTCTGACTTACTGGAATTTCTAATTGTGCACTAGTTTTCTTCACAAGTAAAAACAAGTATCGGTTATTGCAAGAAACAAATAAACGCAAGCAAATAATGGTTACTGAAACAAACAAATATTGGTTATTGGAACGAACAAATAATAAACAATAAACAAATAACAATTTTCTGTTAATCTGGATAGGGAAAAAGGAAATTCTAAAGGCTTACAGCTGTTATTTTTCTATTTTCACTGCAAAAAAGAAATAGTCACAATCCCCGATATTACAGGACTGTATATGCAGTCTTCGAGATTTATTATTCACTCCCACTTTCAAAAAATTCGTCGTATGCTGGCATCATGCCGCAGCCTCGGTGCTGCAGAAAACCGGTTGGTCCCACGCGCCAGATACGCAAAACAGGCGCTGTCGTCAACGTATTAGGCCATTGTTATGCCACCGATTTCGCTCAGCGATGGATTGCGCAACTGACACTATTCGGTATCAGACACGTAGTAGCGGACATGTCTGTGTCAGTTGTCCCGCGGGCCGCCGCTGACTGGCTGTCGTGCCATCGCCCGGTCGCAATTTCACAACACTCGCAACTCCCACTCTTTCGTCGCAGTGCATTGCGCTGCGACGAGCGAATGGGCCGTTCGCTCTACGCTCGTCCGGCAGTCGCTCGCGCGCTGGCGTTATGGTATAACAATGGCCTTAAGCATCCGTCAAACACTGCCATGTTCGCTCGTTGTACTTAAACTAAGCGATAATTCTTCAGTAGCTATATATTTACCTCCATGAACATGGACAGTATCATGAAGAAAAGAACTCATCAGAAGGAGAGCTGCGTGGTCAGCCTACGAGCCTCTCAAGAAGGCCACTGAACAATTCCTAGATGCTTAGGCTCATTTGTTTGACTCGACGGTCCTTCCTGTCCTGTGTTATGCTGCTGAGACGTGGTCTGATACGTCAGCCACGGCGGAGTCCCTGCAGGTCACACACAGAGCATTGGAAAGGTGTCTTATTGAAGTTCACCCGGCTATACCACACCGAGCCGGGCTTCGCTGTTCCGATCTAGGGCAGATATACTGTTTGGATACACATCGAATATCAAGCATAGAATGCACCGGTCATATAAGAAGAGTGGACGACCGTTGGACAAGAAGAACGGTGGAAGGGCTGCCATGGATTGCAAACGGTTTCATGGAAGGCCACCTCAAGCGCTAAGATACGCTTTTGAGATTTATTTATTTATTTATTTATTTATTTATTTACACATTTATTTATATACGCACGATGGCGCGCTGATACGTCAGTAAACTACAAGCAACAACTGAGGAAAAGAGCCTTGAGCTGATTAGTAAAAACTATAAACTATCAACTAAGGTACATAAACTGAGCTATCAAAACTAATGGACGAACGTGAACGGAGAGTTACCGTCCTGCAAATATTCAATCGACTCGTGAAATCAAATTCAAATTCCGTTTAGGCCACTGCCAAACCCAAACCGAGTGGAGCAAGCCTAGACAACCCAAACACATCCAGACCTGCGATTTTGCTGCACGAATATTGCCAATTCCATGAAGGAACGAAGGTGTTGACCAGCTGACCCTAGGCCACTGGTATGATTGTCCAACTAAGGGTGAAATTCACTATTTCTATATCAAACCATGTAGTTTCAGAAGAAAACTGTTCATCAGGTTTGTGGTTCCTCTTTGTAGGGCCAGCGAATTTGCGTTAATTTAATTGCCTGTAGCGGCACCGGGATAGGACATTCAGTGGTGCAACCACTTTAGAACGACTATATTCGGGCGACTTCATTCAGGTTTGAAAAGCACATTAGACGCTAACGAGAAGTATTATAGAGTCGCATATAACGTCCGCTCACGTCTTTCACACTCAGCTTTTTATTGAATTGTTGCCGATGAAAAAACTCCGCGTACCTGCTGTACAAATTGCTCAATAGAGGCAGCCTGCTCCAGTCGTCAAAATTCTCCATCCTCTGGAAATCAATTATTACAGTTGATTTCTCAGAATGTCGCCACCCCTTTATCTTTCTTCCGATAAGTCTTTTCTCATTTTCAAACTCCTTTCTTTGAAAAACGCACTGAACAATTGCTTTCACAGGGTAATTATCACGTTGACGATAATGTCGATCAATGGTGCTCTAAATGCTCTAAATAAATAAATACATTATTTGTGCCAAAAGGTGCGCATTTGCTCTGCTTTCTGTTTAAATGATCAGAGTAAATACAGCAGTTTTCAGGATTAATATTAACCAACTTTGCATCAAATTCAAACCTAACTTGTTTATTACTTCATTTTCAAAAACGGCGACATTTATGGATTGACAGGAGCTAGTACAATTAAAACTCACTCCGTTGCTGCGTTTCTTCCTAATCCCGGAGAATGTTTTCGATCTATCAGGTTCATGGCACATCCGAACAGGCTCTCCTTTCTTTGCTACAAATGTTCGTCTGATCAGCAGCAATGGAAAGGAAGCGGTCAGGAAGAAAACCACTCCCAGCTGCCACCTGTATACCACTATAGCGAAGCGAATAATCATGAAGTTCTTCGACGTCAGTATGGGAGTACTCGAACTTATATGTAACACCTTGAGTAAATTCTTTTGAATGAATTGATATGTCAAGGGAGGGTGTCACATCAGCGCGTAGCGAGACATCCCGCGAGTCAGACGCGCGGAAATGGCCTCATCAAAAGGTGTTAAGGCTGCTATAACTCTACAGAGTCAGGATTCATAAACGGTTCAACGGCCGATTATCACGATATTCACCTCGGTTACCCACCAAAAGGGCCCGTGTGGTACAATGGTAAGAGGCGCTGCTGTCACCCGCTCGGTCGAGCGATCGATCCCGGCCCGGGCTAACCAAGCCCCCCATCCTTCCGGGGTCAGCTAAATTGGTACCAGACTTGTCTGGAAAGGTAAAGACACTGGCGTGGTATAGAGGCTGGCCCCCGCAGGTTATTGTATAGGCCAAATACGCATTCACTATGTCTCTACGACTTGAATGGAATACGAATGCGGCGGCGCGTC
The DNA here is from genome assembly GCA_030553155.1 of Nippostrongylus brasiliensis. Classification (NCBI taxonomy): domain Eukaryota; kingdom Metazoa; phylum Nematoda; class Chromadorea; order Rhabditida; family Heligmosomidae; genus Nippostrongylus; species Nippostrongylus brasiliensis. Next base: position 35,954,454 of record CP130735.1, on the reverse strand, counting down.
GTTAGGGAACTGATCAACGCCGGCACCTTTATCTTTACCTTTTACCCACCAAAACGTGATTCCTCAACGCGCGGCTTGTCACTTTGGCGGTGAACTGTCCAGCGAAATCTAACCGCCGGTGATATTCACCGACGGTTTCGTCCATGAATCTCGGCCCAGGAAGTCATTTGGAATTTCTCTTCGCTGTGACATTGACAGGAAATTATTCAATTTCTCGCACTGTCAGTAATCACTTAGAACAGGTTCTCGCTCAGTTAGAAGAATGGCACATCGTCTGACATTATCGACTTTTTGAAGTCTTCTAGACTCACGTTGTACACTATTTGGGTTACAGTCGAGCCCCCGTAAGCTTATCATAATAACTCATCGTCATCATCATCATCTCCTTAGCGTTTAGTCCAGCACCGTCGCGGGGTCCGCTGTCCACGTCAGTAGTCGCCACTTGCATCTATCCTGGGCGTCTTGGAGCGTTGCCCCAACTTCCTTGAGGTCGTTCTTAATTACGTCGCTCCACCTTTTCTTGGGCGCTCCTCGTGGTCGCTTTCCGGGAAACTCAAACTCCAGTGCTTTTCGTACTGGGTGGTCATCAGGCCTTCTCACCACGTGTCCGAACCACCTGAACCTGTGCTCACGCATCTTAAAATGCACTGGAGCTGTCCTCATAACCTCTCTGACGTTCTCATTCCGGACCCTATCCAGTCGTGTCCATCCGCATGTCCACCTGAGCATCCTCATTTCCGCAGAGTGCATGCGTTTTTCGTGGGCCTTAGTTACGGGCCAGCACTCGCTGCCGTAGATCAGCGCCGGTCTTACAACTGCCCGGTACACCTTTCCTTTAGGGTCGTGCACAGTCGACGACCAATGCGACACGACAAATCGCCGCACTGTTCGCCGCGCGCGAATGAGCACACATCCCTGTACGAGACGACGCCGCACACGCGGTGTCCTACTCGCCGCATGCGGCAACTTCGGCAACGCAAATGCCGAAGTCGGACGCGACCAATACGACACCGGCCGCTATCTCTTATCATTGTCGTGTCGTATTGGTCGTCGACTGTGCACGACCCTTTTGAGGACCCTTGAGCACCTCTTGTCACAGAGGATTCCAGTAGATTCTCTCCACTTCGCCCAGGCTGCGTTTATCCTTTCCTTCACTGCCTGATCTAGGGTACCGTCGTTCGCCAATTCGGTCCCGAGGTATCGAAAGTGGTTTACCCTCTCTATGACTTCCTGGTAACAGTCGACCATTGGTTCCGAACCCTCTTCCGAGCTGATGAACTTGGTTTTCTTCACGTTCAGCCGAAGACCATTTTTGGCCAATGTTTTCTGCCACTCTTGAACCTTTCCCTGTAGTTCGTCCTTCGTATCCGCTATCAGGGCTATATCGTCTGCATACAGGATGGTTTTGAGTGGATCTTCTATCAGTTGACTGACCATGCTATCAAGCGTCAATCGGAAGAGAAACGGGCTCAGTGCTGATCCTTGATGCACCCCAACCGTAATATCCACCTTCTTTGTGAGTCCGTGCGGGGTGTGGATTGTTGCCCTGGATCCGGCATACATATCCCTTATTATCTGGATCAAATGCTCTGGCACCTCTCGTTCCCGCAAAGATCTCCAGAGTACTTCTCGAGGTAACCTGTCGTAGGCCTTCTCCAGGTCCAGAAATCATAATAACTCATCGTAACACCACAAAATCAGAAATGGGCTGTAGGAGATCATCATGGGCGAAACCTCAACGAAATTGAACATTTTTCGAACATTTTCGAAATTTTCGAACACTGGAGCCATAAGTGGAGTAGCGCCGAAAAGGGTAGGAAAATTTGACGTTTTCGACCATGTGCCGCTTCTAAAGCCTGTACCAACAGATGTAGATCTTCGAGTATACGGTGTCTAGGTTGCACAAAAAATACTTCGAACACAAAACAGAGAGCTTATTAATTTATATCAATTAAATTAATCTCGTCAGCAAAATCCTCGGGCGTGGTTGTACTGATTAGTTGCTCATCCGTGTCATTGGTCGGAGAGCTGTTGTTTTCGGCTGTGTTGCAGTCGTAATACGTGGCTACTTCCTTTCCACTCTGAAAGTTTTTTTGAATTCTCATAAAATTCCACTTTTGACTCGCACTTTTCAAAGCCCCATTGCCGGACGTAGAGCAGTGGTAAAAGGCGCTGCTGACATCTGCAACACGGTCAAGTGATCGATCCCCCCCGGGCTAAGAAACCCTTCCATTCCTTCGGGGTCGGATGAATTGGTACCAGACTTATCTGGGAAGGTAGAGACATTGAGCGCATTTTTACCGGGTATGAGTAATGGCAAAGGTAGAGAAAATGTAATCGTTCAAGGACGCATCACGCACTCATCTTCCATTCATAGTCGTAGATTGTCAGACTGAATGCGTATGTGGCCTATACAATGACTTGCAGACACCATTCGGACCTCAGATGGCCTGTACGAGTCAGTGCATTCACCTTCTCAGACAAGTCTGGCATCAATTTACACGACCCCGAAGGATGGACAGAGGGAGAGATGGTTAGTCTGGACGAAGATTGATCGCGCGACTGCGCGAGGAAAATTAGCGTCTCTTACCACTTCACCACGCGAACTCATAGATATAAGTGTTCATAGAACGCTCACTTGGGTAATGTCAATTTCAATCGGAGTGTTCTGAGTGTGTTGCAGCGCTGATGAGCACTCCGACATGCACTCCTTCATCACCGAGGCCATATTCGTGAGGTGCTGGGCGATGTCTCGCACTGGAATGCCATAGATAAGGCTTAGTTCTACGGTAGATTCATAACTAAATAGTTATACTCAGATGTCTAAATTACCATTCGTTCTTGACCGTTACTTACCGTGCTTCTGATCAAGGAGTTCGATCTTAATCATGACGTCGTTCCGCATTTGCACGAATTTTTGTCGAGTCTCTTGTCGACAGCGCAGCATCAACCTTAAATAGATGGACAATGATCACCCTTCAACCTCACACATTTATATTGTTCTACGATAGCGTTGAAACTCCGTTTCCAGTAATTATGTGAAGGGGCACAAAACAAGAAATTTTTCGAGGGTTTTTCCAGCGTTCAAAAAAAGTTCAAAGGAAAACTCAATCGGAGCTTTCCGAAAGGAACTTCTGAAAGATCCAGAAGACGAAATCAGTAGCTTCAAATTAGTATAGAACGCAACATCAATCTATCGTTAGGATTTCGCTTGCCTGCTCCATTTGGTGGAAATTATACGACAAAAAACTCTTGAAAAAGCGGCAGGATTTTTGATTGATTCTAATACTTGCGCATATTCAGCCTATAGTATTCTAACGACTCCATATCGCGAAATATCGAGGAATGGAGAATGAAGAGAAACCAATGTTCATAAATTATTGAACGAGCCTCAGTAGCTGATTTTGATATCTTTTCACTAAACAGAAGTCAGACCATTAAGTAGCAGTTAGGCATGGACTTCCTCGGGACTGACGGATAAGCCAACCATTCCTTCGCTACGGGATCGGGTAAATTGCTACCAGATTTGTCTGGGAAGGCGAACACGATCGCGTGGTATAGCGGCTGACCCCCACGGGTCATTGTGTAGGGCAAATACGCATCCACCATGCCTCTACGATTCTGAATGGAAGGCGAATGCAGCGGCGCATCCTTAGGGGACTGATCCACGCCGATCATTTCACTTTTTGCTTTTTTGATATTCCATTGATATTGATTTGATTTTGATTATTGATTCCTCGTCGCTCACTGGTAAATTCTACCCTGACTGAGAAGCAGGAAAGCGAGTCTTCATGGATCTTGAGGGTATGCTGAACTGTTGCTTAAAGTAGCTATGTTAAATCAAGCATAAGAGCAGTTAAATCGTTCGGTTTTTTCTTCATATTCTCCCGAAGTTTCGAAGGGTGATTTCTACAAGTTGCTCAGAAATGCTATGGATTATTCGACGATTGGCTGAGTAGACCTAACATCATTTCGAACCACTTCTTGGGTATCTGAACGCGACAAAAATGAAATGAAACGACACGTCAGGTTTCGTTTTTTTTAATTTTTTTAATTTATTTTTTAAATTTATCTGATACATTTTTATCATTATCCAAATCCATTGATCCCATGTTACATGAGCGTTTCTTCTGTTTGAAATCTGTTGATTGGATAACTATACATAAATGAATAAAAGCGTTCGATCCACTTAATAACCTCGTTTAGCACAGCAGCATTCAACAAAAATAGCTTCATAGTATGTTTTACTACTCCTTCTTCATTTTTATATAAAGAGAAAGAACATTTAATCGACGTGCAAGGTCTCTGAGCTGCTCATGACGACTGTAGACCTCACCGGTATTCGTAATTGCCTGTTTCGACCCGATAGAGACCCTCATTCAGCGAATGGTACTCCAATTCCTCATCGTCCATCTCTTTCAGCTTCAGACAATAAGACAAGTACTCGTACTTCACGTCAAGGTACCTAAATTCACAGCGAATTCCTTCCCTGAGCAGCCGTCTATGGTGTATAATTAGATTAAGAACGAACTTCTTCAGTGTGAGCTGCGTGTCAGGCACCACTTTGTCCACATAAGTGACGAGGTCCGCTATAAGCGGCCGCAGATTCTTCAGAGAATCACTCTGCAAAGACTTGTCTCTTCAAAATACTTCTCGACTATTTCGATTTCACCCCTAACTTTCACGAAAGTGGATTTTTTCTGCCATAAGATTCGCAATTCTCGCTTCTTGCACTTACGTCTTTTTCAAGGAATGTTGAAGGGGCCCGCGTGCTGCAGTGGTAAGAGGTTCCTGCTCCAGACAGGTTTTTCCAGAATCTCTCAAAGTTGCGCACCTGCTTTTTACTCAGTTGTCGATGGGCTTCTCCGAACACACTGAACGCTGCATTCGCATTAGCATGAGATTCGTGAGCAGCCAATTCGCAGAAGATATCGCCGAATTCTGAAAAGAAAACACGATTCGGTTGGGTTCCGCTGCTCACTTTACCAGGCAAGAAAATCCAGAAGAACAAGCATTAACAGGTGCGTATATGCGCGCCTAGAGCAAAATTAATATACAGTACCGGACGCGCCGCAACGATAAAACGGCGGTAGCGACGCCTTGGAGCGCCGAAACCCGCCGTTCGTCCATATACACTTTTCCCAAATTCGTGTAACTTGTTTTCAGTCGATTTTTTTGACCCCTCGATTTTCGGATCCCGTTGCTGCTTCGGTCCCTCGGTTGATGACTCACCACCGACTAAGCTCCGCCACCTCCACATAAATATGCGGCGCGTCTTTTCCTAGCGTCCCAAGCTCGGAGTAGGGGGCCCCATGGGGTGGCGCGAAGGAGCTACCCCGCAGGCCCCCCGTTGGGTATGGGACACAAATAACTGCAGTTGGCTCCGCTTGGGTCACCACACGCGGACACCGAAACGGCGCATTTCGGCGCTGCGGAGCGCCGCTACCGCCGTTTTATCGTTGCGAAGCGTCCGGTACTGTAGTTGGTGCAACAATCTTAGTATATAGCTCAACAAACGTCTATTCAACTGAAATCAAGATTACTTTTGGTTTGAGCAATTTGCTCTCAAAATGACAAAGGAGGTCATATTTTTTTGACCGCTATCGTATATAAAATCTAAGAAGCGTGCCTTTCTGGAAGTGGCTGATTTTATCTTGAAAGAAGAACAGATCGCTGAAATAGCCAATCAAGTTGCGGTACAGCAGAGTGTTGTCTTCGAGTACCTAAATAAAGGTAAAGTAGTGTGCGTTGATCATTCCACGAAGGACGAGCCATGCAGTCGTGTTCCATTCAGAATCGTAGAGGTATGCCGAATGCGTATTTGGCCAATACAACGACTTAGGATGACCAGTCGCTATACCAATCAACAAAACACCAAGGGTTATATTAACTAATGTTAAAAAATTATGAAATGTTAGAGAAATAATAAAATATTTAGGAATGAATGTCAAATGATGTAAGATTGTCAATTAATGAAGAGAATAAAAGAAAATCATACAGAAAGGTTAATAGTAATACTATTCAGAGTCAGTGTTTTTACTCTCCCGGACAATTCTGCTCCCAAATTACACGGCACTAGAGGCATCGATGGCTTAACTAAAACGGAGTAGTTGTTAAAATGAAGAGCGTCAGTTATTCCGCACCTAAAGGTTGTCAATCAACGGTATGATTCCTAACGGCCTAGAAAGGGAGGATTCTGGTCACATTTCCTTTCATACTTCTATTTTTCGAAGTCAAGTCAATGGACGTACTATACCATGGTACATAAGATATGTACGTCATTATCGACCCTTCAAGGGCTGCACGAGGAACTAAACAAAATTTTCCCATACAAAATACCTACCTTCATTTTCTTCAGCAACGGATCATTGCAGAGAATCGCCCTGGACAGCCCTAGAGCATCAGCTGAATCTGCGTCCATAAATTCAACAATCTAAATGAGCTCGCTAGTCAGTTATTCGGCTTCTTGCAAATATTTTGAGCATCCGCTAACCTTATGCTTTATTTTCTTCATCACAATGTCCAGCGTTTTACCTTTCGACGGTTCCGTTTCCAATTTATTGATTGTTATCTGAAGTGTATCTCATCACTGAACTGTCCTTTCCGAACTTCTTTACTGCATTTCTCGCGAATCCTCAAATTCTTTTGAAATTTCTTATTCGTCATGTCAGATTAAGGTGAGAGGTAACAGTGAAGGTGTCGGCGTTGATCCTCTCCCTCAGGACGCGCCGCACATTCGTGTTCTATTCAGAATCGGTGATACATTATGAATGCGTATTTGGCCTATACAATGACTTGGAAAGGAGGCCTTCCCAGACAGGTCTGGTTCCAATTTACCCCACCGCGGAGGGTTGGAAGGCTTGGTTGGCCCCGTGCGAGGATCGATCGCTCGATCGTGCTGGTGGCAGTAGCGCCTCTTATAAATGCACCACGCGGGGCCTACGAGTCAGATTATATTAGTGACTCGCCAACTCACCTTGACGGGGTTGGTGCTGCATTGGATCAGCTGGGCGACGGCCGACTTTCGCTCACCTTTCACTGAGATTCCATTCACCGCCACGACTTCGTCTCCAGCGCGGATCCTTCAATCAAGAATAAAAATTTATTTATTTATTTATTGAATACGCCATCAGGCGTGCCATTACAAGTGAGGTTTAAAGTGAATTGGTGGAAGGCGATAGGTCCTCATAATCATTGACGACACTGTAGTTCAGTTGATACTATTTGAGCAGTGTTGGGCTTGACATTCACTTTGGAAATTAACACTAGATAAGAGTCAAATAAAGAGAAACTAAAGAAGAAAAAAAGGAAAAAAATATAACTGCAAGCGAATAATAGAAGATTGGCGGAAGTAGAACGTTACACAGCCTATCCCAATAGCAACTACCACGGTAGAGAACAACGAAGCCGATAGCTAAAAATGTGATAGAAAGATGATTATAAAAGAACAGAAGCGTAATAAAAAGCAAAGAATAAAAAAATAAGCGTCAGGATCAAAGTTTTATATCAAAAATTGACAACGAAAAACCCTAGCAGTAATATAGTAATATAATTTTTTACAATGTCGCTTGCGTTTGACCATGAAGGGTTTGTTTGTAGAACGTTAATTTATCAGCTGTTTATTTTTTATTTATTTTATTTTTATTTATTATTATTTATATTTTTATTTATTAATATTAATATTTATTTTTTCTTGATTTTTTATTTTTTTCTTTATTTTAGTTTCAGATTACTTGCGTATTTTTTATTTTTTCTTAATTTTAGTTTCAGATTACTTCGTGTTCTGCTGTTCACTAATTGTCACGAGCTACATAGCCTACTACTAGTGTAATAAATTTGTTAATCAATAATTAATTTAATAAATAAATTCACATAACATAAAACGATTAAATGGAAACTGTATAATCAACCGTAGGAATCTATTCTCTGTCAATTACTCAAGCTTCACAGAGATTCTAGTCTAAGGAGAATGCTCTTCTTTAGATCCTTCAAGAGTAAACGACCATTTTAACCAGAAATTTCAGGCCCCCTGGTGGGTCTTACCCAAGAACAACGATAATGTCGTGGTCGATGTGCCCGATAGATCGATGCTCAATCGTTTTGACATTTATTAACAACAATCGCCTCAGTGGATGGCAGCGACGACATAAACCATGTTGTAACCATCTTTTTCAGTTCATTCAAGTTTAATCATGGTTTTTTCTTACGTTATAACCCCTGCATAGAGTTCCTCACTTGGTTTTCGATCTCATTTCTTGCACGGGATTTAAGCTAAATAAAAACCTGCTCACATTCTCAGAAAAAAAACCGATATAAAGTGGTTCACTAACAAGTGAATGCTGGAAGACTCTTATACCTGCCATCGGCATCAGCAGGAGACTTGTCAAATATCTGCACCACGTAGACGCATGGGCAATACGGATGTCCTCCACCTGGAAACATTTGTTCAGTGAATCCACAGTTGAAGATGAGGCGTTTATTTATTTATTTATTTATTTTATTTATTACCCCATACAATGGCACGCTAATTATAAAAGCAAATATTACAGACCAAACAAGCCGTGCCATACTTCAAAAATGTAATTCAAAATTTATATCACAACATAACCACGTTACACCCATGTTGTCTCGTTCTACTTTTACCATATTATTACTTGTTTTGTAAGCGATAATTATGTTCAGCAGACGTAGGTGTCTATGTTATCAAGAAAAAAGACCAGAACGAGCCATTAACTAATTGGAGGAGTGGCTCAGTCACTGCAAATCCTACCTATCGAGATTCCTACCAGTCCTTTCTCGTCCTTTGTGATCTCAACGGTCTCGGATTGAATGCGCATCCCCATTCGATCCTCCTCCATTGCTGAATCGTTTTCCGGCTCACTAACAGTGAGCTTCGGACTTCCTAAATGCACTTTTATTTTGTTATACTTTTATTATACATTTATTATTATCAGCTATACAGCGAACCGTCAGCAGGAGATGTATGTATCAGAGTTCCAGTGACCCATAGGGAGGGAGATGCGACGAAAACGAAAGTAAAAATGACAAGAGAATCATAGAACCTTCGAAAATGTGATAAGGATGATAACTGAACCAGGCAACCACTGGCGGTCTTTAGCAAATGGCGAAACATTGAGTGATTCCGAACACTTGGATTATCTCCGTACTGGTTCACGCCACGCACACGTCTGCCGTTCAGAATTGTAGAGATATGAGGAATTCGTGTTTGGCCTATACAATACATTAACAAACTTACACAACTTACAATATACAAACTTAATGGCACCAGCCGCTGCACAATCGTCTTCCTCGTACCTGACAAATCAGGTACTGACCGACCCTGGAAATGGAAGGTCTCGGAGATGGAAGGCTTGGTTAACCTGGGCGACGATGGACCGATTGATCATGCGAATGGAAAAAGTGCCATTTCCTCCTCTTCCAAACTCATCGATATCTCATTTATTTACGAGAAAGATTCTAATTAATCCACTTTTGAGGCAAAAGTACTCATATACATCATCCCTGAACCCTGGATCTGGACACAGTGATATTTGGTAAGATTTGCTGCTGCATTTTCAAGCTCTTCCACCACTGATTCCCGACAGGGCCTTGAATCAAGAAAGTGATAGGTGAGAAATTGAAATATACCCGAAATAGCGCAAAATTCCTACCAAATCCTGCTGGGCACATTGTTCAATCACGCTTGGGGAGCCATTCAGGGTTTATTTCGGGAGCACATTTCATGAATCGGGTCCCAGATGCTCAACCACGAACACAGAGCCGATTGCCGTTCTGTTCACAGCGAAGACGGTCATCATAACAGCCTATCACAGACCCTACGACTATCAGCCGTCATCGCTGATAAGCTTCCGGGTAAACAGTTGTCTACATCGCATCAGAAGCACCTCGCTTGACCCGTACTGTCGGTGATATTGTATGGTGATATTTTGACGGAACGGTTTCCAATGTCCCATTGACTTCGAGCCCTTTTATCAGGTCGTCGGAAAAGTTTCCCGCCACTTTTGTCAATGTTTTCAAAATTGTTCCTCTCCTTTATTCCACTCGACATCCGACACATTTATGCATGATTACCATCAACAACATCTTCTTATTTATCAGATAAAATCGGAACTCTCTTCCTCCAGAATTTCTAGAGTTTTGATGAAAAGAATTCGGCGAGCCACGTTTTGAGGTATTCTCACTCGTCGAGCTGGTTCTCAGGTAATTAGATGGAAAATGAATGGAACAAATATTATTGGGGGGGGGCAAGGTTGTGGGGGCAAGGTTCGACGAATGTCTTGGGTAAGTTATCGGAAATGTTGGATATTTTTGTATTTTTTAAAAGGTCTCCTTCTCAATATGCGAATGCGCGTCATGGTGACTGAAGAAGGTTTTCCCATGTTTTCCACTAACGGCTGCTCCGTCGCCATCGAAGTGACGATATTAGACATCGTTGGTGACAGTAGCATCTGCAGGTAGCAGCTCCTATCGAATGCCTCATTTGCAGTTCAGCTGCAGATCGATCATCTCCAATTTCGGGTGGAGTTGCGGTTTTGAAATTTTCACTGGTTTGCTGCAAGTGAGCAGCAGGAGATTTGGCGTGTGATTGGTGTACGCTACCCACTCCTTGATGCCATTAACCAAATTGCCGGGCGAATGGAAATTTCTTCGGAAAGTTGAGGTGGTCGTGCATGCACCCGTCACCATCTGTAGATGGTGGCCGCTAAAGCATGCTCAACTATGCCCCCTATTTCCTTGTCTTTTCAAAGCCTCGTAGACGGAGAGCCTGTGAGGGTATATGGCTCTCGAGTTCCTCTATCAGCTCACGGCTTCTACGCCGGCCATCCTCTGAAACGAGCTCCAGAAGACTCACTTAAGCAACAGCAACTTCCCTCCCCCACTACTGTTGTTCTTTGAAGCCAAAATGGGCCTTTTTGAACACACGAAACCGAGCTTTTGCTGCACTAAGAAAGTCAATTGAAGGACCTATCATAATCCATAAGTCATTAACTGAGCTTTCTTCAACGTGTTGTTTTATGAGCTCGTGAAGGAAAGGCAGCTTAAGGTACCTACAACCTACCTACTTCTCTGCAATACCTGTAGTGCTGAACCAGGATAACAGTGGAATATGTAGCTCATAAATCAACCTACATAACGGTCATAAAGGTGAGATCCCGAAACCCGTTTTAAAATTTTGGTGAGCGGTCAAACTGAGTGGCGGGAAACTTTTCCGACGACCTAATAGATAGAAGATATTAGATCCTTGTAGATATTTCAATAGTTGAATAGGTGAAATCAAAAATAGGTCAATGAAATCAAATAAAAATATGACTCACAAACAGCACCGGCCTTGGGACAAAAACTAACATTCCCAAATAAAAGGTCACATGTGGATGACGTTATTGGATTCTTTTAGCAGAAGACTGTGTTGCTTTAGACTAGATAAAGAGTTTGGATATAAAAGTAGAAGCAACAAACACAAGATAGAGTTATTACGTGAAGATATTAATGAGAAAATTCAATCGTCTTTTTACCAGTGGAATGTAATCTCTAACGATAGAGTTAATTGAACTCTGAAATAAAGCAAACGTGGGTTAGGTCAGTTTAATTGAGATTGATGGTAAAAGGAGGGATAGGAATGAACAATCACAGATTTATTTCAAAGTAAAGTTTGACGGCGATAAAAAAGTATTTTAAAGGAATTCAGAGACATATGGAGAAGCCTCTCTTCAAGTAAGTGAATGATTTCACAAGGAAATCCAATCTGGCTTTAGCAACTAAATCTGCAGATCTTATTCCACCGCATTTTGTCACGATGAGGATAGCAATTCAGAGATCGTGACAGGGGAGAATCTATTTTAAACGATGTCAGAATTTTTGACTAGCAACAGAAAAGCCCTCAGGCGAAATTTTCTTCTGAGCATCTGGTAGAGATACCGTGGGGTGAACTGTATTCGACAATAGTCAACAGCTGATCATCCGGGGAAGAGTCCTTCCTGGGTAAGGTCGGAAGGTTCCTGGGTGGACTAGGAAGGAGAGGTACGTCTGTAGTAGGCCGTGGGGAGTGTGTTGCGCCGTCGGCCTCCGATGGCCCTTATCGATTCCACCCAGGGCAGCATTCCATGTTCGCTGGCCGACTTTCTCGCCTCTAATTGCTTCCATTTCATCCGATCTTCCAGTCGCATACTTCGGCTTCATGTTGGCTACCCATGGATCACATTGGTCTACGCAGACCCGCCACATACCTGTTCGATTTGAGAGTTCGATTTTTAAAACCATTCTGAGAGCAAGAGTTTTGTTTTTCATGTCTTGAATGCTAGACGAGTTCCTCACCATATTGTCATGCATGTCCCGACAGGAGCGGTAGTTTCATAATAATTCATTGATGCACATCTAACATTTGGCGCGCATAGTTCAGTGGTAAGATGCGCTGCTGACACCCACACGGTCGATCGATCTTCGCCCGGGCCAACCAAGCCTTCCATCCCTCTGGGGTCAGTAAGTTGGTACCAAACTTTTCTGGGAAAGTAAAAATACTGACTTGGTATAGCGTCTCGCTTCCGCAAGGCATTGTATAGGCCAAATACGCATTCATCAAGCCCCGCGATTCTGAATTGAACACGGATGCGGCGCGTCCTTGTGGAACTGATCAACGCTGGCATCTTTACCTTTACCTTTACCTTCACATCTAACATCCTACTTTGTAATGGGTGGCTCACATGGGTCCCGCCGCGATTGCCCGTTACCGTACTCCCAGAGACGCACTTCATCAGTTCAGCTCGCCGTCTTTTGCTATTTGTTCATCGTTTTATTTTAAAACTTTTTTTATTTTATTTCAAATCTTTATTTCAGTTTATTAGTGGTTAGTTTTTGTTTTTATTTATTATGTATTTAGCAGCCGTTTGTCGGCCGGCAGGCCGCTGAACATTCGTATATATGGACAACCGTCTGTCAGCAGTACCGTAAGTGAAACTAGCTTAACTCCACAATCACATTGACTGCGCTTCGAACTTCGTAATAGGTTATGAACTTTCTGAAGAAACGGTCTTAATGAAGGGTGCATCAATGGGTACTGTTTGCTCTACTGCCACCGACCTAGTTGTGCCTCCATAGTTGCCCGTAGGCTCCAAGGTCAGAAATGAACTTCGAGTGCGTCCTATCTCACCTCCGCTCGGTGTGCTATTCCTTCATTGTATGCTTACCTATGGATGGAACCAAGCGAGCACATAGTTCTACTCCTTGTCTTCCATCGATGCTTGGCGTTCGATGTGTATTCCACGGGATCTCGTAAGCGGTACGTCGTCTTCATTGTCAAATTGGAATTTCGAACTCCAATTCGGTGTTGGCCAAGCCACGCAATTATCAGAAGACACCTTCACAGGGCTCTGTGTATAATTTGCAAGGAGTTCGCTGTGGGTGCCGCTCTAAATGAAAGTCTACTCAGCACGTTCCAATAACGCGTCAGACCTCGACTCAGGTGGTCTTTTATGAGGACGTGTGCAATCCCGTGCAAGCAATTCCACCGTTCTTCTTGTCCAACGGTCTTCTTTTCCCACTATATGACCGGCCCATCGATACTTGGCTTCCGAACTATACTGCTTTCGCACATGGGACATCTGCATTAGATGCTGCCATTGAGCGCAGATGTATACTTTGATTTCTCGAAGGCCTTCGATAAAGTTCCAACAGATAAGTTGCTAGTAAAACTGAAGATGGTTGGTTTTCATCCACTCGTCATGGCTTGGATCAAAAATTTCCTCATGGGTCGAACATTCCAGGTGAAATTAAATCAGGAATATTCCGACATATATACTCTCCGTAGTGTAGCTCCCCAAGGAGTGGTCCTATCCTCCTTTCTTTTTCTTCTGTATACTTTTGATCTTTCGGAAAAATCTTACGTTTTAGCATCGTTTGTAAAATGTATGCGGATGATTCAAAAATATACAGGACCACTGACAACTCCCAAGCTTGTCAAGCAATTCAGTCAGCTATTGACTGTGTGGACGAGTGTGCCAAAGCATGGGATCTTCCCTTAGTAGCGGAAAAATCCTACAGTTTTGTTGTCGGAACCAGAAATATAACCACAAAACTAGCCTGCAAGTTAGGAAATAAGCTTCTGGAATAGGTGACTACCGTGAGAGATCTTGGATTTCTAATTTCAGGTGACCTCAGATTCAGTGATCATTATAGAATGTTGGTCAATAAGGCTCATTCTCGAACCTACAACTCACTCAAGACTCTGCAAACAAATGATCCATCAACTCTCTACGGGCGCATAGAGCCTACGGTCGGCCTAAAGCCGAGAGTGGGATTTCTGTATTTGACTCCACTAGGAAGAAGGATATTTGTGCTTTGGAAAGTAAGAAGTGTTGATCTGGACCCGCTGTCGTTTTTTGGAGTTCACTGTCCAAAGATAGAAAAGGAAAGCTAAGGCTTTACATTTCGGTTGCAAAGTCACACGCACCCAAGGGTTTCCTCACGTAGAGATATTTGAAGGACTTCGATAGTATGCTAGGTAAATGTGATGACGTCACCAATATCCCTCTCTCATTTCTTAAGGTGTGTTTAGTTCGAACTGTAACTAAATAACCAGCCATAGATTGTGATTGCAACAAGTAATTGCTTCCTGACACAGTTGTCACATGTTTGTAAGCCACATGATCTTTATGTTCTGTTATGTTTATCACGTCTATTGGGTTTTACACGTCTTAAACAAATAAATAAATGAATAAATTAGACCGGAACCGCGAGATCCGGCTCGGTGTTGGGAAAGCCGGGTGATTCTCAGAAGACACACCCCTCTCCAATGTTCTGTGTGTGACTTACACAGACCTCGCCGTATCGAACGTATCAGACCATGTCTCAGCCGCGTAACACAGAGCAGGAAGAACCGTCGAGTCGAGTTAACTTGTCCACCACCAAGACAGCACCACGAACATCGAGAGTGCAACGGCGGTCATATCGAATTGCATCCGCTGCGACGAGAAAAGCCGCTACCGTCGTTTGTGGCGTCTCGACTGCAGTTGCGGCCGGTGCCCGCAGATCAACGCCTATTTCTGATCCGCCCGAGTTGATCACGGCGCGGTGCTCTGTGGTGAAATTTCTGTCGCGAATGACGTTTTCTAATCTTCTGCCTTTCGCCGCGCGACATTCGTCAGCTGTATTGACCGGCCAGACGGCTGTTCGTCGTTGCATCAGCCATCTGTGTCTTCGTGTTTCCAATGCACTTTTCACTCATCATATTTGTTAAAGTTAAAAGTGAGCGTGTGTATCTCGATTGTGGTCAGTTCCCTAGGGTGCCATTATACCCATATAGGACTAGAGTTCCGTGGAAATGCGCTGCAATTCGTACTTTTCGTCTGGATTTGATGCATGGATTTATTTCATATGCGCTGTTGGCAGTAATCGGTAGCAACATATTCAATAAATCCGGCTTTTAAATGGCTTGATGTAGTTATTGGGATGAGCGGATGAATTTCCCAGCGGTCCATGATTTTTGTTTTTGACACTCTCGCCTATCCTTCCGTTCCGTTTTCTATTGTTCCGCTGGTCTTAGCGTAACAACTCTCTCGAACCCATCTCTTCCTTCAATTGAAAGTGAGAAAATGTATTAGTTTCATTAACAGGATTACATAAAATGCACACACGAGCTAGTAGGTTAAGAAAACCACGCAGGGAAAGACCTAGGATCTTCTGATTTGATTCCAAAATACGGTTGAATTCTACCAAGCACCTGTAGGTGCAGAAGCTATTTCTTACCCGTGATTTCGCCACAGAAACGTTTAGTCATTTAAGAATCTTCATATTACTATTTAGAGTCCACCGCCGTTTGGTGCAGTGATAAGAGGCGGTGCTAGTACCCGCATGGGCGAGCGATCGATCCTATCCCGGCTAACCAATCCTTCCATCGCCCCAGGGTCTGGAAAATGGGAAACGGAAGGGTCTGGGGGGGGGGGTGAGACACTGATTTGCCCTCAGCTGCCCACATCCCACCCTCCTCCCTGGGCCATGTATACGATGACCACATTTTTTCACATTTGAATGTCGTAAAGCTATTATTGGTCGTTTATTGTTTTTGTCTTTATAGCTTTGATCCGTCATTATCCAACTTTTTGTGCTATGTGAGTTGTGGGTGCAGTCGACGGAAGATGCTTTGTTATTGTTATTGAATTTACTAGATTTCTCAAGAAAAACAAAATTGTTCTAAAATGAGTAATTATCCAGCTTCGAACACCAATTAGATTAGATTTCTGTGAAAAAATAAGCGAGACATCGGAAACATTTTTTCTTTCGCTGCACCCCTCATCCCACATAGTGTCCCATTTCTTTTTCTGTACATTGTGACCCTTCATACTTTAGTAAAATGTTCGTTTCAGACTTACATCAACGAGGTAGTTTTTGGGCATGATAGGAATTCTTTTGACATGTTAGAATAGTCCGCTTTCCTGCTGTATCTACCGGTTCCAAAGCTTCCACTTCATCGCGACACATTTTTTTCTTCCGCAGATCAAACATCAATTCTCCGGGCTATTCGCATGCTTATCCTCAGCATCCCTTCCTCACTGTTGCGCTAAACTGGATCCTCTTTTTTCTTTTAGTATGATGAGGTTGAGGTATTGTTCGCTCTGTGTGTTTTGCGTTTTCCTTCCCCCAGTCTTGTCGCTAACAAATTGCCTTGCATCATTCGAATACTCTGCAGTAACAAAAACAACACAACTGGTCCACTTAGAGGTTTTGACTCTTGAGAAACTTTGTAAAAGTTTTATGGCACTAGTTAAAAGCTCAAAAGCTTAATTTGTTTATTTAGTCGTTACACCCATATGCCCAAGCTTTCTTTTGATAAGACATCAGCATTTTTTGTTGCGACGGAATCAAAAAAGACAAATGTATAGTGTACGGTCTTGTTCTATTTTCGTGACGATGCGCCATGCATTCGTGTTCAATTCAGAATCGAGACGTGGTGAATAAGTATTCGATCTGTGCAACGGCTTGCAGGAGCCAGCCGCTAAACAAGTCAGTGTTTTTATCTTCCCATACATGTCTGGTAGCAATTTACCCAACCCTGGCAGGATGGAAGGCATGGTTAGCCCGCGTCAGGATCGATTACGTGACCGTGGATATTTCAGTGGCACCTCTTACCACTGCCCTCCAGCACTACATCAAAGTATTTTTTCTTTTCCACGTTTTTATCCTTCAGTTACGGGCCACACACCAAAGATGTGTGGCCCGTAACTGCTTGGGATAAAAGCGTTGTGGATGATGAGGATGGGTACGTCTTTCATGATGGTCGCTCCCTCTTCTTTCTCCTTGGTGCTGCTCTCGCGTTTGTTGACGTGCCACACAGTCATCTTGCCTCGGTCCAGAGCTCCATGTGGGATGGCCATATCGTCCTCGATCGCAGGTTCTTGAGCGCCACATCCTTGCATGCGACCATCGATCCGTCCTGTAATTGTGACAGTTTTCCTCCATCAGCCGACCTGTCACTCGAGCCTGGCGCTGCTACCGTCACCCATTTCAGCTACTTCTAAGCTATGCATGGGTTCCTGCCTGGGACCGAGTTGAACCCTGATCATCGAGATCATGAGGCTAGGCTCTTAACCTCTCGGCCGTCCCGCCTCTCACTACATCAAAGTAGAAGTGAATAAAATAAAGTTATACTTTATTCGTCTGCTCGCTGGTAGTGGGGTCGAGATGTAAGGATGGTAGTTCTAGGAGACGCCCACCATTGGGGAAAACTTTGTTTTGCATCTTTGGTGTGTGGCCAACGCAGTGGGTGGGGTAGGGGTAGGATGGGTAGAGATGTCAGTCGATAGAAGAATAGTCATCACCGCGCATAACGGCGGTTCTTGTTGTCTGTTAACGATTTTCGTCACGTGGGTGCCACTCAATGTGGTTATCCCTCTTTTCAGTTTTTCTAATAAAGGACTGGAGCTCGAAGCTCCCTATCTTTAAATCTGTGGATTGAAGATCGTGTTTTCAGTCGTTTTTTCTACTTTTTACCGTTGCCAAGAAGAATTTTTGTTTCAATGGTTTAAAGATTTTTTTTTGGCAGTGGAGAATGTTTATTGACACACTTTCAAGGTATCAACAGCAACGGGCTTATAGTCGAATCTATACTAAAGCACATATTTGCAGCGGATTCAGATCTTCTTCGCAGCTTTTCCGTTTTTTCCAAGCCGTCATATACATAGTTCTTTCCTTTTTGACCCACCAAAACATTCATACTAAGTCGTTGAAATTGAATTTCGGCGTTACCACCTCGAAGGAGAGAAAATATAGAAAAAAATTAATGGTCGAACGGAGCATATTTCATTGTTTCAGACATGAAAAAACAACAAATTATCGGACAAAATATTAGTAATAGTACAAACGTCAATTAAACCATAGATTTTCATCTCAAAGGGATCATTCGAATGGATTTCGGTCCAATATTTTCTCATGGGTCGTTCGTCCTCCGTCCCGATTCTGTTTGAATTGGGCGGGCGCTTGCGTCTGCCAGCGACCGTCGGTCTCCCCAGTTGTATTACTTATTGCGCATTCGCTGTCTTGTCCTCCATTTTTCTTCATCAGGTGTCTTTCTCCTATTACAAGGCTATTTATGAATCCTACCGGTTTTAATATTGGTGAATCCACCTAAGCGGTTAATGCCATGATGAATTTGAATATTGTCGATAACATGTTGTCTTCCGATTGCCATAATAAGTAATCTTATTTTCTCTTAGTTTCTATTTGATTAATTTTCGAGGCATTTTGTTGCTATATCTTCTCTTATTCTATTAGGTTGGTGCAAAAGTTCTCGGACATTTGGGAAACAGTTCATTTTACAATATCTGAACAATAGCAAGGAGTCATTTGAAGTAGACACCGTTAATATCAAAGGTCTTCTCTTCTTCATAACGTTTTTTTTTACCTGAGTCTAAAATACCGGGGAAATTCTTTTCAAATTCAAGAAGTCGCAAATGTCCGAGAACTTTTGCACCAACCTAATATATGTTCTTTATTTTTATTTTCATTTAAATTCAATGTTTTTATTTTTATTTACTATAGGTTCGTTACTGATCTTTGTTAAAACGCACCTCCATGCGAATGTAATAAGTAAATTAGAAATTGTCATTATCTCAGCCGTATTTGACTACTTATTGTGAAAGCTCAATTGCCCAGTTCTGCAATCGACTGTAGGGGATTGACTCAAACCTTTTTTTGGTTAAATCGAACGGATAAAACCTGAGGCAAAATATGTAAAGGCGAGATATAGACTTACTCAATATTTCGTAGCTTATCAGTTCCATCGCCATCGCCATTGATTCCTTAATTTCAATTTTTTCTCGTGTGGACTATCGTATAACCTGATGATTTTGATCATCGGATCAACTTGAATTGCGTCAATTTATATGTTGTTTTTTCGGTTTTCTTTTTTCATTATATCCTGAAATGGTAGCCAAGTAGGAACTGAATGTCTAGCAATACCTTTATTGAACTTCTCAACAGGAAACCTGGTGAATTGAGCTTCTGAGTGTGAGACCCTTATCGTATTGATCGATGTCCCTCTTTTGTGTACCGCCACATTGATTTCGGCCGCTTATTTGTTGTCTTTATCCTATCAATTTCGAAATATTATGTTACGTAACCGGAAACTGGCGGTTTTGTACACGTAAAAAACGCTGATAAAAAAGGGATCAACGTTATTTTTCCCGTGTCAATTAGTCACCATCCGGTAACATGATAAACCATTTCGAAATCACGAGAAAAAAAAGGTTCAAAGGAGAGTAAACTTGGGGTTCGGTGAAATCTAATGTTTCCAAATTTGGTTTACTCAAGTTGACTCGGGTAAGTGTGAATTTGTGTTGTTTACCACGTCTGCCATGTCTCCAGCTGTGATCCTGTTGAAATATGATATCTCAGGCTCTGACAAGTTCTTCTATCGAACCGGTTAATCTTTACCGGGCCCAGAAACCTTCGAGGAACTCCAATATTCATTCGGTGCTCTACCTTTTCCAATGCTCGGTTGTGTGTTCGGTTTGTAATGCGAATTGTACTCCTCGTTTCTTCACCGAAGGTTATCTCTTGCTGCATCATATTTGCCCAAAAATCTACTAGCACTAGAGCTTTTTCACCTCACCTGGTCATCAGTGATATTTTGAGAGCCGACCACATCCTATCCTTTTCGTAAATGTTAATCTAGTTCGGTCAATGGTTCGATATCAAATTTGCAACGGGAGCTTCTCAATTGCTAGAAATTACATATTTCCGCCTTATTGTAGAGGCACTCTTGCATTCTGATTTCTTCGATCACATAATCTTCCTCATTTTCTTCTTTTATGCATGCGACATATTCGAGTACGACAAGCATCATTTGAATTTCTCGCTGTCAATAATATTTTTGCAGTATGGAATCCCTTATACCAGTTATAAATAAATTACAAGATGTTTTCGCAACACTTGGACGCCGTGAGGATCAGATTCAATTGCCACAAATCATTGTGATCGGCTCACAGGTATGCGTAGCTGCTTTATTTTTAGTTACGTAAAGAGGTTTCTCTATCTTGTTTTCTCCTCATATGATCCTTTCTCCAGAGCGCAGGTAAAAGCTCCGTACTGGAAAATCTAGTTGGACGAGATTTTTTGCCGCGAGGAACAGGAATAGTGACGCGGAGGCCACTTATTCTCCATCTTTCTCACGTTCCGGAAGATGACACAATTAGACGAAGGAAACCTGATGGTTTGTAATTTATAGTAGCGGCTCATGATTTATCTATTATTACACTCAATGAAATCGAATATATCGAGTTCAGGCTCTTTAATTACTGACGATTGGGCAATGTTCGAGCATACTGGTAACAAGATCTTCACCGATTTTTCTTTGGTTCGGAAAGAAATTGAAGACGAAACTGACAGAGTGACTGGCTCAAATAAGGTGGGATTGTGGTGTTTCTTCTGTTTTGGAAATTTTATAACTAATTTTCTATTTATTTTACATTTACTGAATAGTGTCTGTTTCAGGGTATTTCTCCACATCCAATAATTCTCAGAATTTACTCGAAAAATGTTGTTAACCTCTCACTGGTGGATTTACCAGGAATTACCAAGATTCCTGTAGGAGATCAACCTCCCAACATTGAGGTTTGTACCATAAAAATGTACTCGTGCCGAGGACATTGTTGTCTCATTTAGGAGCAAATACGGGAAATGCTTATGGCGTACATCTCAAATCCATCCTCAATTATATTGGCTGTTACTCCCGCTAATCAAGACTTCGCCACTTCCGAACCCATTAAGATGGCCAGAGAAGTTGATCCTGAAGGTAGCTTTGCAATCTCTTGTTTTATCACTATGTGCTCGAAATGTGTTCAAGTAATATTGCAAGTGAAGTATATTAGGTCAACGAACGCTTGCGGTTTTGACAAAGCTGGATTTGATGGATCAGGGTACCGACGCCATGGACGTGTTGATGGGTAAAATCGTTCCGGTCAAGCTTGGCATCATAGGCGTGGTGAACCGATCTCAGGTATGTCACTAATTGTATTATTCTCAGTATTCCTTTATAATGGTGAGCATGTTCATCATATTCTTGTGAGCGGTTACCCAGGAAATCTCTTATACACATTATGAATGTCGTGTAAGGCGTGTGTGGCAAGCTTTACCTGAGGTTTATTCGGGATCCATACGCATTGGTATAAATACTATATCACATAATTCTTTGGAGCCTCCGCACCCTCGCCACGCCAGTTAGATGTGTTAGACTTTGTATGAGCCCCGAACAAACTCTGAATGGACTCCACTTTGCTTTGATAAATCCCAGTTTGTGAGCTATTCTTGGTATGTTTTACAGTTTATTGTGAGTTTACCATTCATGAATCTGATCCAGTAACGTTTGCTATTTCTGAAACTTCCCTCCGTTTCTTTGTTAGCATGCCATCAATTTTAGCAAGCAATTATGGACAATAAACCAATCGGTGATGCTGTAAAGGACGAGCTAACATTCCTCCATCGAAAGTATCCTACGCTCGCAAGTCGGAATGGAACGCCATACCTCGCAAAGAAGTTGAATTTGGTGGGTTTCGTCCAGCAGTCGACCTCTGATCGTTTCCGTCACATCTATTATAGATATCTGTTTAGCTACTTATGCATCACATCCGAAATTGCCTGCCAGCGCTGAAAGCGCGAGTGTCAATAATGCACGCTCAATGTCAAGCGGACCTTCAAGCGTTTGGAGAACCAGTTGTAAGTACTACTATGTGCTTCCTGTAATACATTTCCTAAAATAATTGGAATCTTTCGCTGGAAGTCAGTGTTTTAGGCTGATAAAAGCCATACTCTCCTTCAAATCATTACGCGATTTGCTACTTCGTATACGTCTACCATCGAGGGAACTGCTAGAAATATCGAGACGACAGAGTTGTTAGTATTTTTGATATGAAGTCGTATTTGAAATAGTTCCTTTGGTACTCCATTTTCAGATGTGGTGGTGCTCGAATTTGTTTCATTTTCCACGAGATATTTAGAAAGTCGCTCGAGAGCGTCAACCCTCTTGAAAATCTCACTCAAATGGACATTTTGACAGCAATCAGAAATGCCACGGTATGATATCTGTCTTTCAAGTTTTGTATACAATACAATTTTATTAGGGTGACCCAAAATTTCGTGTGCATTTCAGATTCTGGTTTCTTTCATCTATAAATAAAAAAACAGTTGACCAGTAAGGTTGCCATGGTTAAGCACATTTCTGCGTCGGATCGTGGGCAATTCTGCTTAGCATTGATAACGTTGTTTATCATTTTTTTTGTTTTTCTCGAGTTATGAATATAGGAAATTAGAATTTGAATGCGAACGCGATCTTTTGATCACCTACTCAAGTTATATTCTATAAAATAATATAATATTACCGTCGTTAGTCAGAACAGCGATCCATATAAAGAGCGGATCAGCGGGGCCTATCGCACTGAACTGAGAAGTCGGACGTAAAGGAAATCGCTGATAGCCATTAGAAAGCAATTACAAAGTACTTGAGTATATATCCCCTTGTTATGAAGGCCTATGGCGTATGGGATCTAAATAAGATACAAGGTGCTGGGTGATATCCAAGGTGCGGAACAATACTCCAACCCAATTTTTCGTTGCTCATTAAAGCTATGTGGAGCTTAGGTGACCTTTTTGGAATTGACATTGACACATTAGAGGTGGTGAAAACTGTATTACTACCTATGTTCGTCGCAGCGAAGCTTCGAGAATGGCTAACAAGAGCCGGACACGGTAATTTGTCGGTAGTTCTGAAATTTCTAAGCAAAGCGGCCCAAGACTCTTAGTATTCTACCTATCCAAAATAGTCTTACATTTGCGGATCAATGTGTTTTTGGATGCATATAATTTTATTTTATTTTTATTTTTATTTTACTTGCACTGTTAGGTGCGCCAAATAAAACACTTGAATATCATCAAACAACATAATATCATAATATACATCAACATAACATAATATCATCAAATAATCAAGCAAACTGCTGCTCACAAGCTTTCAATCGATCGCTATCCTCTAGACGAGCTTAGCTTTAGGAACACTGAGATTTACAGGGACCCTGTCGAGTGATAATTGGCTTTAATATGAGTTATAGCTTGTAAATATCCGGCTAGTACCTTAACAGCTGCCCGGGACGATGCTTTTTCTGTCAAACCGCGGGTGGTGTTTTTTACCTGCCTTGAAGAGGTTTCCATTTTAGGGTCCTCGTCCTGCGTTATTCGTTCCGGAAGTAGCGTTCGAACTTCTCGTGAAGCGTCAGATTCAGCGCCTGGAGGAGCCTAGTTTAAGATGTGTGGAGCTTGTTCATGAAGAAATGCAGCGGATGGTTAAACACTGCGGCCTTACCACGCAGGTCTGTGCTTATTAGTTTCTTCCTTTTGATTTGCACATGTTTATGGTTATTTTTCAGCAAGAGATGCAAAGGTTTCCTACGCTCTATGATAAGATTAATGAGGTTGTCAGCGGTGTGTTGAAGAGTCGCCTAGTTCCTACGAATGAAATGGTATGCTTTGTTGAAATACTTCTTCCTGTTCTTTCTGTTTTGTTTTGTTTTTTTTTTAATTTGTTCCTAATCCCAGCTCGACTAATGTGGGCGGACCAGTTTCAAGTGTTTTATTTGTTACGAAATTATTTCACACTTTGGGATGCGCTGTATAGAAAATCACAAGCAAACTGTTGCCTATGCTAGCTGGAAGATTACGTCCGATGTAGCTGAGAATTTAAATAGACAAGTCAGACAAAAATCAGTTTTCACGTCTGTTTTCTGCAGGTTCACCGGGCGCTATCACATAGGAGGATTGAGTTCTCGAAATAGAAGAACATTCTGCAATAGGATGTCAAAGCATGTTTCTGGACGAACTATATGAAATATGAAACTTATTAACTTATATGATGAAACTTATTATTTCAATTATACCACACTATTACTGAAAATTACTGAATTACTGTTACTGAAAGTGCCAAAGGTACGAACTTCTTCTAATCCTTTGTTTTCATGGAATATAGACCATGAACAGCATCAAAAAGGTTTCTCCAATTGCCACTGTCCCACGTAGCCTGTATTTCCAAGTAGTGATCCCGCGTGGTTAAGTGGGACAAGGTGCTACTGACATGATTCACAATGTCTCTGCGATTGTGAGTGAAATTCAAATGCGTGGCGCGTCCATGGGGACTGAACAGCGCCGACTACTTTACTTTTTACTGATGCGCTGGCCTCAATAGAGTTGTCCCTCTAAAGAAGGTTGCAGTTAAGAAGAAAATTGACAGTCTATTTTCTGCTTCTCTTGTTCGAGAGTTTGGAGGTGAAATTGTTTTCCTTAGATTGAAACTGCTGCCTTCAGGTCGCCAATCAGGTAGCTATAGAGCTGGCTTACATCAATACAAGACACCCCGAGTTTGTTGGTGAGGCCAACCGAACCTTGGTCAGTGCAGAGGAAACCATTTCGGACCGAGCTCGCCCCCGCCAACGTACCTCATCGACTGGAGAGCGAGCATCAAGCGCCAATTCCGAACAGGTATGATTCTACCCCATATCATCCTTTGTTGCCTTTGTTACGTATCTTGTTCTTCGTGGTTTTTCATCTCGGGGTTTTATTATTCGTATCATTTTTTTTTTCACATTGCATGCCGGCTTACTGTGTGCTAGTGTTCCTTTGATGGTGAGCGGTTTGTGTTGCCTCAGTGATATCCCAGAAATCGTCTTCCTGTAGGTGTCCAATCTACGTGCCATTGTTGGAGGGGATCCTGGGTCCAGATTTATGAAGGGTATATCTGCCATAAACCCAGAAATAAACTCTGAGTAAGGTGCAAATCGTGATTCATCGGCGCGCGTTGGGGTTTGTACTGGGTTTATCTTTACATGCGATCTAACAGAGCTCATCGACGCGGCGAGGGTTCGAGTACCTCGAATGGGGCGCAAAACCTGATTCATCAACACACATTGTACGGGTTTATTCAGGTTTCTATACCGTTACTACCTAGTTCAAAGTCTCCAAACCCTCGCTGCGCTTATGAGTTGTGTTAGACCTCACATGATCTACACGTATTTACAAATCCTGAATAAACTCCGCGTGCATGTTGGTGAATCACGATTTTTGCGCCGTTCGGGGTATATTACGTAGTTTATTTTGAGTACATCATTCGTGAATCTGGGCTCTGTTCAACCTTTGTTGTATATGTGGTAGTATAGAATTGTAATGTCAGGCCCAATATGTGGTTCGCATGAGGGACGGAAATGAAGCCGTTTTCCCAAGTGCTTACATTCCAAACGTCGATCGTCGTGCTGTTAAATCAGTGCACTTCTCCAATTACAATCTGCTCAAGGAGGTGATTTTCGTTGTTGTGTTCATTCAGTGCTTGTTCTTTTGTTGTCTTTTAGCCTCGGTCATCCGTAGTCTTCGATAAATAACCCACCATTTACCTTTTCTCTTTCGGCTGGTGATAGAGAGACACTAACTGAGGTGATATTTATTAGTGCCGTGTGAACTTTAGGAAATGTTTACACCGCTTTTTCAAATGGTCAATTTTGAAGTATTTGCAGTATATTCACAAGATTTACAGAATTTAAGATGCCTTTAGCAGAAATGTGTATAGTCACTTTTTTAAAAACCCGTTAACTCAATCGCAGAGTGTGTGTGACCTTGGTGCCTCTACACGTTCTTTTTCTGTTATCGCTTTTCTTCCATCTCCGCATCGGATGAAAAACAGCCTCTCTTTTTTAGATGGTGAACGCCGTTCCTATGCAAGGTTCTGGAGATGATGCAGTGAACGGGATGCAAAAGCCACCGATGGTCAATGGAGAAACAAAGAAAGCCTCGTCGTGGTGGTTTGGCAAATCTACCCCGGAAGAGTCGTGTTAGTTCAATTACTTGTTTGCTTTTTCTTTTGTTCTTTTTTGTTTTCTTTTGTGAACTGCTCAGAAGAATTTTAATTGTACACTACGATGAATAGCCCTCTTCTATTCGTAATTTTTTTGGAATATAGAGTTCTCTGCGTCACCAATACGAATCTGATAACCTTCGAGGGATTAGCGCTATAGTCCATCTCTTCTCCTTTAAGACTGTTCTGCGCGACTTAATTACCAATCCAAAATTCGCAAAAACATAATTTTGTTTTGCATAGTTGCTACGTTGAACTCTTGTTTCCATGACTGTAACAAATTTTTAATTTGCACCGGAACTTGACACCGAAGATGACCATAACTTTCACAAAACTCGGTTTTTATCTTATATATTCGTGACGTATATTCATACTATATATTTGGTTTTCGCACACAGATGTTCCATAAATAGCACAAAAAGTTTCAATGGATATTCATCATATATATTCGGTTTTAAATTCGACAAACGACAAAAAAGTTTTCTTTAAAAAATTGAAAAGTTAATTTGCAGCCGAAACAACGGTCAATGCTACTCACCTTCTTCCTGAAGTGCCAGAGAAGCCTCTCGCTCGCCAATTGACAAGGAATGAGCAAAAGGATTGCCTAATAATAGGTACACTTACACTAGAAGCTACTTCTACTTTCTTTTTTGCTCAGTGCTGGTTATGAAAGTCATTTCAATTTATCCCTTTCTTTCTAGAGATAGTTGTTTATTTGTAATTTTTTTTGCATTTTAGAGCGCCTGATCCGGAAGTACTTCATGATTGTCCGCAAAAACGTTTTGGATAGTGTACCGAAGGCAATAATGCACTTCCTGGTCAACTTCGTTAGGGTATGTTGTTAACGATATCGTCAATGCTAGTTTTATTTTGTTAGTGTTATTTCTTTTTACAATTTTCTACAGTTTTGCTCATATTTTAAAGTTTTTGTTTTCTCGCCTGTTCAGCAGCGCAGTTCTGAACTATTTCACCCTATGTCACAGCATTTTGTTGTTGTCCACAAATCTGCTGCTGTTTTATATATCCTTAATTAGCTTTCATTAGCAGAGGGATCGTAGCCACTGTGCGTTACCCATTGTTCACCTATTTTGAGGCATGTTACGCCTTGGAACTCAGGCTATTTTTGCGTAGATGATGACATCGCGATGATGTATGATGAAGCCAGAGAGGTACGGCGCGGGCTCCTACCCATCCAATAATTCACAAACTGCTGGATTATATTCTAAAGAACGGAAATGACTCATTTTTTGTGATAGGTGTTAGGGTGTAATTAGAGCACCTCTATATGGTGCGCCGCTACGTTTTCTTCAAAATGTTTGGAACGATAATGACAGATATCTCTGAAGAATGACATAATTCATAGTCTGCCATTTCCTCCTGAACTGTATTGACACCATTCTTCCATGCATTTCTCACGAAGTGAATGTTCATGTGGTTTATAGAGCCATTTCAGGCTTCCGTAGGATTTGTGTACTAACTCTCACGTACGATTAACGTGATTTCTGGATTAGGGACTTTGGGAGACCCTTTTGACTCCCCCTAGATAGATGAACCTTTGGATGCAGTTCTTCATTCACCGGTGATCGCAGAAGATTTTTGCCACAGAGGATCGGTTCTCACTTCGGTATTGCATCGTGTCTCGCCTCATGGTACACATGATTCTTTTATCATCCTGCGAAAGTATTTCTTTTACTGTAGTTAGTTTCCGTAGTTAGCTTCGACTGTTAAAAAACTTCCACATTAGAAATGGCAGCCAGTTTGGGCGTCAATCGCAAGACAAGTGCTTTTTGCAGCTTATTTGCCTTTATATTGCCCTGTTGTGAACCACGAAGTCCTGGTTTTCGGTAGAATGAGCTCATTTTTGTTCTATTCAGGACAACCTCCAGTCGGAATTGGTGCGTCAGTTGTACAAGCCTGACTTGTTAGAAGATCTTCTAGCAGAAACGGTTGATATGGCTCAACGTAGGAAGGAAACCTTAGAGACAATGAAGGTAACATTCTATTTTTCATCAGTTTTTTATTTTTATTCTTCTTTCTCTTCTTCTCTTTTTATTGTTTAAAATCTGCACCTTTTCAGGCGCTCAACCAGGCAAGCCTGATCATCAGCGAGGTGCGAGAAACTCAGCTATGGTAGAGAGGCTGATGAATAGCTTGTAGTTACCATATTAGGAGGTTAAAGACTCACATTTAGTTAGAATGTTGACTCGTTGCATTAATAGTATTGTTTAATTAGCTTATGTGATGTACTCTGTGTAGATGTCGAGCATGTTGCTGAGACTGTTTTCAGGTAGATTTTTCATCAATAACGTGAATCAGCGTTTTTATGATGTGCGCGTGGAAATAATTCTTCATCAGTTTGTTCATTTACGTGGTGTCGCTCTCTCATGCACCTCTCTCTTCTAAAGTGCTCACGATGATTTGCTTCGTTCTCAACGATTCGTGGTTGAGATGATAGTGATGCATTCAGCATTAATTCACATGTTTGCCATTCACTAGTCAGATTTTAAACACATTTCTTTTATGCATTGTGCCAGAATATTGTACTGTATTTTCTGTCTACTGAGATACGTGTACGTTTTTAAAGCAAGTTAGTGTGTCACATTAAATTCTCTCGTTGACGTTGTCAGCCACCAGCCATCCGGTGTGTTTTCTATTCGCTTCACGCCGTCGTTGTAGACTTTTTCATGCAGGTTCGTCGTACCGCTTGCTTATAGTTAATTAGGTGGTTACTGTTTGATGATCACACATTTTTGAACGTCATTATGAAGAGATTCGATTCATTATCGACAAGTTTCTCGATTTAAAGTTCGAAGTCTGATCCGACTTTGGAATATTTCCGCGATTCGAGACAATAGTGTTTCATAGGCGACGTGTTCTGTTGAATATCAGCATTTTATTTCTCCGTGGTTTTCAAATCTAATGTGTTATATAGATAGATAGAGTTTTTCTTATGAAAACAAATCTCCTTGACCTTCTAGAAAGTGTTTATTCCGTTCTTCATTTCCTTTCGAGAATTCACCTTAGATTCGTTTTTACACTATCCCTTTTACGGGGGCCAAATTGTACTATTGGGGGTATCCTTTAGATACTTGATCTGTTTACGGGAATTTCTGTTATTTCTGGTTTTGTTATTAATCCTAGTTTGACGAATATGAGTTGACCGTTTTTAGGCGTTTTGTGCGTTTCAAATTTATTTTTGAATGCGCAGTATAGGAAATCATAAACACGCTGTTCATTAAGATAGCCGGAAGATTAAATCCGATGAAATTAGAAGTGTGTAATAGTCCGATTAGGACTGTCCCACCGGGCTGTATTTTCAGGTAGTTCCCTCGTGGTGTAGTGGTAGAAGGCGCTAATGACACCCGCAAGGTCGGGCGATCAATCCCGGCCATGCTATCTGAACCTTCCATCCCTCTTGGTCGATTAAAATGGTACCGGAATTTGTCTGCGATGATAAATACACTGACTTGGTATAGGGCTGTTGCCCGTAGTGATTCTAAATGGAAGAGGAACGGCGGCGCGTCCTTAGGTGACTAATCAACGTTGGCCTCTTCACCTTTACCTTTACCTTCATTCTCAGTTCATAATTCAACACCGAGAGACTTTCGGTATATTCAGCGGATTATGAGGATCACAATTCAACGTATGTGCGACAATAGGCTGCTAAAACTTGATTTTACATAGTTTTCAAAACGAAACTTCGATATTTACAATGTTGTTTTCGTTTTCTCTAAAAATTCCTGCCGAAAATCGTCCATCTTATTTTTCAATCGTTCCTGGCGACCGAACGCTTTGCCAAATAGAGACGAAGCGCTGATCGCATTTCTTTGTTCTCAACACTGCCAAGCGGTCTTGGTCTCGCCAGCTGTTCAACAGATGGCAAAACTTTCCAAACAGCGGTGCGCTTTTCTAGTTCAGGCACTGCTGTAGCGTACTTGCTCTTGAGAAATTTTGGCCGCTATATTGTGATTTTCTTCTTTTCCTGAAGTTGGCATCAGCCGATAATCAGTTTTGCTTCTTGTATAAATCCAAGGAGATCTTGAATTTCCTAGGCGAGTTTTCTTTGCAATGTATTCTTTTTATGTACTCTGCGCAGTATTTCGTGTTCTTATTTTTCATGAGTTGACATCGGTAGCCAAGTAAACGCATAATTAAATCTGCGGGAGCAATGCTCACGAAGAATAATATTTAAAAAAGCGACTACCAGATAGCAATAAACGAAGGAAAATATAAGTAAACATGGTAAAAAAAATTAGGTAGTGGCGGAACATCAGGAAAACAATAGATAAGCAGCTATGGTACCAAAAGTTCATCTATCGGGTTTTTTTTGTAATTTCGCAACTCTGAGGAAGGAAATGCGTTGAGAGGAGCTTGGAGTGCTCTGAATCCACAATGCAGGTATAGGTTTACCCTGAGGTTACGAGCTCTTGGTGCGACGTGTTTATTGGCTCCTGCTCGAGTAACTGATGACCCCGACGTAGGGATACGATAGGCTAAGATCGCATTGGCACACATCATTACTGATTCGTTATGACATTCTATTCCGCGTGATGTCCTCCTTTTTCAAACTTTAGTATCATTTTTTGCGCTCTAGTAAAAATAGCCTGTAGGATTTGAATTCGTGTTTCAAAAAAGTAGTGTCTCCCATAATTTTGGTGAACATTCGGTATCTGCTTTAGAAATAGTTATGTTAGGGGGCATGTAGTTCAATTCTAATGTTCATTTTCTCCCATAGGGTAAAGTTTGGGTGTATAGGAAAGTAGGTCTAAATTAATGTAATCGGCATCATCGAAAGACTTTCGCGTTGGTTGCTCCATGTTTCTCCTTCATCTATGACGTTCTTTATTCAAGAAATTTCCGATCTTGAAACTCATGCAAAGTAGGTAAATGTTACCCTATTGGAATCTGTCTTCTGGTCAACCTATAGGACACGCCGAAATACTTCGCGATCATCTGACAATGGTTTCAAATTCCATCAGAATTTTCAGTTCAATCTCGACCATGGCTGAAGAGCCGGAAGAAGAATACCAGGTGGAGAATATAATCACACATCTTGAGTAAGTTTCGTCATGGAATTCCACATTTAAATTGCACAAGAAGGGGCTATTTTGCCTCATTGGAGGTCGCTCAAGACCGAGTGAGCAAAGGAATAGAATTATCCCATTTCTTTTCTGACGCATTACTACTTCCGAGCTTTTGATGGTCTAATGGCCTATTTTTTGCTTATTCGATAATGAATAAGTAGCAAAGTTCAGACCATTATAGACGATGTTATCAAGACTTCCGTCCACATTTAGTGTAGCTTTGCCACCGAGTATAAACGGAAACAAAGAAGACGTCGCTGTGGCTGGCGATTATGTTCTGACCATCTCCAGTGGCCAACATGTCGACATTGTGCGGTTCTTTGGGCTTGTCGGGGATCAGCCTAGAAATTTATCCTGGTATAAACCCGCACATGTTTTGAGTTAGGGCTGGTGATTCTATATCCTGTTCAATCAATAAGGATCTAATTATTGGTTAAAGGCCATTAAAGGTCATTATGGAAAATTCTCTTATTTGTTGTGGCCCTAGAGTGGTAGTGGTGTACGGTGCGCTACCTAATGCCCTTTCAGCATTCATACCGTACTGCTGTAGTAAGGTCTAGGTGGGTTACTGAAGCTCACTTCTAGGCGTACTTTGACTTCTCTTCAAAGGCGTTATTTCGAACTCTAGAAACACCAATTAGGAAGCCATTCTTCTATTTCTGTATTGCATGAACAATGCTACGAAATGCATACCATATTAAATTGGTAGGTAGGCGTCTGGCTCAATTCTGGGCGATCGGTATACCACCGGAGACGCTCGTCCCTATTGTCTCAGCAGGTTGCCTCAGGGATCTTAACCCATTGACGACCGTGTGTCCCGCCGGCGGGACACACCTTTGGTCCGCGGTGGACCGTGTGTCCTGCCGCCTTTCGTTTACTTCTGATGATTACATAAGGAAGTTTTAAAAACAACAAGATACACAGGGAGATCATGCACGTTTTTTATGATAATTTTGAAAACAATTTTGGAATCAATTAGCAACGCTCTCATCACTGCAAGTGCGCGCGGTCCCCGGGCCAAACACGCAGGGAGCGAGCGGTCGTCAATGGGTTAAGCCCCTTAAATCTGAATCTCTATTTGGATGATCGGCCTCATGGGCACAGCCATTCGGTCGTTGAACGATCCCTCAATGGGGACAAACGTCCATCCTCTAATGTATAACACTAAGAAATTCTAGGTATGAAGAAGCTTTTGAACTACGAGGATATATCGTGTTTAATCCGCTCACTGGTAATGGAACAACACATTCGAAATATGTGTACTTCGTGAGTAAAGTTTCTATTCACTTTATCAGTTCTCGTAGGTTTTCTGACTGATTTGGAAGCGTAGCAAACGAACAGGAAAATTTAGCAATAAAATATAGAAAATGAAAAAGAAAGATAAATAGGACTCGATAAATGGAAAGGATATGCTGTGATAAGTGGGAAAGGAGGATACATTTTCGGACATGACCGAACTTCATGTAACCTGGGACGTGAATGTTACTTGGGGTTGGGTAGAGTTGTACTGGGAAGGAAGCCTCTGGAGGTGACATATTATCAATTTAAGGGGTATTTGAGGTGATGTGGTGCTTTTCACTCTGTTACATTCTGTTTAACATTATGGGCGCTCATGATGCAGTGGTAGAGGTGGCTACTTCCACCCCTCGGTCGAGAGATCGATCCCGCCCGGGATAACCAAGCCTTCCATGCCTTACCGTTAACCTTTACATTCTACTCTAACCACTCGATATGTTTACTGATTTAGGTGAAATGGCTCGGCTATCCAGAAAGCGAGAACACCTGGGAGCCGGAGGAAAATCTCGTGGACTGCACAGAGGTGTTATCCGTCTATAAAACACAACACGGGCTGCCACTCTATCATGAGACATTCAACCGCGTTTTCAACTGGAGTAAGTAGCCATTTTTTCTTGATTTGAGGACGACTTTCACTGCAGAAGTGCACTGTCCTAATTAATTTTACAAACATTCATTTTTGTGCTGTTGCTCAAGAAGGAAAAATCTGTTTTTTACCACCTTTTTTTACTACCTCAAAACCTTTCGATACCCATGACATCTTGTTGTCATTGAATAATTTTAAATTTTCACAACAGTGCTTTCCTTATTCGCTCTTTCGCTCTTAGGTGCTATATCTTGGTGTGTTTAAAAATGAAATAACAGCAATAATAGTAGTGAGATGCCAACTCTCATGAAAATTGAGTTTTTTCACATATCCCTACTTTACAGAGAGTTGTTGAAAAGTGTCCACAACGAGAAAAAAAATCAACTTACTTGAGGCTATATTCAGTTGTATATATGTTGTATAAGTAAGTATGTGACGAGCAAAGCAGGTGTTTAAGAAGGTTTTGGGTGTGAGAGTGCGTGGCTTATTCCACCGCTAGTAATTGCAAGAGGAATGGGTAAGGTTTGCGAAAGAACTCATAAATTTAATATTACCATTTCTAAACATGGTAATAGTTAGAGCCAGAGGCGGTCATATTCCACTATTAGCCTGAAGCTTCAGAGGAAATAACCTGAATTCAGGCGCCACTACACTCCTCTCAGAGATATTTTCATTTTATTGAACACGGTGATATACTGTGAGATCTGCACAAATCTTATACGCCCTAATTGTCCTCACGTGAACTCTGCAGTTAACCTAATTTGCTGTAAGAACTGTGTGATAAGTACTAGCAGACCTAATTCACATCTATCCTTACTCGAGCTATGCTCCCAGTGGAGACGGTAAACAGGTTAATTAGGCCATAAGGTCACCTAGCTGCTGTATTCCCTACGAAGGTGAACTACTTACCGTAGCCCGCTTATCTGCTCTATTATTGGCTCTATTCGTTAGCAGAACTCTGCAAAATGTTCGTTTTCGCCAGTTAACTGTTATCCTCCTTCGCTAGATATCAGACAGAAGGAGGGCATAGCGCTCTTTGAGGTTTACATTTGGAAATACTCCAATCTAGAAGATCTTCACCGAAGTGTATTTCTACAACACACTCATAGCTGCTCATTTTCAGCTGGAAAAGTTCTTTCAGAAGAACCAACCACGTGTCTGACGTTCGCTGAAGTGAATCGCCGAGCTTTCAAGAATCGTGATCAGATGCTGTCAGCGACGCAACTTGTCCGAGATCCTCCGACAAAGCGCAAGAAGAAAGAGGTGAATTTTTTACAATTCTCGTTGTTATCGAATACTTAGTATGTTGTCAAGTTGCTGTAGAAGTTAGCGTCTTCACCTGTCACTCAGACAAATCTGATGCCGAATTTACCCGATTCCGGA
The DNA here is from genome assembly GCA_030553155.1 of Nippostrongylus brasiliensis. NCBI lineage: Eukaryota > Metazoa > Nematoda > Chromadorea > Rhabditida > Heligmosomidae > Nippostrongylus > Nippostrongylus brasiliensis. The sequence continues at coordinate 35,919,713 of CP130735.1, read as the reverse complement.
GGAATGGAAGGCTTGGTTACCTCATGCGAGGATCGAACGCTCGATCGTGCAGGTGTCAGCAGCGCATTTTCGCATTGCCTCGCACGCAACGAATTATATCCAAATTTCCTTTTGGCTTTTCATAGCGTACTTGCCGAGTGTTTTTTCGGTTTTTGCCCAGCGAAACGTATTTCGGTCAGAAAGCACCGAATCATAGGTCAAATACCTGTGATCGTTTTTCTTCTGACCACCGTCCCATTTCTAATGAATGATATCATTTTGATGCAATTGTTTTGCAAGTAAACATAACATTTAGAAAATATGCCGCAAGGATTTTTCATGGGCTAAAATTTGGACGACGCTGAGCCCAGCCTACGCGTTTAAGTAAAAAACTTTCCTTTTCGGCAAAAAAGAAACTGCCAAACCAGAGGGATATCTAATCTTACACCACTGCTGCTCTGGTGAAGCAGTGAAGGTTTGAATTTACCCTAGTTGATCACTGTGGTATGTTCAGCTCAATCAATAAAGTAAATTCGTCGGCGCCGCTGATCAGTCCTCTGGCGACGCGCCACATAGCCGTCTACCATTCGGAATGGTAAAGGTATGGTAAAGGTGTAATATAGGAAGACTTGCGTAGGTCACCTTTTTTAGAAGGCTTCTCAGGCAGATCTGAGTCTAAATTCATGACGGGTATCGGCACAATATACCTGAGAATAAGCCCCAGTCGGCGCGATTATTCGCATTCATGAAAGCGCCGCGGAGTTTATTTGGGGGATATCGCGGGTCTATTCCACTCCGCGGCGCGATCATGAATGCGAATAATCGCGCCGACCGGGGTTTATTCTCGGGTATATTGTGCCGATACCCGTCATGAATTTAGGCCCTGATTGCCAAATTTACCCGACTCCGTGGCGCGCGTGGAACAGTGGTAAGAGGCGCTGGTGACACCCGCACGGCCGATCGATCCTCGCCCGGCCAACCAAGCATTCCATCCCTCCGGAGTCGGTAAATTGGTGCCAGACTTTTCTGGGAAGGTAAAAACACTGACTTGGTATAGCGGCTGGCCCCCGCAAGTCGTTGTATAGGCCAAACACGTATTCACCAAGCCTCTACGATTTGGATGGAACACGAATGCGGTGGCGCATCCTCAGGGGACTGATCAACGCCGGCACCTTTACCTTTACCTTTTACCTTTTACCCTACCTCGGAGGAATGGAAGGCAAGGCTAATCCGAGCGATGATCGATCGTTCGACCATGTGCCTGCCAGTAGCGCCTCTCTGCAATGCACCGCACGCTGAGTTGCATCAAATGCTGGAGAAACCGGTTTCCACTTGTTACCAGACTGGCCTCCTTCCGAGGGTGCTGTGACTTCCTGTGAGATTGTCAGCCGACTCCGTGGTGAAGTGGTGTCCAACGCGGTACCGGGATAGATCCCGCTGGTTCGGATCCAGCCCGAGCCGCATTTTTGCGAGGATCCTAGCACCATTATTACAACATCCATTTCTGTAAGATTAATGTTTCAGGACGATTTGGAAGGCTTCGTAGTTGAATCCGATAGCTGTGATCCGGACTATCCTCTTTACTCTCACAGTAGCAGTCGGAAGGTATCACAAAAATTCGACTTTATTATTATTTATATATTTTATTTTATTTTCACTTTATTTTTAGAAAATTTTGTGAATTCTATTGATTTGACTGCTCATCGACTTGTGATTATTTGTATATTTTATTTAATTTTTCAATTTATTTTTAGAACATTTTGTGAATTGTATTGATTCCAGCGCTCATCAACTTCCGCCGATAAAAAAGGTTCTGAAGTTAAGCGGAAAAGAGGTCCAAAGGTGGGCACGCTCTTGAATGTTTCTGAATTATCATTATCATGTCTCAACGATTGCTGTTATCAACGAATCGGTTTAATTAGTTGCCTATTGTCTAGAAATCACCATCGGAAAGAAAGAAGCCAGGACGGAAACCTCGTTCATCCAGCACTAAAAGCGCCTCCAGTCTCTCTGCTACCTCTAACGTTCCCGCTTCAGCGTCCTCTTCTGCTGCTTCCGTAGCTGCTGCTGTCGTAGTTAATGAGGACAAACCGAAGAAGAAGGTTTGATCGTAGATTCTGCGTTAATTTAATTGGATGCGAAATGAGAACTTGACCATTTAGAAGAAGGAGGAGGAGCCTAAAGTCGAGGTAGTACGGTATGTGCTCGACAATACCGTACGACGAAGTAGATCGCCTGTTAGGAAGTTGCTGGATACTCGAAGGTATGCTGTGGATAAAATCAACTTTTATAACTATTCATGTTTCGAATTGAATAAACAACAGTTTGGAGGAGTCGGAAATTCCCAACTATGTTTTGAACATTCATTGGTCATTCATTGGCTTTATGAAAGGATTCCATGTTTCATCTGTTTTCCCTCTACATTTCTAGTTTTCCGCAGTGCGCGAAATTCGGTTTGGAATTGATTTCATGAAGTTTCATTCCGTTAACTCTAATAGAGATCAATTATTTTGCTATAGATATTCATCGGCCGAACGTCTTCCGGAACGATGGTTCAAAGAAGTCGAGGAAATGGCAACAGAGGAGTGTGCGAAAGCTACCAGAGAAAGGCTTGGGAAATTGGTCAGGTCAGTTTCCCAATATTTTTGTTTATTTGTTTATTTAGACATCGGTCGGGGCCATATATGAGGCAACACATAACTCGCATTAATTAGGAAAAGTAAAAAGTTTCTTACATACATTATTTATTCGTTAGAAATGAATGTTGTTATTGACGTTTCAATGTTTATTTAGCTATTAACCAAGCCTATAGGCTTGCAGGGAGTCAAAAGCTCTTGTTCATTGTTTATTGAGTACGCCACAAAGCAACCCCTTACAAGTGAGGTTTAAAGTAAATTGGCGGAAGGCGAGAGGTCCTCATAATCACTGACGACACTGCAGTTGCATACCATCCCAGCAGAGTAGGGCTTGAATATTCAATCTGGAAATTAACACTAGATAAGAGTCAGGTAATGAGAAGTTAAAAGTAAAAAATATAACTACAAGCGAATAGTAAAATATTGGCGGAAGTAGAACATAAGGCAGCCTATCCTAGTAGCAGCTACTCTTGTTAGGACCAGCAGATTCCTAGGAAAGGTAAATAAGACCAAATTCAAACTAAGAATTCAGATAGCGATGCGCGATTCGAAAAGATTTTCAAATTAACATAACTGTTGGGCGCGGATTGGATTTAAAACAAGACTTTGCTAGGAATGTGGAGACACTGACTTGTACAGCGATTGGTCCTCATAAGTCATTGCCTGCGTTGAATAGCGTTCCTCATGATCATACGATCCTGGAAGAATGGAAGCCGAATGTGTGGCGCGTCCTTTGGAGACTACCTCTATAACGCCGACCACATCTACTTAACATTTGACCTTGCGTCAAGATGAGATCAGCAGCTGATTTTTTCATATTCTAAGAGCTCTTGGAGTTCTGTTGTCAGAAAGGGCTACAATGTCCTGGTACTACAAAATGGTTGGTCAAAATCAAACGACGAACAGGAAACTTTCTAGCTGCTATGAACTACGCGACATGGCTGATGTTCTGATGGTGCAAGGTTTATCGCAAAAATTGCGAGTCAGAATCGATTTGAACTAGCGCTTCATTGTTAAAATTTTGAGCCGCAAAAGCCACTGACCAGAGCTGATTGCGGCTACAACAGCGCTGAATCTACGGTTTTAATACTGTACCCTTCTCTAGGCTTTTGAACGCTAAAGTGTCAGGTCAAAATAAACACTAGTCCTCCCTTTCCCAGTGGGCAGGATTAGCACCCCAGGTAGGTGAAGCCACTGAATTAGCGGCTGGTCCTCCTAAGTCATTGTTCGTTCACCTTCGAATATTCGCCTTGTAGTTTCCGTTTTTTTTTTATAAAATTCACGTAAATTGATAGGTTTGGAATTTGAAAACGTTCCGCTCTCATTGAAATATTATTCAGCGCTCGTTTCGCCATGCGTAAAGATCTCCCGTTGAAGCGAGAGAAGATGATCATCTGCATGCGGGAGAAGTCGACGTCGTCTGAGGTATGTGTGCGTGTCTTGTAGGATTTTTCTATATATTTTTAATTCTTTATTGATCTTTATATTTTTATTTGAGGGTTTCATGTGTCCGATTTCTTTTCGCGATAAAAGACAACTACGTTTTTCGTTCAGATGAATAGGCTTCTACTTGCCAAGACAAATGTTTGAGATAATCACCGGGCTTGTTGGCTACTTATTAAGATCAAGTGGTAGAACAATTGTAAGGGTTCACACCCAGCTTTAAAGTTTTGCCTTCGGTCAATCGATTATACTGGCATTAGCGATCATTTTCTCCTTTAGTGACGATAATATCGCAATAAAAGGTAAAAGGTAAAGGTGCCGGCGTTGATCCCCTGAGGACGCGCCGCCGCATTGCCGCATTCGTAGTCAATTCAGAATCGTAGAGGCTTGGTGAATGCGTATTTGGCCTGTACAATGACCTGCGGGGGCCAGCCGCTATACCAGGTCAGTGTCTTTACCTTCCCAGACAAGTCTGGTACCAATTTACCCGACCCCGGAGGGATGGAAGGCTTGGTTAGCCCGGGCCGGGATCGATCGCTCGACCATGCTGGTGACAGCAGCGCCTCTTACCACTGTACCACGCGGGCTCTATCGCAATATCGCAATAATTTCAACAAATGCCTCATACATTTACGAAAACGGCGTAGAGCTTTGAAAATTGTAGAAAAAAATGCTATGTTTTTGTTATTCAATGGTACATAGAAAAAAGTCATTCTATAATCCGTCTTCTCCTTTGATTTTTATGCCGTCATAATTATGTTTTTCCTTCCGGCTTGTGGCCAATTAACTTAGTAAAAATGATTCGAAGCGAACAACATAATTATAATTGCTGGTAATAGTTATAGTAAATCGTTTTCAGGGCGAACAGCGACTGTACCGAGTTGTAGGTTCAAGCCGTTTAAAGAAGTTTTTGAAGGAAAACAACATTTCATGCAAGGTGAGCAGCAAGGGAACCATTTTCCAAAATCTCTACATCGAAAGAAGCATTATGTTTTTGTTGCAGTTGCCGGTGATTGTTCCTGCTCCACCTGAGAAGACGGAGGCGTTTTCTCCGCCGAACATCACCTCCACCGAGCTTAAACTCAATAACGCGGAAGGTGGGCGCATTTTTGAAGGTGTTCAACGATCAGTACTTGATCAATCAATCGTTTCAGTTGGCGACAGAAAGGTGAGCTATTTCGTGGGAGACGTGGCGCATCTGATTGCTGCTCTTCGGAAGTATGCTCAACCGGAAAGTCTCGAGGATGCCGACGCATTCGTGAAGGTGGCTCGCCAAGATAACCTGCCCCTGAATGATGTGAGTCCTACAATGACTCCTTCCCATTGGACTAGATACAGTACCGGACGCGCCGCAGCGATAAAACGGCGGTAGCGGCGCCTCGGAGCGCCGAAACCCGCCGTTTTCAAATAACTTCGTTAAAATGACTTTATTTGCAAAAATAAGTATATATTAGAGCTTAGCAGCTTGAGCTCTATCCCTACATATACACTCTTTTCAAATTCGAGAAACTTGTGTTCAGTCGATTTTTTGACCCATCGATTTTCGAATCCCGTTGCCGCTTCGGTCCCTCGCTTGGTGACTCACCACCGATTAGGCTCCGCCCCCTCATCGCCGAATATAAATATACGGCGCGTCCTTTCCTAATGTCCCAAGCTAGGAGTAGGGGGCCCCACGAGGATGGCTCGAAGGAGCTACCACACGTGGCCCTCCGTTAGGCACGGGGCGCAAGTGAACTGCGGTTGGCTCCGCCCGGGTCACCATGCGTGGACACAGAAACGACGCACTTCGGCGCTCCGGAGCACCGCTACCGCCATTTTATCGTTGCGGCGCGTCCGGTACTGTAGTGTAAGAGCTCGTTTAGACGCCGCGCGGCGAAAATGCAAAATTGAAGCACAATCAATAATTAATGCCCTTGATCTAATTTGCTCCTTTGCATTAATGACGCAGTCCGGTGGCGCCTCATCTAGGCAAACTCAATGGTCGTTCGAAATTTTTAGAAGGCTGCTATTCCTTATTAAAGGACATTTTGACGAAATTCACTTTTTTCGTTCAATTTCTTCCCTATGTGATTATATGCCTATTTTTTTTTTGCTTAGACGTGGCGCCACCGGACTGTGCCACTAACTCAGAGGAGCAAATTTGATCAATGAGGAATCAATGAATTAATCATTGATTGCGCTTCGATTTTGCATTTTCGCCGCGCGGTGTCTAGACGAGCCCTAACTGTAGTCGATCGTCTCAGAGTAGTAAATGTTCGTGAAATGACAATCAGACCCTTAATTTCAGTTGTTAACGAGGGTGGTACCATTTGAATTCATACATTTTCTTCGGTTTTTGGCAATTCTTCCGAGGAGTTATGTTTATATCCTCGTGACCATAGGCTGTGTTTGCTGTAGGGCTGTCCCTTTTTCGCCGTTGCGTAGCTCTTGATTAATTTCCAAATATTTTGTGCAAACTTCGCTTTATTGATGACATTCTTTGAAACCATTTCAGAATGAGTTGTTGGTCGTTGCGCTCAGCTATGCCGAGCTCTCCTACAAACCAGCGCTCCAGCTTTTGCGGTCTGTGGTCGACGACAATCAGAGATTTGAGCTGGTAAAGGTGAGTGACTTAACACCTATCCGTTCCCCTCTTTCTCCCCTTTGCTCATTTTTTTTTCATGCGTTCTTCTCCTTTTTTTCTATAGAATTCAATGTATTGCGGACATTTGATATATACTGCGCATAATGCTTCCACAGATCTACCCAGTTATAACGAGAACTGGGCAGATTTTTGACCTCACAATTAAGGTCTTAACAACGCACTGGGCGAACTAAATAGATCTTACCATGGGCCTGCACAGATTTCCGTCAGTATTATCTTTGGTCTGCTCTTATGCTTGACAGATTTAATACAGGCGAGTTGCTGATGAAATACCCAATCCTCTCTGTAGACATTCTAAGATCTCACGAATCTGATCTCCTGCGGTTACCGGTGCGAATGAGCGCCACATTCGTCCTTTGTCGAAACGATATGTCCACTACAACAGTTCAGGTGAAGAAAAGAGACATGAGGGGGTAATGTGATCTTTTTTCTGGATCATATTACTCCCTCACGTTTCTTTTCTTCACTGTTACTGTTGTAGTGGACACGTCGTTCCGACAAAATGACGAATGTGACGCTCTTTCGCGCCGAAAACCGTCGTTCTCCTTAAATTCTGTAATTTGTATGAATAGAAGGGTATCTGACTTGAACATGTCTCAACCATGTATGCACTCTCCGAATTAGCGCGCTCTAGAAGTTGCCATATTTTTGCTCTGACGTTTGCTCGTGTGGTGGCACGGGAGAGTCTCCATGGGCACTATTGCGCGACTCTGACTGTGGTCCGAACACCTAAGGGTCCCTTCAGACTCTACTGCGGCAGTAAGTCAAAGTAGAGCTGTAAAAAAGGGGTGCGTATTTTCACAATGGCTGCGTGCTTTTGCGACCGTCCGCTGGACTGTCGTTGGTCAAAAAACTATTCGATGCATAGTTGACGATACGGGTGGTTTCCGTTTCGCAATTCTAAAACGGATGTGAGACTCGTTATCAGCTCCCCTGATAACTTAGCTAAGCGAAATGTTTCATTACTGTGGCAGCATCGTAGTAAAGCCTGGGGCCAAATTTATCATTGGTAAACCCTCGATAAACCCCGAGATATACCCCGAACGGCGCGTACCTTTGTCTACTTATCCCAAACTTCCCGTGTTCAACGCAATCTCTCGTCGACTCTGCCGTCTGGTTCTGATTGCGCCGCGGTTTCGGATACCGTTCGTCCGTTCATGAATCTAGGCCCAGAAGGGGCCTTCGGGGAAAGGGGTAACTGGGTAGGTGGAGAGGAAAGTTCGAGGTGCTTGGCCGAAGTATCTCTTTATTCCTACAAATTATTCGAGGGAACTTGTGAGAAATGGCGGTGCAAAAAAGCGGCATATTGGAAATTTTACCGGAGCAGCATGTTCGATAATGTACCTCACGGGGCGAATAGGCGGAATTGTGGGCCTATTGGTTAAGCTTCTGAATTTATTTGTCCAAATTTCCGGCCCCCGACATACAATAATTCGGAAAAAACTCTGTAATTGCACTGATTGGACTAAAACTTTTTAAAAAATGCAATATCGCACAAATTAACAGCGGAAAGACTGATATTAAGAATATTAGGAGTAGTAGAGGCAAATAAAGAACGAAGCGAGGAATAAAATGATGAATTCGATTACTTATCTGACGGTTCGTGTTCGGGAAGCTGAATCTGAACATTAAAATGATTTAACTGCTTTCAATTGCGATGGCGAAGGTACCGTTTCTTGCGCTTTGCAGCTGCTCGTCAATAATGTAAGAATCGCCGATGACTCCACTTCGGTGATACGAAATCCCTCGAAGGAGACCTCGTCCTCTTTGGCTCGTCGTCTGGTAGAATGCGAATTGTCTAGTGGAAGCTGGTTCGAGACGACTTCTCACTGCTCAGCCGCGCACTGGAAATGCAGGTGCACATTCTGGAGCAATAAATAATTCATCCATATTTGAATGTTAATCTTCCACAGGCTCATTTTCGAGTTGATTTCGGTCTGTTCGACTTCTCGTGCACTGACCGATCCGAGTTACCCGTTCAACGGCGAGGCGTTTTTGCACTGCTTGCGATTCGGAGCTCATTGTCAAAAGTTGGCATTCGTGAAAAGTGGTTGGTTTATTTCTCCTTTTCATTACCATTTTTGCGCTCTTAGAGTTCCTCCCGATAATTTAGGTGCTCCGTTTCGAGAGGAGATGATGTATTGCGATTTCCTTGGTGTTCGCATTAACCATGTCCATATCGTCGCAATGCAGGGGAACCCTCGATATGTCAGTCAGCTCCTATTTTTGCGTTTCATCTATTTGTAGTTAGTTTATTTATTTCTGTCTTCGTTTAGTCAATTAGCCAATTATGTTCCACCGCCTTGGTTCAATTAAGATTTGTCGGGAACTCATTATCAATATTTCTAATTTCAGTTACCTATATTTTAGCTGTTCCAATTCATAAAAGACGCCTTCGATGTGAACGCTCTCACGGCAAGAGGATCTCCCACTTGTCTGGACGCTGACATGACAGTGAAAGACGTGCTGAATGCGGTCGTCAAGGTTTGTATTGATGTTGTTTCATCCTAAAAATGTATTTATTTATCTATTTATTTTTCTCACAAAATCTGTGAGGGTTGATTGCAATATAATAGACTGAACTCAGAGTGTGTTCGGAGGGTTATTCTTATACCAACCAGATTTGATAGTTTCAATTTTTCAGACAACCGACGAGGACATGTCCAAAGGGTCTTCGAATACGACTCTATCAAAGGAGGTACGCTTGTATTACTTCTTAATTGGTGGATACCTATTCATATCCGAGCTGAATCGAATTGGTTCATCCTAATGTAGAAGCTCTTGATTTTTTTAAATTTAGCAAGAACGTTTCAGCAGCGCTGCGTTTTGTCGGACGTTGCCGAAATCATAGCCGAATGGGATTCAGTTCTCCAAAGTTTTGTCCGAGACAGTGTTGGAAAGAAATTGGTGAACGATGCTCGTTGTGAAGTGGTGTTTGAGCGGCCGGTGTCGCCCGTCCATACTTTTCGGATTTCTCGCCTCTGTCCTACAGAAGTGAGCACTTCAAAATTTAAGTGTGTGGTTTAAAATTATTCAATGAAATATTTCAGCTCTCCATTAGGACGGTGCTGTTTTCGAAAGTTCCTATTCCGCTGCTGACACGTTGGCTCGGAATGATCGCGAAAGGAAAATCTGCTATGGTAGGGCTGGATGAGTGCCTTCGTATTCGAATTTTTCGATTAACACCTTTGAGACCTGGGTAAAAGTTAGTACATAGATGGACAAAGATGATCTTTTTAGTGGTTGTCTGTGGGAAAAGGAGTTGGTTACTTGATTACATTTGAATTCAGTAGCTGACCTACGAAAATATACCTTGACCCAAACGCATGAACGACATACCTACTATAAGCCCCAATCTCCACCTCGAAAGATGCGTTGACCATGATTCACCGGCGCACTCCAGGGTTTATTCAGGGTATTTCAGGGATTGGGGGCCGTAGAGCTAAGCGGCGTTACTTCCACTCACACGGTCGAGCGATCGATCATTGCTCTGAATAATAAAATCATCCATTTCTCCTAGGTAAACTGACGTCAGACTTCTCTAACAATAAGAAAGTGATTTGTACACCGGCTGTTCCTCAGAAGGCATTATGTAGGCCGAATGCGCATTCACCAAGCGTCTACGATTCTGGATGGGAGCCGAATTCGTGGCGCATCTTTAAAAGAGTGACTAATGCCGTCCATTCTGCCTGTTCCTTTTGACTTATTCGGAGTTTATTCTCTTTTGCTACTTCAAGGTCTGCGAACCTTCATAGCGCCAGTAAGTATTGTTAGGCTTCATTGATGCTTCGAACTAGCCCTACCGTATGCATTGATGAGGCACGGTTTACCCATCATTTGAGATATGTTTTAGGGTTTATGACAGGTATGTCATTCGAACATCTGCGCCTTGTTCTCATAAATCACCTTAGGCTCTCGGTATCTCAATAAAAATGATGCTGCCAGTTGCCTTTATCGAATCTGCAGCGGACGTGCCGCAACGCTGAAACGGCGGCAGCGGCAGTTTTTTTTTGCGCCGAAAGGTGCCTTTTTTGGAATTCACGCGCGGTAGCTTGACCGAAGGAGCAGCCTCGTCGAACGATGAGTCACCAGATGAGGAATGGAAGTGACAATTGTCTAAAATGAGGGGTCAAAAATTGCTTGATAGTAGCTGCAGAAATACGAAAATTTGCTTATGAAGGGATAGAGTTCGAGCTGCTGAGTTCAAATGCGTACTTATTTTTACGAGTTGATCAATTTCGAAGAAAATGTAGAAAAACGCTGATTTGTGTGCAAGAAAGCTCCGCTGGCGCCGTTTTATCGGTGCAGCGTACTACATGTTGAGGAACTCGAGACGTAGTTGGCTTCCATTAATCATCGGCTTCTTCTATTATTTTTTAATGAAAATATTGTTAGTATTTTGAAGTACAGTTTGTTCTTTTGTTTAGGTATTATGCATTTACTCCGTTTCCATAACGTACGTGCCACCACGGGAAAATTCATCAGAAGCCTGTGAGCTACCTCTGCGCATATCGCGAAAGGTACTTCCCGACTGCAGTGTCCAGGATGCCAGGTACTATCGCGCCTCATTTTTGGAAATTATAAAAATTATAATTCTGAAATTTCGTTTTTACAGCTTGCACGATGAAACCCAGAAGTACAGCTGCAATCTGATACCCGACACGTCATCGTCATCGGAGTCTGAGTGGTATTTCGTGCTGGATGTCGAATCTTTAGGTAGGCGAGCCTGGCTACAATCCTGCAAGGTAAAGGTAAAGGTAAAGGTGCCGGCGTTGATCAGTCCCCTAGTTCCGCGCCGCCGCATTCGTGTTCCATTCGGAATCGTAGACGCGTAGTGAATGCGTATTTGGCCTAAACAATGGATAACGGGGGCCAGCCGCTATACCAAGTTTATTTTTTTATTTTGTTTATGTACGTCAATTTAAGACCCACGTTAGAGACAAAAACAAACATACAAAAACGATGACGGTAAACAGCAGCAGAACAAACAAATCAATAAATAAGCAATGCTCGCTTGGCTAAACCCTTAAACTTTTGAATCGAGAAACACGAGGTCGGAACGCCAATCCTTAACACAGAAAGGTGAGAGCCCGCTCTGCACGTAAATGATCTAGCCTTAACACTAGTTTTAGGTTGGGCAAACGACAGTTTGTGTTCTCCACAACGAGTTGTCGACGGTCGGGTAGAATAGAATTTAGAGACGTTACACTTCGTGTAGCCACTGTTTTTACCTTCCCAGACAAGTCCCAATGGCACTAATTTATCCGACCCCGTAGAACTTGGAACGCGACAGAATGGTCAGCAGAAGACTTCTGGTGACGAAATCTGAATTAAAAACACTTAAATTCGAATTTGAAATCCATCCAGTCGACGATCCAAGGCAGGAGTTCCACAAGCTGAGATGAAAATAAAAAGGTAAAGGTAAAGGTAGAGGTAGAGGTATCGGCGTTGATCGGACCCCTAAGGAAGCGCCGACGCATTCGTGTTCCATTAAAAGATGCATGGTGAATGCGTATTAAACCAATACAGCGACTTGTGGTGGCCAGTCGCTAAACCATGTTTTTACCTTCCCAGACACGCCTCGAACCAATTTACCGACCCCGTAAGGGTGGAGATCTTTGTTACGCCGAGTGGGATCGATCGCTTGGCTGTGCGAGTGTCAGTAGCGCCTTTTGTCACTGTACCACGCGTCGCCATTAAATTGTATTAAAAGTGTATTTAAGCTCACATCTCCACCAACACGACGTCACTTCGGTTGCGGATCGCCGCACCGGCTGATACCACGTTTCTCGCTCAGTTTGTGCTGGTAACGAGGAGGGAGAGCTGTGAAGTTGAAATATTTTAAATGGTTCTTACGGTCTACTATTAAAATTGTTCTTTTATTCATTTTTTGATTTTTTTGCTGTGCAATGTTGTTACTCACTTACTGGTCTATGATTTCACCAATTTAGCTTTACTCAAATGTGCCTTAGCATTATTTTTTGACGTCTTGTGCAGTCTCACTTTGAAGTTGTTTTCACCTGTGTTTTTTTTTGATAGAATTGTTGACTTTAAATTAACTCCTTAAAATGTTTTTCTCCAATCAAATAAGGTGCTGCTGGTACTTGTTGTTGTTGTACGTTCAACACTAATTATCAGTTCTTCATCTGTTTGAAATTGTCACACATCTTACTTTTGTGTTTCATTTTGATTTTTTTACTTTGATATTGTTTACAAATTTGTATAGTATGTCTTCTTATTAATAAACGTGTAATTGATGTTTAGTTAATGTTCTCAGGCCACCTGCTCGAGACTTGGTCGGTAAAAAATTTGTTTTTTTGTCATTTTTTGTCATTTTTATTTTTATGAACTTATTTTCCATTCATTCATGACTGCTATTCCTCTTTTTGTGCCGGATATTTCTGTTTCTCAACGAGATCAAGAACTACGGCGTTCTAGGCTCCTACGTTACGCTCAATTATAGTTTCTTAAGTGCGTAGTTCCTTTTTAGAACAATTTTCTGTTCTTCTTTAGTACGTAGGGTGCGTGTGGTACAGTGGTGAGAGGCGCTACTAACATACGTGCGGTCAAGCGATCGATCCGTGATCGGGCTAACCAAGTCTTCCCTTTTCTCCGGGCGCTGGAAATTGTTACCATGCTTGTATGGAAAGGCTGGGCTGGGTTTTCGTTAACGATAGAGAATATACCATTTTCACTTTGATTTGGACGTTTTTCAAACCACGTCGGACGTTTTTCAAGCCAAAGTGGCTTGAGAAGTGTCCAATTTGGTTTGAAAAGCATCCAATTTGGTGTGAGAAACGTCCGACGTGATTTGAAAAGTGTTCAATCCAAAGTGAAAATGGTGTAGAACATGTATGCGGGGAACTGGCTATTTACCCAAAGGGAATTTGACCGCCGTTTGCGCTAACAGTCCGCAACGTGTAGCTCGTTCATCAAATGAATTCCCTGCCGACTCACGCGCACCACCTGTCTTCCCTACCGATTATCGATTTTCTCGAGAGGGCGCCAGGAACGTCTCCACTCGTCCCTGTCGCGTGCCAAGGTAGGCCAGTAGATCCTGCTCGGTTGAGGATCACGAAGAGCATCGAATCAATCGTTCAGGGATTTGACGAAGAAGTCCAACGCAGAGGTGGGCGACCTGGTGTTCTTCTGACGTCCGTTGGAATCCAGCCACAGACGGCTCTCGTCTGAAGGTCGTCACGAAGTCGCGTTACCTGTACTGTCCGCCCCACTTGATCACCATCGAAGCTCCATTTCTTTCTTTCGGAATTTTGGTGAAATTGATAGTGATAGCTCCTATCTAGCGCTTAGAATCAAAAGTATAGTGGAGAGGATTCGCTACCCACCCATGACCTAGTCTACTTTGTCCGTACGTTGGCTGCTAGAAGTATCTCTGATAAAGAACAATTGATAGCACAGTACGCCGTTTCAACAAAACGGTGCAAATGGCACTCATGCTCGTGGCTTCCGTAGCGCAGTAGGCAGCGCGTCAGTCTCATAATCTGAAGGTCGTGAGTTCGAGCCTCACCGGGAGCAGTTGTTTTGTCGGTGCCCTAGTTGCTCACTGCACCTCTCACATGCTTTCTGGAATCCTACAACGGTGTGTTTATGAAAATGGCGCAGGCAAGTCTACTCGCCGTGGCTTCCGTAGCGCAGTAGGCAGCGCGTCAGTCTCATAATCTGAAGGTCGTGAGTTCGAGCCTCACCGGGAGCAGCCCTTTTGCCGTGGATGAGTCGGTGTGTTCCGGAATCATCAGATCACCAAGAAAACGACGATTTTGCTACATTCTAACCACATAAGTTGAAAAGTAATGTTGAAAAGACTTAGTTTTACCAAACAAACACCTGTAATAAAAACAGTAATAAAAGCTTCATTAAACTTAACTCGAGACTATTTCTGGCGAATTTAATAAACACTTTAAATAAATAGTAAAAGTAATAAAAGTTCAATGAATATATCAATAAATAGCTTAAATAGATAATAAAAGCTTCACGAAACTTAATGGGGGGGCTTGTTTTCGGGAATTTAAAAAATAAGCGGTTTCATTGGGTAGAAGGTGTAAAAGCTAGGGGGCAGACTTGGACGCTAGCCATTGTTGCTTACGTTTTTCGGGGAAAAACACTTTTTGGAGGAAATAGCTCCCGGCTTTAAATGTTGTGGTTGCATTTTTGCCCGCAATGGCGTATTCTCTCAGGGCTCATTTCCGGGTTTTCGAACATTCACGGCTCTTGTGAATCGAATGGATTCCACCCATCAGAGCTCACAGAAGTTGGGTGTCAAGAATCAAAGTTCCAACTAAATAATGCTAACTAAACAACTGCAAAAGGAAGGATCCCGGCAAACTCGCGCGGGCATTGGAGCAACAAGTCCTTGGCAGATGTTTCCATTAAGATTGTCGGCAGCGATACCCTTCCATCGTAATTTTTCTGATGTGTGTGGGTTTATCCGGGATTTAAATGGGGAAAATTCTGGAGGAGGAGCATAGAAGAGTCCAGACCCGGAATTGCGCTTTCCTCTGGGTCTAACAATAAACCGCAACGGCGGTACAGCCTCGTCCCAAATGTTGTCAGCCCTAAGTACCCGCTTTCATGAATCAAGAATTGCACAAAATGTGTTTTAGTTTTGAAATGTAGGAAAACTAGCGGCTAAGCTAGTCCAGGGGCGCCCATCTGTGGGTCTGACTTTCCGGTTCTGGCTCTTTATTCAGGCTTCATACGTCAGCCGAATAAATCTTGTATCATCCTGACTGAGAAAGTTAAATCTTTCAAGGAATTCTCTATCTAAACCCATCCTATTCACGAGTCAGCCAAATTCCACGAAAAGTATTCGCAGATGGAGCGGCAATCCGATTAAGAGGAAAGACTTCGTGGGCGAGAAGATTTGTGGACTGCGGGGGTTGCGTCAGCCTCACTAATGACCTGCCAATTAAGCGGGTTTCCCGGCTAAGATATTGAGCTCATCCAGTGTCGTAGATGCTCGATTACGGACAAGTTCAAGCAATTAGCGGAGTAACGATGACTGAACAAGGAAGCGAATGGAAGTGGGAATTGCCGATTCATGAATTTCTACGATTCTGAGTGGCGTATGTATGCTTGAGAAAGTGAACGACTGGAACCTCTCTGAACAGATTACCTGTTTCAGGGAAAACTACTACCACTGGTCTGTGTCGTCATTAGGGTGCACATAGAGATATTCCACTTCTAGAATCCTACACAAGTTGTCAAGAGAACGAATACTCCTTGAGGCTCATCAGTAGGGAAAGGAGTGTGGTATAGTTCGGACCGAATCGAATAATTTCGAACGAATGTTCGAATGAAATTCGAAAACTCGAATATTCGTTATTCGAATATTCGGAATTTTGGAAAATCGAATTTATTCGTTCATTCGTTCATTCGAAATTTTAGAAATCGAATTTATTCGTTCATTCGTTCATTCGAAATTTTAGAAATCGAATTTATTCGTTCATTCGTTCATTCGAAATTTTAGAAATCGAATTTATTCGTTCATTCGTTCATTCGAAATTTGAAAAATCGAATATATTCGTTTATTCGTTCATTCGAAAAAATTTCCCAAGGACAAGACTATAGAGTGTGGTATTGTTGTGTTCGCAGCGGTATACAGGGTGTCCCAAAAAGATGTATACACTGTTTGAAAAGCAATAACTTTTCCAAAAATAAAGATATTGAAACACTTTAAGTTTTGGATGAAAGCGAAGGAAAATAGAAATTCCATAGCTTTTGAATGGTGAAGATTGCGCCAAGCATTCGTTCGAAATCCTACATCTCACAATCGATTGTTTGTGTGCACCCTATGTTCTCGTAATAGTTTTATTAAAAAATGACATTTATTCTTGGCACAGAGGCATTTCCCAAGTTTCGACATAAAGCGGATCACTTAAATTTGTGACAAGGGTATTAATATGGCGTTGTTGCTAATGCAGTTATCGAAAAATTCAAAGGCTGTTTGGATGATCGATCAGTAAAATTTCGAGAATGGTCATCGGAGACGATTGCGCCACGCACTTATTTGAGACTTCACGTTTTAGGCATGATTGATTAGGTAGAGGTGGTGGGTGCATTTTTCAATTTAGCAGCAACGTGAACGAGCTACTGTTTATGAAATTCGGTAGAAAAAAAGAAATTCTCTAAGAAGAAACAACATTCTCCATACGGAAACAGGCTCAAGTGAGGAAAATTTTTAGTGTGTAGGTGTTCATAGAATCGAAGTGGCAAGGGACCGAAAATCGAGGGATCAACAAATCGATTGTTAATAAGTTCCACGAATAAGGAAAATTTGTATACGAACAGATAGAGCACGAGCTGCTGAGTTGAAATGTGTACTTAATGGTTCTTGCCTGCTGCCCAACATCGGACTGCAAAGGATGAATGATTTGATGGCCACTACGATAGCTACGGCACGTCACAATATAGTAGCTATCATAGTGGCCATCAAATCATTCATCCTTTGTGTACTTAATTTTATGAATTTCTGCGCAAAAAAGCGCCACTTGCGTCATTTTATCATTGCGGCGCGTCCGGCACTGAAATTTCTAGTACCAAAAACTTTTAGTATCGAGATAGGGCTTCATCTCCGGTACAGATAAAGCCGCCGTCCCTCGTGCCGAACTATGGAGGATCAGGCGGTCGTCTATGGGTCGATGAAGTGGTGCTTTTGCGGGTAAGTTTCAAATGACGTTGGCCTAGTAAAAATATACTGGAAGTAGTTGCATATGATCATCGCAAAAATCTCGCCTCAAGCGGGGTTCGAACCCGAATCTCGGATCCGTGACGTTGGACTTCAATCTCGAATATCGCTCAACAATTCTGAACTCTGCTACAAAGCATTTTACCATCGGTAGTATGCGCTAGTGTGTCCTTACGAATTGTGAGAACACGTGCTGCCTCGCAAAATTAAATAGCACTCTGCTCAAGTGCTCAAAAACGAGGAATTCGGAATAACATCAACAAACGTCGTGAACAGTGCTCAGCTAGCAGTCGAAGAAAAACATTTCTGGGAATCGTCCTCGAACAACAACCATTTTAGCGGTGACTGGTCGACAATTGCGCAATTCAGGAGCCGTATTTATATAACACATCAATTACGACGCAAAAAATATAGAAAATTATAAACAAAATCCACACTTCCGATTTATTTCTTTGTTTAGTTCACTACGCACATATCCGTGTTAACATTGAGAGAATCAATAGTACACGAAATAAAACGTATACTTCATTCTACGCTTCATTTCATTTTTTTTCATTTTTTTCTCACATATGCAGATGCTTGTTGCGTTTCAACTTTACCGACTCCAAGGTGCAATTTCATATACCAGTATTACATATTTAATATTCAATTTCATAGCCAAGTGTCTCGATTTTACTATTGATCTTATGAATACGTTGAAATTCTACCTGTGGCTTTCGAACGATAAAGTGATAGCAAGTGATATTCCATCCCATTCTTTTCGAATTTTATTAGATCTGCTATGATCATAGGAGATTCCTTCGCCGCTTCAACTAGATTGCCTATGGGTTTCAGTTCTGTTCCGTCGAAGCTACCAGATGCTTCCCTTAGCTGATTTGTTGCGTTTTGTTGCATCCTTTTCTTTAGGATTCCAAGCTGTTATTATTTGACTATTTCCTATTTTCCCTCTCTTATCTTCCTGTGTATTGTTTTGTTTATTTTGATTTTTTGTGTTTTTAATCCCTTTTAGCTCTTCCTTGTTTTGGTATTTTGTTCTTTAGTAGTAGAGTTTCTGTTTGTTTGGAGATTTTTGTTTTTTGCGTGGGTTTTCTGCACGTGTGGAAACATACACACATCTCTACAATGAATGAAAGAAAATAAATAAGCTATGTACACCTGGTCACTGATTATTATTTTTTATTTTTTTTTACCTTTCTATCCGGCGGAGGGTTGGCTCTTCTGGTTTTTGCTTCACTGCAAGTCATTCAAGATTGTACGTTAATTTGTGCTGTGATTTTTATCTGCAAAGCATAGTCAGTCATTTTACAGCCTTGTTACATTTAGGGCGATATTCACTGAAAGCGAACCATTTTAACCCTCCTAAAGGTGAGCTCGGCGCGTCGGAGACCACGGTCCATGACCGAATTCTCTCTCACATATTGGGTGCATTTGTTTTATTTCGTTTCTCGTGCTTGTCTGCCTTGGAAGTTGGTTGACTTAGTCCTATGTTTTTACTTTTTCTATAGCACTTTGTTTTTTCCCACTCTCCATTTTGGGAAAAGATATCGTAATGATGTTCGAGCTACTTACCGGGAAGGTATCCATCGACTCGGCCAATTTCTTCGAGTTCAAATACCTTCCAAACAAGAGGGGATCGGAGCTATGAAGCTTATGCGAACGAACTCGATGACCAAGGTGAGGTACAGGTTTTTCTCGAACGGAGTCATTCCCACACTCGCACATTTCAAAGCCATGGACTGTCTCAAGGGCACACTTTTCAAGTAAAAAAAATGATACGAACATCGGCTTTACCAGATCTTTCCTAACGGAATTGGATTATTATTATTTAGTCCGTTTCTACATACAGATGCTACTTTTCTCTCAGTGCCTTCAGTTTGTTTCGTTTTGTTTTTTAGCTGTTTTTTTCCAAAAACTTTAATTCGTCTATTGCTCTACTGCTTTGCGGATTTATCGTTTTTTCAACTGTTCATGTCTGAGCTACGTTTGCGCTTTTGAGGTTTCATCTCAGCTCTATCTACTGGTTGTTTTCGTCTTGTATTTGTGAAACCCACGCACAAGTTACGCGCGCCCTGAAATAAAGAAATAAATGTGAATAGTGATGGCGCACTCGTGGTGAAAAATATTTGCGGTACAACGGGGTTTCCGAGAAAGTCTCGTGGTTGCCGTGTTTTCGCTCTACTATGGCGATTAAATCAGCGCTTTTGACGTTTGAGGTTGTCGAGGAATTCACTAACGCTATTTTCCTCGCCTTCAAAAAACGAATTCTTTCGTGGGAGTGATGTCGTTTCTAGAACTTTCAAGACACCGATGTTCACGCGCTAGCTGTAAACAAGAGGCCAGCAAGCGGGTGATGACCGACAGATCTTTTATAGATATATGTTGCTTACGATTGTCATTTTCAAATTTAACTTCTGAAGTCATCGTATTTTCTTTCTCTGTTGACTTGGTTTGATTTTTGATACGATCACAAAACTCATGTTTTGTTCTAAGGTTTTAATGTTATTTCCTCAATTCTTTTTTTGTGCGTTCCTCTATTTCCTCTATTTTTAGGCTCCACAAATATCGACGTTAGAATTTGTTTCAGATTCTATTACATTCTTGCATACCTAAGGCGTGTAATAAATGCTGTGTTCAGAAACAAAAATAAAAAACAAATAAAGTCAATATTTCTCTCGTACATGCCTATTTGACGAAAACATTTTCTTGGACAAGTGGCCAATGAAATTATCCACGCTGATTAGTTTCCATGCGTGGTTGGCTTATCGAATATGCTGACGCAAGTCGATTTCAATTCATGAATTATGTTTTTGCCTAAAGGAAAACTTGTAAGTGCGATCGAATTGTAGGTTAATAATTTAAAAGCGGCGGCATGTGACCAGCGCAATTTCCAAAAAAAAAACTATTTGAACGAACGAAAAATTTATCAGAAACATGAGAAGAATGTAGATTCTTTTTATGTAACGATATATGGCTATCCTTCTGTTATCTTTTCCAAAATCTTTTCCAAAGTTCGCAGGTAACAAACCCGCTAGTAAATCTCATCTATATCTCGGTAATTCCGCTTACCTCGGCCGGATTAAGAAGTAGTGAACCTAGAATAGACCCCAAAATATATTCTAATAGTTAACCAACGCGCACAGCGGGTTCATTTAGGGTTTACTTAGACGCCATTCGAGATATCCCTGCGATCGTCATGCTAATTAGCTATGTTGAACCAAGAATAAACACCGAGTAGACTATTAGGAAACTCGCCCGCGCGCATTGATGAATTCGGCCTTCGTTATATTTCGCTTTATCGGGGGAAACTTCCATTCAGATGAATGTGGGCCCAGACACGTTTGTACGAGTTATCCCGTCGACGCGACTCGTACAAACGTGTCTGCTACTTAGCTGTATTGAACCAAGAATAGACACCGAATAGACCATTAGGAAACTCCGCTGCACGCATTGATGAATTATGGTTTGCGCGTCCTTTGGGTTATACTTCCTGTATACCGTGACGAATCTGAATCTGACCCCTGCGCATACTCGCCCTCAATTCATCAACGGATGGCGGCCTTTATCCTGGGTTACTCCTAGTAATTTCATCACAAATGTAGTTCTTAAAGCGGCATTTACTCATGCAATCCTTAGTTTGAATTAATTTGTCGAAGAAATCATCACCTTCAATTCTTTTTCTTTTCTCACGGATTCTGGAGCTGTCTCAGGTTGTATTATTCGACTGTGTGCCGGTTAACCATCGTCCATTGACGTCATGAAATTATATGTTATGGTATGTTTTCCGATGGTTATTTTTGACACGAGAATATGTTCCGGTAATTAATCAAATGCCGTGAAATTGGGCCAGTCGATAAAGGGTGTGATAATGATAAAATTCTTCAAGGACGAGAAACATCGTCTTAAGAGATAACAGATTAAGCGATGGGAGGGGCTGAGAGCTGAGCGGAGGTGAAGCTCATATTCCTTGCTGTCATGTCCAGAGATTCTAACTTTCCTAGTTTCCTTTGATAGGAGAACGGCACTATTCAACCTAACGGACACCAGTACTCAATTTTTTTTTCAGTCGTCGAAATTCGCTGAAATTTTGCACAATGGGGTAATTTGCCCGGAACACGAGTCTGCTGTCCGTTTTTCACTTGGGTGATCTCGGACCACCCATATCCATTATTTGGGTGGTCCAATCAGGACCACCGATCTCGCTGAAACTTTCCCTATAGAGGTTCTCTGGTGTCCTGAACACAACAATGAAGTCTGTTTTCCGAATGGCGGCCGAATACGGTAGTTATAGGTTAGTCTCACCAGGTGAGGTCGGTAGGTACTCACTTCTAACTACCGTATTCGGCCGCCATTTCGGATTTCACCATCGTGTTCAGGACACCAGAGAACCCCCATAGAGAAAGTTTCAGCGGAATCGGTGATCCTGACTGGACCATCCAAGTAGCGATTTGGGTGGTTGGAGATCACCCATGTGAAAAGAGGACAGCAGATTCGTGTGCCGAACCCCAAATTACCCCCACAGGCGAAATTTCGACGACCGAAAAAAAACGAGTACTGGTGTCCGTTAAGTTGAATAGTGCCGAAGAAACCTTTTTTAGGCCATTGTGGCAGTAAATCTCTCCAACGCAGCTAGATAGCCATGGAAACGCAATATTTTCCGCTCGATTTTCCGTTTTCATTTCGAGCCAATGACTCTCCTTCGTTCGACAACACTTTCTCTGCCCAAAATTGATCACCATCCTAACATATACTTCCTATAAATAGCATACCGCTTACCACAACATAGACAATTATCCTGCTCTAATGGAGTTCCAAAAACAGCGTGCCAGCGATTCGTGTTGTTGTTGCTGCGAAAGAGCTCAGAAGCGAAACATTCGGAATCTTTGAGCTGTTGTTGGCATCAAAATGGCTTCTTCCTCTTCTATTTGTATGTGTTGTTCAACACGCACGTCTCAACGATCTTGTGCTCCCATGGGAGCTTTTTAGTCTCCTTTGGGCAACTTCCTCGTTCAAAGGAAACTGATTGTCTATGAATGTGCATCGTTGGTATTAGTTCGTTTCATAAGTCCTTGCCGTTTTTTTCGACGTCCTAAGTTTAATAGTAAAGCTCTGTCAAAGAGCTGTATACCGCTCGATAGAGAATTGTTTGTAGTTTTAGAATATGTATTTCGTTTTGATGGGTACTTGAAATGTTGCTAATTTTTGTACCAGTGAAATGGGAAATGAAATTTCTCAAAAACAGCCCTTTGCGGCAAGGAATTTCCTCCCGAAAAGCTGATACTTTTTGTAATTCTTTCCGCACCATTTGAAAAAGAAAATTTCTGTATTGCGAGAAGCTGTACTGCTAGAAAAGAAAAGCATTGTATTGCGTGTGGTTTTTGTTAACTTCAAGGTCCTCAAGTCGAGTGACCTAAAAGTCGTTAATTCTTTTTGTACTCAACGCTAGCTCTTTGTGCGAATGTTTTTGCAACTCTTTATATACATATGTCTTATGTCAAAATTTCTCGCTCTTTCAGAAGATCTGTTTAGTTTTTCACGTCGCTGAATTTTAACCAGAGTTTAGCAACAACGACTACCATTTGGACGCAGCATCATTAGCCTTTCTGTTGAAATAGTTTTGGATACGAAATACATATTCTAAAACTACAAACAATTCTCTATCGAACAGTATACAGCTCTGTGCCAGAGCTTTCCTATTAAACTTACAGAAGGACGTTGAAAAAAAAACGGCAAGCACTTATGAAACTATCTAGTAGCTCCTTCGGCTCTTGGGGCAAAAATTATCAAATCTTGTGGAATATCCCGACTTCGACTGCCGTTGTGGGTGTGCGTGTTTCAGCGGTGAAACGCGTGAACGGTC
This sequence comes from Nippostrongylus brasiliensis, assembly GCA_030553155.1. Classification (NCBI taxonomy): domain Eukaryota; kingdom Metazoa; phylum Nematoda; class Chromadorea; order Rhabditida; family Heligmosomidae; genus Nippostrongylus; species Nippostrongylus brasiliensis. The sequence goes on along the minus strand of CP130735.1, from coordinate 35,896,449 downwards.
GAGCGATCTACCCTCGTCCGAGCTACAGAAGCTTTCCATCCCTGCGTGATCAGGTAAATTGATACCAGACTTGTCTCGGAAATTAAATACACTGATATGGCTTAGCGGCTGGCTCCCGCAAGTCATTGTAGGCCATATGTTCACCATGCCGACACGATTTGAATGCAACATCAATACAAACGTGTATGCGCCCTTAGCGTAGTTAGCAACGCCAGCCACTTCACTTTTACCTTCACCACTGTCCTTAACCCATTGACGACCGTGTGTCCCGCCGGTGGGATACACTTTTTGCACCGCATGGACCTGTATAATCCGGGCCACGTGGGCAATGTCACTACCCATGTAGCCCTTCGACAGGCCACACTTTAGGATCGCATGGGACATGTAGCCCAGCGACGGGCCACACTTTAGGGTCGCGTGGAACATGTAGCCCAGCGACGGGCTACGCTTCCTCCCTCTTGGGAGACACTGTGGATAGGAATGTCCATTTGAGCAAAGTTGCTACCCATTCTACATTTTCCGTTTTATCAAAGCTTGAAGATATTCATCGAGTGAACAACCCTTCAACGAGCTCGAAAAGGGGTCTGAAAATCGTCTACATCTAAAGATAACATAAGGAAGTTACAAAATCAACAATATACACAGAAGAATTATTCTTATGATCATTTTGAAAACAATAAATGCCGCCGAGGCACTCTCATCACTGCACTTGCGCGCGGTACAGACACGTACGGAGCAATGGGTTAAACCTTGGCATGACATTGAGTATGAGTTAGTGGAAATAATGGGTAGCCAAGGTTAGTGTATCTAGCTCTCTTCCGGCTCAGGTTTTGACGTAACCGCGTTCGTCAGATCCTAAGCCCTAGGGAGTTAAATCATGATTATCACATGGTTACGGCCAAATGTAAGTCGCAAGAAACCTGTACATGTTACTTTTATTTATTTATTTATTGTAGACACGTATGTTCTCACACGTGTAGAAAAACCCAAGCATAAAAAACAAAAATTCAAACAAAAAGAAAGTCTACTACTAAAGGATTAAAGACGGAAAAACCAAACAGGGAAGAGCTAAAAGGGATCACTAAACACAAAAAGAAACGAAATGAAAAAAACAATACACATGGAGCTATATGAGGGAAAACAGGAACTAGTGAAATAATAAGAGACGCTTTGGGAAGTGCTCTGTACTTCTCGGATGTCTGCTCTAAGATGTTCCTTCTCAGACGCGATTGACGCACTTTCGAAAACTATAAAGAATGCGTAGTAGCTACGTAGACAGACGAGAAGCGGGCACAAATAGAAGGGCAAACGCTATTGAATAGCGAGCGGTTCGCGACAAAAACATGAGTGGCCTTAAGATGTACTACTGCTTTAATGTTAGCCGTGTACTATGCTGGCTCCGTGAAAAACATCAGGGGAATTAGTCATCCATTAATAACTTCTTTCGAGCTCCCTCTGCTTACGGAAAGAAAAGCAGAAAAACATCCAATTCGTGCACTTTTACGTTCGAGATTGGCGCACTTGCTCCGCCTTCGTCTGGCAAAGATAAAAGCCGATTGAGCTGAGACGAAGAGAATCGTCCCTAGTTGTTTGTTCCGACGCCGCGGACAAGTACATGGCGGCTTCTTCGAGATTCACCTCGATCTGTCTCCGATCAAAGACTTTGACATCGTTCTCCGATCACCACCTCTCACCTCTGGGAGCTCTTTATTCCATGTCCCACGCCCAGCTCTCGATGAATTTTGGCATAGCCGTAGTCAGTTTGGGATCTGATTTCTGCACTTAAACCATGACCAACCATGCTATGAACCCTTCTTCGGGCTCCTGTTTTGGCGCCATCGCTTTCTTCAGAGCCTGGCTCAAGTCGAGTTCAATCATAGAAACTACCCACTGAACACCGCATCGAATCCTAAAACTGAACGCCGAGTATAATGCATTTCTATATTTCCACTGAGCCTCAGTTGCTCATATGATTTGCCTATTTGCTTATTTGAGGTTTTGGTATGAGCCACTGTTCAGAATCTAGCGTTGCTTGTTGCACTGTTTGGTTCTCTCAACTGGCCACAGTATGGCACATAAATAAATAAATAAATAAATTCACAGAAAAGAGTAGAGGAAATTGAATGACCATCGAACAAGTGAAAAGGCTCATTTCGTTCCTCCAATGTTATTCACTTCGCTAATCCGTCTCATCCAGGGTCCAGATTCATGAGCAGACGAGGGGTCTCCGAAACCCCGTCGGCGATAAACCGGCTCGATACCGTCAAGGTTTCCCAAACCCTGCCTCATCACGAGGGGCGATAGACCCGCGATAAACCCCGATTGAACCCCTTCACGGCTTCACGAATCTCGGTTTGCACGCGGTTCGGGGTATATCTCAGCGTTTATCGGGGTTTAACAATGATACTGTTGTGGCGGTGTCAAAGATTAATAATATTCTTCCTCAGCGTTTGTCCCGCTTCGAAGCACTGTTCGCTATACCAACTTCTTGACGCCATATCGCTCTATCGCGGACGTGGTCTGGATTTATTTCTTCTACCGTCAGGTTTACATATACCGTATCCTACCAGTGCTGTTGCATATGTCCCTTCGGTCTTGTTCCTATTACGTTGCGACCGAGTCTAATTTTGCAAACCTTGTCGCCTCTTGCCTGGAGCACAAGCCAACACCACCTCAAACGGGGCCGTTATAAATGAGACGCTTTTCGGCAATTGGAGCCACTCAAAATCGTTTTGTCAGGGCGTCAGTCTTCGTCTAGCCGCGTTACGCCTGCCATCCACCTCAGCATTTTCATTTCCATGACCCAAAGAGGATATCTATTATTTTTTATTTTTAATTAAGACGCGGGCCTGGACTCACGTGCAAATACATAAGAACAACAAATTCCAAGTCAAACTCATGACGGCCATATAGTGCAGAAAACCATTTTGACAAAAACCACCAACTAAAAAAAACTAAAAAATGCCCTAGAACACTTGAAAAAAGAAACAAAATCTATATCCCAGAGTAACGATTACAATGTGTTGAGATTACACTATTCCGCCGTACTGCACCGTTTCTGAAGTAATCCCTGGGAGGATGTGACGCACAACCCCAGCGACATCTTATCACTCTTCAGTATATCGTATAAACTTTCGAAGGCATCTGTATGTAAGGAAGTTCGCACTTACAAATGATCTCGCAACAGGCATATACAAACGCAATTTTCCTCGTTCGAGTCAGGAAAACACCATAGAATGCAAGCGAGTTCAAGGAGATTTTATGTGTCACGATTTTAAGCATCATTGTGGGATCCATTCTCCTTCGTCTGCTAATCTAAATCGTCTGTTATTTTTTGGTAATCTAAGATTAGCAAATTGCATAAAAATTGGCGATTCAAAGAAGCGTGAAAAGGTATTCGGGTGTGATGGGAGAGAGTTCGTGTTCATCACCGAGCACGACGAGGACTCCTATGGTCCTTCCGCTTTCCTTGTTTGTTTTGCCGTTGCGCGCTTTGTTGTTCTGATTTCTGCTCCCTTTTCGGCTGCCATCCATTCGCAGCAAATTTCGAGAACACTCGTTGGTCTCTCGTCGTGTCGATCGTGCTCGAAGTCCACAACGACGGCTATTTTGCCATCGTCGGGCGATCAGAGACGACATAAGGCGGGGCGTCGCGCCTATTTGATCATTCATCACGCCTTCTATGGTGTCTGTGGGTGTTCCTCCGTCGAGCTTCAGTGAACACCATTCGGCTCCTTCGTCGGCTCGTAGTTCTCAGTTTGTCATTCGCTCCGATGGAGCACTTTTTCCAATTTCCTCTTTGAACATGCATGCGACACACTTTCCGGTACGTTGACCATGTGAGAGTGCTATTTCCTCTTTATGCGTTTCTTTCCACTCCACAGCTGCCTATAAATGTTCGCGTATTTGGCCAGTCAGATGGCTCCACTTCACTGAACGTGTGCACCCCAGCACGACTACCATTCGCCTTTCTATTAGGGGGGGGGGCAAAAGCGAGCGATAAGGAAAATGCAACCAACTTCTTTATCTCTCAATAACTTCGAATGTTTGTGAATAGCGCGGAAACGATGAATTCTCAAGTGGTCTTTTTGTAACATGGGATCCCAGTCGGGAGTTATAGGGAAAAGAAGTGGAAATACTTATTATTTTTGCTCCTGTCCACAAAGTCGATCGTGATAAATGCGAGAATCAGCCGTTCTACAGTAATCTAAGAATAATCTTTTCTCGTTTCAATAAGGTGGTTTTCCGCCAGAACATGTCCAGTCTCGCGGGAGCAATTTCAACCGTTCTTCTTCGTCATTCATCTTCTCTTTAAATGATTGCCCATTCGGCATTTGGCTACCAATGAATAGTCCGCCTGGGAACGAATTCATGAACGAAAATTTGGGTTACATAGCACTCCGGGCGAGATAAACCCAGTCCATCCCCTCAACCTTCGCATTCATGACAATCGAGTTTGCGATACTCGACGTGAAGCAATGCAACGGCCGTGATCACGGCTGTTGTGGGTAAGCGGCCGTCAGTTCACAAATCGATATTCCGATTTTTTATCAAAATTTTTTCTAGCGTGTGTTTGGTCGCTATTCGCTTTGGATTTTGCGCTGTAATTTTTTACTGCGTTCTCTGTTTGCTCATTAGCATTATTATTATATTTTCCATTTGAACTTTGAAAATTAAAGTCGAAAATGGGAAATGAGCAGCATATCAGGGGGTTTATTCTTAGGGCCGGGGCATACTAATGGCGGACGGCAGCGGACGGCAGCGGACGGCGACGGACGGGGATTAGCGATTCAAGGGAACTGGAACATTTTTGTTTGAGAGAACATATGTACATATATAACATATAACATATAACATATAACATATATAACAACATAACAATTGTCATTATAATTGTTTCCGGATATAATGACGGCACTGGCCTGATTGCAAGTGTTCCTTCGGTCTGTTGTTCTTACGTTATCCTAAAGCTTCAATAATGTTTGTTTGTTTATTGTTCTTAGTTTTTTTTCATTTACAAGACTAGTTATATTTGTTATTGTAATGACAAGTTGTCTGGAATACGTTGTTGTTGACGGGCGGCGACGGGCGGCGGCGGGCGATGAAGTATAACCCGGGCCTTAGGTATATTGTGCTGATACCCGTCATGAATTTAGGCCCTGGTCTCATGAACGAGACGTCTGCCTCAGATCAAAACTGCGATGTTCGGATAGCCGAATGCACGTAATAAAAGTTGCGTAGAAAGAGGAAAAGATGTTAAATTGCTGTCCTGACGTACTTTTTATTGAGCTGGTTTTTTTCTAAGCGGAACCTTTCCATTCAATCAGCTTCTCGAATCGCGTCATTCACTAGCACATGAAGAATATGTACCATGCACGTAGATAACATTGGAGACGCTCTGTTTACTCTTCAAATTGGCTCCTATTCACGTCTCTGAAACGGTCTCTTTATTTCAAAGCGAAAATGTTTATATTGAGTGGTCCTTCGTCCGCACTGAAAAGCTGTGTTCTGGTCCGTTATCAGCCACTTCTATATCTGGCACTGAACGCAAATTTTGAATGAGAAGTTCACGCAGTGATAACGACGGTCTCGTGGTGGTACTGTCTCGAATACGGGAACTACCATCTGGAACAATCAGCTGAAATATCATATCGCTCATATCAAGTTAGTCATAAAGCATCAAGTCTACGGTGTTATGAACTTCGCTACGAAGTCTGATTTATGTCTAGAAGAGATGTATTATGGCCCATGCAGAGTCGGCAGTGTCAGGCCAGACTAGGTTTTTTATTTCTAGAGTGCACGCCAATGCGCGCTTTTACACCTTTTGCGCGTCTTGGGTGTGTCTTGTACGTAATTGCACGTTACCGTACGCCTACTTGAGTGGAGTTGTATGTGCAACTATGGACGCGTCGCGCTGCGACGGGATGTAAAAGGGTGTAGGTTTTCCTGCTTAGGCCGCGCCGCGCATTCGTTCTCTATTCAGAATTATAGTTGGCATGGAGAAAGCGTATTTGGCCCATACAGCCACCTGCATCGGCAATTCGCTGCTCAGGTCAATACCTTCAACCTACCAGACAAGTCTAACACCAATTTACCCGACCCTTGGCCGGGATCCATGAACGAATCCGTCGGTGAATTTCACCGGCGGTTAACTTCACCGGCTCCGGTAGTGGATTTAACCGAGATTTCTGATTCATGAACGTACCGGTAAGCGGTGTGCGCGTCGGTTAGTTGCAATGGCCGCAACCGCACCATCCGGCTTGGCTGTGGTTACGCTGTGGTTGCGGTTTGCGGTTAGCGTTTCACTTGCCTCGCCCGGCCGGTGAAACTGCCAAGGTGACTCACCGCGCGTTGATGAATCACGTTTTGGCGGGTAACCGAGGTGAATATCACTGTAACCGGCCTGTGGACCGTTCATGAATCCGGGCCCTGGATGGATGGAAGCATGTTTAGCCTGGGCGAGGGTCGTTCGTCCGACCGTACGGTTGGAACTGACGCCTCTTACCGCTGAACCATTCGCACTTTCATGTTTATGTACCGCGGGAGTCGAGCGGTGATTCTTCAGGGAACCCATTACACTGGCTGCGTCGGGTTTCACGTGACTCGCCGCCGCCCACCTCTTCCGCCTCTCTTCGTCCTTTTCTGACTTCCTCTTCCTGTTCCTCCGTTTCATCCTCTTCCTCTCGTTCCTCCTTCGTTCCCAGTGATCCGTTTCGTCGCTGCGGGAGGCCCCGGGTGGCGTTCGGGACACCCCGGGTCGTCGGCTGTCGTCACCGGCGCTATCGATTTTCCGCTGTTCAGTGAGCGCGGCGGCCGCACGCGTCAACCGCCCGACCGACTGCCTTCTTCCACTCCGGCCAGGAGCTGATCAGCATGGACGGCGATGACCTCTACGATTCTGCCGACGATGACATAGACGGTGAGCCCCACTTCTAGTTGAAAAATTTATTCGGTACTTCCACACAAGGCCGACACCGCTCTGATAATTCATATCGTTATTCTTAAAATAATCATTCATTCGCATCCTGCACAAGCTGTTGTGCGGTTCTCATCGCTCATACCTTCAGAAAACACACCGCTCAACTGTTGTATTGAAGCACCAGGAGATAAGTGTCATTCCCATTAGACACGTTATGATATGAATTATCAGTGCGGTGTCGGCCTTGAGTGGGAGTACCTTTTATTTTTACTTATTTTATTCAAGACGCGGGCCTGGACCCATGTGCAATTGCATAAGAACAACAAATCTCAAGAGCTCATTTCTTCACAATAGGGGCGGGTTCTAGGTACTTGGTATTGAATAGCAATTTGGTTCCGACACCTAACAACATTAAGCGTTTTAAAGCTATGGCTGAAAAGCTTTACTCGGGCATTAGGGTTATGGAAGGTTAAATCAACGGTACGGTCATCCTTCGCGATATTTGTTTGCAAAATTGAGAGCCGTTTGTCTGTAGTAATTAGAAATAACCTGTCCTTAATGTTTCATAAGTTTTGTTATGTTTGATGTTGCGGTTATCCCACGACTGTCTTAAGTGGTCGTAATTATTTTTATCATATTATAAGTCAAGCTCATGACGGCTATGTAGTGCGGAAAACGCTTTTGACAAAACCAGCAACTAAAACTGAAAAGTGTCCCAGAACAATTAAAAACCAAATCAAAAGCCCAGAGTATCGATTACAATGTGTGGAGATTACACTCTAATTCACCGTACTACACCGTTACTGAAGTAATCCCTGGAAGGTTTTGACGGATAACCCCAGTGATATCTTATCACTCTTCAGTATATTGTTAAACTCTCGAAGGCTTCTGTTTGTTAGGAAGTTCGCCCTTACAAATAATCTCGCAACAGGCATGTATAAATACAATTTTCCTCGTATAGTTCGAATAAGGGAAATACCATAGAATGCAAGCGGGTTCAAGGAGATCTCATTTGTTAAGATTTTAAACGTCATTGTGAGATCCATTCCGAGTTGATTTTGGACGAGCTCCACTAGAATATCCCGCTATTCTTCTGCGTTACGAGGTTGTTAGGTGGGAGTTTTATTAACATCTCACTTTACGACCTTTTCGTCTTCCCCGTAAAATCGAAATCATTACCAAAGATAGCGAGGGTCTAAAGATGAGATCAAGGTGAACTTGGGGAATATTTTGTGTTTTCAGACTATTATAACGATTATGACGATGACATGAGTCCAGACGGTGAGGAGTTGAAACAAACCGAGTCCGAAGATGCCGAATTCGAGTGTCTGAATGTGTTTCAGGTATGGTTTTTACTGTTATTTTTTCTCGTCTGCTCATTTTCATCTGCACCACTTTTCTTCACAAAATATCCTCTTTGTGTGTAACTATCTATTTATTTGTTCTCGTTGAACAAGTCATGCGTAACAGTGATATGTTACTTTGATTCAACTTCCATAATCAGGAACACAAGTATTTGGGAATCATGATTTAGTGGGTTAATGTGAGTTCAGACGAAAATCTTTCAGACGACAATCTTCCAATTTCGGTTTTACCAAAATATTTGTGCATCGGTGTTTTACTGCGATTAGTAATGAGGTGATGATTTGGGCTTTGAAATAGCTACAGATCGATGAGCGAACCGGTCACGTACTACTTATTTATTTGTTTTTTACCTATGTATATTTTGTTTTGTATGTTGTATGTTCTGCGTTTATATAAGTTTATATGTAATGGTGCTTTGAACCTGAAAATTTTGCTGGTAGAATAGTAATTCTGTTCTGAAACAAAGGAAAAATCAAAACATTTAATGTAGGAAGGCTTGGTGAAAATAAAAACCACTGCAAAAGAAGCGTTGTTGTGGATAGTTACTTTCTCCATACAATTCTAAAAATTAACGAAGTTTACAACACAAAATGGAGTAAAAAGGAGAAAGTTTTGGCTGGTTAATCTATTATCAAAGAGAATAAGCGGTCTGCAAACATGGCACGTACCAGTTTTCGATGATGATGATGTTACTCTCCTGAATGTTCTGAGCATGGATGATTATCCGTGATAGTGTTTTATTTCAGTTGTAAAGCAGCTGAACAGATGTCGCTTTTTAGCGAGCGACTGAATTCAATTGTTAGTCGTCTATGTTTTTTTTCGATTCGCCAATCACACCTGTTCAATTCAATTTGTATAGACGTTAACATTTATTTCTGAGGAAAAAGTGTTGAATCAGTCCGATTGCTCTTTTTCCATGACTGCTGTCTGTCTCTGTTCGTCGAATTCCGCGCTAACATGGTTGCTATAGAGACCGACATGACTAGTGGACTGTTTTTTGTTCGACTTGAGTGCAGCTCATTTACCGCATGAAAATTGCTCATACCCCATAAAATATTTTCTTATTTCCGCGCGGAAACACGGAAATAAAACTTTAGAAAGTGCCAAAGGCAAGCGTCTGATGGAGGAATTTAAGAACAATTTTGAAGATATTTATTTCGTTGCTACAGTGTTCGCTCTCGATTGTTGAGCGGGCAAACTAAAACCTACAGCTTCTTTCCCGACAGATGCTATGCACATTAGGCTCTCATTTTTCTCATTTTTTTTGTTATCAAACCACTTCTATAGAAAGAAGTTTTAAAAGGAATATTAGGAGAAGATATAAATGAACTCAGTCAAGGAGAATTGAAAAACGAAGAAGCATTGTGGTGCTTACATTCGTCGTTCCACTAATTTGTCCTTACATCTATTGTATTTTGGAGCTAGGTCAATTTGAAAATTCTTTTATTTTCCATATTTTGCTTCGGAAATTGACGGTTTGAGTGCATTATCGCATAAAGCCCTCAAGATTGCACAGATGATGATGTTGGACTGCCCCTCAGTTTGACTATAGAACTCTTTGTTTAGTCGTTCAGCTTGACAGTCTCATTGGGCAAAATTTGGATTACACTGAATCGGACCTTAAGTTCTAGACGAGCGCTTATCTCTAGAACTGCAGAAAAGTCAAGAACCACCTGTACTAGTACTTGCTATTCCTTCCAAGCTTTAAAAACTACAAAAACAATGGTTTCAGGTAGACCGAGTTCTGAATGAGAGCGTTGCTGCTCTGGCTGAAAAGGAAGGGATGTCACCCACTCTTGCTCGGATGCTTCTTCACGCCAACGAATGGGACGTGAATAAGGTAAGTCAAATTAGCATGCACATCTCATAGCTACATAAACTCATTTGTTCTTTGAATGGTTTACTGCTGCTTTCGGCTGTATGCTGTGAAGGAAATAGGCAGTTTTGTCGTAATTGCAAAATGCTAACGAAACTATATGCAGTTACTCATACGATACAGAAGTAGCATGGTTTAGACATCTAGGTATTTATTACATTTACGCGTGCAAGGGATGTGGTGCATAAAAACACAGTGGTACAAAAACACACACAATGGTGCAGAACCAAAGCTGTTAGTGCTAAAAAGTAAGTGATGCCATAGAACAAAACCCTGACGTGATTGATAAAACAGAAGGTTGCACATACAACATGATATTTGCCCGAAGAGGCGTGTTGGGCGACATTACTATGTAAGCTGTGAGTTGAGAATAACATCAGCATCGTTCAGCTCTCATCCATGCCTTTTGTTCGACTGTTCCAACGACGCAAGATTTCACCTAGCTGGCATCAGCAGTGTTTGCTAGGGGGCGATCTTACTAAAGTTCCTTTTAGGTTTGCAATGTTCACGTTGGCCCGAGTCTTCCCCTTTTCATAGTTGACCACCACTATAAACAGTATAGTCTTGTCCGTGGGAAATTTTTTCGAATGAACGAATAAACGAATATATTCGATTTTTCAAATTTCGAATGAACGAATGAACGAATATATTCGATTTCTAAAATTTCGAATGAACGAATGAACGAATAAATTCGATTTCTAAAATTTCGAATGAACGAATGAACGAATAAATTCGATTTCTAAAATTTCGAATGAACGAATGAACGAATAAATTCGATTTTCCAAAATTCCGAATATTCGAATAACGAATATTCGAATTTTCGAATTTCATTCGAACATTCGTTCGAAATTATTCGATTCGGACAGCGAAAAGACAGAAAAACAGAGCTATTCCGGCACTATGGTAAATTTTGTACCCCCTTTTTTTCGTGAAACATAGGCCTATAGGGGGTAATCGGCTACGGGTATCAGATTCGTTCTTCTCATAGGCCATTACCCCCTATAGACCTATTTTTAACGAAAAAAGTGGGGAACAGAATTTACTATAATGCTGCTATTCCACTTCAAGAAAGCCAACGAACAAAAAACCCTTTCACTTCAGAACAGTGATGAAACCCACAACCAACCGGTCTCATTTGAATTCGTATCGACATCTGGACACTACTTCTGGCCTTCGCTTATATATAGTGAAGAGCATAAATCTTGCGTTCGTTTTAAAATTCCAACCTATTAAATAAGAGGCTGATGATATGATGGCTGCTAAATATCGTCGGTATCACACCTATTTCGCTCACGAGAGTTAATTGGATCATGAAGCTTACATATAAGTAGGAAATTTGGAGCCCTTTCAAAATACTTCAGCACTGGACTAACCAAACCTAGCGTGATCACTCGCTACCAGCAGAGGAAACAATGGTTAGAATCGTGAAGTCGTGATGAGTACCCTAGCTGATTCACCCAAACAAATTTTGAGCGGAACGAGTCAGAAAAATTGATCTGGACGTCAGAGTCAATTCTTGGGAAATTCAAGTATCTGGAAAGTTACGATCGTTGATCTGGAAAGAAATTCTTGGGAATAAACGAATATATTCGATTTTGAAAGTTTCGAATGAACGAATAAACGAATATATTCGATTTTGAAAGTTTCGAATGAACGAATGAACTAATATATTCGATTTCTAAAATTTCGAATGAACGAATGAACGAATAAATTCGATTTCTAAAATTTCGAATGAACGAATGAACGAATAAATTCGATTTTTCAAAATTCCGAATATTCGAATAACGAATATTCGAATTTTCGAATTTCATTCGAACATTCGTTCGAAATTATTCGATTCGGTCCGAACTATAATAAACAGCTGTTCTTAACTCACTTAATACTCGGATGGAGCGGCAACAGCGTGATTCCTGATTAGTGAACTTCCATTGCGTTTGCTAGTGTCGTTTCAACTTTCAGTTTCGTTTTGATGGTGTTAGATTCATCGCAAAAATCATGACTCGAGCGGGATTCGAACCCGCATATCGATTCTATGAGGGCAATGTGATGCTGGACTGCTACCTCACCGAACCACACTCTCTCGCCACAACTGAGACGGTCATCCGCATTTCTCAGCACCTTTCTTAAGCCGGACTATTCTTGCTTCCGTGACTTTTCAGATTATTTTACTGGAAAAGTTTAAACCGTTTAGTTCGTCTTTGTAAATTGCTGCTTCTGACATCGATGATTCACGAGCACTATAATCCTACCCTGGAGCGCGACGCTTTATTTGTTCGCATCGATTCGTTGTTGACAAGCGAATTTCTGGCGAAATTATACTCGGAGCAGTGGAGGTCATTGTTACTCAGTACATATTTTGGGGAGTGGCTTTTTGTCAGAGAAAATTTGCTTTAGGTCTGGTGCCGGGGGCGAGTTCATGAATGGTAGAAAGGTTAAATGGGACTATGCAATGACTTGCGGGCACCAGGCGTTATACCAAGTCAGGGTCTTCACCTTTCCATACATGCTTCATGAACGGTATATGCTGAAGAAAATTCTTGGCATACCCTGAGCGGCGTGCATACCGTGATTCACCAACACGCCCAGCATCATCGTTGACAGTTTGTACAGAGTTTATACGAGGTCTGACACTACTAACGAGCACGATTTATGTTCAGATACCCCAAATGGTGCGTTAACTCTGATTTATAAATTCGCGCGGGGTCTATTCAATGGTCATTTGGGATTTAAACGTGGTACCGGTCTGAGAGCGCCTAACCTTGTCTATCAGGGAGGTTTATTAGACCTTGTATCAAGCCCCGAATAAATCCCGATTAAACCCTCCTGCGCGCGTTGAGGAATCACGGATTACGCCCCATTTGCGGAATGTTTGAGGTGTATTTCGGTTTTATTTGTCCTTATACCACTCGTCAATCCGGGTTCAGCCGGTCAACGGTCCTTTGTGCGTTATCTTATAAATGGGAGAGCCTACCATATGAACATTCACCCCACTTCACTAGACGGAAAAGAATATCGGCAGGGCTGGAAATTGAAGTAATTAACGACTACCTCGTCTGTGGTTTGTAATTGGCTCTGTTGGGTCTTGTTGACCGTAATAGTCCCCCACTTGGAAACAGTCAAACACTGATTTCTTCCATCAAGAGCCACACATTAATTGTGTTGAATAACTCTACATTTAAATTCTCTTTCAGGTTTCCTCGAAACTCATCGCCAATGAGGACGCGACCCTTCGCGCCAGCGGAATTCTTCCTCCCGGTGCCTCCGCCGTCTCGCGATCCACCTCAGCTCTTTCCTATTGTGCGGTTTGTGCAGAGGAAGGCATTTTGGAGATGCGATCTCTGGCCTGCGGGCATGCCTTTTGTGCTTTGTGCTGGCGTCTCCATATAGAAGCCAAGTAATAGTTTGAATGATTGAGTGCATATTCTTTGAAAGATTCATTTGCACTTCAAGCAACTAGGTATTATTCTTTTCCAGGATTTCTGAGGGCGTCGCGTCTCGTCTGGAGTGCATGGAGTCAAGTTGTAGTCTACTTTGTCCCAGTGAATTCGTCCTCCATATTCTGGACAAACCACAATTTCGGGCTAGGTTGGTAAACTTTCACCACACACTTTGTATATATTTAGTTTCAGTTTTATAATATTTGTTCCAGATATGAACGATTCGTCTTTCGTGATTACGTGTCCTCGCATCCTGAACTCAAATTTTGCGTAGGGAAGGATTGTCAGGTGTGTTTGTAGTACTTCATTTGTCTAGACCTGTTGTATTGCGTAGGGTTTGTTTAATACCAGAAACCAGAATATTAACCGCCAGAGTCCAGGATAAGCGATTTTAGGCGCACTTTGAATCAATATTAGCATTCTGGTTAGTGCCGATACCATTTTTAAATGCCAGATTATTCATAGATTACCACATGTGAATTTTGAGAATTTGACGAATTTGTAATTTTGTGATTTTGCATGAAATTGAATTTGTGAAATTTGAAGAACGTGAGAATTTTCATTTGAAAGTACTACACTTTCTTGTCGTTAATGTAAGAATTTTACGTCCTTTCAATTCCAATCGAACTTGTATATGTTGTGCCTTGCTGCATATACGTCGTTTATGTTAGAATTTTTTAAATTTTCTTAGAAATCGAGAAACTCTAGCTCTCATTTTTTTCACTTGTTTCTTTTGTCACCTTGGGTCTTTCTTGAATTCATCTCAAAGTGATTCTTGCAGACAGTTATAAGATCTAAAGAGAAGAAGCCTAAACGGGTCACTTGTTCGGCTTGCCACACCTCATTTTGGTGAGTTTCTAATCGGCGATTTCCTTTAGTTTTCAATCATATTGAAAAATCGTGGATAGTCCGGAATATGTATATGGCGTATGATTTGTTTCTGAGCCTTTTTAGTGAAATATAGTAAATTGTGTTGTATATTTTGTTTGAATATTTTTTACAACGTCGTGCTCATTCACTTTGTCGCGTGGCATGCTCGCGTGAGTGAAATATAGTAAATTGTGTTGTATATTTTGTTTGAATATTTTTTACAACGTCGTGCTCATTCACTTTGTCGCGTGGCATGCTCGCGTGAACGTTGTTTCAAATCGTGAATTGCTGAATAGGGCGAGAGATTACTTCGGTTTTTTTGGGATATTTATTTTAAGTTACTGCGATATGTATGAAATGCGGAGCGGCACTCCGTAAGGGGTCTTAATCTTCGTTATCCACTGATTTTTGTAAAGTTTAGAAGCCAGTCGAAAAGAGATGAAGGGACTGAAATTTACCTGTTATCATTCTCTTCTACCTTATCCCCTCTCTACCGCAGAATTCTTCCACGCTGATGGTTGTCTCGAGGTTTTTCATTGCGCATTTTTCGATGAGACGCTCAACCAAAGCTACATACATAGGAAATGTGATAACTACCCATTCGATCCAAGTGGATCCATCTTTCGGGTTCGGAGATCCCGAATGGTTGCAAACTGTGATTCGTCAACGCCTTTTGTGATTTTTCCGATGATCACTTCGCCCCTACTACTTCGAGGATTCTGAGTCCTTGCTGTAGTTGCAAGGGCCCTTTCAAGCCTAGAATAAAACCAGGGCTCAAATTCATCGTTGGTAAACCCCCGATAAACCCCGAGATATACCCCGAACGGCGCGCACCTTTGTCTACTTATCCCAAACTTCCCGTGTTGAACGCAATCTCTCATCGACTCTGCCGTCTGGTTCTGGCTGCGCCGCGGTTTCGGGTACCGTCCGTCCGTTCATGAATCTGGGCCCAGCGTTGATAAATAAGGATTTAGAGTTCGGGTGTATTTTCGGATGTTATAGCGGGTATGTGAGTCATGAATCTGAGCTGTGATTACCGCTCTTCGGTTGGGCTGCGTAATTGTCACGAAAACGCGCATCCATTCGGATGTTGTCCAATGGGTGTGCTTCTCGATTTGTTCGATGTGTGGTCTCTTATTGTTTACCAGTTTGATTTCTTGAGCATTGACCGCGGGCGCATTGAATATGCCATGTTTACCGTCCCAGCATCACCTGACTAAGGGAGCCTACTCTATTCTTCACTATGCTTCCCGAGCATCTTTGTGTTTGCATGCTCGTGAGAAATATGGCCACATTCCCAGGATTAGTCTCACACTTTTTTTTTGGCAGATCGATTTCAAATACAAGCATGCATGCTTAACTAGTGTTGCCTTAATCAGCGTTGCCAAAAATTCAGTTGTAATTTCATAAAATGATTGAAAGTTCCGTTTAGGAAACATAGGTTCTCAAGGAGTGTAATTCTCAAACAAGTGGTATGGTTAGAGTGTTCCAGCAAAGGCAAGCTTGGTATGGTTAGAGTGTTCCAGCAACGACAAGTTCGTGAAAATCGAATTCATCACGAAAAATATTCTCGTCTAATATGGACAGTGGCTTTAAAACTCGCAAAACGAATAGATATGAGTGAAAGTAAGGGTATAATTTTGGTAATCCTGGGCAGACGGGCATGATTGTCAGTGGTTGACCTGTGTGAAGATAGTAAGATAATATTTAACGATAAAAACTAGCCTAATTATCATGATTGTTTGACGTCTTTGAAATTTTGCACTCCATTGATAAGTTGATGATATCAGCTGTCGTATTTTCAGCGTTGCTTGTGGAGTCGATTATCATGCACCAACTTCATGCGAGACGATTAAGCAGTGGTTGTTGAAGTGTGCCGATGACAGTGAAACTGCCAATTATATCAGGTATTTTTCATTTGCGTGCCGCGTTGCAGGCTATCATTATTTGTTGTTGACCTTTCGACTGTGCCTATTACCCTCCAAAATGGTAGATACAGTTTTTATTTCGCGCCGACTAGACTTAATGTCCTCGTTATTGCCTGCATGTAGAGATATTAATTCATATATCGAATTTGTTAGATACAGTGAAGTGAACTCCACCTAGTAGATCAAGTTAATCACTAGAAGTGAAGCACGCTCAAAATTAACGTAGAAAGTCTTGCGGTTTGTTACATACTTTCACGCTATTCGTCATTTCGTAAGGAAATAGATCTCCCAACCACGTCTATGAGAAAGCAAAAGTCTTGTTACTTTTGATGTCTTCTTCATTTTTTTCATTTACGTTTTGTTTGATTTTCTCTTCATTTACCCTTTTCATCGGTTTTTTAGTGCTCACACGAAGGACTGTCCTCAGTGCCATTCATGTATAGAGAAGAATGGGGGATGCAATCACATGCAATGTGCGAAGTGCAAACATCACTTCTGTTGGATGTGTTTCGGTGGTATGTTATTCGTCAATTGTTGGTTTCTTATATTGTTATACTTTGATGAACTATGGCCTAGAGGATAGGGTTACGATTTCGACGGTCAGTGTTTAGTCTTGTCCCGAGCAGAGACCCTGTGAAGCTTAGAAATAGCTGAAAAGGCGACTATCTTGAAGTTGGCGCAAAATGCAGCAGTTTCTTCTGTTCTCTTCACAATTTAGGTTCCTTTTTTCCTAAAGTTTGTTCCGCTGAATTTTTTGAGTTGGTAAATTACGGCGAGGTGATCGAACGGTAGGGATAACGTTAGTGTTAACGAACTGGGGCTCTGAATCAACCTATACCGTATGCTGTAATGGCGGTCATTTGCAGAATTGTCTTGCTTTCTTTTGTATTCGAAATAAGATGGATGTTGACTAGACGAGTTTTTCGTATTTTTTCGAATACAAGACAATCGAGAGATGGGTTAATCTAAGTGGTTCTGTTCTCTTCGCGCCGATTAAGCGATCACAACATTTTGTTTTCCTTCGAATTATCCTGCTGTCCGGACATCAACTAATGTTCACTTTGTTATATAAGTGCGTCTACAGTTCAGCACACTCGTGAGAGATTTTGGTTGTTGATTTATATCAAATATTTAGACTGGAAGACCCACGGCAGTGAATACTACGAATGCAGCAGATATAAGGTGAGCTCGAACGTTCTGTTACGTTCTTCCATCCTATCTTATAGTTGTCACTGATTGCTATTTGAGATGAGTGCCAGGTATTATCGTTAGTGATGTGCCACATATGTTTTTACCTTGATTATTTTCCAGGAAAACCCGTCCGTCGCCGCAGAAGCTAATCATGTGAAAGCCAGACGAGCACTTGAGAAGTATCTTCACTACTATGAACGATTCGAGAATCACAGCAAATCTTTGAAGTTGGAGCAACAATTTCGCGACAAAATTCAAAGGAAAATCGAGTCGAAGGTGAATAACCTTTTTTTAGATTGTTGTTGTATATCTTTTATATCTTGTTTTGTTTCCTCTCATGTTATGGGATATTTTTGTCAGGTCAACGACCATGACGGTACTTGGATCGACTGGCAGTATCTCCACAATGCTGCCACTCTCCTGACGAAATGCCGATACACCCTTCAGTACACGTATCCTTTCGCATATTTTATGGAGAATGGAGCCAGGAAACTGTTGGTGAGTATCGATTATCGATTGATGCTAAGGTTATATGTGTTAGTAACACAATTACGTTTTGTCGCAGTCACATATTGACACATTTGACGCAGTCGGGGCTGTGCATAGTAGACTAACTAACGATGCTAAGTTCAAAAAAATCTTAGACGAAGGTTCCGATTCCGTATACGTTGCGATTTTTGCGATGAACCCATCGCCATGAGAACGAATAAAATAATAAATACATCGGTCTTCAAATATTTTTTTATGCCAACGCCGCTTTTGCTTTGGTTCCTTCTTTTTCCTGAATAATTTTGATTATTTTTTTTTACAAACCACTTTATCACTATGGAGCATGACCGTGAGATACACTTATTTCGAGTAGGTATATGGTGCTGGTGCTAATATGGTGCTTTCAAATTAATTTTTAGTTCTTTATTGGGGATTAAGTGCCCACGTGGAACATTTGTAAGAGGCGCTGCTGACACCCGCACGGTCGAGCGATCGGTCCCGGCTCGGGCTAACCAAGCCTTCCATCCCTCCGGGGTCGGGTAAATTGGTACCAGACTTGTCTGGGAAGGTAAAGACACTGACCTGGTATAGCGGCTGGCCCCCGCTGCTCATTGTATAGGCCAGATACGCATTCACTATGCCTCTATGTTTGAATGGAACACGAATGCGGCGGCGCGTCCTCAGGGGACTGATCAACGCCGGCACCTTTACCTTTTACCTTTATTGGGATTGCCACTACAGCAATATACGGTACGATTTGATAGATATTATCCCTATATCAAGGTGTGATGCATGGTAAGAGTCGCTACATCCACCCGCGTGGTCGAGTGACCAATCCTCGCCGGGGCTAAGGTGAGCCTCCCTCCCGGCCGGGGTCGGGTGATTTGGTACCAGCCTAATTTGGAGGCTGATCTTGTCCAGCCACCGTGTAGATCGAATACGCATTCACCATGCTCCTACGATTCTGAGTGGATGAGAAGTGCATGGAGCGCTCTTACAGTACCTAGCAAACTCCACTATATGTTTACCTTTCGTCATTTTAATCACTGATCGATTTCGACCATTCTAAATTCCGACAAAGAACTTTATCGTTTAAGTGGGATATAAACTTTCAAACCAGGGGTGACGTATGATTATGAAACACGGCATTCCTATGGTTCCTAAAATTCGTCGCCGTCCGTCGAGAGGTTCGCGTGCCGGCGGTTCCGCGCGTTGACGATGATTGTGACATTGTTGTCAGAGATGCTATCTGATATCCGCGTCGTAAATCGGCGGTGCACGCGACAGCGCGATTTTGTTGCGCCGCGCCGTGACATGCGTGTCAACTGAATTGTTCTTCATTCGAGTGATTTCTCCTCAGTTCGAAGACTTGGAACGGTGGCTTCTTTAGAAACTGTTTTCGCTGCTATTTCAAGCTTAGGAAATCTCCCATAGCAAACGCTGGGGAATGGTGACGGTTCAGTTTTCCTTCTTCGATATTCCAGCTTCCGCATTCGATTCTAAGACATGCAAAAATCATGAGGATCAATCAAACATTTTGCTCCTATTGGTAGAGAGCACAACGTCTGTGCTACTGCTCATTGGTAAAGGAAAAGGAAAAGGTAAAGGTGAAGGTGCCGGCGTTGATCAGTCCCCTGAGGACGCGCCGCCGCATTCGTGTTCTATTCAAATCCTAGAGTCATAGTGAATACGTATTTGGCCTACACAATTACTTGCGGGGGCCAGCCGCTATACCAGGTCAATGTCTTTACCTTCCCAGACAAGTCTGGTACCAATTTACCCGACCCCGGAGGGATAGAAGGCTTGGTTAGCCTGGGTCGGGGTCGATCGCTCGACCGTGCGGGTGTCAGCAGCGCCTCTTACCACTGTACCATGCGGGCCCGTCGGCGCATTGGTACTGATTAATAATTATTAGTAAAGTGATCGTCGTGGGTCGAACCCCGAGGGCGCGCCACGCATTCGATTTCCATCTAGAATCGTAGAAACACAACGAAAGCGTATTTGACCCGTGGAAAGACTTGCGGAGCCGGTCACTGTACAAGTCAGTGTCTTTACCTCCCCACACAAGTCTTTTAGCAATTTTTCCGACTCTGTTGGGATGCATGGCTTGGTTATCCTGTACGAGGAACGAACACTCAACCGTTCACCGAAAAATTGAATTGTGTTGTGCTACTAATTGGTAATACAACGCAATTGAATTGTGATGGGCTACTAATGACCCGGTCTGTAATACAAATATCAAAATATCGCAATTGAATGACCCGTAAAAATGAGATCTGTAAAAACCAGTAACATGCACCCTATCAACAGCTAAATATCAAAATATCAATCAATTCAGAGGACCGGGGATTAGAAAATGCGGGCAAATTTTCCTACGCTCCTTAAGCAGTCAGTAGTGAACTATAATTCCAGCCGAACGCTATGGGAGGGCATTTTTTGAAGAAAGCTTGTCATCAATTCCGAATTTTTGACATAGTGGTCTTAAAAGAGGTGCAGGATTGCAGGTTTTCTCATAAGTTCTCGCGAATGTTGCGTTAGAAGTGTTTTATTATTCTCATCCCCCATTTCGCATGCCGTTTTGATTGATTAATCGTCCATTGTCCCGTTACTTAATCTGAAATTCTCCTTCTACTCCGTGGAAACATCAAAGGTTGAATGTTTCGGGTAATTAGATGTTTTAAATTCACGCTACTTTGAGGAGAGCGTACTGACGTTTGAAAATTTAATGTTCTTTTTTGGAATCAGGAAGACAGAAGTGTTCCATTTTATGTGTCGTTATTCTCTATCGTCATTCCCTTGTCATCGAGAACACCGAAATGGAGATAATTACAGAAACGCGTTTCCACTGTCGTAGGTCCTACGCGTTCGTAACCCCAGTACCGGTTCGGTGCGGACGTAACAACCGCGTTTTATTGCCGTGGTTTTGGTTGCAAAGGGTTGTTGGGGGGTGTTTGCCAACGAAAATCGGCCAGTAACGAGCCGCCGACCCCGTCGCCGCATTTCGTCTCCATTTACGACGGATAGCGCATACCTGTTGGTGGGCTGCCCACCATCATGGGATAATCCAGGCGAGCGACCGATAATCGGCGCTAATCTACCGCCGCTATCACCCCATTACATGATTAGTAGCGTTCATGGCCATGTGTGCAATATGAATACGGTAGAAGAGATTTCGCTACTAAGCTTCGTGCACATTTTGGTCGAAATCTGTTCCAACAGAGTATTATCTGAATGTAACAAAATCCGTTATATAGTATAGCTTCAAACGCAGTTCCTTGACTGTTAGAAGAGAAGATTGAATAGCGCCTTATTGATGTAGCGTTCAGTTTGAATATTAGGTTTGGGCAGAAGTCACGTAGCAGTTCCATATTGATACCCTGAAGTGGCTGTAATACTAATGCATTGCAGTGGCAGTTTGGAAAATGGAAAATGAAAATTTAATAAATATATTTGAAGAACGATGTTGGTGGTGACTTGAACGCATCCTTCATTTGTAGATGTCCATGACGTACATATAATCATTCTTCTGTGAAGGTAGTAAAAAAGGGTTCAGTGAGTACCCAAGGAGAAGTCTAAAGGCCCATTTATACTCGGCGGCAGAGGCGCTGCTGGGTGTGTTCCGTGCCAGAAAAGCGCTTTTTTCGAGGCAGGATTTCTTACTTTCTATATGACACAGACCAAAAAGTGACTAATACATGAATCAGTAACAAAGTTACGTTACCATCGGGAAACTTTAGTAACAAATAAAATACAAGAATAGTAGGAGTAGCAAAATCTTTATGATGTTGGCATTGCGATGAGTGGGATGAAAAAGAAACGACATTAAGATGAAATTCTTCTTTTAGCACTCATCTGTTTGTTATACTTATCTGTAGTTTACCATTACTACGCTTCTTTGCTGGTACAGTGGTAAGAGGCGCTGCTGACACCCGCGCGGTCGAGCGATCGATCCCGGCCTGGGCTAACCAAGCCTTCTATCCCTGCGGGGTCGGGTAAATTGGTACCTGATTTGTCTGGGAAGGTAGACACTGACCTGGTATAGCGGCTGGCCCCCGCAGGTCATTGTGTAGGCCAAATACCCATTCACCAAGCCTCTACGACTTGAATGGAACACGAATGCGGCGGCGCGTTCTAAGGGGACTGATCAACGCCGGCACCTTTACCTTTACCTCTACGCATCTTTGCTAGCAAGCATAAATGACCTTGAGCGTTGCTGCTTTCAGTCAAACCATTCTTCTCCGAATCGCACTAGCTGTAATTGGGTTTACGATCTTTTCCATGTCAAACTTTTTTTGTTAATTTTCATAAACATGATAATTTGAATTTCAGTTCGAATATCAACAAGCCCAATTGGAAAAAGAAGTCGAAGAGTTGGCATGGGCGGTGGAGCGAGCGGACTCGACGGCGAGAGGCGCACTAGAAGCGCATATGCATCGAGCCGAGCACAAGCGGGCCAGTCTTCTTCACGATTTTTTCTTTTAATGGTTTGTAGCCGTCTGGGGTGGCTGTGCTGCCGCTTGCAAGGCGGTGACTCAGGCTCAGGACGTCACCCTCCGTTCCTTCCATCGTTCGTTCGTTCGCTCAGCCCCTCGTCTCCACTGAACAATCGCCTTCTTTGCGCTTTTCATGATTCGGCGGCGTTGAGAACGCCGGGTGTGTACGCTCATTTAACTGCCTTTCGATTCGCTCTCTTCTTCTTCTTTGGTCTGAAATCACCCCCGTTTTTTGCTGCAAATGAAGCGCATCGACACCGCCGTTTATGTGCGTGTAATGTACTCCATAGTATATGTTTGTCTGGGTTTGGGTGATCAGTCGATTGACGATGATCGCCAGCTCTTCCTCGTGTGCCTATTTTTTGAATTTTGTAAATAGTTAGCCGACTTATTTCCGACGGCGGCAAAGGTGATCCTGTATAGTGATTCATGTTATACCCAGTGCTCGTTAGTGCATCTGACTCTGTGTGTGTCTATTGGTCGCTCTCCAATCGTCATTCTCTGTTGTATATGAAGTAATAGATTAGTGCCTTAACGATGCCGCATATTCAGCCGCGCACCATCATCGTCACAATTTTCGTGATGTATCTGAGAGATTTGTATGTGGTTATATGTTGTTTTCTTACATGTCATCCTAGGTGTTTTTTCTGAAAATTTTCTCCATTTGTAGATGAACATTTGTATAAAGAGAAATGTGCCGACTTGTATACGTATTCTCAGACAAATCGCTAGAATATGCGACGTCCGGAAGGAAGCCGTCGACGACTAATCTTATCTTATCGATTCCGTGTTATCCAGAGGGGGGTCCGAGGAGAAGGATGATCTCCCGAGCACAGCAGTGCCTCAAACGGCAACAGCAGCACTTAGCATTATTGTCACTCCTCCCCACCACCATCCCACTCTGCCATATCAGTCGCTATCACTTCGTCGTTTAGCCAGGAAGCTTGTCTGCCCACTTGCTATCTTTTACTTGTCGGTGCTTCATTTCTTTTGATTACAAAAAAGAAACGGTGATGAATTCGTTCTCTCTTAAACACAGCAGCCATATTCATGAGCGGAGATCAGACAGATTAAGATCCTGACAAAAAACCTTGGATAAACCCGTAGGGAGATGATGAGTCACGTACGTTTCGAGGTAGCCAGATCATTTCTGGGTTCGAGGTTCATAGTGGATATGGTGTTCATGAATCTGGGATTCTGAGATAGAAGTGACTCGTGTGAGTTCTCAGAGTTACCATCCTACCTAGGGTAGGAAAAAACGGCTATCTAGTGTAGGAAAGCTCGACTAAGATCTCTACCCTAGGTCTGAAACCTACGAGAAATAGGACAGATAATTTTTTTTAAAAACACATCAAAGTGAGCACAACCTTTTTTATAAAAAAATCAGTCAGGTATGGCAGTCAGAAAAAAAAATCAGTCAGCTTTTTCGGAGGAAATTCGGTTTTCTAGAATTTTCTGCAGAAAAAGAAAAAATAAATCAGCTTTTTTGGAAGCAATTCGCTTTCGTGGAATCTTCTGCTGTTCTAAACGATAGGTTTGTGCAGTAATTTTTCCTATCGTCATCACTTTGGTTGATTTTATCGTCTAATTTTGTCTTGAATTTTTCATATAGAGTAACCCAGACGTTTTCCCAGTCTGGCCAAATATTCCATGGGCCTGCCTTTGTATCAATCGACTCACTCTAGCTACAATATGTACACATCGATACTATTTATGGAACGTGGACTCATTTTTGAAATGATTGGAATAGCTCATCGCAGTTGTTTCAACAATTTGGAAATCTAAGCTCTCAATCACAACCTTTTTGTCACCTAGTAAATCAGTGCTTCAGAATAGCTTTTGACTCGATGCTTCATGTTCTCGGGAAAAAGTATTATCTTGATATCTTCCATATCGGAAAACCGATTATACTTTTAGTGGCCTTTTAGCAATATTAACGCGAGCTAATGAGCAGCTTCTAAACTTGCAACTTTGCACCTTCTGCTACGCACATGGATAAAGAAAATAATCGAAAAAGTTGCTCTTTCCTGAAGGCTGACGGCAATGACGTCGCAATGACGCTGAAACTTCTCAGTCTTTAAAGCCGCCGTCTACATATTTGTCACGTTGTATTTACGCCGATTTAAGAGGATCGTAGGGCAAAAAGGTATCGTGAACGCTGACGACAAGTCTACAGGTTTTTAGTCAGAAACGAGAAAAGAAGTCTCGAAATCTCCACAAAGCCAGAGATCGCGAGACATCGCTTGAACGGAGCTTCAAAGGGCGGATAGATGAAGGGGCGGAGGATGGCTGATTTTTTGCTCAGTGTCAATTTTTCGTAGTGGATACCCTTTTAAGACGATGCCATATGAATCGACGCATATTGCATCTTTTCATTATAGTGGCGCTATTTTAATTTTAATCGAGAAATGGGATTTGGGGGGTCAAACCATAGGTTCGAAAATCGATGAGGCAGGGAATGTTTTGTGATCTCATCCTAGAGAGGGTGGGTCTTATTCAGACTTAGATTACAAGATTAGGATTTCTTGTTAAGGGTAAAGATGTCGGCGTTGATTGATTCTCCTAAGGACACGCTGCACAATCGTGTTTCATTCAGTATCGTAGAGGCATGGGTATCTGGCGTATACAATGACTTGCTAAGGCGAACCTCTACGCCACGTCAGTGTCTTTACCTATTCCAGACAAGTCTGGAAGGCTGGTACCAACTTACCCGACTCTGGAGAGATGAAGCGCTTGGTTGGTCCATGCCGAGATCGATCGCTCGACTGTTCGGGTGTCAATAGCGCATCTTATCACCGCCCCACGCGAGCCCAGTTTCTTGTGGCGATATTTGTTGGAGAGAAATAGAAAAGTTTAGAAACTGTGATTAATGATAGAATGTGGATGGGAAAAAGGTCTTGCTTGGGGTGGTTAGGGGGCTGGTCGTAAACTTCGGCCAAGAATCGAACCCCTTGCATGAGCCTGGAAGAGATTGAACTGCTAGGGTGGGGCTTGGGAAAACAGACATTAACATCGTTAGAGAGCAATTCAGTGGAGGACTCCAGCCTCTCACCTTTTCTAACTAACGATAAGATGTTCCTCAAGCGCCTGAATAAGTTTGGGTTTCGTTGTTATTAGAGTGACTCAAAAGTTCGTGCACATTTCAGATTCTTACTAACTTTATTCATAATGCAAAAAAAAACAAATAAATGGCCAATAAGGTTATCATGGCCAAGAAGAAAGAAATTCCGCTTAACCATGATAACCAAATTGATCGTTTGTTTCAATCTCACGAAACATTCAAGTCGTCAAACCAACATAAAATTTTCAACTTTTATTTCAGTATCAAAAAATATACAAAGTTCAGCATTGTCCACAGTTGAGCATCTGGATGGTCAAATTAAATTGTATTCACCTACGTCTACTTATTTGCAAAGGACACAGCCACTTCTTTTCGTAAGGGATTCATGACAAAATATAAAGTTCAGACTGTTGATTTTCATTACATGGATAATCATTTCTCATGATAATAATGACAAACTAACACCTTCTCAATCTTTTTCATTAAGTTTTTAGAAGAAGAGG
The DNA here is from genome assembly GCA_030553155.1 of Nippostrongylus brasiliensis. Taxonomy (NCBI): domain Eukaryota; kingdom Metazoa; phylum Nematoda; class Chromadorea; order Rhabditida; family Heligmosomidae; genus Nippostrongylus; species Nippostrongylus brasiliensis. The sequence continues at coordinate 35,870,317 of CP130735.1, read as the reverse complement.
AATGGAAGAGAATATCACAATAACCTAGTGGGATACTATTACTGCTAACGTGCCCGATGAAGACCACTACCAAATTTTTGAACTTTTCTTGAGCTTATGGGAAAGGGGAATTGGAGTAAGAGTATACGAACGTTAGAAAATTCAAAAACACATTGCTGTCTAAATGCAAATTTTTCGTAAATATCAAAATTTGAGTTTTGCGTTGCATCCATCAGTTCAGTATTCGTAGCACAACATCAGTATGATCTGTATTTCAAATTAGTAAAAGTCTACGTTCACAGTTCTGTTGAAGTCTAAAGTGTTTAGAAGTTACAATCGAAAAACCTTTGCCAAGTTATTTTGAGTTGTTCGGTATCCATGGAGGAAGTATAATAGAAGTCAAACGTTGTCTTCAAACAAAAGGAAATGAAACACGTCACTCGTGTCAATTCTGTTATCCAGAGAGGGTTCACAATTTCATCGCCAGATCAACGGTTCAGGTCATTCACGTCTACTTTAAAATGTTATAGTTTAGTAGACTTGTCTGTTCGGAGGTTTGTCCCTGGCTGTTGTAGATGATATTTTCAAAAATACCCTAACAGGTATGGCCGACCTATTTCCAATGATAGTGTTAAAGAGGGTGGTTCAGCTGTTCTGAACGGTACCGTAGCTTTTGCAATATCTCCCAGCTGCTGCATTCGTTATTTTTCTCATAGAGAATCATAAAAAATTCAAAAGAGAGTAAAGGGATTGGCGTTGATCAGTCCCTCGAGGACAGGGTTAACCTGACAGGTCTGCTACCAATTTGTTCGACCCACAAGGGATAGAGGTCTTGGGCCCAGATTCATCATTGTTAAACCCCCGATAAACCCCGGGATATAGCCCGAACGGCGCCCACCTTTGTCTGCTTATCCTGAACTTTCTATGTTAAACGCAATCTCTCATCGACTCTGCCGTCTGGTTCTGGCTACGCCGCGTAGACGCTCGTCCGTTCATGAATCTGGGCCTTGGTTACTACGCGCGCCTCGACAAAGTTAGTTGTCATTTGTGAATAACCATCACGCGCGCACGCGCTTCTTATAGATTCATTGGCGCATTATTTTTATTTGAAGCCTGGATAGAGCTGGAGACCAATTTCTATTTGGAGAATATCAAAAGCCGAACTTACCAAGATCACCAAAATTTTCTGTACAATTCGATTCCCTTTATCAGTTGTTGAGAGAACCCTTAGAACGATGTGCAGTGGTAAGAGGCGCCACTGACACTCCCACAGTCGAGCGATCGATCCCACTCGGGCTAACGAAGCGCTCCATCCCTACGGGGTCGGGTAAATTGGGTCGAGACTTGTCTGGGAAGGTAAAGACATGGGTTAGCGGTTCTCCACCACAAGTTCATTGGTTTAATACACATTCACCATGATTCCTCAAATGGAACACGAATGCGTTCGATCAACGTTGATACTTTTATCTTTACCCTTTTATTTTGAAATCAGTTCGTGAAACTCTTGCCTTGGATCGTTGACTGGATGTATAACGAATTCAAATTGAAGTGTTACTGTTTTTAATTCAGATTTTGTCGCCAGAACTCTTCTGCTGATCATTCCATCGCGCTGCAAGTGGCGGCCGAGATGTCCTGCGGCCGACGGTCGTTGGGTGGTCGTCGAGGAGAGCGTGAAGTGCGGCAGACGTAAGTAATTTTCGAGCGTCGTCGTCATCGTCGTTCGTTCTTCTTATTCTTCTCCTTCGTGCATTGTTCCATTTACCTCGTCGTCGGCTGGCTGGTTGGCTGCCTTCCCTCCCCTCGGTGGTGTCGGTCCGGTCGCCCTCCCTCGCCTCGATGTGTGTGTGTGTGTGCATGTGAAGTGTGGGCGGTTCCAAGGTCTCCTCTCTGCCCCCACACAAAGCGCGAAAGAGTATGGTGCCGCCTCCACCTCGCCCCCTACCTGTCCATTCGAACCACCGACCGTTTCGCGCTGTTTCACCTCACCTGTGTGTACCTGTGTACCTGTTGTACTGGCTTACCCATCTACTACTCAGCTACTAGTCGACATCGACTGCTGCACGAGAACCTTCGACACCTGCAGCGGTTCTCCCACCGACGGGTAAACCTTCAGGTAACCTCAGGTTAAGAGGCTTTCCGAGAGACTTCTGTGCACTTCTTCTTCTCTTCTGGCTCTCCACTTCACCACGGGCGTAGTGGTGTGGCGATGAGTCAGTCTCAGACAGCCACTTCTTCGATTCTTCGATTTCTTGCTGACATCGACCGACCGATCGTCAAGAAGAGCAGGTGGTGCACGTCCCGCAATGGCACTGCATGAATTCACGGTTGTTTCTGGGGCCGTGCATCCAGTGGTTCCATACCGGGTGGCCACCGCACATACCGCCGACACCTCGGGCTACTTTCTACCAGAATCCTCCCTCGAAAAGTCTTCCTGCATTTCATTCCCCTCCTACCCTCACCGTCGAGCTACGCGGCTTTCACGGACCGGTGCTCTGGATTTCCTAGAGAATTTTATAGCTATAATATTTTAGATTTACTACCGCTTTTTGAGGGGTCCCACTATGTTTACTAGAATAAGGTGTTGTGATGATGGTGTTAGAATCATTGCAAAAATCGCGGCTCGGGCAAGATTCAAACCCGGGTCTTGGTCCTATCCGGAGTACTGTGACATTAGACTACTACACCATCGAAATACTATGATTCTAGAAAATTTTTCCTGTAAAGCTTTTTATGTGGAATGTGATTTTTCAAGTTGAAATTGTACCGTTCTGAAACCTCCATCGTAATTCTAGTAGATTTTTTCTACGGTGCCTTTCGTTTGAATATTGAGGAATTCTCGAGACGACTTCCAATAATCGGCCCTCTCAAGTGGAACTTCGTTTTATCGATACAATTCGAAAAAATTTTTATTTATGAATTATCGTGGTTCTAAGAGTTTGGTTGCTGGTTGCCACTGCTCTTCTATACAATTTAGATACCAAACCAATAGGCTACAATACGAGTTCATTATTCCAAAAATTTATAAAATAAGAAAGGTGTTAAAAAGGTGATCGAAAAAGGTAGATATAGTCGCCTAGATAACCACGCATTACCCCTCACCCTAAATGAGTATCTGGACTTGTGCCAGCGCTGCTATTGTCATGCAGCTCCTCGAAAACTATTTCTTGAAATGGATCTATGATATTTATAATGAATCTACCATAAATTTGATTTTTGTGGGACTTCTCTTATAGCAAATTGGTGTGTGTAAAGATTTTGATTTTGATGAATAATATTTACTCAGGCGAACAGACGTAAAGTATGGCTCGGTTTCCTCTTAATCACCAGGTTTTCGTTCCTTTAAATTGTAGTTTAGCTGTTGCATTTTTATATATTTATTGTTATCCGTTTAATCGATTTCAAAGCACTCTCGCTTTTGAACCTTGGGTTAATACTGTGAGAAGTTTCGCGGTAAGTAAAAACTCACACCCAACAATCTCGAATGATAGGACATAATGATATCAAAGAAGTCCTCATCTGAAAAATGCTAGATTTTAAGCAGTTTTCGGGTAGCCGTAAGCTTATTTGTCTTTTTAGCTGTCGGAGAAGCATCGATTTAATGAAAAATAGTTTGGCAAAAAGGATTTGTAAGCCGAAATCGTTAACACTATATAAGTTTGGATTTCGAGGTTTTAGAATGTTTGTGTGCTATCTGGTCGTGGAACCGAGACTCTCTCATTTATATTTATTTATCCACATGGCAGCGGACGTGATTGTCGACTTTCAATGTCAGTTTTCTTGCTGGATTCCAATCGAACATGACATTGGGTCACTTCTTCTTCGTCATGGCGCGAACACGTGGGAGCAGCTCGGCCCCGTTTCTTGTATGCAGGATGGATCCTGACCCGTCTGCAAGCACTACAGCTCCATCTGACCTCTATCATCATATCGACAAGGGCCTTTAGAGCAATTAGTTACAATATATTCGATTAAAATATCTAACTGTCTTTTAGAGCTGTTGATACTGATACTAATTTCAATGGTACTATTAAATGGAAAGAAAGAAAGTGATCTGATCACTCTTCAGAGGATGCGCCACGCATTCGTCTTCCATCCAGAATTGTCAATGCCTGGTGGATCCCTATTTGGCCTATACAACGACTTTCGGGGCAGCCGCCGTTCAAGATAATGTCTTCACCTTCGAAAACAATGCTGAAGATAATTTCTCCGACCTCGGAGGGATAGAAGGACTTGGTTGGACCGACCGGGGTTCGATCACTTTGCCATGCGAATGTAACTATTCCTCCTACCTTCGAGGCACGTTCCCCTATTGCAATAATGCTACAAACGATATTCAAAATTTTTATTATTAGCGACACCGATTATGATAATAAAGCTAATAACGATACTAGGCTCACAGAAAGTCGGTCCTGGAGGGTACCAACGATCGCTAGCTGCTCCCCCGTGATTTCAACAAGAAGCTCTGTGGTTAATGGAGGGGGTTAACATAGATTTATTAAACTCCGAGGTCCGTTGAAGCCTCTTTTACAGTTTTTATTTGGACGACCGTAGTGCAGTGGTCAGGGATGCTACTGCCAATCGCACGTTCTAGCGATCGATCACCGACTTGGCTAGCCAAACCTTCCATCCCACCGGCGTCGGGTAAATTGATACCGGACTTGTCTGGGAAGGTAAAGACACTGACTTGGCTGACCCGCAAGTCACTGTATAGGCCAAATATTTATTTACCGCGCTTCCTCGATTTGAAATAAACAAGAATGTGGCTTGGCGTCCTTAGGGAACTGATCAGCGGCGATCCTTTTACCTATATCTTTACCTCGTTTATAGCTGTTATTGTTAGTGTTACCACCAGGTTACCTCACTTTACATAAGAAGTTCGATTTGGTTCCGATTTCCGATGTTTCTACACCAGTCGTAGGCACTTATCGATGGGTAAAGGCCTACTACAATCGTACAAGACGGGATCGAGCCGGTTACGATGCTGAAAACCGCCCTGGAACTGCCTTCAGCAGCAGCTGGGGCAGCCTCACCAGTCCCATTTACGGTCGCCTGCCAAATCAACAATGGGAATCGATATGAGTCGAAGCAGAAAGTCAACATGCACACACACACAGCAGAGTCCAAATACGGCCGATGTATAGAAATGGCGTCGACGGAGGATGACGCGGGGTTACCCGTCCGTATACCCAGCGTCTGACGACAGTGGTAAGAGGCACTACAGAAACCAGTACTGTCGAGCGACCAATCACGCTCCGTTAGCCAAGCCTTCCATTTATCCGGGTCGGGTAAATTGGTATCAGACTTGTCTGGGAAGGTAAAGATACCGCCTTATTATACCGGTCGTCCACGCAAGCCATTGTACAGGCCAAAACGCACTCACCATGCCTCTTCGATTTTGAGTGGAACACCAAAGCAGCGGCGTGACCTTAGGGGCCTGGGCCCACATTCATCATTGGTAAACCACCGATAAACCCCGAGATATGCAACGATCGGCGAGCAAACCGAGATTCGTGAACGCGCATCGGGGTTTATCGCAGGTCTATCGCGCCTCCCAATGAGGCAGGGTTTGGGAGACCTCTACGGTATCGAGTGGGTTCTTCGCCGACGCGGTTTCGGAGACCGCTCGTCCGTTCATGAATCTTGGCCCTGATCAACGTCGACACCTTTACCTTTACCTTTATACCAGTTTCGTCGTCGTCATCGTTCCGGTGTTCACCTGAAGTCCTTTGATCATCAGGTCATCTCGAGAAGTTCGTCGCTGCCGCGATCAAGGGTGTTTTCTACGCCAATCTCCACTACCCGCCCTACGCACACATTCTGGCGCTCTCGTCGTCGTTCTGATCTTATCGACGTCGTCAGTCGACATCGACAAAGTGTAATGCATGAAAACCACGCTAAACACGGAACAGATTGTTGTAGTCGGTCGAATTCGGCCGACAGGGGCACCTCGTCGGTGTCATTGTTCGGCCAGCTTTCCATATCTCCGAGATTTTCGCTGGAGAAGACCGCTGTGGAAGTAGTTGGAGATGGAACAGCTACCATTGGCAATGCGAATCAGTGGATTGTCGGTAAAGGTAAAGGTAAAGGTAAAGGTAAAGGCGTCGGCGTTGACCAGTCCCCTGAAGATGCGCCGCGCATTAGTGTTCAATTCAGAATCGTAGAGGCATGGCGAATGCTAATTTGGCCTATACAATGAATTACAGAGCCAGTTGCTACACCAATTCAGTGTTTTACCTTCCCAGGTAAGTCTGGTACCAACCCTTCACCCTACCCCACAGCAATGAAAGGGTTGTTTAGCCCGGATTGGGATTTCACCTTCCCATGCAAGCCTGGCACCAAGCGTTTACTCTATCCCTGAGTAATGAAAGGCTTGTTTAGCCCGGATGGGGACCGACCGCTCCCACTGTAAGTGTCAGTACCAATTTACTTACGACGGAGGGATGGAAGATTGTTTGGATGGGGATCGACCGACCGTGTGGGTAAAACGCCTGAATCTCGTGGATTGTTTGTAAAGTAAGGAGTAGATCTTATATGTGTACCCGGAGGACAACGGTGTATGACCTGGAAGCATGCTTTTTGAGTCTCAAAGCTGTTCTGAATATTGTACTACTACTATTGGTCGATTAATGCAATGGAAACATCTTCACTTGTTTTCTACTCAAAATTACCCAACTCCAAGGGTGGACCCGGATATACATATACACTCACCCCAAAAATCGCGATTCAGCATGACGTCTTATCTTATCAGGGTCACTATTATGAAGCAGTTTCAAGAAGTGTTTCTGGCAAGAAAGGACACATCAGCTTGTTTCTAAAATCTGAAGAAAAGCGGCCAATTTGACTCTGAGAAGGAAACATTTTAGGAAAAGTTGGCTCCAACAGTGGCTTATCTGTATCCTAGACAAATGATTCTGAACAAGGATGAGATGTTGTTCAAAGAATCTTGTGATAACCAGACATATCAAATTCCACTCCATCCAGGAGGTTGTTAGTCGTTCCTGCCCAAGTGTATTCGACCGAAAATATGTAATAAATATATTCAAGTTCTAGAATCTGGAGACGTACTCCGTCGATTGGTGAACCAAAAATATGAGCACAACCTGTACAGAATGACCTTTTTTCTAAATTGGATGGGGTGCTGCCATGCAAATTAAGGAACAATGGATCCGGACGACCTTCGACACGGCACTTCTCGCAAATGGCAATGCTTCAACGCAGCACAGCACCAGCTGCAGGTGTTTGAAATATGGGAGATCTTGGTAGATATTTTGAACGGCGAATTTACTACGGTCATCCGACTTCTAATGGCTGCCACACACAGCCAGTAATTCGGCCGCAATCCGGCTGAATACCCTGTGAGGGTCGAGTGGATGGGTAGACGGGGGAAGCATTATTGAAGTGAAGTGAAGAGGTGGAGAGGACGGCAGTGTGTGCAGCAGGGTCGTGAACACAGCAGATGATGATGGAGCAGAGCCCTCACCACCACGACCCCGAAGATATTACGGTAGCCGGATAGTGTGTGTGTGGTGGTGGTGGTGGTGCTGGGTATGTGTGGAGAGTCGATTATTGAATAGGCGAAGGTGAAGAGTGCACGGGGGGCACTGGGCATTGTTGGTACGTTCGACCTTGAAACGCCGCGTAATTATGCGCGATTGTAGGGGAGAAAACCACACAGGATCATACAAAGAGAGGTTGCGAGGGGCCACCATGAACGGTCGGGGCCACTGAGTCCGCAGATGAATCCATTAGGGGGGTCCGTCCATTCACTGGGTCCGCGCAGGCTTTGCCAGAAAATACCGACGCTCAATTGTCACCTGATCCATCAGCCTTCTAAGTTCCCAGCCCTTGGAAGGGTGTGGCATTTCGACGGTCCCCTTAACTTTCACAACGGTCTTACCTGAATAGCCTGAGTACAGTCCGGACCACAACCTGATGAAAACGCTCTCCCTGGCACAAGCATTCTTTTCGTTCCACTTAATTATCTTCCTTTCGAGGTTATTAGGCGGAACATCTATTGGCGGCCCGACCTGCTTGTCGTGTTCAGAGGCCTGAAGAAAGTTCGTTGTGAGTGACTTGCTAGGTTATCCAGCCAAAAGCCACATTTACTCTAGCATTTTGTTGAAATGTAATGAACCCTAAGTGAAAATATATTGAACTGAAGGATTAAATTGAACGATTACTTACGTCGAGTAGAGCTTTACAGAAGGAAGAACTTGGGAATCACTTCACGAAATACCTCTCTCTTCAGTCCATAAGCTCTGATCTCGAAGAAATTGAGGTTCGACTTTTTTCCCCTGTCTATTTATTTATTTATTTATTTATTTACGCCTGTTATAGATGTGCTTAAAAGACAGACGCATTAATTAAAAGAAACAGACCGATTCTAGACAACAAACTCATAGTATAAAATTTCAACAGCACCAGAAATTTGGAAAAAATATTTTACCATCACAAAGACTGATACTACTACTATTAGCTTAGTAACTGATCATCATTAGTTTGTGACTATCAACAACACTTTCTCATAAGTAGGCGAGACTTGGAAAATTCCCAGCTCCTGTCGAATCCCCTTAACTTAATTGCGTCAAAATAACGCTTCCATGAGTGATTATTCCGTTGGAACCAATCCATGCTAGTTTTTATTTAATGCCGTCAGTGCTGGAGTCCATCCGAAACATGACTTCAATTAATCATTTCGAAACAGGCCCAACGCATTGCTACAACGCTACAATCGTTTACCAAATCAACGTGCTCTGAGAATGCTCTGAACAACACAAGACCACAGTTTATGTTCACTGTGGTCCATAACTCGGCAAGCCTGATCTCAATGAGTGGACGAACATTGACCATCGATTCCTTAGAAACGGTGCACAAGCATGCATCTGCAGCTAGCTGCTCTTAGCAAGTCAACGTGCTCTGAGAAGGTTTGGAAAGCGACATCTCTGATACTTCAACTTCGAGATATATTACCAAGTAAAAAAAAAACAAAAATAGTGGCACTCTGGAGACTAACAAAACAGGAATATGAGGCAACAAATGGCTTCAGGAATTCGAATGCATCGCTTTTCGGGGACACTTGTATTCTTTCGCTGTACATTGTCAACATAATGAAGTAAAGGGTGAAGATAAGGGTAAAGATGTCAGATCACTCCCCTAAGGATGCGTCTTCTTCCTCTGTTCTTAATCCTAGAGGTATGGTGAATACGCATGTCTTATACGTTGATTTACGGAGGCCAGCCGCTGTACTAACAGTTTTTACATTCACAGACATGTGTGGTATTATTCTATCCAACACCAGAAGAATGAAACACCTGGTTAGCCCGGACGAGGATCGATTCGTCGTCCGTTGTCAGTAGCGCCACTTTCCACTGCACCACGGGCGCCTTATTAATATAACGTAACAGAAGATGAATAGAATGGGAGAGGTAAACGTCGAGCGGCGCTAAAAATGGCGCTATTGTTCATCTGCTCTTCCTCAGTCGTGTGCTAAAAGTAGATAAAATAATAAAAGACCGAAGGGACAGAAGTGCAAAAATGATGATAAAGTACACCAAATATGAAGAAAGAAGAAGAGACCAATGATGAATGTAGGAGAGCCAAGTATTTTGAACACAGTGGATCAAGTCTGTTGCCGAATCTGAACCAGAAGCAGAATTTCTTTGAATTATTAACCCAATTCCTTCGCGAATATCCGTCCCAAATCCGCAGGGGTTTCACTCAGAATTCATCTTGAGAGAGCCGTGCAACCGAACGGTTGTTGAGAAAAGTACATACAATAAATATGAATATAAATATATAAATAAATACGGCCCGGACAGTCGACCTTAGGGTAGTGCGTAGGAGAATTTGTAAAGAGTGAAACAGCTTCTATAGAAGCGGATGCTTTAGTGATTGTTTTATCAAGCATGAAAACTTCAATTCATAACATAGTCGTCACATTAGAAATGCGTCTACCATAAATCTTCTCAAGGTTTCATAATACAAAAAGTCGTCCTCACCGCGACAGCGTCCGGGAGAAAGCTATTGGAGGAGGTCAGCCGGAGTGGAGTAAAAGTTAGTTAGATGATGTCAGAAACAACACATTGTACCCTCGTTATTCACGGATTCTTAAGAGCTGAACGAAGTGAGGAAACTACGGCGCAAAGGAACTGACTGAAAAATCTGGAATAAACAGGAAGACCGAGAAGAACGCTCTACGACACTACACTGTAGTACAATACCGCTCATAACTTCTGCCCCAAAAACGCGTGGAACACGTGTTTGGAACGGTTTTAGCGTCCAGATCGTTTTCAGTGAACTTTGAGCAAATTTAAAAACACCGTTCGATTTGTCTTCTGATGATTAGCTCAAATATCCCCTTACATTCAATCCAGCTGTAATAGGTGACCTAGTTATGGGTGTTTTTCTTCGGAGCACTGATAATTGTACTGTATGTAGGCAGATATTCATCCGCCAAAACGCTGTCGCGACGTTTTAATCAGTCGTTCTGTCGCGTTGCCATGACTCCTTTCAAACGTAACCATTTTAATTACAGAATACCTAGGCTAGAATCAGAGTAGCGTGACATTGGTACTGGTTTTTTGCAGCTACCAATGTATTCATTTCGGAACCAACCAATCGCAACTGTCGCATTACCAGGGGATTAAGCGAAAACCTGATCGGTAATGAGACCGGAGTTTTTGGTATTCATGACGGAATCGACTATAATTTCGAGTTCTTATTTGCCGCCAAGAACATTGGTGAAAACTGCAAAGTGGATTTTTCTTGCTCTAGCTCAATTCAGGGTAGTTTCTCATCAATCAAAGCTTCGATTCCAGTAATGTTAGCTGAGCGTCATTTCACTCCTATTCATGACGTGAAGACATGAGACCACAAATCACTAACGTCTTCTGCTATACGAAGATAACTCCTATCTTATCATACCTGATCTAAAGCGAAGTTGGTTTGATCGAAAAATTAGACGACACAGAAAAGGTAAAGACAATTTCTTTAATGTTATTAGTATCAGTAAGGGGGCGCGTGGTATAGTGGAACGAGGCGCTGCTGCCACCAGCACGGTTGAGCGATTGATCTCGACCTGGGGCCGTATGCTCGTCTCTCCCCGCAACGAGTGGGGGAGTCCCCGCCGGTGCCCTCCACCCGAGATAGTACGCAAACGTAGGAGGAGGAGGCGGCGCGCGGGGAGCCCCTCCCCATCCCCAGCTATCTCGGCGGAGACGAGCATACGGCCCCTGGCCTAACCAAGTCTACCATCCCCCGGGGTCGGGTAAAATGGTACGAGGCTTGTCTGGGACGGTAAAGACACTGATCTGGTATAGCGGCTGGCCCTCGTAAGTCATTGTACAGGCCAAATACACTATTTCAATACACACATTCACTATGTCTCCGCGGCTTGTATGGAACACGAATGCGGCGACGCGTCCTTAGGGGATGATCAAGGCTGGCACCTTTACCTTTACCTTTTATGGTATTAGTATTAGTGCGTAGAACGAGCCGCTCATCAAACCGAGGCAAACATTCGAAAAGAAATAGAGGAAACAAGGTAACCTATTGGGGTAATGAAATTAGGAACCATTTGATCGAATGTTTCTCTGGTACGTTCACAGGTGTAAGCAGTAGCCTTGACATTTCGAGTGACTTTAAGGACCAGTCCAACAAGTTTTTAGATTTCTATTTTTACATTATAGCCCAACTATTGCACATATGATAGGAGTTGAGTCATTCGTGAAAAACTGAAACGAGAGCGAGTGATATTTGCGTTGTGAGGTTCATTACAATGCAGACTTTTTAGATTCTTTATGGATCTAATTGATCGTACATTATCTTCTGTTTTGGTTTACTCAGTCGCATGTTCGCTGATCAGTTGTAATCTATCACCGACCGTCTTTCTCGGGTCCTACCCAAAAAATAAATGAATAGAAGGAAAATAGGAAAAATTGTGCTCTGGGTCTTTTTTTGTTCTGCTCGACTAAATTTCCGTAGTCCGAAAGTTTCGACCTGAAGATTACTAAGAAGACCTTCTTAGTACTACTCACTTCCAGCGAACGTTCCACAGTGGACCACCTCGGTTCCACCTAAAGGTTAGCGTCGCTCAAGCATCGGTTCTTGACTGCTTCCTTCTTCTGCGCTTCAATTCGGTAAGATGAAGTGGCGTAGGAGTAGTCTCCCAGGGTTCTCGACTTTCCTGGCCCAGAAGAATTCGAACCAATAAAAATTTAAAAAACAATATAATAAAAATGATATACCATTAGCCTGTAAATAAAGTTCGTTTTTTCCGTGCATTGTTTTTAGAACTTCTCCAAATAAAGAAAAATAAAAATTGTCGAATATTCACCCTCCGCCATTATTGGATCGGGTTTTATCAGATGGTGGCAACATGAAGTCGCTCAACAAAGATAAATTTCTGTGCAAAACAATTCAGACTCTTCGATTTTTCAATCAGGAAGTCTTGAAACAATTCGAATTTGCTCTTTGATACTGTCTCACTATCCAGATAAGTTGCATTTACTACTTACATGACATCCTGCCTTGATAGGGCAGAGCAGATCTAGAGCAATTACAGTTAGAGTATTAAAAGTTTTATTTCACTATTTGTAATACTTTCTTATGCGCGCCATAATAAAATAGATACCATTATTTCCAGAACAACCGCACTAACAATAAGATCGATCACACAATGCAAAAACAAAATAAAATAAAATTGCGTAGAATAACGCTCTCCAATAGGAGAAAGTCCAAACAGAGATAGCGCTTGAGCGAACCTGAGGAGATTCTTTTGGTGCAGTCAGAACACTAATTATCTTATATTGATGTTTATAATTTACATCGTAAAGTACGTATAACATGCGCTACTTAACAAATAAAACAAAAGAAACGAACCAATACAGCGACGCAGTCCACCAGATGAAAAAAAGCTGCTAATGACCTCTTCAGCGTCGCAAAGAAAAATGAGTGGAATTGTTATCTAGTAGATTTATGACTTGCATAGATTGATATGTAGTTACTTACATGAGCAAGAATCATGATGTGAAACCTATGCGAGATTGCAGGCCAACATTTTCGTCATAACGTAAAACGAGACGTGATACAGTGACACAAAGAAATATGAAAAGAATGAACAAACAGCTTCCAAGAAGGCTACTGAAATCATCAGCAATTAATCCATAGAATGAGAAAGCACTCAAAATACGATATTCTTATCCACAAATGGCAGCAAACGAACAGAAAGAAAGAATTGCAACGGCAGGCTTAAAGATCCAGAAGAGATCCTGGATCAGTGTTGGGCGTTCATATCGTCATGACGTTCAAAGTGCACTAGTGCAACTGCAGACGTAACGTTAATGCCGATTACATCTTAACAAAAGAGCTTTTCGCTGTTTGTTGGCACCACAAGCTATGCTAATTATACGAGTTTTTTGCTTGCACGTCGTTGTCGTTTCTGTTTTTCTCTTAACATTCATTATCACTTGTGTTCGATCGGCTATAGCTTAATACTTCTGTGGCATACGCCCACGTCGAATAAATAATAATAATAGAAATAATCCTCAGTAAGGTCCTCTAGTAAAATCTTCATTCAGGTACCGTATCGTCATCTCCAGAGGTCGGTGAGTTATTATTATATTTCGTAGTGTTGTTGTTCAGTTGTGTTGGAGTGTTTCTGCTGGAAATCTGTCATTTCACAGCACATCGTTGTGTCAGTGAGTGATTTCTCACATTTCTCACCAGTATTCATTAGTAATTGTGCTGATTCGCGAACAGGTTCTCTCTAGTCTCTTGTGAGGATGACGCGCGCCCGCTCGCGTCCCACTGGGAAGTCGTAACCTCGCCACGCAAGCACGACCTCGATGTCGATGAGAAACAACGTCCGGGAGGAAAATTCTCGGAAACAGTCGAAATTAAGGGGTCGTTTTGATCAGTGTCGATGGAATGGCGCCAGTTGAACCTCGATCTAAGACTGGGCGTTAGCTGGAATTTAGAGGTTAGCAGCGTCAGGTGAAATTTTCATTAAACGAAAGCATATTCAAAAGCAGAAACCGAAAAACGCGTGCTATCATAAAAAATTACAAAATAATGCCCCTAGCGTTCTAACCTGATCAACTCACCGCTTCTTGCTGAAGCCGAACAAGCGTCTGTCGCGAAAAATATAAAAAATGCTCAAGTTCTCTTCTCTTTTACAGTTTCTTGGGGTAGATTTTTCAAGATTGTCAAAAATGCCAGAAATGGTTCGGCGCTTGCCCGGACAGACCAAAGATAAGTAGTTTCCAATCACTCTTTAGGCCTCTGACGATGACGAACAGGTCGAAACGTTAGGACACTAATGAATTTGGTCCACCTACTAACCTCGTTCGTCACAGCAGCATACGAAACCAACAAAAATTGCCATTTGATTAAGCTCAATAGGCAAGGCGCTACTCCTTTCTAATGTCGCTTCCTCAGATTCGTTTGTTCTCTTTGAACACCACCGATCATCTTGCAGTATCATCCTCAGGTGCTGTAGATGCAATGTGTCGGGTTTCCGTCACCAAGTGATTGAGCTGTAACTCATAGAGATACTTCAGCAGATGCTAGATCTGCGTGTTCTCATTTTGAGGCACGAAAATTCTGATCAAAGGAATTCAACCCAAAATACCAAAATGGTTCCAGGAAACTACTAGGTTGTTAACTAATCATTTGCCGTTTTTTTTTCAAGCTTCTGTTGTGCGCCTAGTAGATAAGCTTCCGAGAAAATTGCGGAACAGAGAAAAGGTGCCTAAAATTTTGCAAAAGGTTTCCAACGAAAAGTTTCACACGTTGAGGAATTTTGAAAACGCTTTTACGATAAAAGTTTTAAAAAACGGCTAGCATGGAAAAGGCAGCACAAGCATCAAAAATTATTGTCTTCTTTGAGATACCCCACTTTGACGCTCTGTAAGTAAACAAAAACCAAGGAAAACCAAAACATATATACCGTGTTATTGAGAAATTCGTCTACTTTCAGGCGGTATATACAGTTTTGAAGGAAGCCGCGAAACGAAGCAGGGAAAATTCACTGTCGGTGGGGTCAATTTTTCTCATTTGTGATTTCAACTTCAATGGTCAAAAAGCTATCAAAATTTCAAGGTTTCGTGAATAGCAGATACATGATGTGAAAGAGCAAATAATTCTCTATTGAATGCTATTTAGTTATTTTCGGAAGCTTATCTACTAGGCGCACAACAGGAGCTTGAAAAAAAAACGGCAAATAATCAGTTAACAACCTAATACATTCTTGAAGCAACCAAGTACTGACACGAAAAAAGAAGCTGGTGTGTATTCAAACGAATTACGTTGGCGAGAAATACTGTCTGCAAAAGACTACGAAATTACTTGCTGCACTGATACTTTAAGAATGCCACTTCAGTGAACTGCATACCAATCAGCGGATGGGCCTAAGGCGCAGATTCGAATCTCGTCTGAGTCAAGATTTCCGGGATAATCCAGCGTTATCAATACGCCAAATGCACCTTGAATAGGGGCATATGTCAGTCTTTAAGTTTCTACATACTCAAGTACAGGAAATATGAAGCGTATTTTAGAAAAAAAACGATGAGTGACCGCTGCACCGCTCCATTCTCTCCAAAATTTTCACTGAACGAGAGCATTTTCCTTCTTATAACATTCTACTACAGCACGCTTACTGTAGTAGAAAGCCACAGTATTTTCACATAGAGTTCAATGCCTAAAAAATCATCGATCCGCTTCGAGTTCTAGCCGAACAAGAACAAGGTAAATCGGAACAATAATAACAACAATAGCAATAATAAATAAATATAATGATAATGTCGCACAAATGCAACAAAGCAAGCACTGGTGGTGATCGTGAGCACGACTTCAGAAGACGATCAAAATGGTTTCGTGGCTCACGGCTTGGCACTCCAGAACGACTGCGCGAACGACGCAGCGATCGAAGGTGTCAAACCGACGGCCGATCATCAACAGATCGCTGAAGAATGCACCTCTCCTGCATGTCACAAAACGCACAAAAATGTCCATTTCCAGGCGACTATCGTTCGGGTTAGGTAAAGTATCTCTGGTGTACTTGGGTTTCATCTAGTCTGATACGTACTATTATCTCTGATAAGAAATCGCCGCAGGTGGTAGCCCATGCCTTGAGAGGGCGCTGTAAGAATGAACAACACACGTTAAAGGTACTAGGCGATCTAGGGTCTGCAATCTTCTAAAATGACTGTAAGAGTGGCAATAAGCCCTAGCGTACGAGTGTGTAGATTCGGTGTTTTACTTTTTACTGTTGCACTTATTGCTCCTCAGGGAGATAGGTTATCCCTGCCTATGGTTGAAAATAATAATGCGGTGTTACTTATTGTTGACCGTCGTCGAATACCTATCTGTGTTCACACATTTCTTAGTTTTGGTGCTTGGTCGAAATTCAACGTGAAATCGCACTGCTCGAGGTGTGGTGAAGCGACAAGAAGCGCCGTTCTTCTCCACAGCAGCCAAAAAACCGATGTCAAAAACGACGCCTCGAACACGAAATATTCATGTACAACTTGGACGGGCCAAGTGGTCTGAATGATTACAAAATGGACGCTACGAAATATAATATGTTTACCACATGAACTTGTTTATTCCGTTACTAATAAAAACACACCAGGTTCACTCGGAGTGGATGCCTTTCTTAGGAACACAGGTTCTCAGACGGGTAACGAACCCATCACACGTAGCTCGGAAGGTAGACCTCACTCATTTCGTTCCATGCTTCAGTCAAGGAAGCTTTCAGGGAAGCCAAACTTGTATATCGAGTACAGCAAACCTTGCTCTCAGTAACCGACCAGACAAAAAATAGAGAGTATTTAAATCCAGCGAATTCGAAGGCCAGTCTTGGTGCGCAATGAAGTCCGGGAGGTCACGTTTGCACCACTGCTGCGTTGCCCTCGCCCTGTGAACAGGCGCAGAGTCTCCAAAATCGTTTTCTGGTACTTGTACTGGTCAATTTCGATGCCGGATTCGACAAAAACTAACGGGGATTTGCCGTTTGAAGTCATGGCTCCTTAAACCATAATTCTAACCGTAAGTGCCGTTCCACCGACCAGAGCGCGATGCGTGCCGTTCCAAACCGCTTCAGCAAGCTCTTGATCTTTGTAATCGCTGAACTCTCATCCTGTCAGTTTATTAATTTATTCAACTGAAAATCCAATCACAAATTGCAGCAAATAGAGCAAGATTCGGAAAGCACTTTTTGGACGTGAAAAATGAACGAAATAGCGAAGTAAGGAAACCTTAAGACATCCTGCTGATGGTCGAATTGATTTGCTATGTAGCCTTGTACCCTGATCCAGTGAGCCAGGCAAACTGAGGAAATGGACGAGGTCAAGTTGGCTCCAATGCAATGAGGAAACTAACAAGCACCATGCTACTAACGCCCCTAAGGGGAAAAGTGCTTCCAAGGACAAAAAAAAAGAATTCATCCGAAGGCCAGGATACTACTGCAAGCAGGGCACCTGAATAAAATACGAATGAGATTAGCAGTCAAGATATGGCTGCCTAAATAAGCACCTGCTAGGAGGTCGCGGACCTAAATGGAGGATCAAATGAATGGTATCCAACGTTAGCAAGATAGATTGTATGTCCCAGCACCGAGCACTTGAGTCCCACCATGACCGCAGAAGAAGGAACAAAGATACAGTCCATCAGGAGGAGTCAGAAGGGAGGCAGACATGGAAGAATGATGGAGCCCCGGAAGGAGAAAAAAAAAGGAAAAAAAATTGCCGAGTATATGGGGAAGACGAAAAACGAAGAACACAACAAGTAGCAGTAAAACACAAAAATAGTTTCTAAGTAAGATAATTAATGTTCGAGCAAACACAGAGATTAATATCCGAGCAAACACAGAGATTGTGAATAGACCGGCGACGGGAAGGGTGGCCGCCAGCGTTGATGAACAAGAGAGAAATCTAGTGAAACCACAAAAAAGCACCATCTCAAGATGGACAGTAAGAGTCAGCGTACCGCAGACGGTGGAGGTCTCAATAAAGGTAAAGGTAAAGGTGCCGGCGTTGATCATTCCGCTGAGGACGCGCCGCCGCATTCGTGTTCCATTCAGAATCGTAGAGGCATAGTGAATGCGTATTTGGCCTATACAGTGACCTGCGGGAACCAGCCGCTATATCAGATCAGTGTCTTTACCTTCCCAGACAAGTCTGGTACCAATTTACCCGACCCTGGAGGGATGGAAGGCTTGGTTAGCCCGGGCCTGGATCGATCGTTCGACCGTGCGGGTGTCAGCAGCGCCTCTTACCGCTATACCACGCGGGCCCGGAAGTCTCAATAGATCTAGCAAAAGAGCCACCGAACGAAAGCAATGCCGCCAATAGAAAGTCACCGCTTCGTTGATAAGGGACGAAGGACGACAATCTGAAAAAATTAAGCAGATCTGAAAGAAATATATTAAAGACCATTAGAAAACACCCCCTGCTTGAGATGCATCAGAAGTCCTCGAATAAAAGCACCAGGAGACGAAGATTCTAGAAAAATACGAAGGGAGCTCAATCCATGTTACAACGGAGCGAAAAGAGGAGTCGAGCAACAGTCGGACTAAGGACACCTGAAAGGTAGACGATAGGCAAGTCAGGGCGGCTGCTAAACGCAGAACGAACAGAAATAGAAAATAGGATAAAGATCGGAAATGGGGGAATGGAGAAGTAAGAATGTCAAAAGACAATAGAAAAACGAGGAAAAAAGTAAAAAAGGAAAACATAGGCAGAAAAAAGTTGAGTTTAAAGCAACGGAAATCACTCATTACAAAGAGACCTGAATAATCTAATCTTCGCTAACTGTCCTCCTAACTTCAAGAGTGGTGGTTCCCAGCCTACGAATGCGTTCGCTGTAAGGGATAAAGGTGGCCTCACTGCGAGCCAAACTGTACGTGAAGCCTTTTTGAATCCTTTCTACGGCATCAATTTGTGACTGCTTAATTGGAGACCAGATGGGGAACAGTACTCTAGCAACGGCCGAACATAAACCAAGAAAAGACGAAAGAGAACAGACACATCACGAGTACGGAACGCCCCCAAGATATAGGTTGACAGCGAACTTGCCCTCGCAATGATACTATGTGACAAGTGAAATCAAGCTTATTTGAGTAGGTAGCCCCTAAATGACGAATTCATTCGGTTTCAGCCAGAGGTTGCCCGCGCATCACGAAATTAAAAGGCGGATGTTTGCCCCAATTTTCATGACAGCCGTTTTGTTAAGAGCTATACTAAGCTCCCACTCATCTGCCCATTCAGTAAGAGCGTTAATGCCGGACTGAATCTTGCTACAGTCATTTATGGTGAAATCTTGGAATCATCGGCAAACATACTGCAAAAGCACCCATCAGGCATAGCATCGAAGAGGTCATTTACGTAAAGGAGGAAAGGAGAGGGCCAAGGCAGGTACCCTGAGGCACTCCACTGGGAGTGCTTTAGGACCTTGACGCGCAGCCATTAATAACAACGGACTGAGTTCGATATACTAGAAAACCACGGAAAAACTCAAGCAGACACCCCTTGATACCATGAGAGGAGAGCTTGGTCGCAAGAAGCGGAATGGAGACCGTATCGAAAGCTTTGGCAAGGTCAACGAAGCAGACGGAGACAAAGTTGCTTTGTCAACCTCCCTTTGCCAGGTAGTGACAGTGGACAGTAGGGCAGGTAGAGTAGACTTCCGCGGTAGAAATCCGTGTTGGCTCCTGTTTACAAGTCGATTGGACTCAATGAACACCGTTAATTTTTTACAAATAATGCGCTCCATAACTTTGCTGGTAGAACTTGTGAGACTGGCCGGTAACTGGAGACACAGTGCTTGGACCCTTTTTTGAACACAGGACGAACCAAGCTCACTTTCCAAATCTTTGGAGGATCACCATGTAGCAGAATCCCGTTGAAGAGGATAGTTAGCGGAGTCGCAAGACCAAGAGCTGCCTTTTTCAGAAAAGCGTAGGGTATTCTGTCGGCAGTTGTCGAATCCCTATTCGGGAGTTTGCGCAGAGCACTGTAGACATCATTACTGGAGATGTCTATCCAATCTAGAGACACAGACGGGCCTTTGAGGACACCAGCTTTGCGGCAAGAAGGGGACTTGTATACCGAACTGAAGAACCGTGCAAACTCCTCAGCTTTATCAGCGTCACTCTTGATAATTCGGCCATCGGTAGAAACTAAGTTGGGAAGTAGTTAGCATGTGAGCACATTGCATACGACATGGATACATCATAATCTTCTTCCTGACGATAGATCTAGTTATGCTTGCAGAAATATTCACTTCTCGGGCTATTATTTTTATCGACCCATGAATCCGCTCGCGAACTGTTCGTATCATTTCCATCATTTCCGGAGTGATAACTGTCAACTTCCTACCTCGTCCAGTTCTGTCTGATAAGGTTCCATGCTCCTTGTACCGCTTTATGGCATCATATACAGTGCTTTGAGTAATATAGAGAACTTTGGCGATAAAGACACCGCTGCGACCAAAAAGATGCGGGCTGGTGAAAGCAGATTGTTGTGGATTTGGTTTAGCCGTTACGGTTCTGAATGCCTTCTTGAGCTCAAATTTGGAATAAACATTGTATAAGTGTACAACATAAGGCAATGTAGACCCCGGAATCCAGTTCTGCGAGTAGTTATGGACTTCGTCGTTCACATTCCGGGTAATTTTTGCGCATAGTTGTGTGTGATTCGATTCTGAACACGCTCACCGCATAGAGCACGGATTTTGTCGGCTGCGGTTTCATCCCGGCTGGGGTGAGGTCTAGTCGAGCTGCGATTTGACCATGTCCCCGTAAGTGCAGAAAACCTAATTTTGGAGGCTTTGTTAATGAGGTCGTAGATCTCGGTCAGCATCTGCTTTGCGCCGTCCCTGTCTTAGTTGATCAGGGCATTGACGCTTGACATCATTTCGTCATATTCCTGGAAGGTTGAAGATTGCAGGAATTCGACAGCAAGTAACAATGAAAATGCGCACCATTTCGATCTTGTTGCGCATTGCCTTTTTTTCCGCCAACCGCTCTTGCACCAGAACTACGACCTCAGCTGCTGGGATCTGGCACTCCGATACGTGGCGAACAGAGACTTCTTGAGCTTCCCTATCAGGTGACGGTCCAGTTCTGCTCTTCTTCATAGTTACTGCATGGCGATGCAGGCATGAAATGCTTGCCCTATTGTCCAGACAAGTGCAGGACCAAGAGTATGGGCACAAATAGCACAGCGGACAGTGCTCTCCGCTTGAGAATGCGCAGTTGCATGTACCTTTGCCGGCGACTTCGAATTGTTCTTCGGGAATTCTGATCCTCCACTGATCTAATCAAGAGCTCCATCAGACAGTCTGCACGAGAGTTTGCGCTCCTGTGCAGTATCTCGTTTTTCAGACGCAGATGCCAACGCTCACTCAGCATCACGGTTTCCATCACGGCTCCCCGTACGGAGAATGAAGCCCATGACGTTGTTCGTCCTATAATTATACCGCTAAAAATCGCACAGCTCTCAAACGACCGCGATATTTTCGGGTATAGTTTGTATTCCTTTCATGATGTTCGTCTGTCTGTTATCGGATCGGGCTGTTTACTGTTATCGGATTGTTTTGGCTTTGGTTTAGTGTATACCACATGTTGATACGACTGTGAACCAAAACATTAATAAACACCCATTTATTGTGAGCATAAAACTTAAAAACAAAGATACATATTAGCAATTAACACTTTTGCGTTCAACATCTTCTTTCTTAAGCGCCTGCTTCTGAAAATAGAGTTTTCTAGGTGCAAAATGTTATGTATAGAGTGTATAAGAGGAATTCTTCTCCAACGTTTCCCTATTCCACTGAAATCAAAGATATATGAAGGACCTCATTTGATTCAAAAACTTCGTATCTAGGCAAATAACCCCTCTCTTGAGGTGAAAAATCGCCATAAATTCCAGAAAATGTGGCGCGATGATGAACACAGTGTCCTTCAGGAATTGCTCCACTCCCCCATGATCTCACAAAGGGAAGGTGTAGCTTCAACATGAATGCGTGCGCTCGACGATGGTACGCGAACCTGTTCAGTACAATCCTTTACGTCGATCACTTTTGCACCTTCAGCACTGTTCGTCTAGCAGACGACCGGACGACCATGACTGTAGGAGAACATGACGACCAAGAGAAATAGGCTACCATGACTGTAGGAGAACATGACGACCAAGAGAAATAGGCTAACACTCATCGCAGGCTAAAACAGAGTACTATGAAAATTCCAGCAAAACTGTATATGAGGTTTAGAAATCTGTTACTGCAGAAATTATTTTCGACGATTGGAGAAAAGGCGAGGAACTATGCAGTGACCTAACATAAGTGTAGAAGAGCACAGTCGCAGACGGGAAGCGTACGACGATTGTGAAATGAAATGACACGCTTCGGTGTCGTAGTGACTGTACGCAGCAAGACAACCTTTAGTGTTGTGAAATGTCATTTGCCAAGATGGAGAAAATCGAAGTACTTGCTAAAATGCTTATAACTCAGCAAGCTTGGAAATGTTCAAAAAGTGAGCAAAGCACTACAAAAAGGAGGATTCCTGCTTTCCTATACATGAGAAACCGTTAAGGAGTTCGATTTCATGCAGTTCTATGGCCATTCATTCCAACAGCACAATTTTCAAGAGGCGGCGCGGCGAAATCCTTCGCTGGTGTTAGTTAAGCGCTTATAATTTTGGAAGTTCAAGGGGTTTTGGAAATCTAAACACAGCGTTGAACAGTAGAGGATTCAAGCTTTATTCCGTAGTAGAGTCGCTTCCAGAAATCACTTCCTTCCTGGTAAACAAAGCAGTTTCGATTTTGTTCCGATTTCTGCCGGAAATCGAAACTAAATCGAAACTGCTCCGTTCACCAGGAACTGTCGTGCAGATTCTGCGCTTCTATGCAGTATCTCGTCTTTCAGACGCAGATGCCAACACTCACTGAGCATCACGGTTTCCATCACGGCTCCGCGTACGGAGAATGAAGCCCATGACGTCGTTCGTCCTATAATTGTACTGCTAAAAAGTCGCACAGCTCTCAAGCAAACGCTGACGGACCTAGATAACTTGGAAGTAGGTACAGAGCCATTCTATCTTGCTTGTCGACGTCGAGGAGAGCAAGAATTTCGGCGAACTAAGACTGGAATTGCCTAAGTTTTCCAATGCGCAGCACCTCGCATAGGTCACTCTCCGCTCATGAGTTTTTCTTCACCTCCTCATCTTGCTCCTCTGTGTACTTGTGCACCTTTTTTGGGTGTGCGAACAAATTTTTGCGAATCATTACATGATTGCTCATTTCGCATGCTTTAAGCTCCAAGTCTTCGCTAGTTGACCTCATTAGCGAATCTTAGAGCTAGTTTCAAGAACACAATTTATTAGTCTACATCAAGTAAGCACTTCGGGACTACGTCCATTGTCCTGGCGTTCGCAGAGCTGCATAGACGGGACGGTGCAGCGGATGCTAGTCGTCTTGCGGTTTCTCTTCCATCTCCTCAATCGCCGAGAGCACACCTCCAGCGTTCTGTAATCATTCAGTGTGTCTATGTGGCTGTAAGCAAAAAAACTGTATAACGATGAGAGCGATGAGTGAAGACAAAATACCTTATAGTGTCTGAGCCGCGTAGTATCGCACCGTTCTGATTCGCCCAACTCAACACCTGATCCCAGATCGGCACTGCGACGAGAGACACCTGTTGACCCAAGATGAATTGGCCACGGCGACATCGTGCAAAGGCGACGTTGATCCTATGGGGATCGTCGAGAAATTCCCCTTCCTCGGGGTTGTAGTGGATCCTCGTCGTCAGCAACACCAACGCGTCCTTCTCCCGTCCTTGAATGGAGTCGACAGTGGCTAGATCAATGCCCATCTCACGTGCGAGTTCAGCCACCCGGAGGTTCTGATTACGCTAGGATGTGACGAGGCCATCGCAGGTGGGCGGTATTCGTTTGCGATTAATCCGGCGGATGAGGGCAATACAAACCTGCGCTTCTTCCTCATTGAAGTGCGGTTTGGGGATACTTCTTTGAGAAGATCGGGCGACGTCGACAAAGATGAACGGCAATGACGCGTTGGGGGAACGCATCATATCCAGCAACAGGTGCGGCTGTCCTCCGAGGATCCGTTCAGGAGCGACGAACGTTTGAGTATACGTAATGCGCGAACATAAATACGTAATGCGCGAACATAACCACTGCTGAGGCTGAGAAAGATGATTTAGTAGAAGCCTACAGGGGAGGAGAAGATTCCCACTCACAGATACTCGAAGGTGTAGAAACAAGGAGAACGTGGAGAAGGTTACCGGATGTGATGAAATAATGTACGGTGCGACCGCAGTGGCCAAGTGTACGGTACCGTGACGTTGGTGCGTGCAGTTACACAACGTACACCACAAAATACGGTGCAGCTGCGATGGCCAAATAGATAGCATCGCTGAAGTTGCTTCGTGGTTAGTTTTATTCTCTTCACTGCCTGGGTTCCCTTTCATAGTTGGGTGGATTGGCTGACACCATGACACTCGATGTACTCGAATTCTATTCTGGCATAGGAGGGATGCACTACGCGTTGGAAGGTGAGGCAAATTAAATGTTCGTAATGAGAAAGTAAATGTACAGTGTCTTAATGCCAGATGTTTTCAGAAGCTTGCCCAAATTCACGCGTGCTCGCCGCTTTCGATATAAACACTACTGCGAACATGATATATGCCCATAACTTTCCTGAAACGCTCCTTCATCAGAACAATATACAGGTAATATAATTCATTCCTGTGATTCCGCCGTTTTCTCTATTTTGTTTTTTTTCTTTTTGTACATATATCTCCTTGTTCTGCTCCTTTTTCATGTATGTTAGGTAATCATGGTTCTTTAAGTTGTTTCGGGAAGGTGGAACATCCTTTTTTGTCCAAATTTTCCTTGCTGAGGGGAGAGTGGTGTTATGAGCGAGGGAGAAAATCGCCATTATCTTATATTGAGCCGTTTGCGTAGACCAGACATTACAGAGTAGTAATGAAAGTTTTCTGCCGGTAAACGAGTGTTATCCCCTACTCGCGAGAAAGCTCTAGAAATTGTATTTGGAAATAGTCTAGTATATCACCCTCTAGTAAGGTTATAGAGAGGTGGTAGGGCATTATTCTACAAAGCCTTCTGGAGAAATAAAACCACGTTCTTGTCTGTATAGTACCTTATTACATGACAAAGTTGTGGGAATGGACAGTGTTTGTGGGCTAGTTGAACTTCTTATTTTCGGATTTGCTCTTGATCCTATAGTCGCGAGTCTTTTCTCCCCTTTTACATAACATTGTGGGAAGTTAAAAGTGTAGGAATAAGTGATATACCATATCCAGGAGCATGAAACAATTGAAAGAAAGAAGTCAAGGGTTATATATTGCTAATAAATGTTAGGTTTCCGTAGATTAACACCGTACTCAAGAAACTAACGTTTTGCATGCGATGGTAACCTAACATAATCTGCTGCTTTTATCTTCTCACCTTCGTACGGATTGTCGATGTTAAATTACGATTGTGAAGATCAGTATTTCGCACAAAAATTGCTGGAAGAGTTTTGTACAAACCCTTATGGTTGGATAACAATAGCGGCTATGAGTTGTAATAACCGTAGGACAAAGATGGTTAGGTCACTGCTTTCGAACTAGCCGTGGGCAACATTTTTCTTTTAATTTTATTCAATAATGTATTATGCACAGTTGCATGTGCATCTAGTCAAGCGGAAGCTCGCATGTTTAGAATAGGCCTGCTGCATTCAAATAAAATGTAAAAATGAAATCATAGAGGGATGTGTTGTCATGCCGAGTCCCACTCTTCACATCTTTTGGAGTTTTGCTCCTGCTGCAATAACTCTTCGGTCCTAATATCCTGGATATAGCTGGACCGATACCTGTATTGCACCTTCCTGCATGAACTAACTTTGACCTTCAGTAAATTTTCCCCTGAACCGAATGAAGTCCAATCTACCTGCAAGTAAACTGTATTTTCCTGCTATTCCCGTATGCAAACGCTCCTATTAAAAGTTAGTTACAGTTACAAAAAGTTATGTAGCCATCTCAAAATGCTTGTGGATCACAATTTTTGAGACTTCCCCTTTGATCTGAGTTAATAAAAATCTCCGTATCTTCGCAAAGCCGGCTATCACTATTTTAATCTGCCTTTAATTCGTTTCGGAGTAATTGGGATCTAAATGTGCATTTGTACATCAAAGGTAACAGCTGAAAAGTAAGCTTCACTTTAGAGCTTTTCATCTGATCTACTTGATTTGGAGGCGACTATCTGTATTTTCAATAAGTACTCGCATCTCAGCTGTTCCTTAGGCGATTCCTACTGACAAATTGGACAAATTCAATGCACATATGTGGACGATGAGCCCACCCTGCCAGCCTTTCACAAAGTGGGTTCCTTTTATGGTTGCTTGATTTTTTATGACAGTTGTCCTTGACTTTGATCCAGTTTTATTTTCCCTGATTCACTTATCTGTCCTTTAAGGAAAGGGCTGCAACTAGGTATAATTGACAATCGATGCGATTCGTTCATGGCTTTGTTGGAAAAGTTGAAACAAATGAAGAACCGCCCTCATTATATCCTTCTTGAGAACGTCGTCGGCTTTGAGAGCAGCTCTGCACATGAGCATTTGATCTGTACCCTCAAAGATTTGCAGTACGGCATACAGGTAATTCACAGCATTTCATTCGTTTTTTACTTGCTTTTTCATTTGTGTCGCTCGATCTTAGTAGACTATAATGTTGTCCTTTAAACGCGTCTTAAACCTCCCTGGGTATTACTAGGGGGCGCGCGTGGTACGGTGCCACTTTCGCGTGCGCGGTTAAGTGCTCGTTTCTCATCCTGGGTAGCCAAGTCATCTACCCATCCACTAAAGGCTAATTTAGTACCGGCTTTGTCAGGGAAGTTGAAAACACTCATTTGAAGGATACGATTAATACAGAGATAGAAAGTGACTTTTCTGAAAGACGTGCAGTTTTTTCTTCAATCAGCTGTCCATATTTGGTTTTCGTTCCTTGTTAAGATTATTTCATCCAAAAGAATGATAGTTAAGAGAGAGAAATAATAAGATTATAGTATTTATAGACAGGAAAGAAATATTCGAAAGAAAAGGAATTCTCCATCACTATCGCGAATTCAGTTATTTTGTCAGTGTTTTCGAAGTCATTTATCTTCTCTTGGTGGCGTTTCCCAACGAAAATGACATTTCTTGAAGAAAATTTCGACTTCATTGTTGGTTATGTGTACGTGTCAGTTTTTTCTAAGGCCATAAACATCTTGTCCAAAATAAGGGTGATAAAGGGGGGTCGCCATAAGTATGTATTACGGTGTGGTTATTTTATCAGTATTTAGTTTTTGTAGTTTTAATCGCTTTGAAGTGGCTTTCGTGATTGTTGGGTGCATGAGGATTAGCAATGAAATCAATCGATCAAATTGGATCGTAGTGGCTTGTTGTTAAGCAGAGTGATTATTTTGCCTAATCTGAGTTTCATTCAGGAATTCATACTGTCACCACTGCAATTTGGCATTCCAAATTCAAGACCTCGTTATTATCTTTTGGCTAACAGCGGTTGGCCTACCGATGAAGCTAGCGGTGAAATCAGCACCTCTTTGGGCAGCGAATCACCTACTGAACCAGAACGAATTGA
Organism: Nippostrongylus brasiliensis; assembly: GCA_030553155.1. Lineage (NCBI taxonomy): Eukaryota > Metazoa > Nematoda > Chromadorea > Rhabditida > Heligmosomidae > Nippostrongylus > Nippostrongylus brasiliensis. Next base: position 35,842,681 of record CP130735.1, on the reverse strand, counting down.
AAGCTATCTGGAGAAGTCGCTATCTTACAAGGAACATCTCCGATTGAGTGTCACAAATCTTGAGAGGTATGGCGGAGCTCTCGATATCGTAACGGATCATTCGACGAGGTCTGCATGCTTTACGAAGTCGTACGGAAGCTATGTTTCTGGTTGTGGATCTCATTACTGCTCCAGGTATCCTACCATTTTTATGATCAAAGTTGTTATTTTATTCGAATAATGTTTTTTTTTTGCAGGACCGATCTCGTGGATGGCAAGCATCTCACCGCTGAGGCCCTATCCGATCCGGCCAGTGTTATCGATGACGTGCGACTGTTTTCTCCTAGAGAAGTGGCGAATCTGATGTGCTTCCCCGCAGGATTCCATGCACCTCCAGATGCTACGTCGAAGCAGATGTACCGATGTCTGGGAAATTCAATCAATGTTCATGTTGTTGCCGCTTTGATGAAGGTTCTTTTACGGGATAAACGTTAGTTATCTTTTGAATGTTGTTCGTCATCTTTGATGCACTGAAGTGATTGCAGCGCCTAGACTGATGAACGGAGTTATCGCGGCTAAGTTCGCATAGTGACATTTACATATATGATTGCACGACTTACTTATTCCACGTTTTTATCCCGATCAGTTTCGGGGTACGTCTTTCATGAAAGTCGCTCCGTCTTCTTTCTCCTTGGTGCTGCCCCGCGTTTCTCGAGGTGCCATCTTGTCTCGGTCCAGAGCTCCATTTGGGGTGGCCATATCATCCTCGATCGCAGGTTCTTCAGCGCCGCTTTACTGCACGCGACCATCGATGTGTCAACAAGACAGATGTGATTGCACGATCCCAAATATCAATAAGGTTTTATGTAGTTCAAAAAGACGACCGTTCTGAAGTTTGCAAAGATTTTCTTCAAAAGGTGCAATTTTGCGTTGTCCCGCTGAGGGAGCGAAGACATGTCGTTGCCTAAGTTGCGCAATTCCCTTTTCTTACAATAATGTGCCGACGTCGTATAGCTGGCATTTGAGTGCTACAGGGTTCGACGAACCATATGCAAGTACTTGTCGTTGGATATGCTTCAGAATTCGTTTTCTTACACGGGTCCGAACATAGCTATTTTCTTCTCTTCGTTTCTTCATCATCTCATCTCTGCAATCGACGAGGTTTTGTAGGTTTTGTAAGGTCATCATTCCTTTCGACTTCAGGTATTTTCATTGCTCTGTAGTCGTGTTAAAAGTTTGTTGCCAGTAACGACGTTAAAGGACATGATTTGCAGAAAATCAGTTTTCTAGGAATCATTCGAGGTGCCGCTGACGGGAAATGTTATTTGTGTAGTAGTACCAAGCGCAGCATTAAAAACAGAACAAATAAATAACCTGTGGAATCTTACCTCATTGCCGCTGAACCCACTCATTTAGTTGTTGTGTTTGTCGTTCAGCACTTAGGCTACGTTCGCCCTATCGGGTAACATTGCGGCCTCTCGAAAGGCGTCGCGTAAGCACTTCATCCTCGCAGCCGCCGTCTCTTTCTGTGTACACAACGTAGGAAGTCGAAGCTCCTCCACGTTTCGAATCTGTTCCTTTCGCTATACTCACATGTATTAGGTCGTCGAAAAAGTTTCCGGCCACTTCTGCCGTTCTTTTTCAAATTTGGTTCTCTCCTTTATTCCCCTCGACATACGACATATTCATGTATGATTCCCATCAACAACATCGTGTTATTTACTAGATAAATTTTGAACTCTCCTCGTACAGAATTTCCAGAGTTTTGATGAAAAGAATTCGGCGAGCCACATTTTCAGGTACTCTCACTCGTCGAGTTGATTCTCTAATAACTGAATGGAGAATGAATGAACAAATGCTATTTTGTGGGGGCAAGGTTCGACGAATGTCTTGGATAGGTCAGAATGCGCCATCGGAGATTTTGAAATTGTTTCCAAGTCTCCTTATCAATAGGTGAATGCGCGTCCCTGTGACTGGAGATTTTCCCATATTTTGCACGAACAGCTGCTCCGTCGCCGTCGAACTGGCAACGAGCAGCTCCTAACGAATGCCTCATTTGCAGTTCAACTGCACACCGATCATGTCCCATTCAGGGTGGAGTTGCGGATTTTGAAATTTTCGATGGTTTGTAGCAAGTGAGTAGCAGGAGATTTGGCATGTGATTGGTGCACACTACCCACTCCTTGATGCCTCTAACGAATCTGCCTCCTTTGGAAAACGAGGGGGTCGTGCATGCACCCGTCACCACCTGTAGATCTACAGCAACTGCCCTCCCGACTACCGTTGTTCCTTGGAGCCAAAATGGGCCTTTTTGAACATACGAAACCAAAATTTTGCAATGTCAAGAAAGTCAATTGAAGGACCTATCATAATTCATGAGCCATTAACTGAGCTTCCTTCAATGCGTTGTTTTATGAGCTCGTGAAGAAAAACAGTTCAAGGTACCTGTAACTCATATCGATTTTCTCAGCAAAAGCTGAAGTGCTGAACCAGGACAACTGTGGCATATGTAGCTAATAAATTAATTTACGTAAGGACTATAAAGGTGAGATGCCGGAACCTGTTTTAAGATTTTGGTGAGCGGCCACATTGATTGAGAGTGGCAGGAAACTTTCTCGACGACCTAATAAAAGGAGCGGCGTGTCGTCTTTCGGTCGCTATAGGTAGGTTAGTTCGCCTTGGAAAAGATGAAATCCTTCTGGATATAGTCCATTACTATGCTTTTATTCATTCCACTACGTTTTTCTCCCGATCAGTTACGGGGTACGTCTTTCTCGATGGCCACCTCGTTTTCTTTCAGTTGGTGCTGCTCCCGCTTTTTTGAGGTGCCACACTGCCATCTTGTCTCAGTCTTGAGCTCCTTGTGGGGTGGCCATATCGTCCTCGATTGCAGGTTCTTGAGCGCCACTTCCTTGCATGCGACCATCGATCCGTCTTATGATCGTGACAGTTCTCCTCCATCAGCCGACCTGTCACCCGGGCCTGACGCTGGTGCCGAGACCCTTTTCAGCTACTTCTAAGCTAGGCAAGGGTTTCTGCCTGGGACGGGATTGAACCCTGATCATCGAGATCTTGAGCCTAAGCTCTTAACCTCTCGACCATTCCCCCATAGTCCATTATTATGTGTAGAGTTATATTTGGATTGATTGGCCTGAAATGATCTGATTTTTTCAAGTTAATTCTTCTTCCTGAGGATGGAGACTTACATTTGAGCTTCCTTCGGCGTCCGAAAACCTCAATAGGTAAAGGTAAAGGTGTCGGCGCGGATCAGCCCTTGAAGAACGCTCCACGCATTCGTCTTCTACTCAGAATCGTAGAGGCTTGGTGAGTGCGAATTAGCTTATACAATGACTTGCGTGGCCTAGCCACTATACCAAGTCAGTTCTTTACCTTTCCACAAAAGTCTGTTGCCAATTTACCGACCCCGGAGGGGTGGAAGGCTTGGTTAGCCCAGGACGGGACCGATCGCTCGACCGTGCGGATCTCAACAGCGCCTCTTATCACTGCACCACGCGCGTCCAATAGGTAATGACCATTTTGCATATAGAGCAAGTATTGAATTCGTCATGCCTAGCAAAGTAATGGAAATTCTTAGCGCTTTCACCAAATTAAGAGCCATTGTGAAGAGATATTTGAATGAATAGAGTTGCGCGTTGGCGATGTTGACCTGCTGCACTCCCGCTTCGCTCTCATTGTCAGTTCTCTCTTCCAACCACAGTTTCTTTTGTAGACTAATTGTTTTGTAGGCTCTTTTTATCTGCTTGTGTTGCTACTTCCTTTATAATGTGAACAGAGTTGAATTATTGTCTTTATTGATTGTTTCTCTCTTCATTAGCAGGCTATTTGTGGTGTATATGGTTACATATCTTCACTTTTTGACGCCTCCACCTTATTCTGATGATTAATCTTGCTTAATATTTCTGCGGTTGAGCCCCAACTAGTAGTTTGGGCGCGAATTTTATTCCTTGTTAGATTTATCGAGACGATGCAGGTCTTTGATAAATATCTCGGCGCTGTTTCATAGGCAGATTGGCACCTTCAACCGTCCATCACATTAATGGCGATGACAATCTATTGCGCAGCCACAGATGGCAATTAGCGGCCAAATTTGTCACCTTGTGCACTTTGAATATTGAGTCGTACAAGTCTTGAAATAGCAATTAGGCAGTGTTACGTAATAATCAACGAGTTTAAAGCATTCTGATTTTCGTCTGGGCAGCAGCAGAATTGAAAGATGCTTGTGTAGTAGTGGAGCAATAGCAGCATCACTGTGATCTTCAAAGAAGAATACTTAAAACCCATTGTGCAAGACAGGAGATTTGACCGCTTTGTTGATTTGGTACTAATCTTCTTAATCCCTCTTTTTCAGCTAGCGATCGGTGGTCTGAGTTCGACCTTAGCATTTAGGCCTCATCTGACGAGGAGGGTCGTCGAAGTGATGGTGAGCTCTAGCGATGCAATTTCTATGGGATGTAGGGCTCCTCATCGGATATCCAAAAACATGAAAAATTTTTCGGAATCGCATTGTGTGGTAGTGAAAAAGGCCTGCAAAGACGATGAAGGGCTACTCATCAATGCGCTCATCTCGCCCATGAAATGTGGTTGGAGGCGCAGTGGGTTAGCAGTTGGGCTCTCGTTCAGATGCTCATGGGTTCGGATCCCGTTGGTGCAATTTTGTTTTGCTTCAATCGCACTGATACCAAATCTTGCTCATTTTGCAATTTTGTCATTGAGGTGGAAGAAAATCATGTTTAGAGCAGCTAAAATCCCACTAATTTCAGTAAATGGCGCTGTTAATACGGGTAACCAATATCCACCGTAACTTACCTTAAACGGACGCAAATTCAGAAACTGATAGTAGATTTGTGATCAGCGCCCCAAATAACCCCCACGGACGAAGTTTGGAGGAAATCGGTTATTTTGACCTTGGCACCTCACTTACCCACCCGTACCATAGCTAACGCTCATCAGTCGGAATTCTAGAAGCAAAAGTAGAAAGAGTAGAATTGGTCAGCAGTTCAAGTGAGACTCCCATGTAATTTCTGGATTGAAGGTAGTGGATGCTGAAGATCTTCTGACAGCTAGAGTCTGAATGGAGGCATAATATTACCAGTAATTCATCAGAGACTGAACCTTGGCAACTCTACAGACACCTGACATGAGGCTCGATACATCATGATGACCCCTTTCGTCCAAACTTTGCTAATGAGACTATTTGAGACGCTGGTCATGAATATAGCACTAGTTTTGGGTTTTGCAACAAGTGAGGGTATCTAATGGTGGGTTTGGTTGTGTGTGTGTGTGGGCTGGTGATCCCTTGCTATGGTAAGGGTGGGTAAGTGAGGTGCCGAGGTCAAAATAACCGATTTCCTCCAAACTTCGTCTGTGGGGGTTATTTGGGGTGCTGATCACGAATCTAACATACTTACTTTACTTTGATACTTTGATGGTCCTTTCTTCAACTGGAGATCTTCTCAGCGGGGACCACAACTCTTCCAGACCGCTCGATTTCTGGCAACTTGCATCCAGTGAGGGAGACTCCGTTCTCTGAAAGACTTTGCAAATGAGTCTGCCCATCTTGTTGGCGGTCGTCCCAGTGGTCTCTTATGGTCTCTTGGGAGCCATTCTGTGACACGGAGGCTCCATCTATCGTCCTTCCGTCGAAGCAGGTGTCCAGCCCAACGATATTTTGACTTCTTCATGTACTGCAGTGGATCTGCTAGCTGCGATTTCTCCCCTAGCTCTGAGCTTCGTATGCCTTGTTGCCGCTGTTGGCGAAGGCTCGTCTTCAGAAAGCATCTCTCCAGAGCACGATGCGTGGTTTGCATGGCTTTGGCGACGGCTTTGTTATCAGGCCAGGTTTCGGTCGCGTAACACATCGCTGGCAGTACAGAGGCGTTGAATATCGAGGCCCTAAGGCCGGCATCTTTGACCTGATCGGTGACTTCGCGGATCGAACTGAAGGCTGCCCATGCTGCGCGTCTCCTGCGGGCGATTTCAGGAGCCAGGTCGTTCTCCATGTTCAGCTCTCGTCCCAGATAGACGTAGGAGTCGACTCGTTGCAAAGCGACTCCGTTTTACTTCAAGAGTCCCGTGTCACACCACTGGTTGACCATAAATTGCGTTCTGGACATATTCATGTTCAATCCAATCTTCCTACCTGCCATATCGAGCTCGCTCAGCATTTCTTCGGCTTCTGCTGTGCTGTTAGAGATGAGCACTATATCGTCAGCGAAGCGAAGATTGCTGATCCGTTTACCATCCACAGGGTAGCCTTTGGCGTCCCAGTCCAAGTTCTTCATAGCATCCTGAAGTGCCGCTGTGAATAGTTTCGGAGAGATCGTGTCTCCCTGCCGTACTCCTTTCTCGATAGGAATTGTAAGCTTCCGATCGAACAACTGGATAGTAGTTGACGTATTCGAGAAGCATTCGTCAAGAAGTTGGACGTAGGGCGATGGTACACCAGCATGCACAAGAGTGTTCAGTACGGCGTTGATTTCCACCGAGTCGAACGCTTTCCGATAATCCACGAAGACAAGGACAAGTGGGATGTGATATTCGCGGCTCCTTTCGATGAGCTGTGCGACAGTCTGAATTTGGTCCATGCAGGAGAAATTCTTGCGGGACCCTGCTTGCTCTACGGGCTGATTATCGTCCAAGATTCGCTCCATCCGATTAAGCAGTATCCTGGTGAAGATCTTGTAGACAACCGAGAGAAGGCTGATGGGTCGGTAGTTGCCGATGTCTTCCCGCTGGCCTTTTTTGAAGATCAAAACTGTCCTCGATTCCTTCCATACATTCGGAATCCTACCTAGACGGAGGTAGTGATTGAAGTGCTTGGTGAGGAGTGAGCAAAGGGCACTACCACCGGCCCGAAGTAGATCGGCAGAAATACCGTCGGGTCCAGGGGCAGTACCTGGCTTCATCCTTCTGATGGCGTAAGCGACTTCTGACTCCAGAATGGGAGGTGCTTCTTCAGCCGGAGGCATCACGCATTTTGCGACAGGGATGGAGAAGCGAAACAAATCCGTGTAGAAGTCTTGAACGACGGCTTCAATCGCTCTTCGAGACGTTTGCGTTACTCCGTCCTTATCCATTAGCGCTGACATTACGGTCTTCTGATCACAGAGATCTCGTTTGCAGCGCTTTATGCTTGAGCCTTTTTGAGCGGCTTCTAACAGTTTCAGTCTTCTGTAGGCCTGTATGGACTCCTTCACTGCAAGTCGACATGCCTTGGAGATGGTGACTTTTTCGAGATGGGAGGCGTTAGGATCCAGCTTGACAGCTCTTCTTTGCTCCAGAACTTCCATCGCACGCGCGTCAACTCTTGAAGCGAGTGACGACGTGGTTAGACACGAGCTGCTAGCACACCTCAACAGTCCGCTGACGAGGAGATCGTAGTCTTCTGATGGATCTTCACAACATTTCCAATCATAGGACTCCATGGCGTGTTCCAACTCCTGCGAACTGAATGACGGAATCCTCAACGGTGCCGGTTTATGCGTGTCACGTTTGAAGATCTTCTTCTTGAGAGTCAGCTTCGCACGAACAAGACGGTGATCCGAACCGGTGTCAAACGAAGGGAGCACGGAGACGTCGAACAGACTCCATCGTCTGCTCACGAGAACATGGTCGATCTCCGAACGTACTGCTCCATTTGGGCTCTCCCAGGTCCATCGTCGGTGTGAAGGCTTCTCAAACATGGAATTCCCATGAAAGAGGCGGCATGCGGACAGGAAGTCTATCAGACGCATTCCGTTGTCGTTTCTTGGGGAAGATCCATGCGGTCCAAGCCTCCATTCGTCGCAGTCGTTGGTACCGACGGTGGCGTTGAAGTCACCAACTACAACTTTGTAGTAGCTCTTTTCGTCGTTAACAGTCCTTTCAAGTAGTTCGTAGAATGCTTCTTTCTCTTCGTCTGTTGCCGCCGATGTCGGAGCATATCCATTTATGATGGAGATGTTTCCTTGGTCTTTGACTTCCAAACGAAGAACGGCTATTCGTGGACTGATGATCTTATACGAGTCTACTAGGTGGTGTACTGTCGAATTGACGAGGAATCCAACTCCGCCAATGTTTCTTCTGTCCACCTTTGCTCCGATGATGAGAAGCTCGTTGTGGTCAGTCTTTTTTATGGTTTCCGTTTTGCCTTTCGTTTCTTGCAGTGCAATGATGTCGTATTTGATGTTGCGGCTTCTGTGTAACAGGGTCCGAAGATCCTGCTCAGAAGCGATCGTACGACAGTTGTAGGTGCAGACGAATAGGCAATTTCCGTGTCGTGGTGGGTGGGGGTTTCCGGTAGTCCGAATTCAATGACGTCCAGATAGTTTAACTCCGAGATTAGACGGCCCCTCGCCGGAAGTGGATTCTTCTGACGTCGTAGAAGAGCATCTCCGGCGCGCGGAGGACTGGGGCACAGGATTGGTTGTTTGTGCCGATAGGGTGGTCTGATTACTCACATGTTCCTAGCCAGGGATACACGGAGCCGCCCATACACGACAGAGTATCGCGTACTACGTGACCATTTGTGCCGTTGGCCATCACTAAAAAGTGACGTTCACCCCTTCACCGCTGTGAGGTGGCACATGAAGAGGGATCTAACATTAGTTTCTGAATTTGGATCCGTTTAAGGTAAGTTACGGTCTCAAGGGCGAGATGAACGCCTTGATGAGTAGCCCTTCCTCGCCTTTGCAGGCCTTTTTCAGTACCATACAATGCGATTCCGAAAAAATTTTTCATGTTTCTGGATATCCGATGAGGAGCCCTACATCCCATAGGAATTGCATCGCTAGAGCTCACCATCACCTGAACGACCCTCCTTGTGAGACTCTCGGACTCGTTTTTGGTTTTTAGCGAATCCCAGAGCGTCCGGTTTCTCGGTCACCACTGTACGAGATTGTTTCAAGGTATCCAGTTTGAGGATTTACAAGTAGGGGCGAGGTGAGAGACGATACTTCCAAACTTACGACCGAGTGGTCGACCAGGGTAACAAATCCATCTACCCCTCCGGTGTCAGGTGTGTTGGTACAGACTGGTCTGGGAAGGTGGAAACACTTACTTGACAGGGCGGCTGGCAGTCGCAAGTCACTCATTGATAAGTGCACGTTCATCATGCCTCTACGATTCTGAATGGAACACGAATGTGCGGCACGTCCTTCTGGGATTGGTCAATGTCAATTCCTTTACCTTTCTTCGAGTACGACTCTCAGTGATCTTTGATAGGATGGAAGCTAATTTCGTGAACTCTCATGCACCTCCAACAAAATTGTTGATTACCAAATGAAGAAAAACTTGATCCAAACGACATACGCACCATTAAAACGAACAGGTAATTCCCCATTCTCAGATAGCTGCCCAATTCTACTTCCTAAATAACGCTGAGTTTTTGAAGGGAATTGTTTTTCGTAGGTGCATTTTGACCGACACCTCATTACTGATTCATCTTTGCGCCGGAGACTATGAACTGCATGAACAAGAGTCTTCCAGCTTCCATCTCCGGAATTTTGGAACGATCGAAACGTTCAATTGCGGCATCCGACCCACCCATCTCCTCGAAGGGTAAAATCGCAACGCAACTATCGGCCAGTTTTACAGACAAACTACAATAGTGCAGAACCTTTTCAGTTGAGCTTTTTCGAGTACTTGACTTCGAGTGTCAACATAGGTGTTGCCGAGATCTGATTTCTTTCGAATGAACTGATTACGACCTCCCGACCGAGCTCCGTAGGTCATCAGAAGTGCACCTTTCCTTGCGATTTGAACTGCTTGCTCGAAATCCCTCGATATTTTTGAGTACCATCAATCGTTTCAGGACACCATCTCCAGATTCTGCACTCACAAATTGTAACGCTTCAGTAACGAAGTAGCTAAGAAGGTACTCGTGAAGAAGGCCTTGACCAACAGTGGTTTTGGATGTTTTCATTTCAAGCTGAAAAACTCCCAGCAAACAAAGGTAGGAGGTTAATGAATGGTTTTGAAAACTACTTGATATGCGCTTTCAAACAGTTAAAGGAGCAATAAAATAGGTAAACGTTCATGCAAGTTGTGTTCGCTGGAAAACAGTCCACGAAATTAGTTTCCAACCTAATACTTCCGATCGACGCATGGTTGACAAATGACTTCACTGTCTGACGCTTCGACATACTCGATTTCTTCGTAGGCTGAAAGTGCCAAGACGATTGAGGACTATTTGACCGAACGTCGAATTGGCTCTAATCGAAATTTTCAACCTATTCCCCCGAACTGCTTTCCTCTAGGATCAGGAGAGAAGGTGATTCCTTACCTCAGTCTGACCCACAGCTCAACAAAACCTTTTACCTTTACCTTTTAGACAATATTCCGATTACTGCAGCTCATTACCGATTATATTAATGGGGTACTATATTGGGGGAGGGGTGTGTCACTCACCGTTTCACCCCATTCGACCTCATCCATCAGTGATGGTGGCGCTTCGGTCGTCCATTTAGAAGTGGGTACGGACGCTTTTGATCGTAATCAGTTCACGTCGGCTGACGAGAACGACCTTGATGGGACCTCAGTCATTTATTGTGGCCGCGCAACTGGCTGCCACTTTGACAGGCTCTAATCCGTATCATTGTCGGCGAGCTTTCTGGTCTGGTGGAGGCGGCGACGACTTGAAGCTCATCGAAGCTGTCATTTCCGTTCCCGGGAAGGGCATCGCGCCTCTATCGATGCCGCAATTCCTCCTCGCTCGTTTACACACCTACTCAAACAATGCTGAATCGATTATCACCTCGAGTCTAAGCCGTCTAGTTCTATAAATAATCTTCCTAGAATTGTAGCTTTGCGCGCATACAATTGTAGCACTCATTCGCACCTTACCTCACCTGGTACAAAGGAACCTGGCTGAAAATGTCCCTGGACTCCTTTGCTTTTCACTTCCTTCACCTAAAGTGTTACCGCCCTACTTTCACCTCCTCGCTTCTCATTATGGAGTCCGCCGTAGGAATAATATTAACAAGTAAACGCTCGAAGTAGCCAGGACAAAACTAATTGTATTCATTCCACTAACGTGGTCAGTTTCTATTGTTTCTATTGTTTTTAAATTTCTATTATTTTGCGAATAGGAGTACTGTGAAATGAAGTTAAAAGGAACGGTTAAAAGGTTATTTTGAAATAATTTATAGTTTTCGCTCCTATCAATATTCCTTTTCGTTGTGATTTTCCCGCTGTGAACTTTCTTCTCAGTTTGTATTACCTATGGTCAGCTTCAGTAATACAAATTTGTTCATTTATTCGATGGTGCCATAGATTGGTCGGAATATTTACATTTAATTTTGCTAGGCTTTAGCGCTCTCTGTACAGTTACAGTTTACAAAAATTGCTCACACTAGTAAAATTGACGAGTTTGATTCCATCTAAAGCAGTACGTTTGAGTTGCTTCCGGAGTATGAAATTGTACTTGAAATTTGATAATTCGGTTCAAAAACTTCAGTGCATTGCGGTTTTGAAACGGGTGTAGGAGGATGCAGCACGCTTATGAAATGACGTTTGAGCTATATGAAATGAGGTTTTGATTTTGTGTCGCCCGTTCAGTTGCTTCAAAAACTATCGAAAATCACTTCCAGCTAGTTTGTGACTGCACCTGACATTAGGTATCGGTATAAATGGCCTTTGAGGGGGAAAAAGCGGAAGCGAAAGTTTTCTTCTCACTTTCTCGCCCGCAGTTGCTTCTGAGATTCTTCCTTCCTTACTGCTCCCACCTTAGTCTGCTATTCCTTCATTGACCACTGTGAAATGAAGTTAAACGGGACCAACTGTTATTTTGAAAGAATTTTTGTTCTTGCTCCTATCAGCATCTGTAGGTACATATACGGCTTCATGATATTTGGCGCTGGCAAATTCATTGTAAAAGATCTCGGCCAATTGGAGATCTGAATCCAGCTCTGATGATTCTCTGGAACTTCGTGATTGACAGCCACCATCGTGCCACACGCTCTGTGCCGTAGCTAAATCGGAGATCTACGCATCCTTCTTAACCTAGACGATTTTTGCTTTCAAAACCCACCGTTACCACATTATACAGCGGTAGGACGGATTCGGTATTAGCCGTGTGGTTCAGTGGTAAGAGGCGCTGCTGATACCCGCACGGTGGAGCGATCGACCCATGCCCGGGCTTACCAAGCTTTCCATTCATCCGAGGTCGGGTAAATTGGTAGCACACTTGTCTGGGAAGGTCTAAATGGTGAATGCGTGTCTGGCCTATACAATGAGTTGCAGGGCCAGCCATATTCACCATTTAGATCCTCCATTCGGGGTCGGGTAATATGGCCTATACAAGACTTGCGAGGACGACCGCATTCACAACGGCGCGTCCTCTGGGGACTGATCAACACCGGCATCTTTACCTTTACCTTTTTATAGTAAAAGTACATAGCTAAGAGGTACTCCCACACGGCTAAGCAAGAATTTACCCGCGGTTAGCTCTGCTCACTTGGTAATCCCAGCTAAACTCAACTCAACTGGTGGTAGCTGAACTGCTAGTGTGCCTCTCCACGGTGGTTTCCAGATCGATACGCCACAATTTGCGCATGACGGACGGACGGGGACGGGTGGACGGGGGGGGGGGGCGCAGCAGAAGGCGGGCGGGGTCCATGTATCACCACCCGTTGCTGGCGTGGTGGCTCACTAGGTTGCAAATTGTCCTCGTCGATCCTCTTGAGTTTCCTTCGATGAATGGAACCTTCCGCTCTTCGTCCTTCAACGATTCCTTGTCGACGATACAATGAGGCGTGCGTCCGTCTATTGAGGTGTTTCCACGCGGAAATTCAACCGCTATTCGATCGGCCGGTCGCCTCGCCACTTTTGTGCCAATCACCACTGCCAGACGATTGGTTACAGTTTGCCAGCAGATTATCGCCTCCATACATTGCACAGCTTTTGTTGATCAATCGCTTTTATGCCTGCCTTGTTGAATTGATTGATCGCGTCGAATCGTTTCCGATCTCGCGTTTTGTTCAGAACGTATCATCATCTATTTTACCTGATTATGTAATTCTTTCCCCAACAGTGGCTGTCTACTGATAATCAGCGGATCCAAAGTGACTCTAACTCAGAAAAGATCAGTACCACAGAAATGTTTTTTGCTTGAGACGTTCATTCTAAGTAATTAAATTAAGGAAGATCAAATCAGGACTCACTGCAAATGTTTCAAAATCATTCGTTTACAACCTACATACAACCCGACATATCGACCCCAATTTTAAGAAAAACGAAAAATGTTTTTCAAGAAAAACCGACAAAATAAAAAGCAACAAAAATCGATGGCTTCCTAAGTGGTGCTGCGGTCTAGATCAAGTACTATCAATGTGTAGGATAAGAAAAACAATGAGTATGACAGTCTTGCATCGAGCAATCTTCGCACAATACAAAAACAGTACCCAGATCTTGTGTATTGAAATTAGATCAGAATTCAGATTTCGTCACGAACTGGATAGTTTTGTGGTGCAGCAGAATTAGTTTGTGTCCTCTTGGCATCAATTTGGGACTTACTTTCCTTAAACCTTTCAAGGCTAGTTTTTCTAATTTTTATTGTTCGAGAATATGACCAATTTGTCTGTTTGGAAGCTCTTATTTTTTCTTTTCTATGAAAATCGCCTTCGCCTTGTCACTTGCGAGCTATGGCTTCCAAGTCGTTTTAACCCATAACGTACCGAGGCCGTTTCGCGGTGACTGGCCACTCGGACCGCGCGCGTAGGTCACGCGTGCGCCACATGGTGGCGCACGTGGTCCCTAGGACAAGTCTTGTTATCAATTGATGGCATTACCAGTTTATCGCCAACCACAACTTTGGCGAAAGTGATCCGATCGAAACGAATGAAAGCTGGATAAAAGCTAAGAAAATGGAAAATTTTCTGGCGTGTTTTTGGTGAGGATTGCGCCATGTACTCGACCAGGGCCTCGGATTTTGGACCTGATTGATATTGCATGGGTTATATGCTTGCCCTACTTAGGTCGAAAACAGGTGCGCTCGTATAATTCAAATGGTGCCTGATCAGGGTCTCGTTATGCATCACAAACGGCTCTACACAATAAAACTTCTAGAGGACCCTTCTCGAATTCAGCGCATTCAGCGAATGTGCGAACCGCTTATACCGGACCGCTCCCAGACCCAAAAAAGAAAATGTTTGAGAGATTTCAAATCATTTAACCGGTGAAGTGGTAGGCGTCGGTCGGTTTACAAGGGATGCACCAACTACTCATCAACTACGTAGAATCATAGAGACATTGCAGAACCAGAACCTCTTAGGCAAAGTTTCAGTGAGATTGGTGGTCCTGGAAGGAGTTTCCAGGGTGGTGGCCATGTGCTAGGCTTGTTCCAAATACGGCTAAATAAACATCAGATTCGTGATCATCAACCAAAAGGATCCCATAGGTAAAGTTTCAGCGGAATTGCTGGCCCTGGATGGAGCTTCCAGGGTGGTGGCCAAGTGCCACACTTGTACCACAGCTTTCAATGGACCAAGGTATGTAACGTGTACTCCTTGATTGGTCGGTCATATTCCCAACTAAAAACAACTTATAAAAAAATATTTCGTTGCCATGAAAGGCGTGCGCCACCATGTGGCGCACGTGGGCCGTATGGCCAGACAACGCGTGCGCCACCATGTGGCGCACGTGGTACGTTATGGGTTAATTGCACTTACTAAATCGACTAAAAAGGACCGCTACTTGATACTTTGGGTCAAGGAAGCTCTTTTCTTGCCCTTCTTTTTGATCAGTTACTGTCCCCATTATTGAAAAGTTGTTAGTACGCAAAATAATATACGTCACATTATTTTGATTTTGTTCGATCATGACTTTTCACGTTTTTATTGCGAATTAGTATGTTCAAAGAGAGCTGTGACGAAGGCTATTCTGCAGGTTATTCTGCCATCAGAACGCTTTGACGGACTAATACCAATGGTGCTGCATAATGAGAATATTGCACTTTCATTTTCGTTGTCTCGGAACGAGAACATTTTATTTTTTTGTTTTTTTACTAAACATCATTCTTCATCGTTCTTTCTCAGCTACAGATGCATCCTTATTATACATTTTCTGCTGAATTTTTGCTACATGAAATCGTAATCAGCAAATGCGACGTTAAGAAGCTAAATGGGTTGGGGGCACGGTCAAGCTTGAGGTTCGAGAATCGAAGCTGGGTGTCGTATTTGGCTTGCGTCGACCCCCACTCGTATCGGATGGGTAGTTTTTTACGAGTGCAGGGAATCAGCACTCCAGTTGTGCGCAGCATTATTTTACCCCAATTTTATTATTCATTTCTATTCAAAAATTTGTTTATTTTTGTTCATTTTCTGGATAGTGCAGTCATATAAAAAATTTGCCTTTGTACAAGGGTTAATTAATATTAACACATTAATGGAAAAAGAAAACTATCACCCATTTTCTTTTTTGAAATGTAAGAAAAGGATGTGAAGAAAAGGGGAGAGAAACCGTGTGCATCCGTATGGTCTTATAACAACCAAAAAGATAAAGCTTACATATGACAACACACAAGGGAATTCAAACGGCATATAAGTGCCTTCATTGTTTTTAAATAATTTAAGTACCGAACACTTACTTTTCCAGACTCCGAAAAGAGCAAACAAAAATTTTCAGGAGAGAAATGGACGGAGAAAGATGGAAGCATCTTCTACTAAAAATGGAAGTATAGAAATGGAGCTCAAGAAAGCGACCGATCTTGAAGTAGCACTTAATAAAAATTTGACTGACATGTTCTATACATATCAAACAATACTACACGAAATGTCAGCATTTTTTACAATCAAAACTCGATCGATTTCGCCGCGTTGTTCTTTGGTAGCAATAGCAGTGGAGAAATTGGATATTCTTCGGGGAGGAGTGGACGTATCGCAATGAAACTCTACATAATATAAGCTCGAGTTCTCTCTTGATATTGGGGCAAAAATCAGACCCGAAAATGACTTTCTTTCTGGTGAACAGGGTAGGTTCGATTTAGCTTCGATTTTTGCCTGAAATGATGTTTTCGCTAATGTTAGGAAAAAACTCGAATTTATAGAGTGTAGAGTTTCACTGCGACGCATCCAGTCGTTCCTGAGAAATATTTAATTTTTCCTCAGCCACTGCTACCGAAGAACAACGCGGCGAAATCGGTCGCGTTTTAATTGTATAATATGCTGATATTTTGTGCAGTATTGTTTGATATGTATGGAATATGCCAGTCAAATTTTTATTTTTATTTTTCTATCAAGCTAATTCAAAATCGGTCGCTTTCTTGATTTCCTTCCATTTCCTTTCTACCCTTCCATTTTTTAGTAGAAGATGCTTCCATCGTTTCGCCGATCTTTCTTCGTCCATTCCTCTCCTGAAAATTTTTGCTTGCTTCTTTCAAAGTTCGGAAAAGTGTATGTTCATTGCAAAATATTTGCTCTCAGATCAAGCCTATGTTACAAGGGGGTCGTACCGGGACCGCCACTAATAGAGGGGGTCGTAAATTTTTTGCAGAAATCGAACCTCACGCATGAGCCTGGTTGGGGGTGCAGCCAGAGGAAAAAAAAATTTCAAGGCCGTGTTATTGGCAGAAACCTATTCAGATTGCTGTAAGTACAAAACTTCTATTGGCTTCACTCTCCAACCCACATAGCACCGATACCGAGAAAGTATTGGTATATCGGAGGATTTCCTTTCTGAGTCATACTTTTTTGTCTGTGAATCTCGTTACTCGGAGAACGTCGTCATCGCGTGTGGCTCTCCCCTGACGACCTTTCTATGTGCATCCGCTCCAGTATTGATTCTGAGCGAGTGCGGAATGTTGTTCTCCTGAAGAGAAGTCTTGCTTGCAGCCTTTAAGGTTGAGCATTGTTTACCTAGGTGTTTGTCTACAGGCACATACCGATAACGTCGCCTTTCACCGCTTCCGGCTGTTGTTTCCATGGTCAGCCTTCCCTTCATCTCTGATTCTTTTTTTCGTGATTTCCAATAATGTAGAAGAGATGAGACAGAATTTTCATTGTAGAAAGATTTCAAGCTTTTCCATCCCTCCTAGCGCTCGAGGGTCCTTCGGCAAGATCAAGGTAGTTCAGTGCTCCTTCCATGGGTCGAGCAAAAAATCATTCTTCCACAGAAACTGAAAGCTTTTCTAGACTTTCCGTACCTCCGGGTTAGGGTAAAATGGTACCCTAACCCGGAGGTACGGAAGGTTTTGTTAGCCTGGCCGGTGATCAGTCGTTCGACCGTGCGGTAGTCATAATTTTGACCAAACTTGTTCGGGAACGGGAAGACACTGACTTGAACAGTGGTCAATAGTGGTCTCGAAAGTGATTCTACAGGACGAATAATTCCGTATTCATTCGTATTACGTACTACGTATTTATGCCCCATTGGTGTGCCGCCAGCTCCCAGATGGTGGGAAGAAAGATGAATGAATTTTCGTCTGGTTCTCACGTCAGTTCATTGCGCTCAATGGCAGCTTTCCTAGCTGAACCGCTCGCTAGTGGGCTGTGTAACTAGTGCAAATTCAAGGAAAGCGTGGCTTATTGGGCGCAAACTCCGGCACCGTTCCGATCTCCTGGAAACAGCAGCATCCTCGGTAACTAACCCATCCTAACTAACCCATTCATCATTGCGGGCTTAGTGAATACACAATCTTGTCTAATTCCAAACCGAGGACCATCATTCGAGCAGGCTTTCTCACCTGTAGGGCAGACTGTACCTTATTGAAGTTGAATGTGGACATTTCTGCCTTCTCAGCTTCTCTTTATGGTTTCAAGCGTATGGCCAAATATCGATTGCTCGAGCATTAGAGTTCTTTTCGCATCACTGTTTCTGACTATTTAACTGCTGTTTTGATTGTATCAAATGTTTGTCTTAAACCCACATAATGAATAACAATAATATTAATCATTGCATAATTTAATATAATCATCGCAAAAATCGCATCTCAGACGTATCATTTCTCCAGGGCTCTGATCACTACAACATCATATTCTAGTATATACCATTTTCACTTTGATTTGGACGTTTTTTGAACCACGTCGGATGTTTTTCAAACCAAAGTGGCCTGAAAAGTGTCCAATTTGGTTTGAAAAACGTCCGACGTGATTTGAAGAGTGTCCAATCCAAAGTGAAAATGGTATAGTAACCCGCAAAGTAATAAAAATTAGAGTTTCACATTAATAATCATCGGTAAGCTTCGATTCTGAAAGACTTCATTTCTGCGGTTTGTTCGAAGGAGTTGTTATATCATTTCTTCTGGGGACCGGACCGCCGGATCGAAAGAAAAGCAGCGTGAGAACAACACGTTCGTCGCACAATTTGATGTTATTGTTTCTTGCGATTTCTTGTTCTTTTGCATTTACGGCTGTGTGTTGCAGGTTTTACGTATTTGTTTACACTTTACATTTTATTTATTTATCTTTTCATATTCGCTACAAAAGGTGAAGCTGAAGGATTCCTTCATTGTAGTATTCGGGGGAGTGGAAACGGTTGCGCACTTCGCCTTAATGTAATTGCTAGAGCATTACGTCTGCAAGAGTAGGAAAAGGGTGAGAATCTCCCACCCTACTGTTGTGTTGCACAAAAATATTACAAAAGACTGCGATGTTTAAATATTCATGTATATTATTTGCTTTATTTCATTTATGGCATGTCATCTGCTCTACAATTCAGTAAACCGAATCTTAGGTAATCCGGAGTTCATCTAATCGCGCTTTCTCTGCCCCAGATTTTCTGTCCAGCGGGTGCCCCCTCAAGTTATTGCATAGGCCAAATTTGTAGAGTACCAAATATTCTTTATATACAGGGAAATGCCTTGAGTTTTCGAGTGGATCGAACTAGCCTGCTTCCTCAGCTGTATTTGTTGTTTTATGGTACGTTCTGTGGCAAGGAGTCCTATTCTATTGAAAGGTTATTAGTTGTGCTTACCATCAGATTGTTCACAATTCACTTTAATATTTGCCCCTCTCCGAGCTGAGATACATTCGTTGTTTTCGTATTCTCCGTTGAACGCTTCAGTTACTCATTGGACTGCTGTTTGCCTTGTTTTCAGCAACATAAGAATAATGCAGATTGCTCACGGTGCCTCACTAACGGCTAAGACCAACACCTTTTTCGAGAGGGACTCGGGACTCGGCTATATTGGTGCGTTTCGAACAATATGCCAAAAAATTGTCGGGTATGAATCAAGACGAAAATTCTCCTCAAAGTTCTAACGGCTAGCTACGGATCATATCGTAGACCGTGGTTAACTGTGAAACTTTCAAGGACGTTACAGTAATTTTGAGGTTTTTTCCAAAAGCTTCCTCTTACGTGTAAATTTTACAATTATAATTGCTCTAATGCACGCAATTGGTTTCGAGGTTATTAGGCAGAACGCGGGAAACTGGGATCTACAAATCAGTACAATCAGTACATTTTCCCTGCTTTCTTTTTTCTTTGAAAATGCTCCAAATTCATGCGATTTTCAATCGTCGCCATTTTAAGCACCCTCAGATTATACTGCTTGTTGTTTACCAGTTGACTATACCGATGGCTCACACGGGTATATTCCGGTGTAAATGTGTTCGGTGGAAAGGTTGGCACATTTTTTGATATGAGTCACGAGTCTAACGCTGACTTTTCACGGCTCTGAATTGTGCGAGCGGATTAGAGTCTGCATAAATTCCCCTGGGATAGCAAGACAGTGGCGACGGGGCCCTAAAAATGCGTTCGAACGCTAGAGTTTACAGTGATGGTCGTTTTCAACTTTCCCTTTGAACCTCTGTACCCGTTCGTTGCATTCGACGATCTCGGATTTTCTTGTATTCGCTCGGCTCCCTCTTCCCGTGCTTTTTATTGTTAGTCTTCGGCGCCAGATGTGTGATGATGGCGATGGAAATTCCTCACATTAAAGCAAAATCAACACAGCTGGCGCGGGAAAACCAGCATAGAGCATCGATATATGACAAGTGTATTAGAATTTTAATTCTACCGAGGATTTCGCAGTTTCTCGGGTTAATTGAACCTGTTTTCAATAAACGTTGCCCAGAAGTAAAAGATAAACCAGTCAATAAGTACCGACGTGTTCTGCACCGACGGTATCCCACAACTCAATTTCCATAATTCAAATCTGAGCGATATGTAGTCCACAATGTGATCATGCTGCCGCGATTCCATTCGTAGGTTTTTAATCAAAATATTTATGGTTAAAAAGAATTGTGGCGAGCAGACAGTAACGGCTGATTAGTTTGCCGCCGGCAGAATTTCCGCTCCTACCGTTTGGGCTTAGGGAGTGACGCAAATCTACTGTTATTTGCAATTTTTTCTTGACCTTAGAACCACATGCCTCTATGTCAAGAAGAATAATTTTGGACCAAAATGGAGAGCCATGAGATCAGAATGGTATCATTTATTGTAATTTCAATCAATCAAGCAATTTATTGCGACAATGAAAGACAGCCATTAGACTAGATGAAAAGATAAATTAAATATTCTGAACGCTAATACAAAGACTACAACGTACTTTAACACTAGAGGAAAGCATTCTTTACAGCATTTTTTACAAGGCGTTGGATGTGTCAAAGTCTCCGGAGAAGGGACAATGTTGCTTTTTAGTGCCAGGTACAATGACCTAATGTTACAATTTAATTAATTATCAATTAATTGACTGGACTATTCAGCAACGCCCCGAAAAACTTACAATTCCTACGGCATGTAATTCAAAAAAGAAAACCGCTAGTGAGGAACGGTTCAGACAATGACGTCTTTTCTATGTGCCATACATGAACAGAAAACAGAAGAACACAGAGAGACAAATCTGTACTCGTACTTAGCTGAAAAAATGAGGAAAAACGGAACGGGTGTTTTTATTTATAATTTTCATAGGTCATTGCTGAAATAACCCACAAATTTATTAAAATAGAAAGTTTCTGTATCGCGAAACGTGAAAAACTGCCATTACTTCATGCTCTCTCCTCTTTAAACGTCGGCATTGATGATTTCTTCTTAACATTGATTTCTTCTGCCGCAATAGGTTGTAAGATAGAAGAACTTTATTTGACCATTCAAAGTTTTGACCTTCCCGTCTTCTTCGGAAGCGCAGTCTTCCACCTTCCAGCTTGGAGATCAATGTTGGTCGTTAATAAGTTAGCATAGTTGGTAGCAGTGATCTATCAGTTCTGGATTGCGGGTAAATATGGAGTCTCTCAGTTCGGGTTGGATTCTGGTGATTATTCGATTGAGCCATCTCAGGGCGTAGGAAAATACGGATGTTGCGTGATCTAGAGATGAGTAACGTCTCCAATTCAGAATCTCTCCAACATGGTTCTGTCGATCCGTTGTTGTAGTTCGTAATATATTCTGGTTAACTTCAAGCTGCGCATCTTCCTCGAACGAATCTCGATTCGGTAAGGCTGATGTAGTAGGCCATTGTTCATAACTGGTTGTAATGAATGAAGGTCCGTTCCACCACAAGTGTACTGCGAGGTCTTCTTTCGAAAGTCCGCGAGTTGCGCAATCAGCAGGGTTTAAATTCGTGTTGACGTGACCAAATGTGACTGTTATTCCTTCCTTCATGATGTCTTCGGTTATTGTGCGTATTTCCGTACATCGGTTTTTTATTAACACTCCGGCTTTGTTGCTAATGTCTGATGAAGCTAACCATGCGAGTGCAATTTCCGAGTCAGAGTATATGGTTTCTCATCCTGATCGCCAGTTGCTGACTGTCCAGAGAGAACACAGAAGGTGTAAATCGTTTATTCATACTTCTCGAGATATTTGTAGTCTTCTTCTTGTCGTCCTCGCCGCGTCCTCGTTATCCTGTCCAATTTGAAGCAGCCTTCCATTCTTACCCTACTCCTGCATCCTACCAACCAACCTCTCTAGCCTAATCACACTCCATAACACTGTCATCACTCGTTTCAGATTTTGTTGGTTGAAGAACATGCCGTGATCATTGATTTTTCACTGTCGTCGTTGTCCAAATGTGTTACCCACCGAATGGTCTCATCACAAGGGTTTTTCCAGTCGTCCGTTCGCCAAGCTCATTGATTCACGGCACCAGATGCGCTAGCACTCACCCGGATCGGTTGAGAGAGAAGAGCACCAGAGAATGTCCCAGAGATCGAAGAAGTCGAGCTCGTCCGACGAGTCGATCGGCCAACGGACGGTCGCCACTTCAGTCATCAAGGATACCGGCACGAAGGTAAGCTTTTCTGACTGAAATACCTCACTCCAGACGATTATTTATTCACAAAAATGAGACATGGTAATAAAATCTCGTAAGTAACAAGCTCAATTGAAGAAATTTATGGAAAATTATTTCAAAAACGGAGCCATTTGCTTCAATGCTAAATGAACAGCCCTAAAACTGTTATGTGGCAATTTTTGTCTTTTGCGAATCGCCTCAGGTGTAAATTTGCTTTAATTTCAAAATTGCTTTGAAAATTGTTGGATTTGGTTTGAGAAATGTTGTGCTCGGTTGGAAAACGTTGGATTCGGTCGAGAAACGTTGAATTCTGTCTAAGAAGTGTTGAATATGGTTTGAAAAGTGATGAATTGTGTTTGAAAAACGTTGAATTTGAAATGAAAGATGTTGCTTCTTTGACTGAAAATGGTATATTTCGAGTATTTTCTCCATTGGTTGAGTACGTAAGGCGATTCTTTTATCGGAAGGAATCGCGCTGTTCAGGTGCAACTGCTCTTCAAAGCACACGGACTGAAGAAGCGGAAAAGTTTCCTGAACTCCATAGTCACAGTATTTAAAAAGGTTCGTCCATTATTTTATTGCCAGTACTATTTATTTTTTGTTTTCTTCATTTTAACATTATTTTTGAATTTAATTATTTTAAATATCTTCATTTTTGTTCATTTTCCGAACGGGATACTGTCCATTGGTGCTGGTTCTTAGTCATTGCACCTAGTGATCTCACATTAGGGCTCTTCCTAGATGTTTCATTCTCAAGAAATCAGTGGGTATTATACAAGAGTGTACTTCGGATTTGAAGAAAATGTATCAGAAATTTCCATTCGCCAAATTCACTGAACTCTAAACGCTATAAATCAAACTACCTTTGCTGGACACCACCACTCAGGAAAGCAACTGCTAATGAGTTTCACGAGGATTGTGGCTCCAACAAAGTAGCCAAAAGGGACAATCGATAAGGTTGTTCGATAAGATAGAGTATTTTTCACGATAATATTATGATTTTTATTGGTTTGATTTCAAAATTAATTTCCAATCAATTCAAAATAACCTATCCATACGCTGTCAGTTCACACAGCTGATGAATCACTTCAATAGGACTTCTTCACTGTACAAGAAAATTTGTAGTTTTTCGAAGTTCTTCTCATTTTCCTGTTACTGAGTTGCTATGAGTCATAAGCCTTCATAATTTTACGTAATTCGATTGATGTATCATTGGAGAATACTGCAGAAGATTAGGGTTCCTGAAGTACGCCTTTGTCAATCGCGACTTGAACTGGTTTGGAACGGTTGATTTTCTTTCGAAAATGTCGAATTTTTGCTACAATTCTCAGTTTTCAAGGGCCCCGGTCTGAATGCAAGGGTTTGCGTCTGAAAACAGGAAGGGCCCAGAATGAACATGACCTCAGCCAGGTTTTTAATGTCACCGGTTGTCGAGGTAGATCATCTCCGCCGCAATACACATTTCTCAAAAATATAGATTCTGCGTAGCTCTGCTATGCACCCAGAAGAATGTACTGGTATCTTCGACAGAAATTTTAAAAATTCCGCTTTAAATGGATTCTAGCAGTTCAGAAAAGGAGGGATAAATCGAGAAGACTTCTGCTGGAGAAATGTTGAAGCAAATTTAATGGTAGGTTTAGGCAGATAATTTTGTAAGGATCGGTGTTTGGTTTTCATGTTTTTGTAGAGAGCCAGATTTCAGCGTTAAATTTCGCTTAGAAGGCTCTCTTTTTTTCGAACACCGAAATGACACAGAAACATAGACATAGAAACTAAAATGGTGCATATTTGTTTTTTGGCATTCTTCTCAAAGAGCTCTAAGGTAAAGCGCTCAATGTTACTCGGAACGAATGAAGCGGCAAAACGAATGAAGTGGAGTGGAAAGAAAAAAGGCAGACATAGGGAACAAAAAACTATAGAAGCAACAAAAACGGGCTTAAAAAATGGAACATTCTGTAGTCGAATTGCAAACAAATCGCTCACTTGCTGGAAGTCAGGAATCTCATAAATGATTCGTTCGGCTCCCGTCATTCCCTCCACAGGTTGTAAATCTGTAAACCATTATCAGACGGCTTCGCGTTATCACTATTTCTTTTCTCCCAAACAATTTCTCGCAAGGCCACACATTGAATCACTTGGAGCATTTCGTTCTGCAGTTGCTCTTTTTGTATCAACGGTAAATTCTTATGTATTTCATAGCAGCTTTTTTGCAACACTTACTTTTTCCATTTAATTACTCATTTGGCTCTCCAGTCGACAATATATCAGATCGTCAAGAAATTTCGGTTCGTTTATGCAACTCATTGATGTAAATGAACCCCAAATTCGATAGACACGGCGATACTTTATTTTTCCAGCTTCTGGATTAGTATATACATTACCGGACATACATTTTGATCACTTCCCGGAGAAACCACTTGGGAGCGTTCCAGAGCGGCTTTTTACAATGATTCCATCAAATGTCAACTATTCGTGAAACGAGACACATTGTGAAGTGCAGCTGCCCGAGCTCTATCGTTTGGTATATAAATTATCCACACCTGAATTTTTTTGAAATATTATCTCTAAAATTTCGCCTGGCCGGTACTAATTTACTCGACTCCGGATTGATGGAAGGTTTAAGGTTTCTTATGGATTTACAGTTGTACCGATCTTTGAATACCAGTCGATAGAGCTCGAGCTGCTGAGCTCAGATATATATGTATATTTTTTTCAAATGATTGAGGTCCAATAAAGTTATTGAACAAAGCCGCTTTGGAACGCCCCATAGCGTCTTTTTCGGTAGGTGGTCAAAAGATATGACCGGTACTGTAGCTGTTCTTTTTGTAAAAGTACGTGTTTTATAGTCCCTCAGGATTCCTGTTTTACTCTGAAGCTTTAACTACACCCCAGTCAAGTTGTCATTTCGACGGGCTCATAGGTAGTTGAGAAAAGCGTTGCAATTGTACTGACTGGACTGGGAATTTGAAAAGGTTCCAGAAAAAAATACTAAAAAATTTTATATGTCAAAAAAGATGTCAGGCTAGTGTTATAGACACATATTTTCACATCTCTTCTTTCTGCAGTGCTTTTAACTTTGTTTTCGTTTCGTGAAGCATGACAAGAACTCCTCTGGTGGTGGTACTTAACATGTTGCGGAAATAATTTCATTTTGACACACTCATATTCGAAATTCGTATGCTGCTTTGCCGAACGTGGTTAGTATGGTGGATCAGATCTATTTCATCCTCAGATGTGGCCCCGATCTTTTTCAGGGCCAAAATAAATCTGATCCATCGTACTATTCTCGTTCGGCAAAGCAGCGTACGAAATTTGTAACATCATATCGAGGATTCAGGGAGAGGGACCTTGGAAAACACTCATATTCAGTTTCTCTGTTTGTGAACCGGATCGTCGCAATCGCTGCACTTAAACGATTATCTGTTTATTGTGCAGTTTATGTTAGGGATAGAATTAAAGCGCTGACGACGACGAAAACGTCGTGAGGGCGACAGATGGCGAACAACGTGTTCGTAATGGCGATTTTATTGCGAAATTCCGGCCGTCGTGAATCAGCCAGCTCAGCGCATTGGTTCGTCTTCCTTCGAGGAAACAAATGCGATTCGTTGCCAGGCGGACAGACACCACGGTTTTTGTACGTGCGCGGTAGGTAAACAGTGTGGGTTCATGAAAGAAAGACGAGCGAACCACAATGACGAAGCATCTCGCCGAACTCGCCACGAGAACTAAATATTAGGGCCAAGACACACCGGGCAGACCTATGGGGTAATGGGTACCGGTGAAATAGGTCAGTATTCGAGTCACTGCCAGAGTCTTCCCATACAAGTCTGAGGCTTGGAAGCGATTTACCGAGTTCACATTTGTAGAAAGCTTGACTGTTCTTGGACGAGGATCGATCACTCAATGAAGGACGCCTTCCGAGTAGTCGATCACTACACAACATCTTCTAAGCAGCACTCGCTCTCCTACTAGTCCGAAATGGCAACAAATGTTATATGAGAAGTCTAATAGCTTTGATGTTAGTTTCATTACACAAAAATTACACGCTAGATGGTCATCTAATCGGGTGGCGGGTTGGTCGTGATGTTATGAGGTTGGGCTCATGATCTCGATGATCAGGGTTCAATCCCGTCCCGGGCGATAAACCTTGCTTAGCTCTAAAATAACTGGATATTGTGTCGGTACGAGCGTCAGGCCCGTGTGATCGAGATGGTGCGGACATTTTCTTCGGTCAAGCGAGGACACTGTATAAGATAGGACTCACTGATGACGTACTAGGCCGAGAGTATCGTGGATTTTCGAGTTGGACGGGAGGAGAAAGGGGAGACTTCTTTACTTGCACGTAAATGATAGTATCAATGTTTGCTATTGATCAGTGTGATTAGTATTTAGTATTAGAGTGTTCCTCACTTATTTCACTACTTTCCTATTGTCGTTTCCTTTTGGAAGTTAAGAGGCCGCTTTTGACGAGCGTGCTCTCTCAGTGTAACGTGGTAGGCAGCTGGAAGGCTAGTATCACATTGAAATTGCAATTAATTAGGTAACATAAACGTCGTTCATTAAGGCCCGAATTATTTGAAATATGTTCAGGGCTTTGACAATATCATTGTGGTCGCAATTCTTTGTTGTTCATCTTCTTCTGAACAATGGGGCGCGGATGATTTTATCGGATCTAGTGCGTATTTTATTTGATTCAGGGTTCTGATTGCCCACTTAAGTGCTTGTTTCTGGATGTCAACGATTTTTAATTGGGCCTATTTTTCGTTTTTCATTCGTACAAATAGATGGGTGCCTCACCGCAGAGGGGGCAGCATTACCTGAATTGGCAGGTGTAGATTTGAACGAACTCTTTCAAATCACATTATTCTCAAAGTGTTCAATTTGTTTTCCCATTTTCGCTTTCTTCATGCAATATTGAAATATCCATTGAATGTACGGTTTCAATTTTTTCAAACACTGTTTTTCGTAAGTTTTGACTGAACAGACCCTTCAGTGGAAACTAAAAATTGACGGGTTTCTGAATAATATTCTCGATGCTTGGTCATAGTACTTCAAGTTCTTGATTTTTACAAAAAATCACTACCGAATTTGAATTTCAGCCTTCCACGCCATCTCGGTTGCTGTCGAACGGCAAGTTCACCACATTCGACCTGAAGTCTCACTCTCTTCGGTTTGTGTTGGACGTTCAAACCGAGAAGAAACGGAAAAAAGTAGGCTACTTGTCTGTCGTTTCCTTTTTAAGAGGAATTGAACTTCTCGAGAACTAATCAAAAGGTATACAGTTGTTTTTTGCAGGGAAATGCTAATCGAGTGGACACGTTTGTGTGCGAAATCAAGCAGTTTCCCACAGCAATCAACCCAGACAGCGCCGAGTTTGAGGTTTGTAGTGTACTTGATCTTTGGCTTTTAATTTCAAATACCTTCTTAGAGGTTGTTCTTCTGTCCCATAATCGACTGTCGTTGAATCTTGGCATTTTGAATATTATATTAGGGTGTACCAAAAGGCCGATACAATACATATGCTAGGGCCAGCTGCTATTCCAAGTCAGCCTCTTTACCTTGCCAGACTAGTCTGGTACCAATTTACCCGATCGTGGAAGGAAGGAAGGCTTGGGTAGCCCGGGCCGGGATCGATCGCTCGACCGTGCGGGTGGCACAAGCGCCTCTTGGCACTGCACAGCCCTAGCTGTTGCTGATGAACTGAAGTGTAATGGGACGATCGCTAGTATATTTGGACGGCTAGTATTTTATCAACCATTGTTGTTAAAATGGAGCCAGGGGTCCCATTTTATTCGAGCGCTTCACTTGAAAAAGACGTTGCACGCCAAAGTGACAAGGTGACACGTAGATCAAACACTAAACAGTGTGAGAATATGTGCGCGTGAAATTCTGTTCAACTTTGGCAATTGTGTGAAACCTTTGAGCGTACTTTTTTCTCAAAATAATTACGTCACACTTCTTATTCGTTCTGTATGAAAGAAATTTGTTTTTCAAACTGTAGCTAGGAACCGTGTCAGTAGCGCCTCTTACCACTGCACAGCCCTAGCTGTTGCTGATGAACTGAAGGGTAATGGGGTGATCGCTAGTCTTTTTGGATGAGTTGCAACCATAGTTGTTAGAATGAAGCCGGGGGTTCCATTTTAGTCGGCCAACGAGCGCAGGGTTTGCCCGATTAAGTTCTGCCTTAAGGCTCGTTTAGACGCCGCGCAGTGAAAATGCAAAATTGAAGCGCAATTAATAATTAACTCCATTGATTGAATTTGCTCTTTGCGTTAGTGGCCCAGTCTGGTGGCGCCTCATATAGGCAAATTTACTGGTCGTTCGCGTTTTTTAGAAGGCGGCTATTTCTTATTAAAGGACATTTTGACGAAATTCATTTTTTGTTTAATTTCTTCCCTGTGTGATTGTATACCTAATGTTTTTTGCTTACACGCGGCGCCACCGGACTGCGTCACGAAAGCAAAATAGCAAATTCGATCAATGACGTTAATTATTGATTGCGCTTCGATTCCGCACTTTCGCCGCGCGGCGTCTAAAAGAGCCTATAGATAGGCAATGCGTTCTACTCTGACGAAGTCTCGAGGAAGGGCGGCCTATTGTCCAGCCACTCTGTAGAGTTATTAGGGCTGCAGGTTCGTCACCATATACCGTAGCCCGCTTTCATGAAGTGGAGGCCGCAGGTTCAGGGCCGCACTTCATTTCAGAAGAGCCGTGGAACTCGTCTCGGCTATGAGTCATCATCCACATACGTCAGCGCCAGACTATCACTGAGCATGACTTATACTCGCCGGGGAACGCTCGGACATCGTGGAGGGGGGGACGTCATACTTTCAGCGAGTGTGACGCCTCGTTGCTGCCGTCTGCTTTGAACTCTGAGGACGGATTGCTCGTTTTATTTAATTACTTATCAATATAGAAAGCCAGATAATTGAAGCCAAAACCAAGATTTATATAACAGATGTGCTACTGAATAAGGAAAATAAGTTAGTTGATCAAGAGCGCCGCTAAAATTCAAAAAAAAAAGACGACAAATTGTCACAGAATATGCATGTATATGGACGCTCGTGGTACAGTGGTAAGAGGCGCTACCGATACCGCACGGGCCCGCGATCGATCCCCGCCCTGGCTAACCAAGGATTCCATCCTTCCAAGGTCGGGATAACGGGTTCCAGATTGTCGGGGAAGGTAAAGACAGTGAGCGGCCACACGTGCCACCGCATTCGTGTTCCGTTCAGGATCGTAGAGGCATGGTGAATGCGTATTTGGTTTGTACAATGGTTAGCACGGCCAGCCACTAAACCACGTCAGTGTCTTTACTTTCCCAGGTAAGTCTGGTATCAATTTACCCGACCCCGGAGGGCTGATTGGCCCGGCCCGAGATCGATCGCTTAACAAATCACTGTCTAGGTAAAGTGCGCATTAGGCATACCTCTACAACCCTGAATGGAACACGAATTCAGTGGCGCATCTTTAGGGTAGTCAACGCCAAAAACTTTACCTTTATCTTTATATAAACGTTTGGCAATACGTTTAGCAATCTCAGTAGTGGCTGTGGACAACATTGGTGCATAATACTCCTCAAATTGCATAACGGATGAATAAATGAACATAAAAATAAAAGTACTAGATCTAAAACAAAATTCTTATTGCTGCCTAGCTGATGGACACATTTTAAAGAATAACTAGTGTTGAATAATAACTGACATTTTGAACAGGCACTTTTGGTGATCAGAAAACCCTTTGTGACAAATTTGTCCCGTTGCACTATCGATATCAGGTTTTTAGTGTTTACCCGTGACGAGGGCACCTTTTTTCGAGTTCACGTGGTACCTGCAGTTCTAAAGAACACTCAACATCAAACAAACAGCCGTTTGAAATCAATCGACAACGCAATAACACGGACTGGTTCGCGTAATGCGGCTGCTCATACATGGTTCTAAAAGGTTCTTAAAGCCATTGACTACGAGTGTCCATGCGAGTGCTTTGAGTCGAATGTGATGTAATCATGTAATCGAATTTCTAGACGGCAATAGAAACGACATTTCGTCTAAAAGAGCCACCCATATTTTGATAGTGAGCTTCCAAATCGCATAAGTATTTAATACGACAAAAAGTCGGCTATCACACCCGTCGGCACTTGATGAATTGGTTTTCTCAGTGATCGGAGGAAAATCTTTCCAACTAAGTTGGCCGAAAAAACGAAGAAAAAACGAAAAGCCAAAACCTAGGACCGCGATTAGGACCCAGGATGTGTCCGTTCCAAGTAAGGGCAATATAATTGTACCTGGGTCCGGATTCATGAACGAACGAGCGGTCTCTGAAACCCCGTCGGCAATAAACCCGTTCGATACCGCAAGGTCTTCCACACCCTGCCTCATCGCGAGTTGTGATATACCCGCGAGGAACCCCGATTAAACCCCGACGAGCGTTCACGAATCTCGGTTTGCGCGCCGTTCGAAGTATTTCTCGGGGTTCATCGGGGGTTTGTCAATGATGAATCTTATCGCTGGTGTTCAAAGTTGCATAAGCCTTTCTTCTGAAGCTTTTGTACCATTCAGTCGTCCTGCAAAGCGCGTTTTCTGAACCATTACTGTATTTCGTTGTTTTTGTTGCGAATTTTTCAAGTTCCATTTATCTTATTGTTAGATCTTGCCCAAGACTGTCTGTCATAGTTTCAGCAAAAAAAATTGTAACTGAAATCAAAAATGATCAATGTAACTGAGTTTGGTGATATTAGATCAGCCCCGAAAAAACAGCCAACAAAGGGGAGATTTGAACCTCCGGATTTATTTCACCCGGGATACTCTGATCTTGAACAACGATCCACTTTATTTATTTATTTATTTAAGACGTTATCAGGTCGCATGAAAATGAAAAACAACCTAAGTGAACTTAAAATGTGATGCCAAAACAGCAGGAATAACCAAGACCACAAAATTACAGTTCCAATATTCTGGTAACGAGAATTAAAACTGCTTGAAAGATAAAACAATAGTGTTTCACAATTTAGAATAAGGTTAAAAAGGCTAACAAGACTAAAAAGGTAGCAAAGAAGAAGCGAATAGAAAGCGTAGGAAGGAAGCATCACTCAGATGTCAACGTACTCTTCTGCGCTTCCACAACAGTCTTCTTGAGCTTCTTGCAGCACTATTTGCCCTGTAGCCTTGTTGTTATTACCGTCACGGCAATGTTTCTGGGTAATCGAGGCCATCCATTCATTTTGTAAGTACACGCCAATAGTCGGCAAAGAATTGAACAATTAGTTAAGCAAAAAACAATAAATGAAAGTTTTGCAATATGGTCTGCATTTGGAAAGCAATGCCAAGAATGAGAGTTTACGATTCTCACTTTGACTAACCATCCGTCTCTTTTCTTCCTTTTCTTCATTTTTATATCATGCGCTTTTGGTTTCTTTCTTTACGTTTCCCACGAACCTGTAAGTAGCACGCCTATGAGCATGAAAGGTAAATGAATAAATAGAGATATAAATGAAAAGAACCCCTGAGACCATCCCTTCATCTCTCCCACATCTTCTACTTTGCAACATTAACAGTTTTCATGAGAAGTGATGCGCAAACGACTCCGTGACAGCAACTTGATCTCACGGTGACACCTATTACTCATTTTTTTTTTAAATTTTCGAGACAAAAAGCTGACGATGATTTCTTTCGTGCGTTGAACGTTTTCTGTTTTCGCACATAAAAAAGCCCTTTTATAACAAAGAAGCGAAATTTGTCAGTAGCGGATGAAATTGCCGTTTTATGACCGAAGTTTTCCAACTTTGTTCATTTGAAACCTATCAAATGATCCCAGTGGTAAACAGAGACAAACTGCTTCAGTAACCGCTACTATATCTTCTCTTTCCTTGGGGGTTTGCGGCCTGATTGGGCTGACGGACCTACTAAGCTGGTATCCGGAGACTCCACCTTCTTCATCAGTGGGTTCCCACTCTCGCCCTAGGTGCTAGAGGGATCTGGAGCTGAGATGTCCTTATTACAGTACGGGACATGTCTTTTGATCACTTCCCGAAAAAGCCGCTTAGGAGCGTTTCAAAGCGGCTTTTTTGAATACCTCCCTTCAATGTCAACTATCCGTGAAAGAAGACACATCAAGAAGTGCGGCTGTCCAAGCTCCATCGTTCGGTATATAAATTATCCACACCTGAAATTTTTTTCGAAACATTATCCCCTGAAATCTAGCCTGGTCGGGTACCAGTTGGTTTCTTATGGATTCACGGTTGTACCGATCTTTGAATACCAGCCGATAGAGCTTGACCTACTGAGTTCTAATAAATGCATATTTTTACAAACAATTGAGTTTCAACAAAGTTATTGAAAAAGGTCGCTTTGGAACGCTCCTAACCGGCTTTTCCAGGAAATGATCAAAAGACATGTCCGGTAATGTAGTTGTTTTAGTTCCCTTGAATCACTGTCAGTTCTGTTTCCCTAATTATCTATTTTACGAAGTTGTCGTTGTATAATCAGTGCACCAATGATTATTCATGTGTTTCTTTTTTGTTTTCTGAGTTGTGCGCACGTTGGTTCTTTTTAAATTAAAAAAATAAGTAAATAAATAAATAAATAAATAAATAAATAAATAAATAAATAAATAAATAAATAAATAAATAAATAAATAAATAAATAAATAAATCCACAATCAACAGCTCACACTTGAAAGCTGCTCACTCTTTAGAAGAATGGTAAAGAACATTGATATTCTGACTACAGTTGATGTTTCAGATCTCTAGAACAAACAGCGTTGAGATTTGGCAATCGTTATCAGATGATCGAATCATCGGTGCTAAGGATTGGTAGTCTGCGACTGCTTTTACGTTCTTCATCATTTCGTCCAATTATGTAGCGTCTAGACAGCTTACTGCCTGCCCAGAAGCGTCATCAATGAAAAGAACTGCTTAGTCTTTAGAAAGAAGCTAAAAAAGTCAGACCTCCTACTATGCTACGGATCAGCAGTTTGTGATTGTTTTTATGATTTATGTGATATTTCTTCTGTCAATGTAGGCATAGCAGACATAGTCTTTACTCAACACAAAAAAATAAATTGGCAGAGTGAGTGTGTGAGCACAGTGTAGCCCAAATATAGATAAACACACTGATCTAAATTATCTTTCAATATTTCCTTCTAAATAGTCTATATTAGCAGCAGTAACCTAGTATAGATGTCCACTGATTTTTTTTCTTTCAAGAAATCGGCCTGTTGCTTCCGCTCTCACAGGCCATCCTCCTAGGCCGCCCTTGGGTACGTACCAGTTCAAAGGGGCGTCTGAAACACGGTGCCCGCCTTTGGGTGCGTGCCCTATGAGGTATAGATTGTTCCATGCTTGAAAATTGGAGCTTACTTCTGCACCCCCTTACCCAAATTATCCAGCCTTGATCTTTTAATTTCTATATTCCACTTTTTAAAGCTGCACTTGCTACATAATTCACTTCTGCTGCTAGAACTATTTTAGTTATCTTTAAACAGTCTGCTATGTGCAGTCTGCTATAGCCCACTCGGTGTGGTTCATCTAACATGTTACTGATAAGATTTTTAGTGTGGATTACTTTGATTGTTCCACTAACAGCCTGAGTTTTTTTCCTTTGTTTCGGTTAGGTTTCTTTACAGCAAATCCGTAACTGTCTCACTAACCACTTTGACTTGTTCCTTAGCGCGCCAATGTGCGTATAAATAAATAAATAAATAAATAAATAAATAAATAAATAAATAAATAAATAAATAAATAAATAAATAAATAAATCCATTCCAAATGTGTTGGCATCCATCCGATTGGACTACTCTTGGATTTCACTTAAATAATTCGTAATGGTTCGATAAATCTGATTGAATTCCAGGTGCTGGAGCCGGCCAGTGGCGAGTGTTTCATTCTGTTGTCGCTGATGAAAGTCGACAATCTGAAGGTGAACTGGAAGGAATTCTTGGAGAGCAACGGCACTTTGGACGTCACCTGCATCTGATCTGATCAGAAATCTGATCTGGTTGATAGACGGCAGGAGAGCTGATGAACTGGTCTCTAGTGGCGGCGGTTGTTCATTGAGTCCGACGATGACGGCAGCCAGCCGAGAGTGCAATGGCATAGTGCTGTCGCACTTCCGCCACCGCACTCGACCACGTCGGCCTCTTTTACCCATCCTCCTCGCTGTGTATATTCATCGTCATTTTTTACACCTGCCTTTTTCTCATTTTGGCTCGTTTCTTACCCTCTGCTGCCAACTGTATAAATTTTTCTTCACCTATTCCTCTGTTGCTCGAAATGTTCCGAAACAGGCGAGTAGTCGTGTTCCCGTCATCGATTGTTGGGCTCTTTTTCAATGTATTCGTTGTGATTTGGCTAATGTGATGATAGCGTTGGAATCGACTGATTTCACTTCTCAATCAATTCCTAATCGGCTTCCCCTTCAACAACTTTTCCCCGACCCATTTTCACTGACCGAACGGTGTTCCCTAATCCGTCTACATCATCCCTCTTCGAACCACTTCCACTATTCAATCTAACTGCTCTTATCCTCGAATATTTATATTATTATGCGTATGTCTAGGCTGTATTTTTGAATATTTTTTTGAAGATGCTCCTCTGATATTTGTTAGAAACAATTGTGTTCTTATTTTTGGCGTCGTTGATTTTTTATATTTTTTGAATGAATGTGTTCGATGAATGATTTTATGGTCGGTTTCATGGTCGTTTTCTAGTGTTTCACGTAGAAATCGAGACACCCTACCTTTGTGATCGGTGTGCTGAGGCGATGTGGCGACATGTTGGCCGAGCTGCTGCTCAGGTATTTCTT
Source organism: Nippostrongylus brasiliensis (assembly GCA_030553155.1). NCBI lineage: Eukaryota > Metazoa > Nematoda > Chromadorea > Rhabditida > Heligmosomidae > Nippostrongylus > Nippostrongylus brasiliensis. The sequence continues at coordinate 35,807,737 of CP130735.1, read as the reverse complement.
GCAGATGTTCTCCATCTAGCTGAATGCCTAGCAAAATGTTGTTCACCGGATATTTTTTCAAGCAGTTCCGACGCTTATACAGTGGAAGAATTACGGTGCGTTTGAAACGTAAAGTCTAATAAAGCGACTATGACAGGACCCTACTTTTTCACGGCTCAAACTTTCCCTGAGTCACAATATTTGCAAGGGGAGGGGGAGCATCACTATCTATGCCAAAACGCGGCAATAAAGTTAGAATTGGAAGCTTTATTGGAGTACATTCTTCTGCCGCCATTTGTCGCCGAAGTGGTCATACTGTGATGCTCTATTCCGGTGATTGTGATATTTTTTGATAGACCCCTAAATGGTCCCTTCGTTTTTGGATTGTAGTGCGGGTTTTAGCTAGTTTTTGTTTTATTGTGATAATTTCGTCTCCTTCGTCCGAGCTTTCTCACTATGTGCTGAGCGATCAAAGGGTGAATTAAGGGTCACAATGACAATTCGCCATCGATACTGACCACGAACTCTAATCTCGCTCTGGATCTAGAAAAATCGTCATATTTCTGAAAAAGTCGCCAAATTTTCTACTAGACTACAGCGACAAACGGCGTTCAGAGATCTGGAAGAAGTTCACCGTCTAGCCAATACCTAGCAGAAATACTGCGCGCCAGATGTTTTTCCAAGCGGTTCCGTCGCTTACATAGTGGGATTCTATACAGAAGGATTCTAGATAACGGGATTCCACCGCAGCTAAATCACCAATGAGACCGACTGATTGGGGCTTCGGGTGTAAGGAAGCTTACTGGGTCCACAGTTTATTTATTTGTGCATTTCTCCTGTCACGGATAGATGATAAATTCGGGGAAACGCTGCGATTGAACTGGATGGACAAACTACGAGACTAAAAAATGCTATAGGACAGGAATTAAAATGGAAAGACAAATTATAACAAGGAAAAATAAGGACATTGCAACGTAGTATGGCACACGGCAGGGGAACGGAGGGCGGTGCAGTTCTTATTAGTGGCCTTGTCATGCTCATCATGTTCTTTGGTGCTGCCCCTCGCTTGGCTGAGGTGCCACTCCGCATGATTCTCTCTATCCAGAGCTTTTCGCGTGGAGTTAGCCTTGATCAGTTCATGTGCGCCTCTTCCTTCCTTGCCACTATCGATCAGTCATGTGATTGTGGCGGCTTTTAAAGTACCAATCTGGTTCTGCTGCTGGTACCGACCCAGTTCTCGCCTTTTTCTAAGCAATGAAGCGATCTCTCCCTTGGAGGGATTGAACTCTGGTAATTTAAGTTGTGAGTAAATTTTTTTGTCTTCTTGGACGTCCCACCCCGAAAATCAACAGATAAATAATGGCTGAAAAAACACCTCGTAACAAACAGCGGAAGAGATATGGAAAAATGTATTCTCGCCCAGCGGGGGATAGATATGCAACACGGATCGACTCCTATCAAGCTTCTCTAAGATTTTACGGTGCATACGGTTCATAGTGGGCGCGCGTGGTGCAGTGGTAAGAGGCGCTACTGGCACCTGCACGGTTGATCGATCCTCGCCCGGGCCAACCAAGACTTCCATCCCTCCTGGGTTGGTAAATTGGTACCAGACTTGTCTGGGAAAGTAGAACACACACAAAACACATAAATTGTACTGCGCCCAATCACGAGTAAAAAAAACTAAAATAAACTATAATGTTAATAACTTACGCTGCACCCCAGTCAAGAGGAGATAGACCAACGCCACAGCGTACGGATAAATGCCGCGAAAGCCTTCCTGTTCACGTTAGAAGGTAGTCGGTTAGTATCACTGTTGAGTTCGGTACTGCTAGGAGCTCCTAGGAGAACTCCGGTCCGACATGCGCTAACGATAAGGCCTAGCCAGCTCAGTGCATGAAAAATGGTGGAAGACACCAGAACGTCCCGGCTACAACCGTGCCCTTTCAGGCGGGCTTTGTCCCTTCAAGCTTCCACTGTAGTTGCAGCCCAAAGTGCCCAGTAGCGAATTGGTAGAAGCAAATAACTCAACGTAGTAACGTATAAAACCTCAAGGACCTCAATTAAATGTCCTTCGCTGTCGTTCAAATAAATGACAATGTTAATCAGTGAAAAAATAAATTAACTCCGAGTAGCTTTATGTGTTTAAGACGCCGTTCGGTATAGTGCTGGACATCGATGGAGTGCTGCTGCGCGGGCGGGAGCTGTTGCCACGGGTCAAAGAGGCCTTCAACCTCATCACCGACGAGAGTCACCGGTTCGCCATTCCCACGGTCAGTCTTCAGCTTTATAAAACTATTCATATTTTTCAATATTTTTTGATATTGTATTTATTATTTCAGTTTTATATTTTTGTTGAAATTATTGATATTAATATTTTATTATTTTATATTATCTATTCATTTATTTTATTATTATTAATTATTTTTCTTATATATTTTTTATAGTTATAGGTTTTATTATTTTTTTTATTGATACTATTCATAAAATCTCTATTCGTGTGGCGTTAAAACATTTTCGTGTACCACATTCGTCTCCTTTGTTGTTTATTGGATTGCGATTGTTCTACATATTTGCGGAAAATATTTTGCAGCTTCCTCAAGAGTGCCGTTTGGCTCCAATCTTCGTTTTCCTATGATTTGTTGTCCGTTGTGTTGTTTTTTTGTCGTGTGTTTCTTTTCCTCTGTTTTCCTTTTTTTCTTTTTTTGTTTTCTTTGTTTTCCTTTTGTTGTTACTACATCTAGTTTTTCTGGTTGACTTTTTTCTTACAACATCATTCTTAATTCTCTTGAGAAGAATACCATACGTATATCCCGTATACCTACAGTTGCAACTGATATGTTCATCTTAGCATTTTCCACTGTTTCGAGGGGAGAATTTCAACCGTTCCATTTTCGGAGTTTTTTCTGGTTGCTCCAAGCTTTAAGCTCTAATTACATCTTTATTTGTTGAAATTGGAGAAAAGTTGAAGTAACGAAAATTATGTGTAACTTGATCGACCTAGTAAATTTCCTAATAGAGATCCATCGGAATTACTCCTAACAGAAATGTTTCCAGGTTTTTCTTACGAACGGCACCAATTGTATGCGAAAGGAGAAAGCGGAGAAATTATCGCAGCATCTGGGATTCAAGGTGGGTATTCGACTTACTTTCTGCCGAACAGCTTGCTCTCATCTCTCATAAAATAACTTAGACATTCATTAATCTGGAATTAAATTTTCCTGTTTTTTCTGCTTCTTCTTTTTTTTCGAGTGAAACATAGATCTTTTACTCTTTATTTATCTAATCTTGCAGTTCTCAACGCCTTGACTTTGTTTCTGTCATACGGAATTTTCGAGGTGTCCCATTTTTCTTCATTTTATTTTTCATCCTCTTCTCCTTCCAAGAACTCAAAGAGCAGAGAAGAAGAGCCTCTATTATTTGAACGTTAAGAAGATAGAAAAATCAAAACTTCTTGTTTGCTGAAGACACCTTTCAACTTGGTAGATGTAATAATTATACCTATAATGGGGTCATGCTTAATGTTGATAAATGATATTTCACCTTAGATCGCTCCCAGTCAAATTATAATGGCCCACAGTCCGCTTCGTATGTTCCACGATCTACATAGCAAGCATGTGCTCGTTGTTGGTCAGGAGAACGCGAGAAGTATAGCGTCAGCGTAAGTCATCCCTTTATATTCTGCTTTTGTTGCTGTTTTATTGGCAAATTTTTGCGTTTTACTAACAAATTTTTACTGGCGAATTGGTATAAAATGAAAATCAGTTGAGGGCGCACGTTGTGTGGTGGTAGGAGAGCTACTAATCGTCGTCGAGCATCGTCGAGCGCATCGTCGAGCGATTGATCCTTGCTCGTGTTAGCCAAACCTTCCGTTCCTCCGGGGTCGGGTAACTAGATTTCGGGTGCTAGACTTGTCTGGGAAGGTAAAGACACTGATGTGATATAACGGCTGGCCTCTGCAAGTCACTGTATACCGGCTAAGTACGAAATCACCAATTTTTCAGGGTTGGTTTCAAGAACATCACTACCATCGAAGATTTGCGGAAATTATTTCCCGACTTGGATTGCCTCGATTTCGCTCGGAAAAATGTCGACGGCAATGAGATCGCCGACCGACGGAAGCATTTTCAGCCTATTGAAGGTGATTTTTCTCTCAATTACTTTCTATGTGACCTTCTCGGCCCGTGCATTTTCTCCCTTTTTGGTATTTTTTTAATAAATGTCCTTTTAGAAAGGGGTAGAAGAGAGAAAATAGTCACCTGAAACCTGACCTTAGAACTCTTAGTAAATCTAGGAAAGAGCCGAAACTAGAGCACGAAGATTTTTTTCGCTGGATCGGATGCTCTCGTGGCTCAGTGCTTAAAGGATGCTAATTACCTTCAGACGATTCCTTATATACCGATAAACTTATTTTTAGCTCGGTAGATATCCTAAAAATATGTTAAATATTACTATTTCAGCTGTCGTTATGCTTGGCGAGCCTGTCGGATGGGAGTCCGCGCTTCAGCTACTTATAGACGTTTTACTTACTAGCGGAGGTAAGGAAACCACATATAATGGTAAAAGGTAAAGATATTGGCGTTGATCAGTCCCGTGACAACGTGCCATGAACCTGTCCTCCTCTGAAATCCGCAGAGGCATGGTGAGTGCGTACTTGACCAGTACAATGACTTGTGGGGCTAGTTGTTATACCAATTCAGTGTCTCTACATTCCCAGGCAAGTCTGGTACCAATTTATCCGGCCCTGGAGGGATGGGAGGCTTGGTTAGTCCGAGCCGACATAGATCTCTCGGCCGTTCGGGTGTCAGAAGAATTAACTGCGAAGGAAACTATAGAGGGTTCCAAAGTAAAACTATTTGATGTTTCGGTAGTGCCAGGTGGTTCTCGAAAATCGCTACATCGCTACGAAGCTGTACACTTCCGAGAAAAACTCCTTATTCTTTCTCGTACTCAAAGAGAATTCAGTTTGGTCAAGTAGATGATACAAATCACTAATAGATTTGTGATTTGTATCATCCATTTGACCGAGCTGGATTCTCTTTGAGTTTGAGAGTGGGGTGTTTTTCGAAAGTGCAAAGGTTGCTGTCTGCTGTCATTATCCTTTAATTGATGACACAAATACATAAATCCATACTTCCTCTAAGGGTGTGCGTGGTGCAGTGGTAAGAGGCTCCTCTAACACCAGGAGGTCAAGCGCTCGATTGTCTTCCGGGCTAACCAAACCCTTCATCCCTCCGGAGTCGGGTGAATTGGTATCAGACTTGATATAAGAAGGTGAAGCCACTGACTTGAAGAGTTCCTGCTGCTCCCCGCAAGTCATTGTAAAGTCCAGATACCCATTCACCGTGGCTCTACATTTCTGAGTGAAAGACCAGTACCTGGCGCGTCTTTAGAGAGCTGATCAACGCCGATCATTTTACATTTACCGTTACCTTGCCCTACAGAGAACTCAGGTAAATGTGTCTTTTTAGGTATGGTAAACTTCAAGCGAGGAATGACCAGCTATCCGGCACAGATCCCTGTGATCGCTTGCAATGTGGATTTAGTGTGGATGGCAGAACGATCGGAACTTCCCAGGTGAGAAACGATGTGTTCTTCTTTTTGATTTTTCTTTAATACATTTTTTATCCATGGTATTAGATCCCCACTTTTTCCATTCGACTTTCGAACATTGTTGTAATTGCGACAGCTTCCCTCCGTAAGGTGACTTGTCGAACCTGGTTTGACGCCGGAACTGACGTATTTGTATGATATTTCTAAGCAAGGCAAGAATTCTTGTATGGGACGTGGTTGAACCATCGTCATCGATAGCGTGGACTTAGGCTCCTAACCTCTCTGCCACCATTTCGTCAACACAGAACTACAACGATTTTTCGTTTGAATTATCCCGTGCTTTAGAATTGGACACGGAATTTTCATTCACTGCTTGGAAACGCTTTACGAGAAGTTGACCGGCAGACGAATGCTCTACGAAGCTGTGCTTGGCAAGCCGACCGAGGTCTGTGGAAGAATTTTTCCCGTTTCTAGAACTTATTTAGCAATGATCTGGGTGTGTTCCTTCAGTTAAGATAATGCGACATAGTAATCTGCCTACTATATCGCATTATCTTACCTACAGTATTGGACCCGTCATAACGATAAAACGGCGGTAGCGGCGCTTCAACGGTTCTTCGCTTCCTCGGGCGCCCGCCGTTTTTTGATAACTTCTTTAAAATTCATTTATTTGCAAAAATAAGAATATACTCGAGCTCAGCAGCTCGAGCTGTATCTCTCCATTCACACTATCTCAAATTCGTGAAATGTATTTTCAGTCGGTTTTTTTACCCATCGATCTTTGGATCACGTTGCCGCTTCGGTCCCTCGCTTGGTTATTACCACCGACTAAGCTCCGCCCTCTCCTCGCCGCATATAGATAAGCTGCGCGTCTTTTCCTAGCGCCCAGGCTAGCAATGGGAGTCCCACGGGGTGACACGAAGAAGCTTTATCGTTGCGGCGCGTTCGGTACTGTACCTCCTTTGAACGTGTTCACCTACCTGACAAAAGTTCTGGTGCTAGCTCATCGCAATAATCGCGACTCAGACGGGACTCGAACCCGCTTCTCGACCCTACCCTTGGCATCGTGATGTTAGGTCACTACACCCGAGCTCACAACTCTCCTACCTTATTCTGGGCCGATTATCTCCGCTTCGCTGTCACCTTCCTAGGACTAGACGGGTTTTGCTTCCAGCACCCATCCGTGATAAAATTACCAAACGTTAAGTTGGGTCGGGCGTCGGACAATAGAATTTTTCAGTATTAACGCGTAATTACAATTTTATTACGGTATTTTTGCGGGTTACCGCTACGTGCTTGTCGTTACAGCACCTACGTCTGCTATATATTCATAACTAACTAATACAAACCGGCAAAAAAGAACTATGAAAATAGAATTTCACGTTGGAAATCGTTCCTGTTTGAATCTGTTGGTCCGTTAGTGAAATGTTGTTAAATAAGTGGATGAGATTAGATTAATGATTGATGATGTTCTCAGCATTCTCGTTCCAATTGAAGGAATGAATACAGTCTAGAATGAGTTATTAAATTATATATTCATTCATTTACTTTCTCCAGTCCTTAGTTGGCCCCACATTGAAATATAGTCTGCTACAGTCGACTAGGATATAATGCCAGTAACACAAGAAACAGAATAAGAACGTAAAACTAAAATACAATCAATTGAGTAGTTCTCTCGGCTCTGCTTCTCTTTGCCGTCCCTAAAGCCTATGATATTCTTGTATTGGTATGTGTTGGGTTAATTAGGGTCAGTTGCAGGACGAGCCTAGAACGTTTATGTCTTTCCATCGGAATATCTTTGAGTTTATAAAATATTTTTCCTAAATCTTATCTGTGCGATGTTATCTGGTTTTTGTTCTTTGGCGCGTCCTTGGACGTAGTTAAATAAATATTTTTATGTTAGTGTGTCTTACGAGGTTGGTAGGTGGAAGTCATCGCTAGCGGCCTAACGTCTTGATCTGCTCGTCATCTTATCACCCACCAACCTCGTAAGGCACGCTAACATCGAAATATCAGCAAATCAATGCCGAGGTGTAAAGAAGTGAGGACACAGAAATTCACTAATTTTTCTCGTTTAGATCAGTTACCTTCACGCCGCGCACGTCACTCAACGCCACGGTCACCAAATGGGACTGGAAGCGATCAAAACTCTCTATGTGATAGGGTAAGTTCTACCGGATCGAAATTCCCCTCCACATACTAAGCCGTTGTTGACAGGGATAATCCGATGTCTGATGTGCTCGGTGCGAAGCTGTTCGATCGGTACCTTCGGCACGGTGGACGAGGTCGCTTCGATCATCTCGATCTCGATTTGCTGGAGGAAAGCGATCCTCCAGAGGTTCGAACGAGGCACGTGGTCGACCGATGCATTTCCATCTTGGTCGAAACCGGCGTCTATAGAGGTAAGGTGGGGTGATATAAATGTTGTGGTAGAGGTAAATGCACGAGTAAGGTGTCGGCGTTGGTCAGTTACCGTAGGACGCGCCACACATCCGTGTTCCATTTAAATCGTGGAGGCATGGGGAATGCGAATTTCCCCTATACAATGACTTTCGGGTTCCATCCGCTGTACCAAGTCAGTGTCTTCACCTTCCCAGACTAGTCTGGAACCAACTTATCTAACCCCGCAAGGATGGGAGGCTTGGTTAGCTCGACCGAGGATTGATCGCCGAACCATACAACGGCCAGCAGCGCCTTTTACTACTGCACCATTCACGACCTAGGTTAGCGTTGCAACCTAAGTATTCACAAACATGAACAGCTTCTCAGTACATGCGGGTCTTTGGTGTAACGACCTACCTGGTAGGCAGGTTCGAATCCAGCGCGATTCATGGTTCCGGCGCAGAGTCTAGATTGAAGCATCAAGTTGACCAACTATGTTCTTCTTCAGTCTTTTTCGAGGTTTGTCACTCACAGCTCCACAATTTATTCATTTACATATTAAGTTTTGATAAGCCATCAGCAGAACACAAATAGCAAAAAATTGACACATTTCTACTGGAAATGATTTTTGGTTTTCTCAAAACACTATTCCAATATTATGAAAAAAACAAAAATCAGCACACAAAAAGGTGGCCCTTAATTAACGTAACGTCCAACTGATTGTGAGGTCACGATTGAAATATAGGGCATTTTAAAGAAAAGATTTTGAAGTTTCGTCTGGTCCTTGCCTGATCCGGCAGTTTGAATTGTGGCATGGTTACTTGTCGCTCTTTTTGTTTTTCCTCTTTATTCAACAGAACCTGTGAACTGGGAAAGGTAAAGATACTGGCGTTGATCAGTCCGCAAAGGGCTCGCTGCCGCATTCAAGTTCAATTCAGTATCGTAGAGGCGTGTTAAACTTATATGTACAGTGACTTGCGGATGGTAACCGCTATACCAATTCGGAGTGCACTTTCCCAGACAAGTCTGGTACTAATTTACCCAACCCCGGAGGGATGAAAGGTTTGGTTTACCCTAGGCGGGGTTCGATCGCTAGTCCGTGCGCGTATCAGCTGCGCCTCTTACCACTGCACCACACAGGCTTTGTGAATATTGAAGATAAATAAAATTTCAGAAGGCTGTCATGTGAACGGTCTTGTGCAGCCGGTTTCCATGCTACTCGAAGAACTGTCACCCGGTGAGCAGACGGCGCTCAAACAGCCGGACTTTGTCGAGAACGATCTCTACTCGGCCGTTCAGCTGATCGTTTCCAGGGAGAAGTTCCGCTTTTGAGGGCGTTTTCTGCGCGTTTCACCTTTTCAGGTGCTTTTCACCTCCTCTTCTTTTGTTTTCCACTTTGTTCCTGACAAGATCGAATCCCGGTTTCCGACCAAACGCAGCTTGCTCATTTTCTTAGGTGGTGTTGTAGGGTGTAGATGATGTTCAGCGGCAGTTAGGTGTTCTTCGTTTTCTTCTTTTTCCGTGTCTTCCTCTGGGGACTCGATCGTTTTATGCGTTGAATTTGGAGTGTTTTAGACGTTGTCGTTTTCGATCACATTCATATCACTTTCTACGAATCAGTGCTCTTCTCATACTGCAGTTGTGCTAATACCAAAATGTATCATATGAACCGAGAAAATTTCACTTTTTCACGATGTTGGTGCGTTTGTTTCGGATTTCTGCCGATATAAAGTTTAACGGTCGTTATATAGAGGATAATATCTCTATTCTCCAATACACAGCCATAACAAACACGTTAGCTTAACAGCCACAGCAAACTTCACAAACCTCAACCGCTCCAGTAGATATCATGACAACATGAAACCTCACGACTTACCCAACTTTATCGTATCATATCTCACCGAATGGTTATGGCAAAGTTACGCTGAAGAAGCGTCAGTTGTATCGTCGCCTCCAAGCTGGCCGTGCATTCAACGTTTCTACTCTCCGAGTCTTGTCCATCTGCTGCAGTAAGGTGCGTCCTGCAAATTCATCCCACTAGAAGTTTTCTTTCCAAACAGCACAACTCCGAGGAAACAAATATCCAGACGCCAACTCCAGCTCTTACCAAACTCCAGACACCGAACCAGCCCCTGCTGCAGCTTTCGTTCCAGTTCAAGCTCCAGATCCCAGTCCAACCTTCAGTTCCAGTTCTACATGAGTTTGTTGTCGTTATCAATAATTCCCGCGTGCAATCCAACATATAGTGCATCGGCCAAATGTGGAGATGAGCTCGACACTATCGGCAGCACAAGGATCCCGTACAAGAAGCTGCAACCGTATCTCGAAATTGATCAATGAGAACCTAGAATTGCTCGGAACTGAGGAAGTGACGATACGGCGACTCATCTAGTGAACTGAATAAACGTCATCGAGTGAACTTTCATTTGTCTCTGCATCCAAGGAGATTACCGTTTTCCCTTGAACAACATGAACTTGGATTCGAATCTTTGAATTCATCGAGTTTCACGAGTGTTCAGTTCACTAGTCTCGGTGCTACGGGTTTTTAAATGCTACAAAAGTGTCTAGCAAAATGCTTAGATTGTCGAGAGCAGAAAGGTATAGGTAAAGTGATCAGCGGACGAGTGACTTGTCTGGGAAGGTAAACGTACTGACTTGGAATAGCTGCTGGCCCCCGCAAGCCATTGTACAAGCCAAACACGCATTCACCAAGTCTGTACGATTCTGAGTGGCACACGAATGCGTCGGCGTGTGCTTAGCAGACTGATCAACGCTGACACATTTACCTTTACCTCTACCTTTACTTACGTTTTCGCCACTGTGTAGATTTGGACTGCACAGGCACGGTAGGAAATGCTTTCTAGTCGTAAGAGGGTCTTCAGCCGTGTGGTGCTACACTTTCCTATTCTACTCTGGGCGTACTTTACTTCACGATGTAATAATCATCATTAATCAGAACAATAAAGTCAAAGGGATGTCGAGATATTGATGAATACGGTTCGGTTATTTATATCTATCCCAACGGTGCTTCGTGAATAACTGAGAACCAATATATGTTAGATTATGATTCAAACTCTAAAGTTTTTAAATTTTCTAACTCTTGAAGTAGCTCAAGACTTTCCTACCTCCCTATGATAGTCTGTTTTCTAGTCCGAAGCTTCGCTCTACATAAGATCAGAACACCATTCCTCTAGTTCTGGTAGTGGATCGATCTTGCCGTTCTATGTAAACACTCGGCTGCGCTCACACATGCTTGAGAAACTCTTCAACAGCTCTTAGATTTTCCGTACTCACTTTCGCAACATGTACGAGAAAATCGCGTTTTGAAGTTTATTGCACTTGTGATTTGCTCCCCCACCGTGTGAGATCTACGCTTTTGTTTCCGAACGAATTCGACTTCGTTTTGCGCCTTGCTTACATTTCCAAATTTTCAAAATTTCCAAGTGTCTCGTGAACCACAGCCTGGATCGTGCTATTCTGATTGTAACCATGTATTTTTCATTCGAAATTATTAGGTTTGAAAGGAGTTATGGTGTAGCGACACTCGGACAGTTTCATCCGTCGCCGACAGCGTTTTGGCGAAAAATTAGCGATGGTACTGTATGACTCAAACCCTGGGGTCATTCTCCTTCGCAAGTTATCATCTATATGCATATGGTTTTGTCTCTCATTATTCTTTGAAATTTGATTCTCCTTGAACTTGGGTTGAACCTTGGGTTGAACTCCGGCCCCGCTTCACGTCACGGGGATTTTGGATTAGACACGATTGTGACCCAATTAGTGTGAGACTCTTGGGCCCAGATCTACGAGCGGTATACCCATCATTAGTCCTGATCCATGCCTTGAATGCTGCTCAAATCATAACTGATGAAAGGGGGTATATGTATTCGAGGTCTATTCAAGCCATAAACCATGAATGAGCTCCAAATAGATATTGAACAATCACAAGTCTCAGTTTGTTTACCCAGTCGGGCCTCCGAGCCATCACATCACTAGGGAGTTGTGCCAAACCTCGGTAAAACCCAGATAATGCTCGCTGGTCACGCTGAGGTGTCAAGGTTGGGCGCCGTTCAGGGTATATTTCGTGGTTCGAAGATGGTCTATCATTTAATGAATCTTGGCTTGATCGGCACTTGGAGATGCGTTTATGTTTCCCTTATCTTCATCTAATTGCACAACTTCATACTAAGATGGCTTTCTGAGAAGCAGTTTTCTTCAATATACACCAGTTTATTTACCGATAAGTTAGGTCCAATTAATTGCTAGCTTATCTTGACCGCTATATCGTCCACGCTTTCAGAGGCTTTGTTACTAATTTACATGGTGTTACGCTTATGTTCAATTTTCTTCCGTTTCTACAATACTGCTCACAACTTGTGTCCCAAAAACGTTCTGAACGCTTTTTAGCCTTTTTCTGTTTTTAAACTTTTGGACGTTTTTTCTAGCCTTTTTTCTCTGATATTGGATTATTCGATAACTTGAAAATATGTATAGATTCCTTTTCTTGCCCTGACTTCAAAAATGTAGTCAGTTTGGTTTTTTAAATTCAAATCCCATCCGATGTCAGTGTTTTGCGAATAACCTAGCATCTCCAAATATATAAGTCATTCAACTAGTTCTCGTCTATAACCCGCAAAACAAAAAGCGGTAATTAACAGAATAGTTTCATATTACATCGAATGATCCAGTTATGGATTGAACTCTCTGAAGTTCTGCTAATCATTTTACGACCCTCCGAAACTTGCCAACGGAGTGTCCGCCGGGTATGTTACCGCCATGAAGACGGATATTGTTGAATTTTATTTTGCAGTTGTTCAGTCGTTTGAATTATTTTTGAATTGTAGTATGGTTCCTTTATTTTTGCAATTTCTGCTTTAGTTATTGGCGAGCCATTACGTTGCGGAATAAGTATGAACAAATAGCTAAATAAGGCGGTGCGTTTTGCAATAGTGAGCAGTTTCCGAAAGATCTATGCTGTTTTGATGATTGACAAACTGTTCGACAAAGAATAAACACTCATCGCCTGAGAGGATTGAAGAGGCGCGTGTCGTTGTCTGTCCGAAGTCCTTCAGCAGGTTTTTGCACCGGCCGCTGATCACGGTGATTTTCGTTCGGCCGGTCACTTAATGACTTCTTTTCAATAGTTTCAAAGACCCATCGTTCAGATTTTTGGCCTTCCCGATTGGTGATACCACTCTCTACATATCTATTATAAATCCCCTTCTTTAATCAGTTTCTTTCATCTTGAAACCTCGCCATGACGTTATAATCGTTTTATAAATTTCTGGTAGGTGAGGTGAGTATTAGGTTGTTCTGCAACTCCTTGCGATTTTTGTAATAATTTTCAAAGGTACCAAATTTTGACTGAACCAGCTTTACTCACCGAAGTATGGGCTTCAGCAGAGGAGTATCTCGGATTCTTATTAACCAGCAATCTCGACTTTGGGCCTCACTGCAGAGCGATAGCAAACAAAGCTATGTTTCGAATTTACAACCTCTTCAAAACACTCAGAACAAACAATCCTAAGCTTCTTTTTAGAGCTTACAGAATATATGCCCGCTCTATTGTAGAGAACGGAACCACTGTGTTTAATCCTCATAAAAAAAGGACATCAACATACTGGAAAGCGTCCAAAATAGCTTCACACGCAACCTTGTACTTAGGCGTACTGGAATGCCCTACAACTCTGTTCCTGCTAGTGATGAAAGAAATAAGCAACTGGGATTGTGGTCTCCTAAATGTAGAGGAAACAGAAATGATTTGATAATGTTACATAAAATTCTATCTGGTAGAGTTTCAACCGATCTTTACAATCTTGTGAAATTTTCTCCCAGCAGGACTCGCAACGGTGGCCTGACCATTAGCGGCACAGTAACCGAAATTTTCCAAAAAAAAAATCTTGACTTTTGCCACTTCAACCTCTTCTCTACACTTGCTCAATTATCGTACAGAATTTGTTGCAAATTCGTTGCATTTCGTTGGTTGAATTGTTGTTTTTGCTGTTCCGTCCGTGAAGTATTATTCACGTTGAATAAAGTATAAAGTATGAAGTATAAAGTCTCACTTGGAACGTGTAAAGAAGGCAGTGACGAGGGCGGATCTTCGATGAGTCTGCATCGTTGTAGTCAATCGGTTGATATAAAGCCAAAATGTTGTGTAGGCATAAGCTAACCTCTGACCACTTACATATATACCTTACTGGTAAGTCGATAACGCCTCTCAACCAGGAACGCCAGGTCGAAACACAAAATCGCAAGAACTTATTGGACAACCTAATAGTTTGATTCAACCTTATTTCCTTGACGTTTCGACCTATCCTTCGTCTTCAGAGGCCCAAAAAAGTCTCGAAAGCTTGTAATCTTCTCATGAATCCATCGAAGTCTTTCTTTATCGCTTGGTTTCGCTTTTTAACACATTGGCAATGGTTTGGCAATAATATCTTTTCAGTTATACCGCATATTGTACTATGCACTTTTTAGAGTCGTTTGGGTGCAAGTGCTATTTGACCTATTTGCTTCAGCTCACCAAATAACATTTAGAGTGTGTGAAAAAGACAACCCACTAAAGTTAATGGCTTGACGCTTGGTATCAATTTTTTTCTTCACTTCCGTCAAGGGAGGAGGGGGGAGGGTTCTCAGGTACTGACCACGATCCGAAGTCCGCCTATATGATTTCGATGGATTCAGATTTGTTACGGTAGATCTGAGTCGTACGTATGAATTTATTCGCGTTCGAAAAGTACCATATAATATTTCCTATCTGCCTTCCTACACTACATATATGTCTTGGAATTGGTCCAGTTTTCTTGGAATGCCTTTGGAAAATTCAACAGAAATATTGCAATAATATTAAGAGCCTCTATACAACACTCATTCAAGTTTCGAGGAATTCCCGTGCTCCAGTGCCACTGCCGTTGCCTTTTCCTTCCAGGATTTTTAAAATTTCTCTCAGATACATCAAGCTGCTGCCGAAGTGATAGCTGTCGGACTGTTCGCTCAAGATGGAAATGCTTTCTCTCAGCTGACATGATCACTCTATACCTTATTCTACTAATACTGGGTATTCCCAGTGTGTCGGCATCGTTTCGTGAATCACAGCTGTATTCGAAGCTGCTTGAAGAGTACGAGCCACTCGAGCGACCGGTGGCTAACAGCTCGGAACCGGTTCGCGTGAAAATGGGACTCATCCTGCAGCAGATCGTCTCTGTGGTAATTCGAAAATTCGTTTTGTACCCGCACGGTCGAGCGATCGATCCCGGCCCGGGCTAACCAATCCCTCCATCCCCTCGGGGTCGGTGTATCGATACCAGTTTGATTGAGAAAGTAGACACTGACCTGGTATAGCGGCTGGCCCCCACAGGTCATTGTATAAGGCAAATACACATTCACTATGCCTCTACGACTTGAATGGAACACGAATGCGGCGGCGCGTCCTCAGGGGACTGATCAACGCCGGCACCTTTACTTTTACCTTTACATTTTACCTATTCAATTCGAACATCTACAACACTTTCTACGCCTTCTACGAACAGCACACCACCATGGTCCAGCGATCGATCCTCGCCCAGGTAATCAAGCCTGCCATAACCTCCGAGATAAATACCAGACTTTTCCGAGACCCTGAAGAGAGACCTTGCCAAAGAATATTTTCTGCATCATGCGGAGGTCGAATCTTTATTTCCATGTTATGCACTCGGCGAATTAAACATTTTTGCTCAACTCCGCTCCGTTTGATAAAGGTGAAGGTAAAGGTAAAGGCGCCGGCGTTGATCACCCTGGGATGCGCCGCGCATTCATTTTTCCATTCAGAATCGTAGAAACCTGCAGGGCGAGCCGTTAAACCAAGTCAGCGTTTATCTTGACGCAAAAATCGGGCACCAATTTACTCACCCCGGAGGTATGGAAAGCTTGGTCGGTGCGAGATCAATCGCTCGACCGTGCGGTTGTCAGCAGTTCCTCTTGCCAGTTTGCCCCGCGCACCCATAATTTGGTATTTGGTAGTGATTGATATCATGACATTGAATGGTGTTGTTTCGTTTTCAGGACGAGAAAAATCAGCTGGTTGATGTGAACGCGTGGTTGAAGTTGTCCTGGCACGACTACTCATTAGAATGGGACCCAGCAAAATATGACGGTGTAGCTGATCTGAGGTTCAAGTAAGCATAAATTTCAATCATTTCTTCCAAAAAGAAAATCACTCGGACGTCTTCCCTTCGTTTGGAATGTCATGCGATATTTTGCGAGATATCTCGTTTCTGTTGGAGTTTCGTTTTCTTTGTGATTGCAAAATGATTCGGGTTTACAATATACCTCGGCCAAAAGTAATTTTCCTCATCCAGAAAAACACAATTGTGGACCCCGGACGTTCTCATGTATAACAGTGCCGATCCACAGTTCGACAGCACATTCCAGTCGAATCTGCTAGTTTATCCTGATGGAATGGTGAATTGGATGCCTCCAGGTAGCAGTCTCTATTCTTCATTTAAATACCACCCGAATAAAATCTTGTTTTTGAGGTATTTTTCGGATCTCGTGCAAAATCGCCGTCGCGTGGTTTCCGTTTGACATTCAACAGTGTTTCATGAAGGTAAGTCGCGGTGTAGATTGAAGCACATTGTTTGTCGTCGTTTTAGGTTAGAAAAGTCCAATCTTATCAATAAAATCAACCTAGGCTGAGTACGGGAGAACAGTAAAGGAATTTATTCAGGAATTCATTTTCAGTTTGGCTCGTGGACATTTGACGGTTCGAAGCTCGACTTGGATGTGGACGACAATGGCTTCGACATCTCTGGTTACATTTCTAATGGAGAATGGGAGCTTATAAGTGAGAACATTCTATCGAATTTTTATGGCTAATTTATTTATTTATTAAATTTAAATACAATCACAAAAATGGACAATGCGTGCGTCAAGATAGGAAAGCTTTTGGACATAATGGAGAACCAACAAAGTGAAAGGGTACTAAACTTCAGTATATTTAATATGTAGTTCGTTGATGGTGTGTTCCTCTCAAAAACCGCTATTCAAGCGCTCTTCGGACCTATTAGCACTCGCAATTTTTTCTGCAGATTTTTCACGAAGAGAAGGTTCTCAAGTAAAAGAAATAGTGATATAATATAGAGGAATTTGTTTGCATATAAGTTTGAGCGTTTTCCCGCGATCGTAGGAGATTCCTTTACATTGTTGTTTTTCCCAATATAGCGCGAGTACTTAACTATTAATGTAATATTCCAGAATCTCCTATAACTGGCAAAATGAAAAAAATTACCGTCAGAATTTCTTTCAAGTTTTTCGTTTCCCAGAACAAAGACCACAAAACGCAGGACAAATTCGTCTCAGGTGTAGATATCCTTGTAGGAACCAAAACAGCCAACGTGAGTTGGTTACTCAAAGCAACCAAAAATCAAGTGAACTCGACCTTGAAAAATCAAAACATTTCCATCCTTCTTCGTCACTCACTACTGTGTTCGTGGGAGTGAAACTGCAGGATTTGAATCAGTGCAGTTTTTAAAACACCTCAGACAAGTTATTGAAACAGTGAAAGTAGAAAAATTGATTTTCCTGTTTTCTTCTTGATATCCTCCGTCCGGAGATGACCAAATATCGTACCTCACTTGTTTATCTCAGAAAAGGCACGAACCGAGCAAGGTGCAAGGTATTTTTCACATATTTTTTGAAATGTTTATTACATTGATTTGTTCTATTAATTACTTGTCTTGTCATTGTCTACTTTTCATTCGCCTGCTTCAGCCCATAAAGGACGAAAACTCAGAAGAAACAGACCCTTCGGTCGTCGAAAATAGGAGTGTCCGGAGTGACCCAAGAACTTTTCAGAAACGTCAGCCAAGCGAAACATTCAACACTATGAATGCTGCGTAGAGCCTTACTACGACGTCGTATTCACTTTTGTTATTCGTCGCCGAGTGCTCTATTACGGTAATTCACCATACTGTAGAATAAACGATTTTTCGTCACTTTATCGTTACTCTTGAAGCGTTCAACCTCATCCTGCCTTGTATCCTAATTACGATGCTTACTCTTATCGGTTTCACTCTGCCACCGGACGCCGGTGAGAAGATGTCACTGCGTGAGTTCCGTTTTGCACTTTACTACTATTTTTTATTTCTATTTGTGATACTTCATTTATTTTTATCCAACTCCCTATGCCAAACATCGTCTTTTCCAGAAATCACTATTATGCTATCAATTTGTATTTTTCAAAATTACGTCGCCGAGATGTCTCCCCCCACTTCGGAAGCTCTCCCGTTTCTAGGTGAGTTGTATATATGTATATTTAATTATGTATAATTAAAATACCATCCATATATATCGTAGATGCATTCACCATGCATCTACGATATCGAATAGAACACCGATGTGTCCTTAGCGGACTGACCAACTTTACCTTTACCTGACTATACCATCACTTCAGGAGCGTTTTTCGCTGTTTGCATGTTCACCTGCGCTTGCTGCGTCGTCGCTACAACGTTGGCTCTGAATTTCCACCATCGGAACATGTACTCACACGAAATGGGAGATATGGTATGTGCTAGAACTTGCATAGATATTCCTCTTCTCCAGTTCAATTCAGTTTTGGTCCAGATTTTCTGTTTTTTTCTACTTCAGTTCCGTCTGTGATAGGTAAAAAGGTAAAGGTAAAGGTGCCGGCGTTGATCAGTCCCCTGCCGCCGCATTCGTGTTCCATTGAAGTCGTAGAGGCTTGGTGAATGCATATTTGGCCTATACAATGACCTGCGGGGGCCAGCCGCTATACCAGGTCAGTGTCTTTACTTTCCCAGGCAAGTCTGGTACCAATTTACCTGACCCCGGAGGGATGGAAGGCTTGGTTAGCCCGGGCCGGGATCGATCGCTCGACCGTGCGAGTGTCAGCAGCGCCTCTTACCGCTGTACCACGCGGGCCCTTACCTTTACCTTTACCTTTTTCGTCTGTGATAAGTAAAATAAAGGTGTAGACAGGTAAATCTCTTCCAAACATTCTGCTTTTTGTGAAGCTCGTTCAATGTGATGGCTTTGTGACTACTTAGCAAGAAGCAAAATCCTTGTGTTCATTGTTCTGTTTCATATGGTAATACTCTGCCAGCACTTATTGGCGCCCGAAATGAATTTTTGCTTATCCTCCTTATTTTCAAGTTTCGCTGTGTTATGCTAAACTGGCTGCCGTGGTTGCTGATGATGCATCGGCCGGGATACAAAGCGTCTCGAGGAAAGATGGGTAAAGATGACAGCGATGACGAGGAGAAGGAGAAGCAGAACATCTGCCTCGAGTCGTTGCTCTCGAAAATCAACCCTCCGGTCGCTCCGAGGTACGTTTCTGCTACAATCTGTTGCATTGAATTCTGTTTGCATACATTTTATTCGTTGTTCAGTTAGTAAGTTTGATATGCTACAGCTTATAAGTATTTCATGAAAGGAATGCGTACAGGCGGAAAAAGGAAAAGGTAGACAAGTCGGCTCTGACCAATTCCCTAAGGACACATCGGTGTCTCATTCGGAATCGTAGGGGCATTGTAAGTGCGTGACCCTCACTCAACGATAAAATCAGGTCGTCGGCAAAGTTTCGAGCCACTCAGGTCTGCCGCTCACCAAAATTTTGAAACGGGTTC
Source organism: Nippostrongylus brasiliensis (assembly GCA_030553155.1). Classification (NCBI taxonomy): domain Eukaryota; kingdom Metazoa; phylum Nematoda; class Chromadorea; order Rhabditida; family Heligmosomidae; genus Nippostrongylus; species Nippostrongylus brasiliensis. The sequence continues at coordinate 35,788,202 of CP130735.1, read as the reverse complement.
CGGGATCTCCCCTTCATGTTGTTCCATTCGTTCTCCATTCAGTCACTAGAGAACTAGCCAATGAGAGCACCTCAAAACGTGGCATGATGAAGTCTTTTTATCAAAACTCTAGAAATTCTGTTGAAGGGCAGGGTTTAAAATTCATCTGGTAAATAACAAGGTGTTGCTGATGGACACAATGCATAAACATGTGGGATGTCGAGGGGAACAAAGGAGAGAGATTAATTCGAAAATTTTTCCAAAAGTGGCTCGAAACTTCACAGACAACCTAATACTATCCGACTATCTTCTAACGGGACCAGAAGGCTTTCTTTTTTGTCTCTCTTTGGTTAGTCTCTCCATTGAAGACTGGACGCACGTAACAATGCATAATAAATAAATTAATAAATAAATAACTGATTTCATACAGTGCTCAGCGGGGCAATTGGCTGTTCGAGTCTGTAGTTAGTTCCCCATACAAATCTGACACCATTTTACTCAACCACGAAGGGACGGAGGGCTTGATTAGTCCGGACGAGTATCGATCGCTCGACAGTGGGATACCAGTAGCGCCTCCTAGCACTGCACCACGCGTGCCCACTTCAAACCATAGTGTTATTATCCATAGCCTAAGAATGATTCTTAGGCTTACCATCGTTGATGAATCCGAATATCAACCTGCTGAACAACGACGTCACTTGTGGCGGAAAGGCTCCAGATTACTGCCGGAGCGTGGCGTCGTACAGTCGAAAGAGGTACTCATTTGATTACAGTAGTTTTACAGTAGTTCGCGAAAAGATATGTCACCTTGCATTTTTGGGTGCAGATCGATGGAACCAAAAGGAATTTCATTCCAGTTGACAGTTTTAATAACTCTCATTGAAAATACACTAACGTGTGCCTTTGTTGGAAAATTTAGATTTTTTTAAATTTTGAACTCATTTTCATGTGCATTTTTAATCTAATGTATCCCAGAAAAAGTAATTTTTTGGCTGAGTATAGTGATCTAGCTGAGAAATCTCGCTAGGAAAAGTATTTTTTGGCTGAGTATAGTGATTCAGTTGAGAAATCTCGCTAGGAAAAGTATTTTTTGGTTGAGTATAGTGATCTAGCTGAGAAAACTCGCTAAACATTCGTGACTGATACACACTTATCAGAAGCATAAATCTGTTCCGCGGACAGTCGGAAAATTTCAAATGCAAACAATCAAAGTTTGCAATTAGCAACCTGAAAACCAATGGAATAGTGAATGAGAAGTCTCGTTCATATTTTTATTTATTTTGATTGAGTGTAATAGATAGGTAAATAAGTGCATAAACAAATAAATCAGTAAGCGAATACATTGGTTTCAGATAACGCAAGAGCACATTGCCCAGCTGCTTGTTCTGCACGAGATATACGAAAACCTTTCCGTGAGTACCGAAGTTTAAATTCGCTGTTTCGACAGAGATAGCCTATGTCACTGAATCCCATTATATAATAATTGCAATATTTCTATTTTCTTCATATTTTTTTTAGCTTTTCTACCTCTTCCAGGTATGTTCGTCTGCTGCCACAGTCGGTAGATCATTGATGAGTAAAATAAATACCCTTTTAACCACAATGGCCTCGCTTATCTCTCTCGTTTTCTTCCTATTCTTCAGTTTTCTTCCGTCTAAAGTCCAGTTGTAGCGAATCGCTGCTATCATAAGGATCTGCCTATTTGTCTCAAAGCTTTTGTACTGGCTTTTGGACACAATCAAGATCCTTCGAAAGTTGTCGGCCTTCTTCCAGTCACTTCTATACCCTGTAGATTGAACCTTACCTGCTGAGCCCTTTTTTCATTGTTCCCACTTCAATAGAATCTGTCCGTCCTGGTGAATAGTTTTTTCAGCGCTTAGTTTACGGTTCAACCGTCGCCCAGCTTTCGATCGTTATCCTTTAGACCCTCCATTTGCAGGGAACTAGCGGTTCACTAACCCCAGAGTCACTCTCTTAGCTTGTGCTCAGGTAAGTTACGCTTAGGTTTATACTTAGGGTAATGCATAGGCGTAAGGTGACGTGGCTCGATTGTTAGGTGTCCGGCTAGGGGTCTTCCTATCTACTGGGTTTTTGGATTGTGTGGTTGGAGTCTGGGTTTAGCTTGGTGGACAATGAAACTAAACTTCGTTTATTCTTACGTGGTGGTCGGCACAGAAAGTCTTTGAGGTGACGTTCATTAATCTATGTCAAAATAATAGGTGTAAAATTTTACTTTGAGAGATTATTACCTCCACTTAGAACTGTTTTTTTTTCATCGCTTGCTATCAATTTGTAAAACGATCGTATCAATCCGAAGCATTTTCAGGGTATCACAACCGAGTTTCGAGAAAAGGAACGCAACAAGGACATCGAAGACGATTGGAAGTTTGCAGCGATGGTGGTCGATCGGTTCTCTTTGTTCGTGTTTTCGTTTTTCATCGTATTCTCGACATTGGCACTGTTTTTGTCAGTGCCTGCTTCGAATGCCTTCAGGTGATCGATCAGATCGACGATTGGATCGATGATCCGATCGCTGTTCTTTGACGCTATCCATGATATTTGTAATATGTCTGCACTTTTGCTTTCTTTCTGCTCAGTAACTGGACACGGGTCTTTATTTAGTTCACGTTTTTGTCGTCTTTTTTCATCTCCAATTGAATTTTCATGCTTCTTTCAGACATTGTTTTTCAATTTTGAACAGATAAATTTTTCGTTCCGCCTGATTAACTGTTAAAAAATTTATCAAAAGTTTTCTGTTGAAAATGCGCTGTACCACACTGAGAGATGAAGTTTATTCTTTTCTAGCAAACATGTAAAACGAAGACTTATTGCAACAATACCACACCTCACATCATAGCCTGTTCAGGTGTTCCTTCTCATGTGTTTCAGTGAGCTTCTGCTTGAGTTATACGGTAGCACCCTGACAGCTGCAGGAAAACTCTGTGTTCCTGCTTTGCTTCTAATTGAGCAAGTCTACCGTCGGAAGAACCGGAAGGAGCAAACACCCGTGAGCAGCTTTTTCTACCATCCACATCTCCGTAATCAAACATTCCTAACTCCTGGCGCCTTGTACGATCGGCTCCGTTTCAGCTCCGTCGGGCTGTAAAGCTGCTCCAGATGCCAGTAGTGATGCCACAGTATGAATGTGAAAATCCAGTTGAAGAGAAAGCTGAATTACTTTCTTATAATGGCTGTTACATTGTAAATAAAAATTAAATCCTAAAAATTAAAAATTAAATTCTTTACCCGAAGATGTAGATGCTGAACATCACCGCCAGATTGAGGTCCACTCGACCACCAAGGGCCTCGAGAAGTTTCGGTGCCGTCGCCATCGTCAGCACTGATAGGCCTAGCGAGTAGGAGGACTGGAGGAGAAGGCCTGAAGGTATTCGTCATTTCTCCACACTATAGAGAAGCTTTCGTAGGTTAGCGTAAGTACTTGTCGTCTAGTCGAAGGCCACATAATTCAGAATAATTTTGATTTGAATCACTACGAATTCAGAATGATTTGCTGATCCGCCTTGTGGAGCGGACCTTCTGCTCTCAGTTATCCAACCGATTTATTGTTTTGGTTGCTGTTCAACTGATTCTTTTTGCATTTGGCATGATCTGTTAGCTACTAACCACTGCACTATAATTAGCGTGTCCCTTTACGGCGTAATAAGTAAATAAATAAATGATCCTTATTAACTCCACACGGCATTCCATTTTTTATTCTTCAGTTGTAGATTTCCGGTCTTTTTTCAATTTCTTCATAAATCATGTAAAAATACATTCTTAACACGTTGACGACCGTGTGACACAATGCTGCGTCACACGTATTAGGCTGCGTGGGACCGTGTAACGCAATACTGCGCCACAGTTTTGAAATTTACCTTTCTGATTTATCCCGCTTCTTTGGGAAATATTTGTCTGGCCACTATATACCTCATGATTAGAAATCATTGTAAACCTCGCGGTCCGTAAAAACAATTCTTACCTTCTGATTTACAGGAATTTTTGATTGTGCACTAGTTTTCTTTACAAGTAGAAACAAATAATGGTTATTGCAAGAAACAAATAAATGCAAACAAATACTGTTTACTGAAACAAACACATAAATACAAACAAATATTGATTATTAGAATAAACAAATAATGAGCAATAAACAAATAACAATCTCCTTTTTAACCTGGATAGGAAAAAGGACATTCTAAAAGCTTCCAGCTGTTATTTTCCTATTTTCATTGCAAAAAAGGGAATAGTCACAATCCCCGATATTACAGGACTGTATGTGTCGCCTTCGAGATTTACTACTCACTTCCATTTTGAAAAAATTCGCCGTATGCCGGCATTATGCCACAGCCTCGGCGCGGTAGAAAATTAGTTGGTCCCACGCGCCAGACACGCGAAATGGCGCTGTCGTCAACGTGTTAATGCGGTAGGATTCGCTCGTTGACAAATCTGCTCAGTGGTCTACGTTTGACAACGTGAGGGTTAAGGAGAACGACTTCCTGTCTAGTTCGTTCATTTTTTGCCTTTGTCCTTGCCTGCTTTCCAAAATCAAACGATTTCTCAAAAATGTTCTTCTAATCTCAAATTACTTCGTGTTCTATTGTTGTACGAGCCATTACGACTTAGCAAACCTATGACCATTAGGTGCATAAATAAATGAATAAATGAATAAATAAATAAATAAATAAATAAATAAATAGTACCTGGCCATAGTAGCCACAGCGGCCTTGGCATGCAGATCAGTGAAAAGAGGGCGATGCACAACGCTGACGACTGTTCGATGCACCAACCGAAACGCATGTAACCTCCGTCTGAAATGACGGATGATACTGAAATTTTATTTATTCATTCTTTATTATTTCCATAAGTAATGCTGATATGCTAAATTAATCATATTCGACTATAATTTCCGTAGTGCTGCAGTGATGGCGCCGGCACGTTTACCTTTACCTTTACCTTTACCTTATAATTTCCATTTCAGTGAATGCTGAAGTGGCAGTTGCCCTTCATTTTGTTCTTTACAGCATGTTCTGGGTATAGAGAAGCAGCTATCCTTAGATTACGCTTCTCCCCATCATTTCGTGTCTGGGAAACTCGCGATAAGAACTTATTTTATCCTTTATTTATTTCTTGCCCTCTTAGGTTGTGTTCCCAATCACGCCAAACGTCAACATTCGTCGCTCCTTCCAAATAAAAAGGTGTTATTTAACTAAAGGCTCGTTTCGTACCTTAAAACTTAGACGAGCAAAGTAAAAGAGTAGAAGAGTCCCCCGGGACTCATCAGTAAGTAAAGTTGATGATTATTTCACTTTAGAGGTCTGGCATCAATTGTAGTGGAAGCCTCTCGTCAGCCTCTGTAGATAATGTTTTCACACTACTTGCAAGCTAATAGCCTACATGGTGCAGTGGTAAGAAGCCCTAATGAAACCCGCACGATCTAGCGATCGATCCTCGCTCAGGCCAACCAAATCTTCCTCCCTCCGGGGCTATTTAAACTGGTACCAGACTTAAATGGAAAGGTGAAAAAACTGGTTCCAACAGCGATTGGCCGCACAAGGCATTGTCTTTGCCAATTACGAATTTTACAATTCTGAAATGAAGACGAGCGCGTGGCGCGTCCTTACTGTACTGATCAAGGTCGAATTCTTTGCCATTCGACCACAGTATCTGTGAAACATCACAGTTTGATGTCATCCCCTTTGTAAGCGGGCCTAGTAGGGCCACTTTTGGTGTAGTGTTAAGTAGTTCACTTAAACTCATTCATAGTTTTCACTTCTTACTTTACTTTTCAAGAAGGTATTCCAATAGTTCTTATCAGCATCACACGGAAGTGGCAAGGTGTTCACATTGTCTTGCTCTCAATACCTTAATTAATTTATTAATTTATAAACTGTGAAACCTTTTTGGTTGCATGATTACTACACCTAACGTCATCATGTTCTCGTTAACCTCCTCTTTCTCAAATTGTGCGCACTTCGGTGCATTTCACATGAAAAAATAAAAAAAAATAATAATGTGTAGCTATTCGGGAAATGATTTGACCTTACTTCTCAACAGCGGCTAGTGGCTAGAGGCGCTACTGATACTCGCACGGTCGCGCGATCGATCCCGGTACAGGCTAAACGAGCTTTCCACCCCTCTGCGAACGGATAACAGACTTTCTCTGGGAAGATAAAAACACTGACTCGGTGTCGGTACCGGCACTTCGCAGGTCATTCTATAGGCTAAATACGCATCCACCATGCCTCTACGATTTTGAATTGAACCTGAAAGCGGCGGCGCTTCTATAGGGGACAGATCAACGCCGGCACCTTTTACCTTTACTTCTCAACACCTGCCCAGTCCTCTTCCAAGTGCGCATAGGTTCTCGATGTTTTCCTATCACTCACATCCCCTTTTCTTTCTCCTCCGCTCATGGATCAACTTGAAAGAATGCACAATTTAGGCTTGCCTAGATAGTTGGCCACGCATTCTTCCGTTCCAAGTACTCGATGCATCAGTCCGAAGTCGAAAATGATCACGTCGTAGGCCAACAATCGCTCCTGAGAAAAAGATCGGTCACACTGAAAACGGCACTGACAAATGTGCCGTGTTAAATAGTAGTTTGTGTGCAGAGAGTGACTTCCGGAATTAGGCCAGCTGTGCGTGAACGTCACATCAACGATTGCTGGGTCAATTCACACAACCAAATGTCTATAAATCTGATACCAATCCGGTCAACTCACCCCCAAAGGAGCACCGTCGGCGATTCCGGAACGACAGAGAAAGACGTGCCGATGCTTGTAGATAGAGAACACATGCTAAATGTATGATAATTACCTTTAAATTATTAGAATTTCTGTTAGCTTGAACTATGCTAAGGCGCTTTACGGCGTGCCGTCTATGCCCAATCCTTTAGACTGGTTCTGATCAATTTACTCAAATAATCTGCATGTTTTTAGCATTTTGTTGTTTTCGACCATTTATACGTCTTCATTCTCTTGAATTACTCTTTTATGAATAATGACATGGTCTGCTGTTTTTCTAATATTAGATTTTGTGATTGGTGCTATGAATGAATAAAAAATCAAGCTTCCATTGAAACGAGACAAAGTATTTTTGTCAGTTAATATTTTCCAAGTCCGAGAATCCGCAGACCAAGTTTTGAAGCCTCCTTCGAAGAAAAAAGGGTAAAAAGGGGTGGTTTAGTTATCAAATGGAGAAGGTTGAATATCGAAGCCTCCACTGAGAAACTTCCCTGTTCATTTAGGCTCATTTTATAGAGCATGTTTGTCTCTTCAATTTTTACTTCCATACAGGTTCAGCTTCATAGATAAATAAACGGCAAACAAAATAAACCCAGCTTTTTTATTCTCAGAATCTTCGGACCTAAGCACTCCGGTTACTCTACACCACACGATTCTCTTGTATGGCATAGTTTTGCCCTTGTCTTATTTCTTGTAACAATTTGAAATAAATAAGTAAAAAAGGTTGGTTTCAGATTCATGGTTAGTACACGAACCATCAACCATCATTTATATCCGACAGATTTCAGACCGTTATTCAAATATAGGACGGGGATAACTCGCAAGGTTGAATACTTCCCGCTGGTTTAAGTATCGGATATGTGGCAGCAGTAGCGACCGTAAGCCGAGTGCTAACTGATATAGACCTCGTGAGATCCTTGTGAGACCGTCAATCTCAGACCGGAACCGTTTGTTCTCCTGAATCTTTTAGGCGTTCGCCATACTCACGACGGCAACGGTCGCAGCGAAGCTAAAAAATGCATGGCTCGCCTCTATAAAGCACTGCAGCTGGGATTTTGTATGCTGCTGTGTGCGGAGACTCGGAGCAGTGCTGTCCAACCGTCGCAGCTGGCGCCGGCTCGTCGCAGGGCACTGCACTGCAAACGTTGCAGCTGGCTGCGACTGCTGCCACAGTACTGTCCTGAGAGGATTTGCACCGTCCTTTTTGCCCTTGCGGTAACTATCCGAGTCCCCGCACACAGCAGCATACAATACACCCAGCTGCAGTGCTTTCTAGAGGCGAGCCATGCATTTTTTTAGCTTCGCTGCGACCGTTGCCGTCGTGAGTATGGCGAGGGCCTTAAGGTATAGGAAGCTCAGTGTAGTCGATCGGTTCGACGGTTCACTAGTACATTACTTTCCTATTACAGGGTTTATTTGGGAGTCTCATGACACATTTGGCTCAGCACTTGAGTTGGCAAATCGGCCAGTAACCCCGAAGATAACTTCGCGTCAGATTGTAACCACGATTCATGAAAGGGGCAGATTCAGCGGTGCCATCTGGGTTTTGGACTATTTGTAGTAGTAACGATTCACCGTTGCAGCAGATTGCTTATTGTGATCTTGCCAATTCAAAGAACGCGGTAAATTTTGGCACGAAATCGGGGCTTCTTGATGTCGGGATGACCGAAACCGCCATTACCTTTCATTTGTCACAGCACTGTTCTCAGGAAATAGGGGCTGCAATGTCTCCGGTGGCCAGTAATCGAAATAACCTAAACCGGCTGATGTGCTCCAGAATCAAGGCGTTAAACGGCAGAATCTCTCTGAATTACTTTAGCGGTGCGTGTGGTACAGTGGTAAGAGGCGTCCCTGAAACTCGTATGGCCGAGCGATCGAGTTAATCAGATCTCTCATTCCTCCGAGATTGGTAACAGACTTGTCTGAAGAAGTGGAGACACTTAGTATAGCGGTTGTGGAGGTAATAGATCAAGGCAAATAGGCATCGCCCATACAACCATTGGAAAACGAACGCGTGGCGCGTTCTCAGAGAACTGACCACCGCCGGCGCGTTTACATTTCACCTCGTGAAAGAGCGAAAAGGCACACTCACTTGGAACAGAGACGTGAACGCGACCGAGAGCTGCAGCAGAGCACAAACAGCCGCCAAAGGTCGATTCGGAATTCGAATGCAACAGATTCGAGTCTCTTTCTCCTCGATGAACACACACCATAGCAATCTCATCTGCAGAATTTTGTTCATTTTCATATTTTCGCAGAGGTGGCGCGACAACGGAGAAGCAGAATACCGGACAGGTCGCTCAGAAAATCCGAAAAATGAAATTTGAGATGAATGTGCCTATTGCCTTACTTGCTCATTATGAGAACATCCCAAATGAAATGAAGTGAATACCGTAATCATTCAACACAAACCAACTCGCCAATTATCCTTCTAATAAATAGGCGAAACCAAGACGTATGTTTGTCACCTCTAAGGTCCCGCAGCGATTGTCCGTTACCGTACTCACAGTGACGTACTTCATCAATTTCTCGCCGTCTTCAGATGCATGTTTTTTGTTCTTCGTTTTATTTGCTTCATGAATGTTTTTTATGTGTTTCCTACTATTCATTAGTTCATTTTGCGCACTGCAGGCCACTGAATGGCTGGTTCATAATACGACAGAACTGGGGCATAAGCTCAACATAATATCACCGAAATGGAGTCCAGCAACTTGTGGAAGTCTTTTTGTAGAAATGAGTGAAATAAGTACGCTGGTGTACAGTATGACATCTTGCACACCGGAGAGTGAGCTTTTTATCTCCTCCAATTTTTTGCTTTTTGCAGATTTTTACGGGTCCGCCTGCTTTTTTTGTTTTGCTATCGTTCACAAAAAGTTGAATCTATCACGCAATGTGCTGACTTTCAAAATTTCAGCAAACTGAGTGCTACAACCCCTCCCTCACCTGCAAACTTCACTGACGATCTTGCTCCACAAAAGTAATCATTTTTGATCAAACTAGGACTGAAGGATTCTAGATATGATATCACTTTGTGCTAATAATCGTCTACGGGTAAGAAGGAAACGAATATTATGTTTCCTGTTTCTTAATTGTTTGCTTTGCTTTAATATTAACGTTACCGTCCTAGGAAAAATTTAGGTGGTTCGTTTTCCAAGCGACCACCTCGCCTAATCATAGGGTTTCCTGGATCTTTATCTTATGGGGTAGATACGTTTGTCAAGGTAACCGCTAGTTTGATTTGGGAAACATCTGATTCATCATTGACGACCGTTTCGGTCATCCTGTTGCACCTTTCTTAAACAAGGTGTACTTTCCTTCAAAATTCATCAGTAAGCACGGTGTAGCCTGGTAAGCCGGCCTTGGCATTGTGCCAGCTAAGCTGAAAGGGTACTTTTTGTATGATATTCTATTATATTACATTCTTCTCACTACCAGTTTTACTTATTGATTTACTTATTTACTTATTTTATTATTTATTTATTTATTCAAGACGTCGGCTGATGCCACAAATGAGATGCAAAGTGGAATATACAATTCCTAGAAGTCATCCCTAAAGGTAAGAATTACGTCCATTACATACATTCCATCCTACATATTAGACCTTTCACACTATTATATTCTCTATTATTCTTTTAATAATAATAATATATTTCAATAATATAATAAATAATAAGATGATAAATAAAATAACAAAATAAAATAATAATAAATAGTATATTTGAATAATATATATTTTTATCTTTCTATAATACGCTGCTGTACAAATATTAAAAGACAAATAATTAAATAAATGTATATATATATGTATATTATTCAAATATGTTATTTATTATTATTTTATTATTTTATTTTACTTATCATTTTATTATTTATTATATTATTGAAATATATTATTATTATTAAAAGCATAATAGAGACTATAATAGAGTGTAAAAGGTCTAATATGTAGGGGATGGAATGTATGTGATGGACGTAATTCTTACCTTTAGGGTATTTATGAGCGGTATTGTACAATAGGGCTAGAAGTTGAAGCTGTGTGTAATAATCATTCGGATCTTATTTCAGTGCGAAATAGTTGACCAGAGGTCACCCTGTGAAGGACATCAAACACTTTTAATCAAGTGGGATGCGGTCAAGTGAAATAAATAGTGCCTTCCGCCCTTTGAGAGAACATATTTTCAATCAGTTTTTTATTATCAATGTAGCAGATACAGTAAGTGCAAATGCCAAAAATGCCGACCCCAAATTGAACAAAACACTAACAATAAGGCAGAAATGGAACGCATAAACACCTATGAAACGAAAAAAGAAAGAAGGATTACGTAGAAGTTCCGCCTTTGAGGTTCACTTTTTTGTCGCTTAATTCCATAATAACGGTGTACTTCGGTACAGAATATAAATTTCTACCTATAATCTCCACGGATGTATTAGAATGCACTTTTTGTTTGGCAAATTATGCCTACGCCACCCATACACAGTAGGCACCTTCAATTCCCAAGATTACCGATTTCATACAAACACCTCATTAATTTGTTTCTGTCACTCTCTGGCGATCACTTTGACGACTGAAAATTCGCAAGATTAATGAGAGAACAGGAATTAACAGCTGAAAAAGCTCTTTACTAACCGAATTGTCACCGAAGGCCCATCCTTGGGCATGAGAATCAAACAAATTCTCGAGACAGCCAAATATTTTGTGAACTTCTGTTCGGAGAATCAGTTTTTTTAGATGACTATAATTGAGAAGAACAAGAACTTCTCTTTTAAGATGAATCTAAGGGGATATGATTGAAAAAAAACAGAAAACAAGTCGAACCACGGTTTACGAACTTTGAAAAGGAGAACAAGTAAAAGTAAGCAAGGTTTATCGTTTTGTCATTAGCTGTATTTCTCTTCATTTTTTCAATCTATCATTTCATCTCATACAAAATTCATAAAGGTGTTTGTCTATTTATTTTGAAAGGTACCGTAAGAACAGTAGATGGAGTAAGGGGACGGCAACTCTGGCGTTGAAACAAAGGTTGTTATGGTCGGAGTAAGTGACGTCGTTCTAGTTATGCGAAATTTAATCATTACTACAGGGTGAAAGGATTTAGATTTAGAAAGAACACCAGAATAGTTTGTACTTGTAGGTGTGTAATTTGTACTGAGCTACTGTTTAACTACATGTTTAAGCCCAAAGGGCAGGATATTTGGAAATAGTATAAGGCCTGAGATTATGAATCAAAAAAAAGAATAAAGTAAGAAAGAAAAGAAAAGAAACCTTAGCCAGATGAACTAAGGAGAAACACCATCTGAAGAAAAAAATGCGGCTGCTTATGATGGGTATTTTCCACTCTAACCCAACACACCAACAAGCTTACTTCTCTTTCGAAATCATTTGTTTCTTCTTTTGTTTCTTCTTTTTATTATTTTGAAAAACAGCTTATATTGGTAAGTCTAATTGCAAGGTATTCTAATCTCTGTTCCTTGCTTTTTCATTTAGTATTTTGCTTTCGAGCCACTGTCTCAACTAACGTTACAAGTGAGATAAAATTCAGAGTGTGACAAGAAAAATATAAATTCTATTGTCGTAAACTGTGCTTCTACTGGATATTTATCGATTCTTTCCATTCTTCGGGCTTGCCAAAGAGCTCCTCAAGAATCAAAGGGTGAGAAGAATCTAGAAAGACACGATAGGCAAAGTTGTACGAGCTACGAATCAAAAAATATTGGACGATAGTTGATTGAAAACTGCGAAAATGGACCTTCAGAAAATGTGAGGAAGAACAGAAGAAACAAACGTCGAAAATGAATTTGCAGAGATCATCAAGTAAAATATGTTCTGGTATGATCAGCAGCGAAAATTCCAGATGAGCACATTCTCAGGTAGCAAATGTGGTAATCATTCTTATACTGGACCCGAGCCAAGTGGGTTTGTTGTGTGAAATCGTGCAGAATGCAATAGGTGCGGAAACGTCACGACCTAATTAGAAATTCGAAATCACCACCCAGCTGGAATGCGCATAATGTAGCTCAATAGCTCGAGCAAGTGTTAAATATCACTCGCTTCATTTAACTGCCATTCGCCGCCGACTACAAACCAACACGATCACTGACATTATGTCTGATGCTGAGCTTGAAAAATTATGAAATTATGCTCGTGACCTTTTATTTCCCTACAGGTTTGCGATGTCTCCATTTTTTTTCAAGTTGCGTCCTCCCTAGGTTACAGTAGATCTTCTACGATGTTGCGGTTTATTAGCTGTATGTTTGTTGTGTTGTGTTAGGCCCTGTTATTAGATGTCATGATGCCTGGTTGTGTGGATTCCTAAAACACGGCTGCTAACATCCGTGTATATGAATAAAATAAAATAAAATAAATTCGCGCACATCGGGTTGTCCTACGCAGTTCGAAGGAGGAATGAAAGGAAGCCAGGTGCTGAGCAAAGTGAACAATGAACCGTTGAGCGAGAACTCGAAAAAGAGCATTTCCCAGGTGAGCCACAGGCCTACCTGGCTGGAGAACAAACGAAAAACGCCGCCTTGAAACGTCTCTAACGACCATAACGTCCTCTAATGAACGGCAAATGCTGTGATTAGTCGGAATGTCAATCACAAAGATGTACCCGCCATTCCACGAATCTTCAACAATAGGAACCTCTTCGTACCACAGGAACGTGGTGGTTTTCCGTTCGAGCTGGGACAACGTTGTCATCAAAATTCATAAGAACAAAGTAGGGCGACATAGCTAATGAAATGAGCCTTTTACACAGTGAGTGCCAGGTGCCAACCTGATCAATGCCTCCTCAAATATTGATATGGCACAGATAATTCGTTGTGGTCCCTGTAACACATTATCTCGATTACATCCAAGATAAATTGTATAGTATTGTTGCAAAAAGTCCTCCAAAAATAGGAAATATTAGGCGAAAACAAATCTATATGAATAATTGCGAGATCATTCACGATTCACATCAAGGACTCTGTTCCATTTGCTCTGCAAAATATCGACTTCACAGCCCAAGAGGTCAAGGGTTAGAATAATTTTACATTTTGAAAACTCTTTGTAAATTACATTTATTTGCCACCTTCTGAACAAGAATAGGCCGCATTAGCTTTGATAGTCCTCGAAGAGAAATCTCCACATCTTCTCCACGGAAGAGGATTCATGCCGCAGGTAGAGTCGGCTGCGACAATGGAGCGGCGCTACCCTTCGCTGCGGGACCACCATTCGTCTGCAGTGGCTGCGTGAAGTGATCTCTGAGCATGAGCGCGCACAGTAAGTGTCGCACCTTATCACTTGTATCTGTTCAATGCCTGAAGAACCCGTTCAACTCAGACTGATATTCAACCTTTTGGGTAAATTTTATTGGAACAATTGGACTTTTGGGTAAATTGTGGAGGATCTGCGCTCTCTATTTTGTAGCTTGATTGTATAAGAAATTCACTTATTCTTTTCGCTTGTAGTGACTCACTTGTAACCCGTAGAAAACGTATCAACTGTCTTATTAGGGCTATCGAAGAGCAACATTTCAGTGTATCAGTAAGCTTCATCTCAACTGTTTTAATTGGTTGAACTAACGTTAAGACAATCAGTGTCACATTTTCTTCCATCCTTACTCAAGCCAAGAATCCTTCCTCTCTTATTGATTGTAATATTAATTGTAGGATAAAGTTTAATTGCCCAAGTTTGAGGTGGGCTTGCGAGTGAACACGAGTCCCGCGTGGCAAACGGGTACGATCGACCGAACCTTGCTTATAAATTTTATTAAAACAATTGGTATGTTAAGGATGGATGTCACATTAGCGCATAGCAAGCCTTTCCGCGCGACAGACGCGTAAGAGTGCTCTCGCCGTCAACGTGCAAGAATACAACAACGCAAAGAAGTGAATAATTGTTGAATACAGAGCTGACGCCCGCAACAAAATCCGATCGGTTTTGGAGGAATTCAAGCATTCGAAACTCGCCCAATTCAAAGACCAGAGATCAGAAGCACTACTACTCGAACAGATCGGAAACTGGTGTTAGTGACGAAGGTTCGAGCTCCGCCTTTGTGCTTGAAAATGTCAACGTTTTCGTGTGCTGCATAGGAAATGGCGCTCATATCTAAGGAAACGCTGAAATATCACGAAAATACGTCACTTTTTAGAAGGAAAAGAAGCTGGAAGAGATAAACAGTGTTCATTTTGAGGCGGAATTTGTAGGCATCAGAATCCAAATGAACGTTAAAAAATCATTCGTTCCTCTATAACAATCTCTTTAGGTATTTCAACTAATGAAAGCCATAACAACTGCATCCTGTAATTTTTTCCACAAAAACGCTACAAAGTTGAAAACCTCTCTTTGTAGTGCTAATCTCAACTTACCGTCTGAAATGTGACTACAAAGCAAACGGTAGAAAACATTCATTAGTCTGTGGAAACTCGGAATTTTTGAACCGTTACCGTCAATCAAAAATCATTTGAATTTTATGCACAGACAGTGAGAACTGTATACCTTCTTCAAAAATACTTTTAGCAAATTCCAGTGGTTCTCTGTGAAAATGAATCAATAATTAAATGGCAAAGGAGTAATAGTCGTTTATTTTATTTTATTTATTATATTTTACGCCTTTTCACAGACGTGCTAAAAATGGTACAACGAACAGGGGAACTCGATCAAAAAAAAAGAAAAAAGGTGTGTCAGATCAAAACAAAACAAAGCTCAGCGAGTTTAACCGTTGAATTGGAAAATGTCGGCGAAGGCACAGTGTGGAATTCATCAAAGATTCCATAATTTAGAACCTGAAAATCGCACTGTTCGGGACCTCTATTGTACAGGTAAAGGTAATAGGATAGAAATACCCATCAGAGAACGATTTGCGTCAAAACATTGGACACATTTAGGTGAAAAAGGATCTACCGACGCCAGCTGTGGGCACTACGGGTCGTTTGAACATTTGCTGAGTCTAAGAACGCGATGCGTGTCACAGAGTGATATGTCTTCTCGAGGAACTTGAGAACGTACGCACGAACGCTTTTGCTTTCATTTGCCACTGGAGATTAACTCGTAATTTTGTTCGGCTGGAAATTGAATAAATAATAATACAATACAATACAATAATCCTTACATAGCTCCATTCTTCTGGATGTCAATGATCGTCGTTCATTACCTTACTATTCAACTACCAGCTCAAGGAGGAAAAATCATAGATAACTGTCCACTGAATTTTATTTAAGGGCCACGTGGTGCAGCAGTAATAAGCGCTACCGATATCAGTGCGGTCGAGCGATCGATCCCCGCCTAGCCTAACCTAACTTTCCTTCCCTCCGGGTCTGGTAAGACGTCACCAGACATGACTGGGAAGACAAAAGCACTGACTTCGCATAGGGCCTGGCTCCGGCAAGTTATTGTATAGGCCAAATGCGAATACCTTTTACCTTTACATCCACAATTAGATGAACTGTCTTGAACAAATAATTCGGAATATGTGCGCTACTAAGCTTGTTTTTACAGCTGCTGTTCTGAGCCTATGCAAAATATTCCAAAAGAATCATTCCCTCCCACACCAAAAAAATCCTCAAGAGGTCAAAAACATGCCGGTAAGACTGGTCTTCTTAGAAGATCATTCTTCATAAATAAACGAAGAAAAAAGCTGAAAGAAAAGAAAGAAAAGAAAAGCTCTGGGAGCTAGGGATGTGAATTTCCCGAGAATGTGACATTAGAATTCTTAGCGCTATACACCACTTAAAGCTGGATTTTGTGGAAAAATTACTCTTCGTGAATTTTCCTCTTTAACTGCACCCCAACACACAATGCGCCTTTCATTCTAAAGGTCGTCGGCCGTTGATTATTCTCACAATAATCAACTGGCAGCTGAACGGTAGAAAATTCACACATTATTTTCCACTGAATTATATGCTGTTAACCAATTGTGAAATTAAGATTCGAGTCGAGGATTCCGTCAGATCGGAGATGACGTGCAGGACGATGCAGACCACACGGAACCAGCGAGTGTTCAACTTTGGTCCACGGAACTTTTCATCGAATATTCCTGCACGACAACCCTTTTTGCGTGCAACTCAACACCACAAGTCAAAGGATCTCTCATCTCTGAAATAAAAATAGAAAAAGCCACCATAAAGTCATTGTTTGCTCCGAATCTAAATCTGAGAGACCAAGCTTCAAAATCAAATCCGGAGTCTCTAGTGCAGCATATCACTGATAATGTTGCCTGAAGTTTGATGCAGCCAATAAATTATCTTCAAAACATTAAGGGCTCTAAATGATCGGTGAATTAATATTTTGCAGCTGATGTTGCTTACCCAATGGTCCTCGTCTCTTCTATAATAATTATATGACCGGCTCATCGATGCCAGCTTTCGATGAGTATTCCACAGATTCTCGCACACGGCAGATCTGCCCTAGATCGAAGCTGCGAAGTTCGGTTCGCTATTCGGGGAGCCGGGTCGTTGCATCGTTTCGAGATTTGTTATCCGAACCCTAGTCGCACGTTTACAAGTGCGCAAGCTCCATGGATAGGCCAACTCGCCGCTGTGTGGTGGGTGTGTCACTCCATAGTCTCGTCGGAACCGCTTTACGGGCGAAGGTTTTTGGCAATTTTTGAATCAGCCGCAGCCATTCAGCAAAGACAAATTAATATCTGTGATCTACGCTCGAAGCCCTACAAGATCATATAGGTCTCGTTCCAAGTCGTTCCCTGACCTCCTTGTCAGCCGCATAGAACAGAGCAAGAAGAACCGTCGAGTCGAACAAACGAGAGAGGAGGTCAGCATCTTGGAGTTTGTCAGTGGCCTCTTTTAGAGACCCGTCGGCTGACTTCTCCTTCTTCTGATGAGTCATTCATAAACTCTTTCTTGAATCCTTTCTTTGCTTTCTTTGTTCATTTATGGAGAATTACCTTCAGAGAAGACTAGTTTTAACAGCATCATCACGAACTCCTAAGGGATGTTTTTGGATCGGAAGGTGTTGATAATTTTTTGAAATATTTTTCGAAGGCTGAAAATAGCAGCTGCAGAAACAATCAAGCGTGTCTCTCAGTAGCGCACATATTTCGTATTGTCTCTTCAAAACAGTTCGTCCAATTGTGGATGTAAAGGGAAAAGGTAAAGATGAAGGTGTCGGAGTTGATCAGTTACTTAAGAACGGATGAGTGTCGACGCCTTTACTTTTACCTCTTACTTTTACATTCATAATGATTCCTTCCGCTAAATGCTAAGCCCACCCTACCTTCCAGCTTCGTCTAACTCACGGAGCATCGTCTCTGCTTAAAATGTACTAGTCGTGAACATGACGAAGTCAGAACGAAGGTTGTTCATTATCAGATCAACAAACAAATTTATCTTCGTTTCCACAAATTAGGAAAACCGCGGGTCAGTTGTTACATTGGACACTATTCAAAAGAAAAATCAAGAATGGAAAATCACTATCATTCGGCAGGTGTTTCAATGCCATATTCTTCGATCTTCTTCTTCTTCTTCTTTATTCATATTCTTCGATCTATCAAAAGAAGAACATACCGGCACTAAAATACTGTTCCGCTTTGCAAAGGCCATCTTAAGAAAATGAAACAGTAAAAATGAATTGCTAAGCAGCTGGTGATGTCGAACCTCGAGGCGTCGACATCACCAGCTGCTGACGAAGCAGACTATTAGTCACCGGCAGGTGCACCAATGTGAGTGACTGAATGAGTAAGTAAACTAAAAAGCAAAAGAAATAATGGACGAACAGCTGGCTAGAACGGAATTCTTATTTATTTACTTATTTATTTATTTATTTATTTATTTATATACACGGATGTTACCACCCGTGTTAAAGGAATCCAACGAAGACAAACACAACCAGGCATAATGTCACCTGCTGACAGGCCTAATACAGCAAACATAGAGCTAATAAACCGCAACTTCGCAGAAGATCTAGTATAACGTAAAGAGGCCGCCAGTTGAAAAAAGGACACTCTTTCGTAAACCTATACGAAAGAAAAAGTGACGAGATTTTTACCGCATCGATTTCGGCAATTCACCATCAGTCCATGTTTGCTTTCTAATTTGTCGGGAATTCTTGACCCTTCACCAGAAACTGCGTTAACTAAAAGTTATGCTATGAAAAGCGTCAGAGCACATGGTTCTCCGAAAAGAACGTTATGGTGTACCCGGATTGAACCAAGATTCGAAACTAGGAGAAGCATCTTATGACGCCATGTCAGGCAAAGAAGTTGGTCAGCTGGAACGAATCGCCACTGACTGTGAGAGCAGTTGAAAGGGTTTGCTTTCCATAAGGAGCGTATCGTGCCATAATAGTAGTGACGTTCGATGTTGTTTATACTACTGCGAAATGAAGTCATTAGCTTCAGTTTGCAATGGCAACAATTCGTTGACTCGTCAAGCAAAAATAGGCGATCGGCTTCAATGACTTTACTGAAATCACTGCTGATAGGAAATCATTAGCCGACTCGGTGATTCTCATTTCGCACCACAATACAGTTATCGAATTCGAAGCTCTTTCGAAGTACAATGAAGACGCGGGTCGTGGGGCTGCAAACATTGAAGCTCAGAAGGAAGCGTAATGACCTGGTGATGCATTACAAAATTATCTTCGAATTGAATGACATAAACCGTAGGGTTCTATCCTTCCGGGATTCACTAACTCGCTGTGGTGCATCAAAATTGGTTCGGCCAAGATTTCGATCAAAAGCAAAAGAAGACGCGTTTGCTTACAATTCAGCAATTCAGTTCAACACATTTTTCAAAGCAAACCCAATTCGCACGAAATTACTTTCTCCCAAGAGATTAGTTACAAAGCCCTTTTATGAGTAGTCAGCTTAAACATGCCATAGTGCTCTGGTTGTTGTGTTTTATGGTGTTTTTATACTGTAATGTTTATACAGTTTGGTAAATTTACATGGTGTTGGTCCATGTCAAATGAATGAATAATTGGGTTTCAGCAAAGTTATTGGAAAATAAACCGCTTTGGAACGCTCCAAAGCGTCTTTTCCAAGAAGTGATCAAAAGACATGTCCGACACTGTAATTGTTGAATACAAAGCTAATGCCCGCAACAGAATCCATTCGGTACTGAGGAATTTAAGCAGTCGAAATCGCCCACTTAAAAGACCAGAGATCAGAGGCACTACTACTCGAACAGATCGGAAGCTGGTGGTAGTCACCAAGGTTCGAACTCCGCCTCTGTGCTTGAAAATGTCAAACGTTTTCGTGTGCTGCATAGGGAATGGCGCTCATGTTTAAGGAAACGCTGGAATATCACGAAAATACGTCGCTTTTTAGAAGAAAAAGAACCTGGAAAAGATAAACGGTATCCAATCAAGGGCGGAATTCGTAAGCATCAGAATCCAAATGGTTCGTAGGCATCAGAGTCCAATGGATATTAGTACTTCATTCCTCTATAACCATCTTTTTTTGAAAACGCGGACATTCTGAATCGAAATAAAATAAGGTCTCATACTAAGGCGGTACGAGACTACTGCGGATAGGTCTGCGCCGTGAGCTCGAGTCCTGCTCGATTTCTGCAAAGAACCTACCATCATCAGGACTAAAGTAATACCCCAACGATATATAATGATATAATGTATCATATCAGATCATTAGGTTATATCACGTTAGATGATACCGACCTACTTAAGAGCGTCGATGATTGGAATGTTTCATTCTTCTTTCGTTAGTGTGCTTGACGGTCAGTTAGCTGAGTCAGCTCCGGTTCCTTACGAAGATATACGACGTAATGATTTAGCGTGATACTCCACATATAATAGATAAAGGCACGTTGACACAGTTTCGGTCCCGCAACGAACACCGCAGGGCACATGCTGCACACACCGAGAATTGAACTTTCCCCAGCGGCCCTGGTTACGATATCGTTGCAGTTCAAATTGTTGAAGCCGCACAGGCGAAGACAATATACTTTTGTTCCAATTTTAGTTAATACGTGAAACAATCGTGGGTTATTTCACTACCCTTATGAATGAAAGGCACCGTAAAGTATATGCTTATTAACGTGCTGTCGGTATAAGTTCAAGGTTGTTGAATATTGTCGACGCCATCAAAAAAATTCTCTAAATTATTGAAGTTGGTGGTCAAAATGTCAGCATAATTACATGGTAATCGGATTACGAAGCTGCGTCAAACTGCCATTCCAAATTATAGGTAGGGAAGTGCGTGCGTTGGCGGCGAAATGTTAGGTTTATTGGGACGTGACTATGTTGGACATTAGGAATTCAGTAAAAGACTTCAGGGATAAGTGACATTATTTGCCGTTGCTCGTTGATTTGTTATGCTCATAAATTCAAAATGTACTGGGAACGTTAGCCAGCCTCAAAAAATCTACGCAGAAAATGAATGAGAAACACCTGACAAGCTGAGCATATAGTACGTACATATATGTATGTACATGTACACGTATTCGACCACACTGCGAAGCACTACGTTCTAGTCTTCCATACATTTATCTATTTATGTATTTATTTATTTCTACGCCATATAAAGGCATGCTCGCAATAAGACAATAAAACGGGGTTAGTTAACAAAAGGAACAGTGGCAGATGAGTTTGTGTTACAAATTAGATGATACTAAAGTGAGAACCAGTACCATAAACTACGGGCAGACAAACATACATATTATACCCACCAACAAGGAATACTGTAGATGTCATAAGCGGTTGGGTGCTGTTTATACTGCATATTGGAAAATTCGATCTATGAACAGTGATAATATCATCAAGCCGATCAAAATCCTCAATCCCAGTAGCCTCTAGGCCCATGAGTTACCCAAGCTGAATTCGTGGATGAGCTTAATTTCCAGAAAGAAACTGAGTTGATCTAACCTTCCTAGAGTTCGCCTATTTACTTACCATTTTCTACATTTCGACCTTAACATTTCATGGTCTTCATACTCCTCAATCTGTCCTGGGCCCAGATTCATCAACGGACGAGCGGTTTCCGAAACCGCGGCGCAGCCAGAGCCAGACGGCAGAGTCGATGGGTCTTCATACTCCTCAATCTGTCCTGGGCCCATATTTTACCGCCTGCTCGGTCCTCTATTAGAACATGTACAACCACCACCTGTCTGCTTTAAATTTTCTATTTTGCTCAATTTACTGTTCTTCGAACTCGTAACTCATTTTTTCAAGAGAATGGCGCTAAGTACTGTAACGTGGAAGGTTCAATTTATTATATTTTCTTCCCATGGTCAAGTCCTCGATCTTCGTATGCAGTAAATGAGCCCTCCATTCAAGGGGCGGTGAAAATTGGCACCAAATTTGTCTGGGAAGGTGTGGACACTGGCTTACGGCCGGCAGTGGCCAGCAACGACGTTTGGATCGTTGCCATGCACCACACACTCAACGTCATCTTTCTGTAGCAGAAAATAATGAAGAACAACATTCGTAAGCCCACCAAGAACCAGCAATAAAAGCACACTAACACTTCGACCTAGTTCTATATACAGGATGTCCCAAAAAATGTACCCACTGTTTGAAACGCCATAACTTTGGCGAACGTGAATCAATCGAAACGAATCATAGCCTGGATGGAAGTTAAGAAAAGAAGAAAATTTTCTGGTATGTGATTGGTGAGGATTGCGTCATGTACTCGACCGAGACCTCAGATTTTGGACCTGATTGATAGTGCATGGGTTCTATGCTTGCTCTATTTTGGTCGCCAACAGGTGATATCGCTGATACGTGTTTCTCTTGATGCAGTAAGCATAAAAACATCAAAACATAACAAGTTTAACATGCACTTTAAGATGCACTTGCACATTGCAACAATGTTTTTTTATTCAGATCAAAATGAAAGTTAACAATTTATATGAGGGAAGTGAGAAAATAATGTGACCGTGATCAGTAGTACTGAGCTCACTGCATCAAGAGAAACGCGTGTCAGCGATATTACCTGTTGGCGACCAAAGTAGAACAAGCATCTTATCCGTGAACTTTCAAATCAGGTCTAGAATCCGACGATTCGGACAGGTGCATGGCGCAATCTTCATGGTTCATACATTTTACATCCCTTAAATTCTTTTCTTATCATTGCATCACTGTTGGGAGGGTTTTAGCTCCTTAAATGGTGGTTACAATAATTGATCCATATTGATGTTGTTCCAGGCTTAACCAGAAGCTACAGCTAGTCGATAAGTTGACTGCCTCAGAAGTAACTCAAAGGAGTGATATCACCTGCTTACGACCAAAATGGAGCAAGCATAGAACCCATGCACTACCAATCCAGTCTAAAATCCAACGCCTAGGTCGAGTACATGGCGCAACCCTCACCAAACACATACCAGAAAATTCTCTTTTTTCTTATCTTTCTAACAAGCTTCGAATCGTTTCGATTGATTCACTTTCTCCAAAGTTATGGCATTTCAAACAGTGGGTACATTTTTTGCGACACCCTGTAGTTCAAGAACATGTTCTGTAATGAGCTACTATGACCATTCGTTATAGCCTTGAGAGAATATTCCGAATTTTCCCCATTCATGGGTCTGTCCGAGCTGCTGAAAACGTTGACCTTTCCTATCCACGGTGAAAGCAAAAGAAATGGAGATAAGTAGAACTCTCCGGTCACGGTGCTGTAGAGCTACGTCACTTTTACGTTCAGCTGATAAGCAATTACTGGTAATTTCCGGTCGAGTAGGCAGAAATGAATGCGGAAGAAGCACTTCTGAGCGAATGAATCATCGTGATAATGAAATGTTGCTTCCCGTCGATTGTAGAAGTTTTTCCAGCGAAGCACAAAGTTAAAGGGTCTATTGGGGAACGGATGCATAGGTGAAGTCTATATCTTTTCTTCCGTTTATTTCGACCCAGGTTGGTTTCACGTCCCAGCAGAGTCAATGAATCCATTAGTTTCATTTTCGCTTTTCAGTTGAATATAAGACAAAAATTACAAAATGAAGTGAAGGTTTGAGTGAAGGGTAAAGCGTCACTGTATTAACGAGGAATTCGGAGCCAGAATTGGTAGATAAAGAGCAACAGAGTAAGGCAGCAACCAACGTTGAAGCCCTTGCTGCTGTGATTTGTTTGTGCACTCATCGTATCGAAGACCCACCGAATCATAATGAACGGCTAGGATCACATAAACGGGTGATATATCGCACAGAGATAAAAACATCCGCGATGAGTTAAATGCTGGATTTCTATTAAATGGCTAGGTTCGGTGGAGATCACGCAATGCGATACAAGATGAACAAAGGAGCGGAATTTCGGGTCTCATGCCGTAATGGCATAGCAACGGAAAGTTCGCCTCTTCATTATCGCCGGCTGCAGCTTATCACTACCCATCCCGCGTCTCACATTATCCCCATGGGTGAATGAATATTAGGTGTAAATGTCAACATCAACTGACGACACTTAATGATTTTCTGAATGAGCTATTACCACAGGGGACCTGTACTGGTCCCACTTGCTGGCCGCTGACGATCGAACTCCACCCGCTGACCTCTGTAGCCGAGCAATAGGGTGATTGGTGGTCGACACGGCCGGGGTAGATGGTTTGCCGTCCTGCTTGCCGTTCCTGTTCGTTTTCAGAACGGCGGTTGTTAGTTGGAACGGTGTTTGGGCGGGTATGTTATGAATGACTTTGAGTTACGAGGTTCTGACGAAGGCGACAACGCGGAAACGTTAACCGGATAGGAAGTCTGTATAACAACCTCAGATGCTGCTAATAAAGATTTAAATATTGAGATAAATCCTTCTTTTTATTTTTTTAGCGCTCGCCTCGCTCTATCAACATTCTGACATCCATAATGATGGAGTATCGAACACTCTGTGCTTGATCAAGATGAATTAGCAGTATCTTCAGATCTCGATGTCAGCGTAATCTTTTGGTGTAGCAGTGTCACTCCTGCCATCGAAAATTTTTTATTTCCATGACGCAAAGGCTGTACTCAACTTCTCTGATAGCAGATCAGCACTCCCAATCAGGCACATACAGAGCAACAGGGCAGGCAAGTAATTCTTCGATTTCACTCGCTCATCAGTGTCTCATCGCAGAGCATATCCATCACTTCAGCCAAGCCTCGGAAGTTCTGCACCATGAATTCTGACTACTCCCGAGCCATTCACCTGAGTGTACGGTACTCCATTACTCAGTAGGGTAGAGGTGATCACCCGAATCCAGTTTTATCCTCCCAGAATTCAGTTTCACCCTCCCTGGTACCAATTAACCCGACCCCGAATTGATGTGAAGGCTCAGCCCAGGCCGGGCTTGATCGCTCGGCCGTGCGGCTGTCAGTAGCGCCTCTTACCACTGCATAGCGCGGTCCCTAGGCAAATCATTGTATAGGCCAAATACGCATTCACCATGCTTTTACGATTACGACGAATGCCTTTAGGGGACTG
The DNA here is from genome assembly GCA_030553155.1 of Nippostrongylus brasiliensis. Taxonomy (NCBI): domain Eukaryota; kingdom Metazoa; phylum Nematoda; class Chromadorea; order Rhabditida; family Heligmosomidae; genus Nippostrongylus; species Nippostrongylus brasiliensis. The sequence goes on along the minus strand of CP130735.1, from coordinate 35,763,149 downwards.
ATCTGTAACGGCACCTTTACCTTTTTCGCCTCAATGGCACTATACAAGCCTATAAACAAGATGTGTAAAGTTTCGAATTTCGGAGCCTTCTCAATTTCCGAACTTTATTCGCGATTGCAGTGGTAAGAGGCGCTACTGACACCCGCACGGTCGATCGATCCTCGCCCGGGCCAACCAAGCCTTCCATCCCTCCGTTCTCGGTAAATTGGTAACATACTTGTCTCGGAAGATAAAGACACTGACCTGGTATAGCGGCTGGCCAACGCAAGCCATTGTATAGGCCAAATACGCATTCACCAAGCCTCTACGATTCTGAATTGAATTGGAATGCTGCGGCGCATACTCCGGAGACTGATCAACGCCGACACCTTTACCTTTTTACCTTTTATTCGGTGCGAGTAACCATAACTAATACCTATACGTTGCTAGAAGCTCATTTCCTGAGTGCGACACAGACTGAAGAATATGCTAAAAAGAAGCACTAGAAGAAGATGTGGGGCAGTACGTTTGCCTGAACACATGCCGTTCATCTGTAAGGTGAGATAGGAGTCACCTCATAGAAAAAACGTTGTCAAGCTCATGAATTTAAACAACGTAAGTCAGGTGAACAATCCAATTTCAAGCGAAAACATCGGGAACAATAGCTTGTCGACCAGCTACTGCGGAAAACAAGCCATGTAAAGACTTCGCGGAAATCAGCGGTATTCACTAAGAAGAATAACGGGAAGTGACGTGGGTAGATTGCAAAAGTGTTACACGAGAAAACCAAGAACAGAGGAATCTCCAGCTTGATGACACGTTACGTAATAGTCGCTCCAGGTGATGCAGGTACAACATTTGGAAAAACGTCTCATAGCTATATTAAAAGCGATGTTCCTGCTTATTCTGTCCCTCGAGAACGAGATATTTTTCTCCCTTTCCGTTTATGAAATTTGGTAGAAAAGCAGCAACGCAGCATTCTCCACACGGAAACAGCCTCAAATAAGGGAAATAATCACATGCCTCCTTTTTGCGTTTTACTCTATAATACAGAGCTTACATTTTTCTACGATTCTCTACCTATCAGACAGGTCATCAAGAACGTTCTTTTTGGAATTCTTGCACTGGCTTGGAAGAGTATTCACCAAATCACTTCTGCACTTCGACTACGCTCTCGTACTTAGTAGCGTTTCAGAATGAATTTCTTCTCCTCAAAAGGCAGTTTTAAAGAAGGCATGACTTTTGCAGTAAGCTCAATGTGCTGAATGAATAACTGTGTGCAAGCTGATGAACTGCACGATATTGATTTTCAGTAGGACATAAACACGATATCGATTGAGAACACGCAAACGCAAAAAAGAAAGTACGTGATTGCTTTCCTCATTTGAGACTGTTCCCGTGTGAAAAATGTTGTGTTGCTTCTTTTCTACGAATTTCATGAGCGGAACAAAAGCTCGTTCATTTTGCTGCAAAATTGAGAATCAAAGCGCGAAGTCTCGAGCATGAGCATGGCACAATCGTCACCGATGACATTCTTGAGATTTTTACTCATCGATCATCCAAACAGCCTTTGAATTTTTTCGATAACTGCATAGGCAACTACGCTCTGCCCTATTAACCGTGCTCGCTTTTTTGCAACGTTCTTACCCTTGTCACAAGTTTTAATGGTTTGCTTTGTGTCGAAACTTTAAAAAAATCTCTGAAACAAGCACAAATGTCTTTTTTTGATAAAATTGTTGCGGGAAAATAGGGTGCACGCAATCAACCTAGTGTAAGATGTGGGATTTCAAATGAGCGCATGGCGCATCTCCTCCATTCGAACCATTCAAACTGTCAAATTTCTATTTTCCTTCGATTTCGTCCGAATTTTAGGTTGTTTCAATATCTTTATTTTCGGAAAAGTTATGGCTTTTCAAACAGAGTATACATCTTTTTGGGACGCCCTGTATATTGACTAGGTGAATGCATTCATGTAAACGTCGCTGATGTGAGCAAGATCATTCATATCGTTATTGGTGACAGCTCACTCAAAACAAGCGGACTTCATAAACGAATGCATGCTTATTGAGAACAGTTGTTGTTCTTTATTTTAGTTTGTGGATATTAGTTGCACAAGCGGTGCATCTTGTGAGAGGCAATCTGAACGTTTCTCCTCCTCGCTTGTTTCCGTGTTCGTTCACAATCGAAGTGGATTCACAATTACTTCAATGACGGAAATCTCCCTGTCAGGTACTGCTTGATGATCGCCCAGCTTTCATTTTGTTATATCGAATTACAACAATAATACAGTGCAATAATTATTTGCAAATCAGAAAAAACAACAATTACTAATAGATATGATAGTGATTTGGTGTAGTTTTAGGTGATCATCTCAGCTCCGGAGAAGAAGTAACTTGGCGAACACAACGGATGTGATGCCAATGAAGGAAGCGAGCATCGGCGAAGAATTACACTGATTCGAACCACAGCAACACGTCGTGTATCCTCCGGGGCCGGAGAAACAGCCATCTTGCTGCAACGAAAGTTATAGCTTTGATTGTTGTTGTTCGTAAAGGTAAAGTAAAGGTAAAGGTGTCGTAAATGATCAGCCGCCTGAGGACGCTCCGCTGCATTCGTGTTCCATTCCAATCGCAGAGGCATAGTGAAGGCGCATTTGCCCTATACAATATACCTGCTAGGGCCAGCCGCTATATCAATTCGGCGTTTTTATCTTCCCAGAAAAGTCTGGTACCAATTTATCCGATCGCGGAGGGATGGATGGTATGGTTAGCCCGAACCGGGATCGCTCGACCGCGGGTGTCGGTAGCGCCTCTTACCACTGCACAGCCTCCAGCTGTTACTGAGTGTTGAGAATTCACTTTGAATCCATTTTTTACAATAAAGTCCACCGAATTGCCAGCATTTGACGGAGAATACTGGAGAGACTTTGGCAAAGCTTGTTGCGATTAATAACTGAGCACAAGAAAACATCGATGAATAATGAAGCGGGTTTGCAGAATAGGATACATTGCTATGAACGTTTACGTCCCGTTATGATCAGAATTATGGTAATTTCTGCATTGATTTCCTTGAAATTTGATCGAGGTTTATATTGTGCTTCATTATATCACCATATCGCGAGTTTCGTCGGAGCTCGAGAAAAAGTAAAACCAAGTAGCGAAGGAAATACGAAGATCGGTTGCGAAGGCTCCGTCGCAAATAACAATAGTTGGCCCTAGCTCCAGTTGTCGATGGTTCGGGGAGGCAATTTGGTCTACCTAGCTCTAAATTTACTCAACCAGTTAAGAGTGCCAGGTGAACTATTCCACCAACTACTGATAGCGGATAGCGTCGTGTGCTCCTGGTCTCTTCCAAACCGAACTTTGTTTGAAGGAATGGTGCCTCGTCCAGTGGCTCCAAAAAGCTTTTTCGCATTTCTGACCCAGATGTTGGCGATAGAGCCGGTAGGCGTATAGGCCCGTCTAGCGTGACGCGAAGACATGCAAAAGATGCAAATCGATCATAGCGTGGGAATTCCCAATAGTAAAAGAGTCTAGCCATCGCTGATGGGATATGTGTGTCGTTGAGAGCAGCTGTAGTTACACATTTTTATTTTTCATGGGGTTCGAAAGTTGTAAAATGGTGGATTAGATTGGCTCGGAGCAAAATTAGTGACGATACCCCACCTGACAGTTACCGGTGTCGTCGCAATCATAGGCGAAGATCGCAGTGCCATCAGGGCCAGATCCATGTGCACCCCTGTATAAATGAAAGAATCAGGCGAGCAATAAAAAATAAGAAATTGTTGAAATAAAAAAAATCAAAGCGAAAAACCGCAAAATTGTCTCACTTTTTACAGAATATGGTGTCCGCGGCACAGGTCTTCGTCTGCGATGGTGGAGTTACCTCACCTGGAGGAATCGAAATATTCCGGAACGACAACGAGACTTTGGATAATTGTGTAAATTAGAGCGAATCCGTGGGTGTCTGCCACAAGTATCGTTCGTCATGAACACTTTAAGAAACTAAGTACACATTTGCTTTGGTGCAATAAACACTTGAGGTCTTGATGTTCTATCATCTTCAAAAACATATTCATGTTATTCATATTTATGATACTATTACTGGACAATAACATCTAAAGTCTCCCATCGTGGTAACATGAAGGGATTAAAGATAGTCAAAACGGAAATAACGGTAAAGGAAAAAGGTGACGAGGAACTGGTACAGTACTGGCCATAAGAATTGCCATTTTCACGGAAAAGCCGAAAAAAATCGGCTTTTTCGTCTTTTCTGAATAACTTCCTTAGAATTCAACATTCTGCGAAACCGAGCACATGGCTGAGCTCAGCAGCTCAAGCTCTATCGAACGGTATAGAAATCTTACCTGAAACCCTTTTAGTTAGCCGAATATGGCGATTTTCGCGAAGCGACGTCGCGTTGCCGCGGACGAGTTTCCCATTCAACGGTGTTCACCGCTACTCCAGCAACGATCTTCCAAATTCGAACTCCCGTATCTCAGTTCCCAAGCAATTTTCTACGGCTGCTCTTCTGTGTTGAACAGAGTAGCCACTCTAGGGTAGTATGCCATAGGTAACCATCCCCAGATTGTCCTGGCTTCTTCCAAAAACTCGGCCAAAGTAGGCAAGTGAGGTTACTTTGTTGAGTTGTAACTTTGTTGAAACTTAACAATTTGTAAAAATATACGTATACTTGAGCTCAGCAGCTTGAGCTCTATCGTTTGGTATATAAATTATCTACAGCTGAAAATTTTTTCAAAATATCGATTTTTCTCTGTCACCATTTGTGAAATTGCATATATTGCTATGTTCAGGGCAGAATGTCTGCCCAATTTTACATAGAAATACGCGGCTTTTGCTGTTATACTACGCAGTTGCTGCTGAAAAGTGCGAATTAATGAGAAAAACCTCTTCAAATGTTCCCGTTTTTCTGAAAATTGAAGCTGAAAAATGGAATTTTCAATTTTTACAATTTTAAAAAACTGGTTTAAAAGTTTCAAATTCATCCTTGGATGGTGCGTTAGGTATCAAATTAACGGAAATGATGCGCTGAGTACAAATCTGTCAAAAATTTTCATCCATTGATTGCATCGTATACATCGATTTCCTCGTCGTGGACAGGCCAGCCAGAGAGTGCGTTCCCCGACGCTCCGCCCCTCGCCCCTCCTCCTGGTGACGTCATCGCTGAAAAATAGCCGCAAGACCTATGAATTCATGAAAACTAATCCGGTTGAAATCTACATCGTTCGGTAGCACTAACTGAGTACATTAAAACGTAGAAATAGCAGTTCAAAAGAGCACCAACAAAAGGAGAAAATCGCTGTCAAACGTTTCAGCGAAAAATTTGGCTCGGGGCCAACAGCTTATAAAAAGTTACGGAAGCTCTCTGAGCCTGCCGTGTCATATGTTTCTCAAAGTGGACTAGGTCTCTTAGAGGATCCTTGAATGTGCTAGTATGATCTCGTTTAGCCTTTGAGCTACAGCCCGCCAAAGTTGGAGGAAATTACGTGCGTTTTGTGAAATTGCATGGATCACCATGTTCAGGCCCGAATATCTGCCGAATTTTTCGAACTGAGACACTGCTTTTTCTATTGTGCTACGTAGTTGATGACATAAAATGTTGAAAGTGAAACAAATTCGTCTGTTCTAGTCGCATTTTCTTGAAAAGCGAAGTTAAAAAATGAAAATTTTCATTTTGTGAAAATATTCAAAAAGCTTCAAAATTTCCTCGAGAATGGTGTGTTAGGTGTCAAACGAACAGAAATGATGCAGTATATTCAAATTTGACAAAAAACTTTAAAAATGTTGTCAAAGGACCGCCCACAGGGTTTAGGAGCGTTCAAAAGCGCCTTTTTTGAATTACTTTGTTGAAACTCAATTATATGAAAAAATATACATATATTTGACCTCTTTTTGTTGAGTTTCTGTCAAATTTGAATATACTGCATCATTTCTGTTCGTTTGACACCTAGCACACCATTCTCGAGGAAATTTTGAAGCTTTTTGAATATTTTCACAAAATGAAAATTTTCATTTTTTAACTTCGCTTTTCAAGAAAATGCGATTAGTACAGAAGAATTTGTTTCATTTTCAACATTTTATGCCATCAACTACGTAGCACAATAGAAAAAGCAGCGTCTCAGTTCGAAAAATTCGGCAGATATTCGAGCCTGAACATGGTGATCCATGCAATTTCGCAAAACGCACGTAATTTCCTCCAACTTTGGCGGGCTGTAGCTCAAAGGCTAAACGAGATCATACTAGCACATTCAAGGATCCTCTAAGAGACCTAGTCCACTTTGAGAAACATATGACACGGCAGGCTCAGAGAGCTTCCGTAACTTTTTATAAGCTGTTGGCCCCGAGCCAAATTTTTCGCTGAAACGTTTGACAGCGATTTTCTCCTTTTGTTGGTGCTCTTTTGAACTGCTATTTCTACGTTTTAATGTACTCAGTTAGTGCTATCGAACGATGTAGATTTCAACCGGATTAGTTTTCATGAATTCATAGGTCTTGCGGCTATTTTTCAGCGATGACGTCACCAGGAGGAGGGGCGAGGGGCGGAGCGTCGGGGAACGCACTCTCTGGCTGGCCTGTCCACGACGAGGAAATCGATGTATACGATGCAATCAATGGATGAAAATTTTTGACAGATTTGTACTCAGCGCATCATTTCCGTTAATTTGATACCTAACGCACCATCCAAGGATGAATTTGAAACTTTTAAACCAGTTTTTTAAAATTGTAAAAATTGAAAATTCCATTTTTCAGCTTCAATTTTCAGAAAAACGGGAACATTTGAAGAGGTTTTTCTCATTAATTCGCACTTTTCAGCAGCAACTGCGTAGTATAACAGCAAAAGCCGCGTATTTCTATGTAAAATTGGGCAGACATTCTGCCCTGAACATAGCAATATATGCAATTTCACAAATGGTGACAGAGAAAAATCGATATTTTGAAAAAATTTTCAGCTGTAGATAATTTATATACCAAACGATAGAGCTCAAGCTGCTGAGCTCAAGTATACGTATATTTTTACAAATTGTTAAGTTTCAACAAAGTTACAACTCAACAAAGTAACCTCACTTGCCTACTTTGGCCGAGTTTTTGGAAGAAGCCAGGACAATCTGGGGATGGTTACCTATGGCATACTACCCTAGAGTGGCTACTCTGTTCAACACAGAAGAGCAGCCGTAGAAAATTGCTTGGGAACTGAGATACGGGAGTTCGAATTTGGAAGATCGTTGCTGGAGTAGCGGTGAACACCGTTGAATGGGAAACTCGTCCGCGGCAACGCGACGTCGCTTCGCGAAAATCGCCATATTCGGCTAACTAAAAGGGTTTCAGGTAAGATTTCTATACCGTTCGATAGAGCTTGAGCTGCTGAGCTCAGCCATGTGCTCGGTTTCGCAGAATGTTGAATTCTAAGGAAGTTATTCAGAAAAGACGAAAAAGCCGATTTTTTTCGGCTTTTCCGTGAAAATGGCAATTCTTATGGCCAGTACTGTATGAAGCAAAAACTAATCGGTCATCTGATGAGTTTGTCGGATAAACAAAGTCTTATTTCCCACTTCTCTTTATCCAATTTGGGACCAGAGACTTGAACAGCTTCAAGACGGTGCTTAGAAAGCATTTGACGTTATAATGGTTCCCGAGTTAAATGATTGCACAAGACCTGATAGTTAAGTTCTTTGTAGCCTGTTACTCTTTCTTTATATAATAATTAAGCTCTCTAAAGCCTGTTGCTCCTTCTTCATCCTATCTTGCTTAGTATCCTGTAGTCAAGTTGAGCCGCCTTACAGTTTAGCTGATAATGTTATGTCCTAATTTCTTTTTTTTGCGTTTTGTTACATTATGTTATTCCCTCTGTTTTTTAAGGCTGCACAAATAATGACGATAGAATTTGTATAAGATTATATTACCTCCTTACATGCCTAAAGCGTGGGTGGTAGGCGCTGGGTGAAGACATTACGTGTACAGCGGCTATCCCCGTAAAGGGCCAAATGCAATGTCACTACGATTCTGGATGGAAAGCGATTGCCAGGCGCATCCTAAGGAGATCGATCGACTTTACAGTTACTTTAAGTTTGTAGCTTATGTACCTGCGAAGCACTCCAGGCTGCTGTGCGCCACGTTGACGAGTACTGCGAGAAGGACAAGAGTTGTAACAGTCGACATCGAATGCCTTGCTTGTGAAAGTGGAACGGTCGGAAAACAACCCGATTAAGTAGTAGATCCAGTTACCCATGTTTGGTATCAGGTGTTATCAACTGTGACCAGGTTGAACTGTTTGTTGCTGGTTCGTCAATTTGTCGACGGCGCACTTTGCGATAAGGACTCTCCCACAAATGATCTTCAACAACTGGTTCTATATCACCTTCATGTGCATAGCATAGAAAGTGAAAAAAATTATCACGCCTATTGCCGGAGATTAAGGCAAAGAAAGCAGTGGTTTATCACTTCCCTAAGAACGCGCCGTACGCTCGTCTTCCATTTAGAGTTGTAGACCGTTGGACTATATGAATGGTTGCGGAACCACCTGGCATTCAGGTACATAAGTGTTTTTGCTTTTGCAGGCAGTTCTGGTAGTAGTTTACCTAACGGCGGAAACAGGAGCGACGACAGTTGAATGAACTGCATACATTTGCTTTTGCATTTGCTACAAGGTCTATGACGATTTGCCTGGTTCTGATCATGGTGTTAGGCGCAAAGCATTTCACCTATGTGTGACAAATAACTCACAGAGGCAAGGTCTGTACTTAGTTAGGTTCTGGTTCAAATTAGGACATGAAAGACGTCCATCACTCTACCGTGCAGGGGACAGAAGCCGATTTACCACTCCGCCTTGGGTGAGGGACGTTAGGTCCCCGAGTCGGCTCGGCAAAGGTGGTCCGTGCGTCCTGTGGCTACAATTAACGGAGACTCGCACTGAGGCCATGCTCGTCGCACGCGACGGCGCGGCGAGTGATGACCGCATCGGCCACTCATGCCATCTCAGACACTCGTTTCGGACCACCCGCGGGGGAAAAGCGGATGACAAAAAATTGGGTCCGCTAGTGATCGGTTTAAGGTCCGCGGGTGATCCGAAAAGCGGACGAAAAGCAGTGAACTTTCGGACCATAATTTGGTCATCCGCTTACACAGCCCTGATGATTCCTCATTTACCCGGTTCTGATTTCATTCTGAACAATTACACATTGCAAAGAAAATACCAATTTGTTTTCTACTCATAATAACATAATAACAAAACTACTAAACAACATAAAAACATTAACAGGTAACAACGACGAAATAATAATAAAACCACTGAGCAACATAAACAACATTAACAAGTAACAACGACGAAATAACAACAACGAAGATTTCATCACTGCTCGACTTTCAGCCTTGCGAAGCGAGTGTTCTCCGGATTCCGGTTGGCACAGGCGGCTTTGTATGGGGTACATGGCCTGTGCCAACCGGAATCCAGAGAACACTCGCTTCGTAAGGCTGAAAGGCGAGCAGTGATGAAATCTTATGCCTTTTTTTTGGAACGAGGAAAATACCCTGTGATCTGTAGTCCGGGAGCAAACGGTATCGTATCCTGAGATATGTTATCGGCCGAATCTGCCAGCGGTTACTGAGAGCTGCTCACGGCGGCATTTGCCCTGCGTTGCTAAAATTCCAAAACGTAAATTCTGTAATGGTAGGGTGTCAATAGACAGACAGATACTGAAACAGCCGCCAACGACTTCCAGAAGCTTTATGGTGATCTGAATTGTTGGCAAAAATATATCGATCCTGGTGGCGCTTACTTTGTTCGGTAATATTTTGTTCGAGTAGAATACAGAGATTTAACGATACACGGCAAACAACTCATTCTATTTGTAAACAAACTTATGGCTAACCATCAGTCAATACCTGTTAAACAATTCTTGATCCACATTTAGCGAATTATTCCTTCATTTTATCACCTTCTGAAGAACGTTATTTTTGCGGCGATTGACAAAAATAAAACTTGCAACCCAAAACGGTGAGGCTGCATCCATAATTTTTAGACTAACGGAACCTACTCACCTATAAGTACTAACGGGTTTCGCAGCGGAAACTCCAGGAAAGGAAGCAATCCAGCTCCTCTTGTTCATGCTGGTGATTTTTCCTGCTGGGAAACATGTTGCTAGTGAGTGACCACAGGAAATTCATCCCTAGAAGCGCGTTTCAAATTTAACTGCTAGCAGAATGAAAAACACAAAAATGACAAACCTGAAACTGTTCCCGTCTTCCAGAAGGGGAAAAGAATGATCTCCCTCTCACGAAAGTGTATCACCATATCCATCATGGTCATGTTGTGTTCCATGCTGAAAAAAGGTGGAAGTTTTGAAGCCATCGAAAAAGGAATGCACTAGACGAAAACAATATCTAGTAGACACAAAAATACTTCTAAATGAATATGACCACTTATGCGTCAGCCCACTCAAAACAGATTAAGCGAAGTTATTGAATGAGGTAACCGAATCTCACATTTCCACTCTCAACACCCTCCTTTTCGATGAGCTTTCCGTCACCAGATTTCACAGCTATTGAAGATATAATGACGGACTTGCTCCTGAACCACTAATTACATTGAGAATTTTGAAAAAAAGGAGTCAAAAGAGAGAGATGTGCATAACCTACGTTTTCTCCTCGACATGAGACGTTTCATCTTCATCGGTCCCTGGAAAATTGACAGGATTTGATTGAAATTCGAGACGACCGACCCAGAACACGAAGAATGAAGGAGGAAAAGGAAGGACTGGGTAACAAAGATCGCACCTATGCGACGTAAAGAGAAATGGGTATAACGTTCAACATCGACAATATGGGAAACTACACGTGCTAAAATTGGTCTACACCTATGCAAAATGGTCCTTTTGCTCAGGTATACCTAGAACAAAAAAGAACAAAGGAAGAAATCAGAAGAACAAAAGAAGAAGAAGAACAAAGAACAAAGAAATGTGTCGGAAATCTCGAATTTAGGTTCGCGCGTGGTGAAATGGCAAGTTCTGTAGGGGAACGCAAGACGCTCAGAACCATCTGAGTAGCTCTGAGGGTCATCCGAAAACGAACCGCGGTTGGTCCGCAGTCCTGTCCTCTTGCGAATACTTGCGAATACGGTCGGCGGGTCAACCGCTTTTGCAACCGGACGAACCCCCACAATGAATTGGGTCTGCGGATGGTCCGAAAACCCCTTTTTCCCCCGCGGGTGGTCCGAAACGAGTGTCTGAGATGGTGACCCGACGACGACCCGATCATCGTCGACGGTCCACAGCTCCACCAGCGTTTCAGGTAATCAATAGCTCGTCACCTAAAGGGGCTTGAGTGAGGGTGTCCTAAGTATGCGCTTCTATGGAGACCTGTATATGTTTCTACTCAGAATTTCACGCTCTATCAAATGAGCTGGACCACAACCTCCTCAAAACAACCCTGAGGGCACAACATTCTTGTTTTCACATTTTCTGAGAAGAAAATTGAGACATTTTTCAGATAACAGATTGTGGAACATGTTTCCAGACTAAAATTTCCCGGCCTATCCAACCAATCCAAAGAGATACCTTTTTAACGTCATTCACGGCCTTTATTCCATAAAAACGAAGGACGAATTCATTGGGATCGTAGAAAAAGTTGGAGAGGATTCATCTGATTTTTTACCAGTTTCACACCTTTGACATTTTCAGTAACATGATTAAGTATTTTTCAGTAGTAGCATGGCATAATTGAAATATTAAGTTTAGTAACGCGATATTTCACATAATTCGTCCCGTAACATGTTTTAACATCGCTTAACGTCTTAACATTAACATGTTTTTTCAACATCCTACTGCAAAATTATCTTATATTTCGAGAACTCGATTCACCTGCGTGATAACGCACGGCGAACCTGCAGAAAACGGATAGGTGTGAAAACTGATTTTTGACTGATAGGATGCCTTAATAATTCTCGATTTAAAATATGTCTTCTCTCCACTTCACGCCTACGGAGAAGCTTCGTCTCGTCTGGTCCTGAAAGCAATAAGAAATAGCTAAATATATCAAGAAACTGCGAATACCATAGTGACTTCGCTGCCACAGCCACGTGGTGCCATCCAAGGGTGTGCGTTTTACGATTTACGATTTCACGATTTTACGTTTTTTACGACATTTTTCGTAAAAAATCGTTTTACGATTTTACGACAAAAAATTGGGAATTTCACGAACTTTTTACGACTTTCATTTTGGCGCTCAACTCGTGCTAGCAGATCAAAATTGCAAGCGTTCGTGCCAGGACCCTTTGCTCAGGGCACTACAAAGGCATTCTCTCTACCCTTATTTAGCTTCAGTAGCACCAAGGTATTTTTGTGCTCCTTCAGATTCAGTTGAGATAGAGGGTTTTTTCGTCAGCCGGCCATGTTTTGAGCGACTATCGGAAGGTGCTCAGGCCTGCAAATTTCCCTGCACTTCTATTTGTGAAGGTTAATGTGCCTTTGATCGGTTTTGACCGGTAATTGTTGTTTTCTGTAAAATTCGTTTCCATTTTTTCCTAATGATGCTCACTGTAATAGATGAGCTACATACTAGGTTGGTAAGGAAGTTCGTGCCGTTTTTTCAAACGACTGCTGTAAGTTAAGGTCAAAAGTTTTAGCAGAGAGACACACAGCGTTCGAAAGAGAATTATCTGCTCTTTCGAGCAGTATATTTGGAAATTGTGGTGAATTTGCATTTCATTGTTCCTTTGGCTACTAAAGTGAAAAGCGAAAAACTGGAGGAAAGAAGGCGAAATATTCAAGATTCTCTTTAACGGAGAACAAATCCGCTTTGCACGGAATCATAACTGTCATTATCTCTACATTCCATGGAATATAAATCATGAATAACATCAAAAAGTGTTTCGTTGAATTGTTCGAATAGGCGGCGAAATTTTAGTCTGGAAACACGTCCAACAATCTAATATTTAGAAATGTATTATTTTTTTTTCAAAAAAGAGTGAACACGAGAATATTTTGCCCTTAGGGTTGTTTTGAAAAGATTCTGGCTGAGCTCATTTGATAGAGCGTAAAATTCTGAGTAGAAGCATATACAGGTTTCCATAGAGGTGCATACTGAGACATAGTCACTCAGGCTCCTTTAGGTGACGAGCCATTGATTACCTGAAAATTTGGTCGAGCGGTGGACCGTCGACGATGATCGGGTCGTCGTCGGGTCACCATGGCATGAGTGGCCGATGCGGTCATCACTCGCCGCCCCGTCGCGTGCGACGAGCATGGCCTCAGTGCGAGTCTCCGTTAATTGTATCCACAGGACGCACGGACCACCTTTGCCGAGCCGACTCGGGGACCTAACGTCCCTCACCCAAGGCGGAGTGGTAAATCGGCTTCTGTCCCCTGCACGGTAGAGTGATGGACGTCGAATGCGCCTCTCAGGCGTCTTATCTTATGTTATGTTTATGACACCATGGTGACAGATGGTAAACCGCCTAAGTTAAAAAAATGTGAAATACATGGCACCAAGTCTCTGAATTCAATTAATCAAACAATGCAACTAGCGTAGGAAAACATAAAATCAAAAAAACTAAAGTGCATTTAAAACAAAGGCATCAGTAATAGTGGGGAACAAAGAGAGAAAGAATGAAATATGTGAGGTATCAAAGGGCGCTTTCCTTACTTATGGCTCTTTTGAAAGCACCATAGATCAGTTGCCAAAACCCGTTCCTAGCTAGCTTAGCAAACAGTGGTGCAGTACACTTTATGAAGTAAAAACGTCTGCAGTTGAGCTTAGAAACCCTAGCCTGCAGTCTGAACAAACTTCTCGTGTATGCTCTACTGGAAGATACGTAGTTCCCAGAATTCATACCGCAGACGCCATGAATAATTGTATGGAGCAGGAGCAAATCGTTCACCTTCCTTCTCTGCCAAGGAAACGTAAGGCCAAGATCAATATTACGATCTCCACTAGGAGTTATCCGATCGTAGAGAAATCCCATTACTCTAGTCATTAACTTCCTTGTAAAGAGTATCGTATTCGAGAACGGGCCTTACATAAACTTTATAGGCTCGAAGAAGAGCTTTAGGATTACGCACGAAAAGTACTCTGAAGAGCTTATTCACAACAACATTGCCAATTGAGCGACGAGATCACAATGTTTGTCGAAGCGGAGATCCTTAGAGATTACGAACCCAAGATCGGTAACCTCGTTAACACACTCGATAGGAACGTCACCAATAGTATAAGTGTGACTTCTGTTCCTTGATCCCAGATGTAGAGTTTTTGTGTTCTCTTTGGATAACGATAAACCTCATTAATGGGCCCAGCTGTCCATAAAAGCTATAGCCTGCTAAATCGCATTATAATCCTCAGAATTGGCAGCTCGAAATATCTTGAAATCATCGACAAAAACGGTTACGCCTACGCCAACTCCGGAAAGAAGGCCGGGCGAATCCCAAGAGAAATCAGAACCGGCGCGAACCGAAAAAGTGCGGTTATTGAGAAAAACTGCGAGCCGCTGAATTATTCTAGGACGGATCCCTACTTCATATAACCTGCCAATCAGCTTATGGTGAAGAACTCTGCCAAATGCCTTTGAGAAATGAAAGTACACGACGTCAACTGCTTTAGCTTCATTGAGCGAACTAGTCCACTCATTAAGACAGTCGAGCATAACCGTGACTGTAGATTTCCCCTTCTGGAAACTATGCTGCAGTGGGAAAATTATTGAGTGCCTATCTAGATGCGCAACAACGCGCTTCCTCACTAGCTTCTCAAAAAGACGAGCAAAAACAGACGTAATGCTCACAGGCCGGAAGTTGGCAGGATTGGTGGGAAAAGCCTTTTTTGAAATTGGGGTAACATACGATAATTTCCACCTAGAAGGAACTTCTCACTTGATGAAGCTCAACTCAAACAAATACTCAAGGGGCCCCACTTTATTATGTGCAATTTTCTTAAGAAAAAACGAAGGAACCCCATCAGCAGTAAAAGCGTATGACGAGGGCCATTTGAGAAGCTCCTCGAGCAACTCACATTTGGAGAGCCAAACAGAATCAGGCATATTGGGGAAGACAGACTGATTGTGAGTCTGCATCTCCGAAACTGAAGATGAGTCGAGAGAAGAATACAACGACTAAAAGAAACATGCTAGGTGTTCTGCCGATTTCGGGCTAGTGCTAAGCATAAGCAGGAAAGGTCCCACAGATGTGTTATCTCGTGATCTACTGTAAAGAAACCTGTAGAAGATCCTAGGGTTGCGAGAACCCACAACCTTATTTTCAACATGAGCACAGTATTTTCTTAATTTACGCATATGTTTCTCATTCAGAACTTTGTAACGTCTCAAGTGCTCACTATTACCACCATCTCTGCACCTAAGCCAATCCCCAGCACGAAGCTTCCCCAACCTACTGAAATAGTCAGTAAGTCTAGGACCTATGAGAGGAACCTCCACTACGGGAACGAAAAGCTCGATAGAGTGCAGAAGAACAAAAATTATAATAGAATTTCATACATAGCATCCAGCCAATCGGCAGCCAAAAAGTCACCATACCAATCAACGCTAACGAGATATCGTTTAATCCTGGAAAAATCGGCCGCTCTAAACATACGCTCACTCACAATGGAAGAAAAAAGGTGCGACACGTTAAGTTGAGAATGTACCGTTGAAAGATCACTAGAACTTACAGGCGCTTTGGTGGTAACAGATGGAATTAAACCTTCCTCATTGCTGAAAATAAGGTCCAGTACGTTCCCCTACCTAGTAGGATTCATAACATTCTGTTGCAGACAGAAAGAAGCACAAATGTCCATTAGCGCCTGCGAATCAGCGTTAGAGATCGTGTACAGCAAGTCACATGAAATCTCAGAAAAATTAAAATCGCCTGTGATAACAGTAGGATAGCTAGTAGCTATAGAATCACTGAGGGCTTTAGTGAGTTGTTCCGTCATACGAAGGAGACAACTAGGCGCTCTGTAAACAACAATGAACCAAAGATATTTCATATCAAATACATGATCGACACATAATATCTCATAAGAATCAGGGACGGATTCTTTGAACACGAGAGTAGGCAAACGACTATCGTGAACGAAACGCCACTCCACCCCCCTTCTTACAGTGAGGGTCACATCTGAGAGCCTGGTAAAGGCGTAGAGCATTCCCGAGAAGCGAAACGGTGTCAATACCTTGTTTGAGCCGTGTCTTACGATTAGTAAGTGCACAAAGGTCAAAACACCGTCCCTGAATGCAGGCATTCAAGAAATCACGATTCTTGGCGAGTGAGCGAATATTCGATAGAAAGCATACACCAGCTCTAGCAAGAGAGACAGCATTCCGATGATATCTCACAGGTTCCTTGGACATGACCTGCAGGAGCTTCAGAAGGATTACAATCAGTAGGTATTTTAAAATTAACAGAAGAAGACTGCGCCTGAGGCGGAGACATTGGAATTACGTGTAGCACTAGGAATCGAAACGCGCCTTTGATGACCTACACGTGAGGTGGCCTGGGCAGTTGCCCTACGGCGCTCACGTTCAGCCCTCGAGAGCGAACGCCTAATAAAAACAGGAGGTACCGGAAACGACTTGAGCCGATGAGCTCTCCTAAGCAAAATATTGGCAAAAAAATTAATTAGGCATTACGATCTTTAAAAGCCTAGGACGAGTATCACTTGGGACACCCATGCGGTCCAATGACACTGGTATGCAATCTACAGAAAAAATCGGAAAATTCTCGTAACGCAATCCATGTCATGAGAAATGCAAGTTACTGCGCTAGGATTGTTAGACTCCTCTACATCAGCAATAACTACAGAACGTGTTCTCTCTTTCACTTCAAATCAATCACAACCCTCAGCTAATTTGGTAGTGAAGCCCAGGTTAGCTCCATCTTTCTTACCAAGAGCTACCTTCAACCTATCAACTTCACTCAGCAAACGGTACTTTTCAGCCAACTCAAATTGGAGCTTGGCTCCCAACTCACGATTCTTCGTGAGAAGCTCCTCTGTGAGTTTAGCTTTCTCCAATAGGTGGCCAAGAGTAGTGTTAAGATGTGCTGGAACTTGGCTGTCCTCGCTCAATAGCTCCACTGCATCATCGAGTGATCCACCATCACCACTCTTTTCAACGACGTACGGAGATCCTCTCCGGAACCGTTTGCTAGGCTTACTCTGAAGTAAACGAGAGGACAGAGGGGTGTCCTGATTAGCCATCACTCGAGATTCCAAGCAGGGTCAAGCATGGGGTGCGATTTTCGTAAAAATACTACGACCCCCCCCCTCTACGGCCGGTATAGTACGACCCCCTCCCCTTCGTCCTCCGTTTACTTGTGAATGCTGATAATTCACCGGTGTATGCTAAATTAATATTTTAAAAATTTTGAAAAAAGAAATAAATAAAGAAAACTAAATTAAAATTTAAAAAAATATATATGTAAAATATATATAAAAATATATATAAAATAAATATAAATAAAATATATATATTAGAAATGAATAAAAAAATAAAATCTAAAAATGGATATAGCGACGAAAATACACTCAAAATATTACTCGAATAAATATGACTCAATAGCAACGTACAAAACGAGAGTAAATGATGAAATAGAATTTTTTGAAATTATTCGTTAACATAAATTCGGTACTGAAATTTGGTAGTAGTTTATAGTAAAACGCTCTCTTTTTTTATCCTTACCGTTCAAATATATGCGTGCTTTTCTTTTGTTTTTACAGTTTGCTCTCAATTTACGGACAGTATGTTCCCGGTATATGTATTATTTTTTTTTTCAGGAAATGATGAGCCTGCTGGAAGAACTTCAGTCTAGTGAGGAACGCGCGTGTACTCTAGCAATGTCCTTCAGCAGTGAAGCGGTTTTGATGAAAATAGAAGAGAAACATGGAGTGGAACACCACGATCTTGATCTGAGTCACACATTATAGACAGATCCTTCGTTCTCGGTTATTTCATAAATGATGTATGTGTGGAAGAATAAAAATATATAAATAAAGATGTTCTGAAAGGATATAGAATAGCAACATACAATTTCGAGTAAAGCGGAGAAAACACGATGTTTTCTGCATGAATAGCCCAACATCCTCACCCTTCTTTGAAAGTGAGGTGGAAGATTCACGCATTTTTTCTAGAAGTCTAGTCTAAACGTCCCGAATTTTTCTAGAAGTCTTTTCCTGAATCTAAACGTCCGTGTATGAACAAATTCGAATGGATAGTACTCGGTAAGTTTTTCCAGTTGCTGAGAAATGTGTATAGGATTGAAAACTAGAGGCAAAGCAGATTTCGACAGTATAAAAACATTCGTTCACAAGTCAATTTCTACGGGATATGGAGTGGGTGAAAAAAAAACAACGTTTCTGCGTTTAAATGAAAATAACTCACGGATTTCACGGTCCTAAAAAAAAGATGAACATATTTTTAGATTTCCTAAAGAACGGACATTCTAACGGTGTATCACACGATACACAAAAATTTAGTTTTTCTAGAGAGCGGGAAGGTTGAATGGAGGCCCCTGTTTTTACAAAATGGCCGATCAAAAATCGCACCCCCCACGCCCCGCATGAAGATCCTTTTTTCGAACTTTATTTTTGCAATAGGAAAATGGCAAATATCGTCTAGTTTCCGAATCGGTTGGTGCGTTTATTCAAATCCCACTTTGAGCTGAGCTATGATCATTTAAGTGAAAATCTTTTTACCTGACCTGCATCAAGAAAACAGAAGCTGCTCACTTGAATGGCCATATCTCAGCCCAATGAGCGATTTGAATAAACGCACCAACCGATTCGAAAACTAGCCGATATTTGTCACCTTCTTATTGCAAAGAGAAATTTCGAAAAAGGATCTTCATGCGGGGCGGAGAGGGTGCGATTTTTGTGTGACATTTCTGAAAAATCGAGGAAAAAATTCAACTTCGCCGCCCCGCATAATGCTCTCATTTTTAAAAAAAGTTTCTAAAAGTAGAAGATAGGAAATTTTCTCTAGTTTCAGAATCGCTTGGTGCGTTTGTCCAAGTCGCACTTTGAGCTGAGGTATGGCCGTTTAAGTGATGCCACTCATGCTACCGCATTCTTTCAGCAGCGCGCCGGACCAACACAGAGTTGCGAGTGTTGTCATAAAAACGGCCATATCTCAGCTCAATGTGCGATTTGGATAGACGCACTAACCGATTCGGAAACTAGACGATTTCTTCCATCTTCCCATTGCAAAATAAAAGTTTGAAAAAGGGATCTTCATGCGGGGCCAGGGGGTGCGATTTTCATGCGATTTTCGCCAAAAATCGCGCAAAAATCGCACCCCCTCCGCCCCGCATGAAGATCCTTTTTTCAAAATTTCTCTTTGCAATAAAAAGGTGGCAAATATCGTCTAGTTTTCGAATCGGTTAGTGCGTTTATCCAAATCGCACATTGGGCTGAGATATGGCCGTTTAAGTGAGGAGCTTCTGTTTTCTTGATGCAGGTCAGGTAAAAAGATTTTCACTTAAATGATCATATCTCAGCTCAATGTGCGATTTGGATAGACGCACCAACCGATTCGGAAACTAGACGATATTTGCCATCTTCCTATTGCAAAAATAAAGTTCGAAAAAAGGATCTTCATGCGGGGCGTGGGGGGTGCGATTTTTGATCGGCCATTTTGTAAAAACAGGGGCCTCCATTCAACCTTCCCGCTCTCTAGAAAAACTAAATTTTTGTGTATCGTGTGATACACCGTTAGAATGTCCGTTCTTTAGGAAATCTAAAAATGTGTTCATCTTTTTTTAGGACATTGAAATCCGTGAGTTATTTTCATTTAAACGCAGAAACTTTGTTTTTTTCCACCCACTCTATGTCGCGTAGAAATTGACTTGTGAACGAATGTTTTTATACTGTCGAAATCTACTTTGCCTCTAGTTCTCAATCCAATACACGTTTCTCAGCAACTGAAAAAACTTACCGAGTACTATCCATTCGAATTATACTTGTTCAGCGTGTAAAGATCAAGCCGCTCCGTTGTACAGAAACTTTTATAATAACTTTCCCTATTTTTGATTCAGGAAAACGAGCTGCTAGTGCTACTGAGGATTCTGTATAAACGATTCAGGACGATTAGACTAGACTTCTAGAAAAAATTATGAATCTTCCATCTCACTTTCAAAGAAGGGTGAGGATGTTGGGCTATTCATGCAGAAAACATCGTGTTTTCTCCGCTTTACTCGAAATTGTATGTTGCTATTCTATATCCTTTCAGAACATCTTTATTTATATATTTTTATTCTTCCACACATACATCATTTATGAAATAACCGAGAATGAAGGATCTGTCTATAATGTGTGACTCAGTTCAAGATCGTGGTGTTCCATTCCATACTCAAACTCAAACTCTTGAGTGTCATGCTGCAAGGGGAATCTGAAAAAAATTACTTCAAATAAATGTATTCGAATAAATGATAAATAGAAAATAAATAAATAGCTAAATAAATAAATAAATAAATAATTTTCGTGCATAAACTAAATTCAAACGCATATATTAGGTTGTCCAATAAGTTCTTGCGATTTTGTGTTTTGACCTGGCGTTCCTGGTTGAGACGTATTATCGTTTAGCAGTAGGGTATATAAAAGGTCAAAGGTTAGCTTATGCGTACACAACATTTTCGCTTTATATCAGCCGGTTGTTTACAACTATATGAGTCATCAAAGATTTATCTTCGTCACCGCCTTCTTCACGGATTCCAAGCTTGTCGCTTTGACTCTCATAGCTCTCGCCGTTTTGACTGGTTGGACTCACTCACTACAGGAGATGAGAAGTGGGTGTTGTAGGTCACGTACAACCAGACATGCATGGGTCCCAGCAGAGAAGAAGCCACCAGCAATTCCCAAAGGTGGGCCCAAACCGAGGAAGGAGATGCCGGGAGTTTTCTGGGACGTCCGAGGAATTCTGTACTGGAAGCTCTGTCCTTCTGGTAGTACCGTCAACAGCGAAGTGTATTGCAACCAACTGCAAAAACTCAGCGACGCTGTCCGTGTTACTCGTCCAGAAATCGACAAAATATATTTTCTCCATGATAATGCTAGACCGCACCCTTCCACGTTGACCCGCCAAAAGCTGCAGATGCTGGGGTGGGAAGTGATTCCCCACCCACCCTACTCACCAGACCTTGCCCCTACTGACTACCATCTGTTCCGCTCGCTAGCTCACTTTCTGGAAGGAAAACGATACGATGATCGAGCTGCACTCGAAATCGACCTTCGCCACTTCTTCGAATCAAAACCTCCGGAGTTCTACCGCAACGGTATCCATTCCCTACCGAATCGATGGAGGACAGTCATTGACAAAGATGGGCGGTACTTCGATGGGTAAGGTTGATTCAGTCAAAATTTGTGAAACTTTGAAAATTGTTATGGAAATCGCAAGAACTTATTGGACAACCTAATAAATAATTAACTTAGCAGAACGCAGGCGATTGTACGACCCCCCCCCCCCACCGGGCTTTCGGTACGACCCTCCCCTGCGATTTCCGCACCCCACGCTTGACCCTGATTCCAAGAAAGATTGCCGAACAAAGTGGCAAAGTCAGCTCTAAACAGTTCTCTCCTGCCACAAGGATCAATCGATAACGCACCCGAGCCCGTCGACGCGAAGAAAACGGCCGGAATAGGTGCATTAGAGCAGTAGTAGCAACACACTACGTTAACCAACAATGTCCACGGAAGAAACTTAACATCAACAACATGCAAATCAAAAGCGAAAATCACTAATTACGAACGGTTCAGAGCATGGCGCCTTTCCCAAGTACTATATCGCGGAAGCACCGCGATTGCTTAGACTTCTGTAGACGCCGTATTCCAACGCCGAGCACAAGAGAAGCATCGAAGCTCCGCCTCGGAGCCACAGCCCATGTCACCGTCGCAGTGCGAGCGGCCAACTCGAGGACCCCTATCGCGCACGCAGGTGGACACCAGCACTAGAAAGGAATCTCTTCTGAAGGTAACAGCAGAAGATACCAAAATAGCCGAGCTTGAACGTGAGCTACAGGAGGTGGACCAAAAACTCAAACACTGTGCAGATGTCCACGAACGAAGAACATTCGGGAACAAGCAGATGACTATGCGACCACAGGAACGGGTCATGCGTTGTGCATTCTGTGACGCCGAAGGCGTGCATTATAATGATTGTTTCCCATACTTATTCTCAGTGAAAGACAGAAAAGAAAGAATTCGGTGCAGACAGTGCCTAGATTCACTTCACGCTACGGCATCCTGCATGAGAAGGAACAAAGTGCCACTATTGCTCATCAGGTGAGCACCACACAACGTTGTGCTAGCTACCGGAGGAGATAGTGAACCTCCGACACCAACATGACCTCACCGAAGAAGAAATTCGGGTTTGGAAGAGTCTAAAAAAGCTCGCAAAGGAGTTCACCGACTACAGCAGCAACGACGTTCCAGGCAAGCCGGGTGCTTCTCGCCCAAGGGAGTATCGCGAACGCGATTAGAGATAGAAGAACTCTCCCTACTTAGGGTAAGTAACTGGGCTCTTGAGAGTATTCTCACCAATGCATTCCTAGATTTGCAAACACTTCTAGCTCTCATAACATAGTCCATTCCTCCGTTGAAATGTTCTCTCATTAGCACTTCCTCAGTGGCATTTAGAATTGATGGCGAGGCTTGATGGGCTGACGAAGCCTCGCTATCATGTACTTGAACATTTTAACAGTATCGTCGCGCACCCGCGGTCTCCTATTGGTACTAGCATTTATATCCTTTATGATTTGATTTCTCTATTGCATTTATAATTCTCTGGTTTTATTTGGCTTTTAGCACACTCATAAATTCATTTCCTCATACCTCACAGTACTACGTACATATCTTTGCACGGAGTAATGGTCTGGTCCTTTTGTGCATTACTACACATCGCCTTTAATTATTCTCAGTTGCTTACTGAAAAGGATTATGGATATCTTTCAAGCTCTTGCATAACACATTCTGTAGTCGATACGGTTGACACGAGGCCTAAAATGAAGCAGTGATTGCAGGAGGCGGCGACTGGCGACCAGATGGTGGAGGATACGAGGAGTTCAACGATGATACGACCAGCGAGCGGCCGGGGAAGAGGACCTCTGGGGTCCAGCAACTTCTAGCCCCCGATGGGCCTGGGGCCCAGAAAGTCGACTCAGTGATCTATTATTCTGGCATTAATATACTCGTGCGTGCCTTGCGCGCCATATGCATAAACGTTACTACATTGAGAGTTCGACTACATTCGTACCTATAGCTGGTAGCAGCCTGTAGCATACAGAAGCTCCGCCCCGCGCACTGAGCTTTTGTTACGCAGCCGTCACCGCAGTTCTCTCCTACTATCACAGCTCCTCTGATAAATCTGTAGATTGTCACTAACTTATCGTTAACTGTTATTTCTTGCGGTATTCCATATTGTCGCGAACGCGACCAGTGATCTATTCTGTTTTGGTCATTTTGATGTATTTGATTTGAAATTTGAAGACTAACAAATCGATAGTGACTTTCACATTCTCGGTCAACGATATCAGTAGTTTCCGTCAAGAGACATAGAGGAATGTTCCGTCGAACGTCGCACCAGCCTCATCATATAAAAGCTCACCAGAGACATCGGACAGAGCATTCTGTCACGCATTTATTGCTTAACAGTCAGATAATCATTTTTCCTCCTTCAGCTCAATGATTTTAGGTAGTGTCATCAGCCTATGAATTCTGTCGTCGATTTAATTGATGTTTTACAGTTGTCGTAATCGTTGTTTTGTTGGGAAAAAATAAAAGGTCTAATTACTCATGTTTGAGGGAAAAAGGCCGAGGACTACAGCCTAGCTCGTGTCATCGAACGGCGTGGCTGAAATGAATTTGGCAAGCAAGCTAGGCAGAAGTCCTCATACATATTACTGTTGCATTATCCTTTGTTATTGTTTATTATTGGTTGTCAATCGTGATTATCGGTTTTGTATGTAATATTATATTGTATTATATTTATCGGTTTTGTATGTGATATTATATTGCATGGTTTAATTACCCAAGTTTGAGATAAAGCTGCGTGTCTTGATGGTGTTTCGCACTCACAAAAGAACAACCACAACAGCAGGCTGCAAACCAATTTACAGCATATGGAGGACCACGATCTCTAAGCCGCCGCGGGTAGTATCGCGGAAAGCTCGCGAACTCCAATCACGCAGGAATTCGTGGAGGTACGGAGCAGAAACATATACAGCTTACAAAAGCCTGCCCCGCGCACAGGTTTTTGTTGCGCAGCACCCACGGCACGCCATCCCGGCCTCTGTAACCCCTCTCCTAGAGATTGTCGTTAATTATTCTTGTTAGCTAGATCTTGACTATCCTTACCATTATCATTCCTTATTCTTGTGTCTTGTATAATTTGCTCATCGTGTTTATTATTACCACATTATTGTCGATTATAGTGTTTACACTTTCTGTGGATAATATTATATTCAATGATTCAATTACCCAAGTTTGAGGTAAATCTACGTGCCTACTTGGTGTCTTGTACACATAAAAGAAAGACCTGGGCCTAAATTCATGACGGGTATCGGCACAATATACCCGAGAATAAACCCCGATCGGTGCGATTATTCGCATCCATGAACGCGCCGCGGAGTTTATTTGGGGGATATCGCGGGTCTATTCCACTCCGCGGCACGTTCATGAATGCGAATAATCGCACCGACCGGGGTTTATTTTCGGGTATATTGTGCCGATACCCGTCGTGAATTTAGGCCCTGGTCACACAGCAGGCTGCAAACCAATTTATTCCCTTTTTTCTAGGCTCATTACCCGACTGGCGTTCCTCCTCTCCGAACAGTTTTCCATCCTCGTTGCTCCTACGAACTTCGACCGTTTTTCCTTTTTTCTCTTTCGGAGCCCCTTACTTTGATCAGCTGATACCTTTTTATTGATTTGCAATATCGCAAATTGGTAGTGATGAAGATGACCCAGGTGCGGACACCCGGGCCCGCTAGTGTTCCGCGCAGATAATGAAAAGGCTCGAGTCAACTCGCCCGTAGCTTCAAGCATTGTAATGGTAATTCTAGGTGAAAATTGCAGTCAGGTGGTGAGTCCTGGGCTCTCAAATACATTACCCTCGTGAAACTCACCATATTTCCAAAGATCCAGTTACTTATTTTTATTTCTCGTTGGTCATCACTGTTTTAGGAATTATCGCACGCTTCGCGGTCGGTCATTTGGCTTGCGAGTTTCAGGGCATAAGCGAGTTATTATCTTCCTTCAATCCGATTCATTTCTCTACCCTTTCCGCAACTTTCCCATCGTCTCCATCGCGTTCGTCATTCTCGTCTTCACACTTTGGTTTCCACCAAATAAAATAAATAAGCATTCCCACCAAATAAAAATAAGCCTAGCATGAATGTTCGTGGGTACTGTAGCGACGATAGTCACGCCAATGTTTTCGTTTCCAGCTCTTTCTCAGCGCGCTTCGCGACATTTTCTTTGTTATCTACGCTGAGAGGCTAACATGCATGATCACAGGAATTTGAACGGCATGAGTCAGGCTTGGGAACGAAGCGAGGCAAGGAACGAACATTGCGCTCTACATTCTTTCTCATGCATCAGAGTAACCACCAGTTAGTCTTCGGAATGCCAGCTTGAGAAATTCTGAGAACATATCTCTCTCCCCTCACCATGATTCTGCTGCCGATCAAATCCGCCTACACTAGTTCTTTCCCATCCACCTCCCTCACATTTAAATATTCGTTGGAGAATCCAGCCCGGGGCTTATTGGTTCCAGCGTTGGGCAGCCTGGATGATAAGGCCCCCCTCCTAGGCCGGGACGCGAAGCCGCTTCGCGACGTCGGCCATCACGCAGGTGTGGTCGTATACTTGTGCCGTGACTGCCCTTCTGACCCGACGTAGCAACGAAGGTAACTATGCATTGACGGAGAAACTTAAGCAATCGTACGAGGTAGTGAGACGCCGCTTGGATAGATTGCCTACGGTGGCTATGCTTCACGTCGACCCACAATTACCCAAGGTAGTACCTTTTTTCTGGAGCCGCTGATAGCGGACTTAGTTTTCGGTCTGGCTGCGCCGCTTATAGGATTAACTGCGAATGCGGTCGACTCCGCTCTCGAACTAATTTGGATACAGAGCGGGGCACCTTTTTGAACGATCCCCAACGTATGAACGTTGCCATCACGCGTTGCCGACACGGGCAATTCGTGATCCGTCATGCCTCTTATCTTCGTTGTCTGGAAAACCGGAGTCGATTACTGGGCTGGACGACGGAATCCGATGCTTTGGTAACACCCTCCTCACTTTACAATTTATTCGACTAGGATACCGTCTTTGGACTAAGTAAGTTACTTCCTCTTTCTTTACCATTTAAGCACCCCTTTTTCCTTCCAATTTACTTTCTTTGTTTGTTACTTTCACTTTCTTACCACCACTCCATTCTTTCTTTTCGCTCTCCGTTTTTATTTCCAATTTGTTACCCCTTACACACTTATGTTTCCCGTCTACACTTGTCTGCACTTATGTTTTTCTTTCTTCCTCGTAGTTCCTTACACTTCCCCAAAATTCTTCGAACCGTCTCACGTCCGAGGACGAACGTTTTTGTGAAAGGGAGGAGGTGTAAGGGATTGTGGATATCCGTTCAGCGCTAGCATAACACATTCTGTAAGCGATACGGTTTACCCGAGATCTAAGCAATGATTGCAGGAGGCGACAACTGGTGACCAGATGGAGGAGGATACGAGGAGTCCAACGAAGACAGGACCAGCGAGCGGCCGTGAAAAGAAGACCTCTGGGGTGCAGCAACTTCTAGCCCCCGTTGGGCCTGCGCCCAGAGAGTCGACTCAGTGATCTATTATTCTGGCTTTACTATACTCGTGCGAGTTCGATTTCGACTGCATACCTACCTATAACTATAACTTATTTCACTTACTCCTCATCCTTTATTTCCCTTACTCATCCACACAATTCAGATAATCTACTGTCGTCCGTCGAATTGTTTATGCAATCCAATACCTCATTAGTCCTTTAACCCTTTATTCGCGTAAATTGTCGTTTGTTATTGACGAATAAAGATGGGTGATTAAAATCCATTGGGAGCAGTGTGGTCTAATTACCCAAGTTTCAGGGAACCGCGTGGCAACACATTCTTCACACGTTCCACCGTTCAACCCCCGCCCGTTATTTTTCTTTTTATTCGTATTGATGCTCATATTTGTGTTATGAATGTCATATGGCACGCCCTTGTATTATTTGGTATTCGGTTTAATTACCCAAGTTTGAGATAAACGTGGTTGCATTCCGTCGTATTCTCGTGTGTGGCAAAGACAGACAAGTCCCGCGTGGCCAGTGACGAGGAAAGCCACCGTTTTACGAGAGCAAAAAACAATAACTCGGAACAAATCTGTGTAATGGTAGACAACTGGATGGAAAAATAAGGTGAGACGAAAGTGAGTGTTTTTTTAATAGGTAATATTCAAAACTGTCAGTTCTAGTTCTAACTGTAAATAAGTGGAAATAATCGTGCCAACGCACGTTGAGCGCGCGTCTCTCCAGCCAATAGCACGCGCCGGGCGAGAATACGGTACCATCTACTGTAATCCTCAGGCTGAGCTTCCACTGTCTATTAGAGGAAGCGCACAGGATCCAGCCCTTCATATAAATGTTGCGGCTAAGCCTACAGTTCAACCCAGTGTTCAGTTTAAACCTGAGCGAAATCACATAAGTTCCAAGCTTTCGTGTGACGTTCAAGATAACACTGTCTATTCTGTATAGTTGTAAAACTCTGATAATCATTAAAAAATTTACTCACGACACCAAAAATACAAACAACAAGGGTTGGTAAAACATGATGGCAAACAAACAAAGTGGTTAATTAATGTAACAGTAACAGACCAGCCTTATGGGATTCCATTCAACATTCAACCATGAAATCTCTTATCGCTTCGAGTAGTGTCTCAAATCGATCTTTTTCATGGACCTGTAAAAGGAGGTAAATGATCGCCCCCCGCATGAATAATTATCAACAACATACCTGATGACGCCATATAAATTCTGCAAAGTACGAAGGTAGGTCTTTCCGTATAGTCCCTCTACGACGTTTGTTGGTCGACTTTAGTGAGGCCCATAGGCTTTCAATGGTTTGCGTATGCACACCAGTATTGGGGTCTACAAAATTATATCGATGGTTTACAGTAAGATGTTGAATGTTGGCTTCATTTAATTCAGCCATTGAGTAGCCCTTCCAGCAGTCTGTATACAATGTATAGCCCTCCGCAACGTTCTCCTTAATGACATCTAGAATGATTTCGGCGCTCCTATTTGGTATCATTTTTAGGAAGCATTGCTATGATTCACGACAAATGCCGCCGACAAGCCATTGCGGCGGCAAAATCCTTCCAGCGTTGGCCTTCCTTTTTGCAAACACGGTTTCATTGACTTCTACAATCATTCCTTCCCCTCCAATCTTCGTGGATGGTTGTCGATGATATTGAAGAGCAATGGCATCTCTAATTCCCTGATTCCAAAGTACAGCCGTGCTCTTATTCATGCCAAGCTGCCCTTCACAACATTTAATTGTCGTTAATTCAAGCGTCCAGTAGAAGAGAAAGCGAAGGATGTTCACAAAAGACAGCTTGCAACCTTCCAACCATGTTCCTTTGGTGATGCAGATCCTCTGCGAACCACACGCTTTTTTGGTGCATCGAAAATGGTAAAATCGATTATCTGGCTCCATTTTCATCTCGTGATTTTCCTTGCACCTCATTTGCTCCGGGATGATTCCTCGTTGCTGTAGAAGGAAATAGTCTTGTCTTCGGAATCAGGCAGATCGAACAATGTTACCATGGCGATGATGCGAATAAAATGATGCAATGGGTCGTTTCAAAGTAAACGCAAATGTGCAATAAGTAAACGCAAATGTGCAAGCAATGATAAGCAATGCTTAAGGGGAGGCTGCCACGCATTATGACGTCACATCGGCAACGCATACGGTAACTCTGACAAAAATCGGTTTCTCGTTCATTTTCCCCGCAACAGAATTTACAGCCCGGTGAATTGGTTGCTTATCGCTTTGCGATATGCTATCATTGACAATGTCCACCTTATCACAGCATATCAGCTGCCACATTGTTGCCGATGTCTCAAACTCTAAAAGACCCTAACACCTAATACCCTAATAATACGCGATACAGTAGCATGCCGGTCGCTCAACATGTGTCGACACGCCTCTCGAGCTGATACGGTAGCATACCGGTCGCTCGACCTGCGTTGGCACGTCGAATTTATTATCTCGACGTGGGTCGGCAATCTCCTCATACTGATCCCAGTAATGCTTATCATCGATGAAATTTAAACTGGTCGCAGTACCGAAGAGTTGAATCTGTGTAATCTCTAAATAACTCTAAATAGGGAGAAACAGTAAGGAGAATGAGAATTTTATTACCCCCGCTCAGCACTACTGCATCCCAGACACCTTCGGACGAGCTCGGTACCTCAAGATTTCAAAAATTAAAGTCATGATTTCATTTGCTGAAAACGTTAGCGATCGTACAGTTTCTAATTGTGCTGGAGCCGCCAAGTCGTAGAACTGCTTTATTCAAACAGACTTTCCACACCCACATCTTATCTTATCGGACCTTATCGTAAAGATAATATAATAGATTATCTCGACACTTCAGTATGAAAAATCTGGGATAACGTGTTGTATCCCCATCACCTCAACTCATAAGATCATTGGTACGTCTTCCAATGAGGATCCAATTGAAGACGTGAGGCTGTATTCTCCGGCGATGTGAGCGTCGTGGTTCTGTTCTAGGGGTAGTTGAATTGCTCGTTGTCGGATCTTCTTCACTGCTGGTGTCACTGAAGAAACGTAGATCGAATTCGTCTATAAGGCAATCTGAATCTGAAGAAGAAATTCGAAGTTTCAACTGGTTCACATGGCGCATCCAAATATAATTTTCACAGAGGACGGAATATGTGTGTTGCCGATTCGCCGTAGAATAATACCAGGCTTCCTTGACGGATTCGGAGTTCGATCATCCTTTGCGTATATGTGTCGTGTACTTCAAACGGTCGTTTTCGTGCGCCGTGGTGTCGGTTGAATTGGTATTCCATTTTCTTGTTCTGGGCTCCGGCATTGGTAAAAAATGGCGGTGTGATGAGGTCGGGCTCCGTTCTGATTCGTCGTCCCAAGAAGTTTTCTGCAGGTGACAGCTGCTTGGGTGCTGATGGGTATGGGGTGGAACTGTGGTTCCTCTCTTTTAGCTTCAAGAGTCCTCGCTTGGAAACGTCCACGAATTGTTCAGCTTGCCCATTACTCTGAGGGTGGAACGGTGGTATGTGGATGTGGTTGATTCCTTGTGCTTCACAGAAAGTGGAAAATGCTTTTGAAGTGAATTGTGTTCCGTTGTCCGTGACGAATGTCTCAGGAATACCAAATCGAGCGAATATGGTCCTCAGGGTGTTCAGAGTCGCAGTTGAAGAGATGCAATTCATGGGGACGATCACGGTGTGGATACGTATGGTTCACTTCAATGAGAAGAGTCGTTGCCTTCCGCGGTGAAGGCCTTGCTGGTTGTCAGTTGTGCGCGGTAAAGTCCTTGCTGATCGCCAGTTGTGCTGGAACCGCCAAGCCGTTAAACTGCTTTATTCAAAATGACTTTCCACGCTCACATCTTATCTTATCAGATCTTATCCGTATTGTCTCAGCGTTAAGGCAGGTTCACAGTGTTGCTGCATGCAGTAGCAATGATGAAGGATAGGAATTGCAGCGCTGCAGCAGCCGCATGCAGCACACTGCAGCAGGGGGGTGGGGTGTTCAGAGTGTTGCTGCATGCAGCACTCTGCAGCAGCTGCAGCAGAGAATTCCCACCGGAATTCTCTGCTGCAGCTGCTGTCGTGCAGGAGAGGTTGTGGCTGCGGACTTGAATGGGCGCGGAGGTCCTGCAAAGATCGTCCTGCTGATTTCCCATCGACGCCACGCCATCGATCGATTCTGAAGAATTTACATGTCAAACATGTCAGAACCGACCGAGCTGCTGCTGTGCTGTTGCTGCAGAAAACTGCAGCAAAGCCGCAGCAAACGGTGGTCCCGAACGGAACGACGCTCCGTCCCTTTGTTGCTGCACAATCATGCAGCAACACTCTGAACCGGCCCTAAGCCCGCATCTGCTCTGTACCTAGAGAAGGGACTTTCGAGAGTCAGCTAAATCTTAGATTTCGACCGTTCCGGTGTTTTCTATCGCAAAAAAAACGCCTTTATACTCACGCAACGTCATCCAAGCACTGCCTACTCGAGCGTTCACCACGCTGCAGAGGTCTCCTTCACATGCTATCGTTGAATCGAGATATTTGAGGGTGCAGTCAATCTTAAGTTCGTTCCCAACAATCGCAACTGTACCAGGATAACTCCCTAGGGTTGAAAGGTACTCCGCAATCCTTATATTGACGACCGAACTACGCCAGTTGACCACTCCACGCTTGCACTTGAGCTCCGAGCTGCATCTTGTCGTCGGACGCAAGCATTACGCCGTTTGCGTAAAGCAGATTCCATGGAACTGGTCTTTACAGGTACGATGTCCAGCACAACAATGAAGCGTACAGGAGAGAGTGGCGATTCTCGATGGAGACCAACACAATCTGGGAATCAGACGAAATTCCCGTTGGTATATGCGTACCAGATCCGCTCATGCGGCACGCGGTCAAACACCAATATGTGTAGGAAGGCAAGATGTGAAGCCCTTCGATTCTGGAAATCGTCATGCTTGTCTGCCAATCTATAGGCACTTTTCCTTCCACAACGATATGGTGGAAAACCTTGCGAGTTAGACGAGGTAAAAGCAATTCCACCTTTTGGGTGTTCTATAAGAGCTTAAGCTTCACTTCCGTTGTGTATTTTTGCTAATATGGCTTGTATTCAGACATTGAGCATGTAGACAATACATCGATCCAAGCCTGAAATCCATTGATAATTAATTCCTCAGCAACGAGATGTTTCGAAGATCAATCGAGTTCTCCCACCGCCTTACACTTACGCATGGTCTTTTTGTACCACTACCACGGTTGTGTTGATCATTCCACCTGGCAAAACGAAGGAAAATCATGTTGCCTGCTACTAAATTTGTTGGCGGATGTGTGGCTGGGTGGAGGGACCTGTACTAACAGGGTGTAGTGGCCCTGGAGAGTTGCTACTTCTACCCTGGGTTTCCGAAGGACAGTCGGAAAACCAGCTCGTATATCTTTACCTTCCGACATCCGCCCAATGACGCAACACTAGCCCAACCGTTCAACAGTATCTAATGGATGAGAAAGAGTATACTCTGTTTCTTTTCCGTATTGAGACACACAACAACAAACACAGATATTCACGGTTACAAAAAGTTCAAATAAACACGGCTTAATAAAAGTATTTATTCAACAAATAATACTCAACAAATAATGCTGAACTTCAGAAGTAGGATACTCAACGCCCGAGCACGCGCTCTGCCAGGGCGGAGCTAGCCCACGCGAAGACCCTACCGCGGATCTACGAGAATAACTCTAACGAAGACCTTTTAGGATTCCCTACCTATATAACTATTGTATGTGAAGGTCTGCTCATAAAGTATTGAGAGGAACCGCCAAAATTAGATTTGTAGGGTTAGACGTGGACCCTAGGTAAGATATGCACAAGGATAGAACCGATACGTTGATGAACCGAACGACAAAGTCAACCAAATAAATTCATTACGAACGTTAACGACGTGACATAAACAAAAGAACAAACACAACAAAGTACTGGGCCTTGACGGGAAGAGGACAAGTAGAGCGGGGTGGCGGCGGCTCCGTTGGCGTTCACGAGGCGAGTTGCACAAACCAAACAAAACAAATCCGACTTCTGAGAACTTTCATTGGGGGTCTCCCGGCTCTTCCCGCCGAGCGCGCCAGATCATCAGCGCTAGACCAGTTACAGACCCCCCGTGTTGACCATCGTCGATCTCCACCTTAGTGGGCTCGCCTCTTAGCCGGCAAGCCTTGGCCATCCCTACCCGACAGATTCAATTTTGGTATAGTGAGCCTAGTCGTTAATAATTCCATCAAAGACAGTCAGTTTAAAACAGTATCAGTATATTAACACGTTGACGACCGCGCTATTTTTGCGTGTCTGGCGCGTGGGAGCAATCGACTGTTCGGCGCGCTCAGGGCGTGGTGAAACTAGAAAGAAAAAGAGCAAAAAAAGAAATCGGGATCTTTAGTCTTAGCGATAACCTTATGTAATAACACCTTTTCCGAATGACAGAATTTTCCCGGAAATCTTCCACATTTTGCAAGAAAGTCACCTTTTTTGAATGGTCTCGATTGTTTCCTTTCTAAACACAGAAAGTGTCTCCAGTGACCCATATATTGTAGCAGTATTGTTGATATCTGTGGTTTATTTGTGTCTGATGTCATCTTTGAAAACACCAAAAAAACGTCTTTAGCGATCAATATTTAATTACAGTATCGGAGAACACCTGTGCATATTTTGATCTACTTGATTACTTGTATATTTTGATGTATAAATCTGCAACTGATAACTGTTCAGAAAACAGAAAAAGCTGTGACATGGCATCATACCACACGGTCCCACGCGGCCGCTTGAGCGTGGCATGGCATAATGCCACACTGTCGTCAACGTGGTAAATGAAGTATTCAAAAGACTCCACCAAAATTGTAACTGTTCTAATAGGAGCTTTAAAGACTTATGTACGATCACTACTGGAGAGTGAAACATCACTTCCTTCCCTACCCGCAATAAGAGAGGATGGGTTTTCGCATTTAAAAGTCCGAGAAATACTAATTCGAATAAACACGCTGATTCTTGAAAAACATTGATGAATGTGCGCGCTCAAAGTGCACAAAGTGTGGTCGCTTTGCAAGCCTGTCGGCATTTTATACCTTGATTCCGTCAAACTAAAGGAACATCTGTTGAATATGGTTCCTACCGAAACTACGGACCATATTTCACGTCAAAACTATCGACCACATTTAACGTCATGTCAGTTCCACTCCAAAGACTTTTGGATCCTTTTAACTAAATGCAAAGCATGCCATCTTTGAGAATTAGCGCATTTTGTTAATTCATATCCTATGTTTGAGATTCATCTCCAGTTCCTTTTATTGTTTTCGCACCACTACCTTTTATGGTCGCAAAAAATGGACTAAAATAACTCATGTTAACCCTTTATTAGTCACAATGACGCCATCAAGTTGATTGAAGGTAGTAATTGTCAGCTGATGCAGGCTAATTGGAACCATATGACGTAAAGGTGGGTTGTGGTGACCAGACTATTTTCGATTTCAGCGAATCGACGGAACGACCCAGTTAAGAATATCATCGATACGGATGGTCCTCGGTTCTAATTTGGAAAACGGATATCAGATTCGTTATCAGCGTTCCAAGTAGCTTCTATAATCGGCCAAAATTCTTGACGTCCACAGGTCCACCTCCGGTAATTTTAACGGACATATAAATTCGCGAAGAGCATTCCAAAAAACTTTAAGGAAATTCACCCAAATCTTTTGTCTTTGTTACAAATAACAAGTGCGGTTGTAAACCGAAATTCAAACGACACCAAATTAGTGATTAGTGCTGCTACTACAACAAAAAGCAAGGTCTGGCCAGAGCTGGACTGGGAAGTTTTACCACGACCCTCGAAGCGCCATAAAGTGTACGATGCTCACTCTAGACCCCAACCCGTGGACAAGAATCCTCAATGTTCGCTTCTAAGAATATTGCTTGAAACAATTTTTTGAGCTGAGGTATTTTTCACGGCTAAATGGTATCACGTACGCAATTGCACTTGGCAGCGGTCCCGCAGCGAATATCCGATGCGGTGTCAATCAATACCGGTTCTCGACGGCATCGCCGCTGATATCTTCCGCGGATTACCAGCTGATTTTTGAAGTGGTCCTTGTACTGTGGCAATTTTTTCGAAGAAATTTTTCAGAATTTCATTGACTCTAATGACTATCGATACCTCTATTTCAGTTTCGGAGTGTGCCGGTGTTGACCGCGTTCGGCCGTTCGTCACGAGTAGTTGTTTTCGGAAAAATTTGCTGTATTCCGTCCAATGTGTGTTCAACAACGATAGTTAGCGGACTATGGCAGCATCTTCGGATAGTGTCAAATTCCTGCAACTCCGTAATGGTGATCGTATCAACGTTAACTCATATTGTTCTATCACTCATGCCGACGATTCCAAGCTACCGTCCGATCAGAAATCTGCCGCTGTCCTTCAAAGCTATAAGGAGGTATGGTTCCTTTTTCTAATAAACTTTGCAGTTCGTTTTGTTTTTTGTAACAGTGCTTCAAAATTTATTCCTTTTTCATGTTTTAGTCAGCTGATTTCAGCTGGATTTAACATCGTTGAGTAGACTTTTATGATGCTGTAGACCAACATTAGAATGTCACCTATTATGTCCACGCTTTGGCGCCTTTGCCTTCTTCAGAGCATGGAAAATCGGAAAATATTCATTTTGATAACACTATTGAGCTTGCCTTGCGACAGCTAGTAATATTTGAATTTTTTGGTGACTATTAGTGTAGAAGCATAACAGTATCACGTTTTTCACTCAACATAGTGATAAATAGTTTGCCGAAGTCTCACAAAGCCTTCTTAATGTCAAAAGCTTCGCTCTATAAAATCTTTGGGCCAACTGTTTGCGTTAGCGTTTCTCCAATAGAGATAGAGGTATTCCTATTTGTGCAGCGCCTTGCCTTTTTCACTATTTCTTTTGTGCCTTGTTCTCACTGCTACTGTTTTTCTTTTGAAGCTTTTGTGGCGAGTGTCAGTCAATTTTCAGTCATCATGCCTGCGCAACAATTTCTTTCATCTTTGCTTAGAAAGAATGTTTTTGAAAAGTTATTTGTTGCAATCATTCAGTTTTAAAAGTGGTTCTTTGCTCTCTACCGGTGTTCATAGGAACTACGAGCCTATTTATAAGTTGTAGGCGCACAAATGTGCGCAACAATGATGGAACGGATCCTGCTGAATTTATGGTTAAGGAAATTAAGTTTAGCTCAGGTCTTCTACTCACTCAAAGGATTGGTCGCCGTTTGAGTGAATAGAAGACCTCAGATAATGGAGTTTAAAATGGTCAAAGTAACTAAATAAAGAGCTGTCCAGTTTTATTATGGGCCCATGTTTTAACTTTCTGGGTTCCCTTCGTCAGTCGTTAGCTTGTTTGCTTCTTCATTTATGCGCATTGAAGTGAGCAATTCGAACAAACAAGCGAGAAATATTCGGAGCAATTAAATCGAACATAAAAGTGAAACGGAAGTGAAAAAATGAAGCGCAAATTATTATCTGACCTTAGTTTTTGTCTATAATCATTTTCCCGTAAAGGCGGCCAAGAAGTAGTTGAACTCTATAGAGCTGTTTATTTTGAACTTTTGTTTACCTTCTACATTTAGCCACCAACAATAGATTTCCAGCATTTCAAAGTCGGTGGAGTATCTGTGCCGGTTGCGGAGTTCAAAACTGTGGATTCCCATGTGTCGGCTCTTCCCGCACAGAAGCGTCCCGATCAGCTGATCAAATTCGTCGAGAAGACGAAATCTGACTTTGATCGCATGATTGAGTATGACTGCGACGAAGAGGTATATTTTAGCCATCCACTGTTGTGTTTAGTCACTTACCTACGTGAAAGGAAAATGTTCGAAATTTGAGGATTACCTCTGGATAAGAAGTATAAATAAAGAGAGGAAGAAGAACAAAAGCGGGATCATCATGCCTGAACAGATGGAACAAGTGATGGACAGGCTAGAGAAGGAAAGCCATTTCGAGGTGGGTTGAAGTGTTGCTCTTTTGAATGAGTCTTGTAGCCACGATCATGGTTCAGGATAACTTTTTTGGTCTTGTATATTTCTATTTTTTTTGCGAAAATTGTTTCTCTACCAAGTACCTGACGATTAAAGGCATATTCTGATCATTTTGGAAATTCGCTGCTCTAGTTCCATCAATACCAAGCCGCTTCAGTGCCGGGTCTAAATGAACCTCAGAGGGTACCTGTTTCAATGTGAAATTGTTCAGGTGAAGGGGTCTCCCACGTCAATGATGCCAGGATCATCTATGGACGGAGACGACGTCTGCTGTGTTTGCGGTGATGGTGATGTTAACAATGTCAATCAGATCATCTACTGCGATATGTGCAACATTGCCGTCCATCAGGTCTGGATCTCGTGTTCGAATATTTATATGCTGTAATTTTTCCATGTTTTGAATGGTTCCATTTGAAGGACTGCTACGGTGTACCGTACATTCCCGAAGGGCAGTGGTTGTGCCGTCGATGCAAACTGTCTCCTTCTGCACAAGTTGAATGCTGTTTATGTCCGAACACCAGTGGGGCGTTCAAGCAGACTAGTGATGGGCGATGGGCTCACGTTATCTGTGCGATTTGGTTGAACGAGGTATTTCTTGTTTTTTCATCCGAGTTTTCTATTTATGAGTCAGAAGTTCATATGGTGTTATTCAGGTGCACTTCGGAAATCTAGTCTTTCTGGAGCCAATTGAAGGTGTTGACAATTCACTTGAGCGAAGATGCAAGCTCAAATGTTTGGTCTGTAGGTACGCAAGACGAATTTTTTATTTTGCCCCTTAGTTGTCGATATTTTCTCAACCATATTGTGGTTTGCATTTCAGAAAGAAGATGGGCGCTTGTCTACAATGCTCAACACGAAGCTGCCTGAAGTCTTTCCACGTTACCTGTGCCCAACAGTCAGGAATGACCATGAAAATTGAGAGCAGTATGGATCCGAACAACTCTGAGGTCATGGATGTTCAGGTGAATTACTGCTTATTTATTTATTTATTGCTTCTGAAGCACGAAAACTTACTGTACTGGTATACAAAGGCTTTATTATCTATGGTGAAAATGGCGTTTAAATATTTTAACGTAATGGAAAATCATGCTCTGAAACAATACAACTGCGGAGAATTAGCTGCGAGGAATAATTTAACGTGACTCTTAAGATTTTTAAAAATTTGCATGCATTTTAGGAGCTAAATTTATAGAAGTCCTGAAGAGAATTGTGACTTTTTGTTCAAAAACCACACTCGTTTCATCGAATAACTCTTAAGAACTGGTGTGCTCTATGAAATTGTTGGTGACGACATGGGTTTCTCATTTTTACGATGGATAATGTTCCCCATTTTGTGGAGGAAACCCAGTTCAACTGTCGAAGTAGCCAAAAAAGGAATGATTCAATATTCGTAGTGATCCCTATCTTTTCGAGAAAAAAACATATTTGTTACTTAAATATTTGTTCCGTACGCCAACAAGGGAGTAGGGAACAAGTATGCTCTCATTATTAAGGATATTGAAAAAAAAACGAACGGACATCCGCGCCAATACTTGAGGAACAAAAATCGCAATAAATAGTCGAAAATCCACTAAAGTTATGATCGCAATATCAATGTCGCGAAAATTTGTTGGATTCAAAAGAAGTACTGTATTGGTATTTTTCGGAAATTTACAGTACTTTCTACTTTCAGCGCTTTGTCTATTGCCATTTACACGCCGATGACGATGAATCTGATCCGGTCGCCCGGAAAAAACGTATGGACGAAGCGATCAGACGGGCCCGGAGAAGTATGTCCGCGAAGACCTGTAAAACACCCAGTGTGAAGTGAGTGTTCGTTCCATGTCCATTCTCTTCGTCGCCCAGTGCAGAAATATGACAGCACAGGGGGCATGTAATTTGAAAAGACAGTTTTGCATATCCGCATGGCAATTTAATCTGTCGAGGAAGTTCGCATTTTGGTATGATAAAAGTTTTCCAAACGGGTAAAAGCTGCCATTGGGTATTGCTCGTTTGTCTCCGTATTTTATTCGCCATTATACAAAAATCATTACAGCATGCCCACCCTCTCATCGGAGTCGTTGGAAACTATTAAGAAGATGGCAGGCTTCGATATAGAAGATATAGTGCAATATTGGTATTTGAAGAGGAAAAGTCGATGTGGTGTGCCGCTGATAAGGAGGTTGCAGGTAACTAGTTTACCGTACTCGCTCTATTTCATTTGTTCTACGAGGGATGCCGTCTTTTCTCTTATTCATTCTGTGTTTTATGTTTTCTACTTTTATTCTGTCTAATTTTGTTTTTTATCTTTTAGCTCAACCAAAAAGTCTCACGGGCTTCGGCATTCCCAACTTCCGAACTTGCACAGGAAGACCAAAGGGTATATGAGCAGTTCATGATGAGAAGAGTAAGCCTGGAAACCACGAGGCTGCTTTGCGAGCAGGTCAAGAAACGCGAAAGCCATAAGAGGAGTCATGTATGTTAAACAGAATTTTCAAAGAATATCCACGATTTTGTTTATTTTTTAAACTTATACTCGCCTACGCTGCCGAAAGTGTCGGTAGCAGTCCTCGGTAGTTATTCTGTTCTTTTTGTTCAGCGCAAAGTGTCTGCATTGCTCATGTCAGCATTGCTCAAACCCATTTCTCTGGTTTTGGAGGAGCTTATTGAACGGATGGCCGAGAAGGATAAGGAGAAGGTATTTATTTTCGTGCTAGACTTTTTGCTTACCTTTTATTTTAAGACTTCTTAGGGACCTATTCGGATTTAAGTTATGAATGAGGGCCTGTCTGTTTAGTTTCTCTTGTGAAGCAACTCTTCGATTTGCCCTTATTACCAGTTTTTCAGGTATTCACTTCACCTGTAACGGTTGAGGGCTATCGCGACTTCATTAAGCATCCAATGGATATTTCGACGATGAGAAAAAAGCTGGAAAAGGGCAAATATGGTATGTTTTTTCTAAAGGTCTTCTTCGTTTCAAATATGGTAAAAACCACGTCTGTTTTTCAATGCCTGTGTGTGTGCAGTTGAAATATTGACTATATTTCATGTTTTGTTATTATTTGTCAGCTCTGGGCACGACTGCTTGTTGTGCATTGTTTTCTATGGTACTTTAGCTTATGGTGTAACAATATTTATCAGTTTTTTTTTGATTGATGAATGGTAGGTGGTAGAACGGGAAGGCGCAGTCGAATTGTTTCGCTCTTGAACTGCTGCAGCTTTCTTTACCTTCATCTTCTATCTTACCCTAGTCATCCAGTAAAAAAAACCCTTGAGCTCTCGCAATGGACCGTTCTAAATTAGGAAATTTGGTCTTACAATTAGTGTGTATTTTGAACATTGAGCTTTACAGAATTGTTCATATTACCAGATATTACATAACACATCGGACAGTTTGATTCCGTGCTCCTACCAGTGCTGTTTTTAGAGCATTATCCTTTATTCGCTGATGAGGAAGTTGTATCAGGATAAAAGGCGAAGTGTTAGGCGCTGGTCAGTCTCCTAAGGATGCACCAGCGCATTCAACTGCATCATCGCAGATGAATCTGGTATCAATTTACTCGACCCTGGAGGGAGAGAGGACTTGGTTAGCTTTGGCGAAAACCAATCACTCGACCATGCTCCTATAAGTAGCGCCTCTCACTCGCTCTGAAGTTACTGGTTCATCTTGCGCCCGTAATTTCCACACAACCGTTGAGTAACCAAAAAATTTTCGATGCTGTTAACAATCTGATACCTTCGTGTTATGCTACTGGCATTGGTTTTGTTACATGCAAAACTGAAAGTCACTTGGGAATCCTTCGAAAGTTTCAGCTCCTTTAGTTTAGTTTTCAAAGAGTCACTGCTGATTTGAAATTCTCAGATCTCCAACCTTCCACATTGATTCGGATTCGTGTTCAGATTCGATTGCTGCGTTGCGAACAGACGTGCTTCTGATGACTGACAACTGCGAGAAGTTCAACCTTGAAAATCCATACTTCCTGCAGTATGGTCGCAAATTCCGCAAAATCGCCCTTGGAATGCTGGACAAGGAGGAGGAAAGAGAGCGTTCATTGGAAAAGGTGAGTTCTGTTTGGTTACTGACATATGAAATTTTTGTTTATTTTCATTGTTCCCTTGTGTTCTCTTGGAGAATCGTGGGTCGAATCAGCTTACATTAAGTTGTGGCTTGAAGCAGCTCTAATTGCAACGCTGTGTAACTTTCCGTAAACACTTCTAGAAAGTCGTTTGAATTGCTACTTTTTCGTAACGTTGAACTTCTTTTTTCCTCAAATCTACTACTTCCCAGATAGCAATGTAGGTCCTGCTACATGTGCGTCTGGGACTCATGAGGATTTTTTAATATTGTTCAGGAGCAAAATCGAATTCAAAACTTACGTGGAGTTTAAACCTCAGAAAGTGGAGCCTCTAATTTTCATTCTACCCAGTTAAAATGTCGTGGTAGAGTAACACTCCGTAGCTGCGGAGTGTTACCTGTTTATATGGATCAGAAAACAATCAGGATGTATTAGAGAACACGCGCACACGGTTAAAGAAACTAACAAAAGATTAGGTGATTGACAGTCGCGTGTTCCTTCGCTTGTTGGCGAATTTCGTGTTATACTTCTCGTACTCCACCCAATATCTATATACTCCCTGTTTTAAATTTTGTTCAATTTTTAGCTTCTTTCGAGCGAGGGCGACCGATCGTTACTGAAAGAAGTGTCGTGCGTAGGATTATATGACGTACTGGAGACGGAAATTGTGCGAGATGAAAGCGAGCAAGAGTCCGAAGTGGAGAAGAAGCAAAGGTCAGTCGAAAGCATAATATTTTCAAGGCTATCTCAACCATATTTTTCATAGGCCTGGACGACCCCGATTAGTGAAGGAAGCTGCTCCCGCTCCGGCCGGACCCAAAGAAGCCGTTGGAGGTTTGGGGTTGGGTTCCTTTCTAAACCAAAAGGAAGGAACAGGAGGGCTGTTCACTCTTAACGGTACGAATTTCGGTGGAGAACATTTTGCGCTGAAGGTACACCATCAGCATTATAGGTGCTACGCCTCGGCCCAAAAGGAAGAACAGTCCTGTTGACAAGTCTGCTAGTCAGAAAAAGCGAAGGAAAGACGGGAATTTTCGTGAGTTTTTATTTTCCAGCGAAAGTTTGCAGAAAATGGCAGTGGTTTTCAGCATCAATAAAAAGCCCGTTCCGACAATCACCCATAACGAAGTTTCTCACTGCCACATCAGCAACTAGGCGCTCAACTCTGCGACAACACGGTAGCACACCTTTAATGGCCTTTCGTGACAACTCGGTGAAAAGGTTCGTACTTCAATATCCCTTTAGTGGCCCAGTCGTCCATAGCTAATGAATCTCTTTTTAGTCCGTTAGCGGCAGAGATTGCATCATCTGAATCTTCTGCTGAGGAAGAAGACGGGAGGACGATTCGGCGTAGAGGTCGTCTCGGCGACAATGCCAAGATCAATATACACGTAAGTGATTCAGTTTTTAATGTGATCTGGTGGAGTACAAATCATTGGAGTAAACATAAACCCAGAGATATAGCCTGTGAACGGCGGGCATCTTTCTCTGCGTATCCTAAACTTCCTGTGTTAAACACAATCTCTCGTCGACGCTGCCGTCTGGCTCTGGCTGCGCCGCAGTTTCGGAGACCGCTGGTCCGTTCGTGAATTTGGGCCCTGGTTAGGAGTAAAGGTAAAGGCAAGAGATTCTGGGATGATCTGTCTCCTGAGGACGTGGCGCCGCATTTGTATTCCAATAGTTGAGGCATGGTGAGTGCGTTATTTGACCTGTACAATGACTTTCGGGGGCCAGCCGCTATACCAAGTCAATGTGTATACTTTCATAGACAAATCTGGTACCGATTTACCCGACCGCGGAGGCATGAAAGCCTTGGTTAGCCAGTACGGAGGTCGATCGCTCAAACGTGCCGATGTCAGTAGCGCCTCTTACCACTGTGCTTCTGGTTAGGATTAAGCGTTTAAACGATTCTTTCTGCAAGGCAGTCTCATGTTGGAAATTTGTTGTGCATACATCTATTCCTACCTTCTCTGTGGACACCGTGATACAGTGGTAGGAGGCGCTACTTCCATCTACACAGTTGAGCCATCGCTCCTTGCACCAGCTAACAAAGCTTTCCACCTCTCCGCTATAGGGTAGATTGCTACCATTTTTGTCCAGGAAAAAAAAATTCCATTTTAGGTACAGTGGCTGACCTTCGCTAGCCATTGAAGCCATTTACAAATATAGCCCAATACACGTTAACCATATTTGTATTTTTTTCTGAATGGAAAAATGTTTAGCGCGTTTTCATGAGGTTGACAAACACCAACAACTAAACGTTTGCCATTCGTATTTATTTGTTTCGTGGCTGTAGGCTCCGAAAGTTTGTATCGTTGGGAGTAGCTTTACTTGTATAAAGTGGGTGCTTATGGCGTCGTTCATCATTTATAAGTTAGAACTTTTCTGGGTTTTTTATCGCTTGTTTTCTTTCTTTGTTTATCTTTTTGAGGTGCATCGTTATTTAGCGCGTATTTTCTTTCTTTGTTTACCTCTGATGCTGAGGTGCCACACATCAAACAAATTCAGAAAGTGTACAAAACCGCAATAAACTCACCAAAAGCAAAGTAAATAGGACGTAACTGCTATCAATGTAGATGCTCTCAGCGGTCGAATAAGTGATGAAATTATTGATGAACCTAATAAAAATGAACATCGAATATGTTCATTGAACGCATGAATTTCAGGATATAAATGACTTCAACTCCTTCCAACACAATGACTTGGTGGTGGTTAATGGTGTTGCTGGACGGTGAGTTCTGCATCGTTTTTAACTTTTTATTTATTTAATCATTCAAAACGTCGGCTGTGATCACACCTGAATCGAATTTGCATTAATCGTTTGAGGGGAAGATACGTTAGCAACATAATATTAGGTGGGGGAGGGGGCAAAAGTATAATAATAAGTATTTCCGCTTCTTCCCCATATAACTCCCGACTGGGGTCCCACTGTATGCTCGTTGTATTTATGTGTCTGTATGCAATTACTTAAGACCACTTGAGATTTCATCACTTCCGCGCTTTTCAGAAACATTTGAAATTATTGAGAAATAAAGGACTTTGTTGCATTTTCCTTATTACTTTTGCCCCTCCCTAATAAAATTAGGTAAAATGCATGGCAAACGTGATAAAAGGTTTTGGGAACTACGCAGGTAAAGACTTGAGCCTTCGTGGTTTGATTCGGAAAAACGTTTCTTATTTTTTTAATTGCAGCGCAACTCATCCTTTGTTTTAGCGTTATTGATCCGATAGACGCTCGTCTAGACGGAGCACTACCGAGTGAGCTTGTTAGCGAATGTCGAACATCGGCTCACCGGAAAAATCCACTGATTTGCGTTTTCCTCTTCGAAAACGAGAACAAATGGTGAGTGGTGCCTTTATTAAATATTGGTATTCTGCATGATATTCAAATTTTAGGGGTGGTATCCGCTCAGTGATATCCGGTATTTGGATAGCAATGATGACATGTCCTCGCCGTCCTTCGACCTAGCTAAGAAGTGGTGAGTGCAAGTTGTTCTGATTTTTATTGAGTTTAACTTGTTTGTTCTTCACTGTTCAAGAGTGACTAGTTTTGAAAGCCTTTTAGTGGGTGTTTTGCCATCCCCTCTGCTCTCTCCTGTCCTTCATTCATTATGTAGAGAGATCTATACGTTCGTCTTAACAACTTAATTCCCTTGCATTATTCATCTTCCAGATGTGAAAGAGGTGTTGTCTTTTGTGATGTTAAATTCATAAATGCAGGTAAAGACCGCTGTTGCGAGGTTATGCTAAGCATTCGTAACGTAAAGAGTCATTCTTCATATCAGATTTTAGGCCTTATCTGCGCCCATAAATTTAATACTGCAAAACCTGCATTTCAATAATGAGCCTTTTGAGTCAAACAAACAAACTCAATTCATTGTTGTGTTCGTTTCAAG
The DNA here is from genome assembly GCA_030553155.1 of Nippostrongylus brasiliensis. Lineage (NCBI taxonomy): Eukaryota > Metazoa > Nematoda > Chromadorea > Rhabditida > Heligmosomidae > Nippostrongylus > Nippostrongylus brasiliensis. The sequence continues at coordinate 35,718,397 of CP130735.1, read as the reverse complement.
TTCATGGCGCGTCCTTGTACGCATATAATAAATAAAGTAAATAAATAAATGAATAAATTCTGCTTTTTCATGTCAAATTTGGGTGCAGGTGAGAAATGTAATGTGATATGAAGAACGACTTACTATGTAACTTTGTATGTAATGGAATCACGAATTGTCGAAGTAGTCGATGTAGGATCACAGGGAACGCAAGCAGAACGGAATTTCTGCTTAAGGTAGAAATGAACCTTATGTTATCTGTATAGACTGTAGTAATTTCTCATCGACGCAGTAGAAACGACCTTCTATTGCTCTCCATCGTTTTTAAAATTATGTTCTAATTGTATTATATTTTGTCAAGAGCGAAAGGGTTTTTGTGAAACCTTGATAGTGCTTCATAAATTGTGACCTGACTGAATGAAGTGCAAGGGCGTTACATTATAGTTTTCATTAAGGGTCACCTTTTCAGAGATGAACAGCATTTAATAATTGTTCCAAATGTAGTTGAGTTGAGAAACGCCGTAAAGGAAAAAGAAAAAGAAGGAAGTGCTGTGAAATATTTTTCTCTTTAGGCAGCAGAATATGATCGACATGTACGGTACGAAGCAGGCGATGTCGACACGGTGATTAGAATCTCATTATTGCCAGAGCGTAGTTTCTGGCCAAAATCTCAGCCCATCCAGTTTGAAACTGGTTGCCGAATGTTTGCGGTGTATCCATGCGGTTATGTATTTTATATTACGTGAGATGTGCAGCTTTCCTAGCCAGTATTATATCATATTGGTCAACGCGGGCGTTATCGTACAGGAGAGACCTTTTGAAGCATGTAATGTTTTCTTGTTCAGTATCCTCGTTTGAATAATATATATCCTCTAAATATTTTCGTTCATTAACATGATATGATAGCATTGTCATTGCTGGTCTCACAACAAAATGATTCACTGTTTCAGTCCCGATGTTATTCATTATCTTTTCTTGTATCATTTTCTAAGAAGGTTAGTTGGTGCCAAGAGGCAGGTTCATACTCGGCAGTGAAGTATCTCAGAAGTGGTGACATATCAGGTATTATATCAATGGCCACCATTGCTGGCTCTTCTAGGTGCTTGTATGGTAAAGTTTTAACATTTGGTATAATTTTAGTGGTGAAATGAATGCTCGAGCGAGACTGCATTTTCAAGCTCCCGAGTTTGCGGCATCGCTTTGCTGCCGAGTATGAATGAGCCCTAAGTTGTCGTTCCTCCTCGTTGGCTCTAGTTGGCCGCATGTGCTCTGGCTGTCATTTTCACTGTTTAACATGTACAGATTCGTTGTTGAGTTGATGTTGCTTTATGTATAAAAGTATCGAAGGGTCTTAAAGGGAAGGATTACTTTTCGAAGTTTGTTATGTATCAGATGAACGATCCAGCGGAATTGAACTCGTTGTCAATTGTGGACGAACGAAGAATGTGTGGTGCAAAGGTATCAATTCGTTCAGTTTTATCATATGCTTATCAATTCTCGGACCCACTACAATTCAAGAAATTCTGCGCTCGTGGCCAGCGGTATTTCCTGGTGCTCGAATTAGACAATGAAACTCCGTTGTGGAGTTCCTCCGCGTCCGGGAATTCAAGGTTTAGTGATATCTTCCTATATAAGAGACGGAGCGACTAACTGATTAGACGAGTGAAGTTCCTCGAGAATTAGGATAGAGATACAGTATCAAGGAACAGATTCCATGAGGATCAGAGATAAAGTGAATATCCTTCAACACTTCTAATCGTAAGCCTAATAATGACAGCTATGCTTTAATAACAAAACATATAAGGGAAGGCACAAAACGAGCAAGTTACTGTCCACATTGTTAACATTTTATGAATTTGTTTCCCACGCCGCGTTAATCCGGGCTAAGCTTTTCATCCTTCCGGGGTCGGATAAATTTCTACAAGACTTGTCTGGGAAGGTAAAGACACTGAATTGGTATAGCGGCTGGCCCCAGCAAGTCAATGTGTAGGCCAAATACGCATTCACTTTGCTTCTACGATTCTGAATGGAACACGAATACGGCGGCGCGTCCTTAGGGGATTGATTAACACCTTTACACCACCCCATTACCCTTATTTACTGGCCTTGTTATTGTTAGTATTCTTATATACAAGACGACCAACAACAGCAGGATTTAATCCCATCATTTATTATACATATATAGGTTCATATGACGCGGCGGGCATTTTTGCTCTTACCGCGGAGAACCTGATAGAGGTGAACTGTCTTGCTCAATGAGACGATTATGAGCCACAATCCAAGGGAACAAAACACAGCTGGGCTAAGCCAGATTGACGAGTATTGGGAGACCGCATTCAGAAGCATTATCACGCTGTTAGGTAGCGTATCCTTACTGTATAATAAGCGAAACCCAGTTGTTTATTTGGATGGATCGATGTATGGTTGATGGAAGTCAATTCATTTTTCAACTGATTGGTGGGGGTGGCGGTTGGTGGCGGTTTTATTCCTGCTTATCACTGAAATCATTTTGAACTCGCTTTCTATGATAACTCACTCTTACAATTAGTTCATCTAGGGGTGGTCAGGTTAAAATTTCATACTTGGCTCAAATTGGTCTGGGTAGGTTATATTTCATGCTGATGGCGATTCTAGGTGTCATGTGATTTGGGAGGAGAGGGTTGATTACAGCTAGAGAAGAAGTTCTCCCGCTCTCAGATTGGTGTTACAGTATGAAGAATTTGAAAATACGCATTTGAATTTGAGAACAATTTGACCTCTTTAAACACTACCAAGTAGAGTAGGAACAACAACTCTACTTTTCGACGCGTAGTTTGAGGTAAAATGAAGAGAATTTTTTGACCATCGGAGTGCAATCAGTGGAACAGTGTCGAAATTTCTAATGAACGAAGGGTGACTTAGCTTGGCAAGTAATTTAGATTAGAGTGTTTATTTCTTTAATTAATGAAGTTGGCGATCAGACGGTTGGCGGCCGATAGACCGATGAACGGCTGGTAGCTGACTATCTGAATCCCTGTTCTTGAAGCTGTGCTTAGTAGATTGCATTCATTTTTGTTACTAGAATTCCAGACACTTCTTACCTTGAAGTGATGTAGGCGCACTTGTTGTGATTTCCTATAGAGTACTATTGAGAATTCTATTACGGATTGCTCTAATTGTGCCAATAACCAGTGTTTTAGTTTAATGTTCTTCAGTCATCAGATGTTTGTCCTTCTAACCACCATCACTTTTAGAACGTACAGTTAAATAAATGAATAATCAAAGATTATACATTTATCTGACATTAATATGAACAATAAACGACTGGAAAACTGAAATTCTATACAATACCCGTATGTGATTTGCTTGTAGTTCATCATGACACACTGACTACGACTTAGCATCGTTGAGATTCTTGGCGAGACTGCCCGACCGCGACATGTTGGTCGTCGAGAGCTTCTTACGTACCGATGCTCCGTCACGAGCTGACAGTGAAGACATCGATGTCTCGCGAGAGAGCTGAAAACTTGCCGTTTTGGTGCATTCTATCTACTTCGTTTTATCCCAGATGAAAATGGTCATGCCCAAATGAAACTCATTTTAACAGCGATGGACAAATATATTAACTTGGGTCATATTCGGACATTTGCAAATGTTCTAGATCAAATTTCCCGCCAAAGAGGGCATCAGTCAAAACGTTCAGGATACCAATCGATAGAGGGAGAGAAGCCCTACAAAACGGTTCATTCACTTTGGTCTAGCTCATCACTGTCACAATGGCCTCGTAATTCACTCCGTCTGAATTGCATATTCGCTCGTCATGCTTTTTCTCTACCCATCTGGCTACAGTGCTAACCAGTCCTTAAAAAATCCAGAGGAACTTTATGAGGGATGGCTCCTATTCACAGCACCATCTACTCTTGATTCTCGAAATTCAGTTTTGGCGACTACACCATCGAGGACAAGGACAAGTCGGGTTGGGCGAGTTGGATCTGGACAGAAGAGCGAGATGAATAAGGAGCCATACCAAACGACTCGTGAGTTATCAGATACTCTTAGTGTTCTTCAGGTACCTGAACTTCGTAGAATAAAGTCCACAGACAAAGTTGGAAAGACAGTCCATGGATACCCTGGTGCACTGAATGTCCAACTACTCACGACTTGACCTAATATTTGCTTTGCCATCAAGTAGATTTGCTTTTATGCAGACTCAAGAATACTGAGAAGAGTTTTCTAGCACAGTATCCTGGTTTTTTCGGCTAATTCGCTTAATCCTTTGTGTTTGTCTTTCCCGATTCTCAAGAGTTTTAGTTTAAATTTTAGTTTACGTTTTTACGGCATGCTGTTGAATTTTGTGGTTCTTTTCCTTTTATTATGCTGAGTTTTGTTTTTCCTTTTCGCATCTGCGTGATACGCTTTAGAGCGTATTAAATAACTAAATAAATAAATAAATAAATGACTATTGGTACCAGACTTGTCTGGTAAGGTGAAGCACTGAGTTGAACAGCCAGTGACTGCAGTACGATTTGAATGGAAGAAAACAATATAAATAATAAAAACTCGAGGGAAGCACAATGCGTAGCCTATTTTTATGAAAATCATAGGGTAGTATTAATTTTTCTCTCCAATAAATAGCCGTTCTTTTTCGTTTCATGTGGTGTCGATGAAGTTTATCCTAGAATTATAGCTTTTCTTGGCCCTAACCCATAGTATTTCTCTTGACGGTCACATTAAGTTGTTCGATCCCTGACGAGCCGTCGACCATTTTGACAACCTGAGACTACATCTGTATAATCTACCACAAAATCTTCGTTCGCAAAGTGGCACGTGGGTTTGTTTTCTTAAAGAGGTCACACGGAAGAGTGATGTTAACACATTAGCGCCACTGCCTCGACCCACATTCATGGTTTTTATGGTTGTTTTCCAATAGTTCTACAATCTACAATCTACACGATCTATGGTGAACCGGCACGTGATCGATGTCAAAGTTCAGATTTGTTTGTAGAGCGTTATGGCCGTTTCTTGTGGTTCAAATGCGCATATTTATATGCACGCCATGTTCTACGACTAAATATGCGAATCTTCTGTTGAGTTCACCTAGCGTTGAAAAATGGTGACAAATCAAGAAAAGAGTCATCCGTTGATGAAAAAAAATGTTTGGAGGTCTAGATTCAAGAACAGCAGATCCGTCACATACCTTGAAATATACAAAATGCGATTTATCGAATTGAATTCAGTGTACCGTTACCTGTGGCGACTGTAATTACAATTGTTGCACCACATCACCTTAGTCATGAACGGAGCAGCGGTCTGGTTAATTTTGCGGCGCAGATCATAGCATACCAAACGGCAGAGTCGATGAGAGATTGCAGTTTAATATAGGACGCTTAGGACGTCCGCAGAGAAAGTTTGACCTATCTCGAGGCTTTCCTTTCGGAGTTGAAGGCGTATATAATCAGGCCCAATAATCGTGAACATGATACCTTTGGGTTTTTATCGTTAGATACCCAGAGGTTAGTGAATCCATCTCCTACAGCGAACTTGTCGCGATTGTCAATTCATGAAGATAATGGTATCCAATACCACTGTGTGCGCAAGTGCGATATCTTCTGTTGAATATGAGGACGAACTCGTCATTCATAAAGCCTCGTCATCCGTTGATGAATCGTGGTTGGAGGTCAAACATTTGGGGGTTAACTGATACTGAATGGACGAGTTACGCTGGGGGGGGGTGAGCGAACGTATAACAAGGGCCTATATCTCGGGGTTTATCGGGGTTTAACAATGATGAATGTGGGCCCTGCAGTTAAACTTATTCGTTTGGGGTAAATGGTGAATTTTTACTTCGTCATAGTGTGTTTAACAGAAATCATCGTTAGGCATTGTTATGGTAACCGACCTGACTGCAGCTTTCGCCGCCTCCCTTCGAGCGTCTATCAATCGAGAACGAATACACTGACGTTTTCGACGACGGTGCAGCCCATAGCTGAGAAGAAATCGGTTCCAATTAGATGAGATTCTTAGATGAAAAAAATTATCAAAGCCACCTGTCTTTCGGCCGATCCCCACCAGGTGAATACGAACACCGGGAGCGCTGCTACTAGCGCTGAGACACGAAACACCATCGACCACTCGGACGCGGCACCTGAGCGAGGCAGCTTATCAACATTTAAAAACATTAAAAAGGGATATAAACAGGAAAGATTCGCATTAGAAGACTATAGAGGTTGCTCAGGACAATTTGTGGACCCTACCTTCCTGCACGATGTGCTTCGTGAGGATCTTGTTGCCGATACTGAACCAAGCGACGGCAAAGAACGACCATCCAGTGATGATACCGGAGAACGGTGGTGCCAGTTGCACCAACGCTGTGATTACTCCGGGTGTGTGTAGGCCTGGAATTGAACTTTTAATGCTCAATCATTCCCAACGTCAACTCTTCCCAAACAAGGAAATAAAATGATTTTGACACACCCAATTTTTCCGTTCCAAACCCGGTTCCGAATGAACGTTCCGAGACCATACAAAACTAGATGGTGATGGGTAAATAAGTATTTATTCACACTTCGACATTTCAAGCTTTCCGCTGTTCTAAGAGTTTCCAGATTCCTCTATGTAACTATCCAAGCTCGAATATACATACCATCATCACCATCCCAGAACTTGATTCACGAATGAAGCACCGGCTTCGAATACCTATGTAGCTTAACCGCGTTTTCGACCACGAACCTATCGCGATTTCTGATTCATAATTTCTATCAGATACCTTAGAAGTAAATTAATCGCAGAGGTGCTGGACAGTTTGTTGGTCACCTTCAGAGATAAGGTCGGCTGAAAACACCGCTGCTGTGATGGTATATACCTATGAACAGACCCAAATTCACCCTGCCGGTCATTGATGAATCGCTATCAGCGGGTCAATTGAGGTGTATTAGAAGGTTATTTCTATGATTGACTGTCGCTAAATCTTGGCATGCCGAAAACAGTAGTACGTGATAGACTGATTGGAGCCAAATAGCCAAGAAGTTATAAGCTTGTTTTGGATGATCTATCGGCGAGCCCGCCTTCTTCAGTGCCTCAGAGTTGGGTTTAATTACCTAATATTTTTACATACATACTAATCAGTCTATCACGCAGTGCTGTATTCAAAAGTTATTAGTCATTCCGAGGATCTTGAAGCAGAGCCTCCTGTCGTCAGTGAATCTGAGAGTTGAGGCATTCCTCAATTTGCACAGCTAGAGATTGCAAGTTGCAGCATATCATGATTTTATGTTGATTCTTATGCTGGTACAAAGTCGCCCTACAAAGAAGAAATCGAGAGGCCGGACTTTCCCACGATTTCGGAGTGTCCGTGGAGGACTGTCCTCATGAATCCCTCATTATCGTCTCGTAGGCTGTTTTCAAGTGTGATACGAAAGTTGGAGAACAGTCGACCCAATTCCAGAAGCCGGATCACGGCTAGCTTCTTTTGCAGCTTTGCAGCTACAAACGGGGTCACCCAGCAAGTAAGCACACGAGTCAACTGATATGGTCAAGTTTCCAAATAATCCACTGTGAAGGTAAGAAGATCTAAACGCTCTAGAGGGTCAAGAAAGAAAATAAATGAGTTGAAAAGCAAATTAGACGGTTAAGGGTAAAATGCAAAAGGGCCGTAGTTGAACTATCGCCTGTGTGCGCGCCACGCACTCGTCTTCCATTCAGATTCGCAGTGGCATGGGAAATGCATATTTGGCCTATGTAGCGACTCGTGGAGGCCAGTCTCTATACTAAGTCAGTATCCTTACCTTCTCAGACATGTCTGATACCAATTTACCCGGAGGGCGTGGTAAGCCTGGGCGAGAATCGATTGCGCGACCGTTCAGATGTCAGTAGTGCCTTTAACCATTGCACCACACTTTACCGCCCCACTCCTAACGACTGATCTTCCAATAAATTCGAGAACGGCAAAGAATGAAAAAGATTTTGGGTCATACCTGCAAAAATCATCGCTCCGCAAAGTGAGAAAACGGCAAAAACGGCCCGAGTTTTATCGAAAAGCGGCACCATGAAGATGCACATCGCCAAGCCGCCTGAAGCGATGGCGTTGAAACCCTGCAAATGAAAAATTAAAGCTTTCAAGCTACAAACTCCTTTAATTCTTAATCAGCAAGAGATTTTCAAGAAGACTGAGAGAGCAGATTCGTTTAAAACCGTAACAAAAAGCCCTGGTTCACGTGTAATGTCCTTGACTACCAGCTAGCATGGATGAATCAGTTCCAGACATGTGTTTTCTTTCTACCCACAACGACCTTCAAAATTTTATCTTGCCTGTAGAAATCAGTGGTGCACAACTGGTATTTATTTACTGGTATTTGTTCATACGTCAATATTACGCACCTGTGCACTAAAAGTGAAAAGAACCGTAATTTACCCCCAAGGAAAGAAAGAAAAGCAGTGGCTTTTTCGCTACTGCTTGTGCTACTGACCCGCTGGGTTCCAATTCTTTTTTCAAAAATAATTTTTTGCTCGATTATTCCCCTTGCATTGAGCATGTCTGCGAAGCGACGTAAATAAATTAATACATTTACTAGAATAAATGCACTTCCTCACTGTTTCCCCCAGGGAGCAGAGGAACTACCTGTTTATTTGTTGCGCCCTTGTTCCAGTGCTATCGTTTTCTTCTCGTTTACTGTCTTGTTGATACTGTGAAATTGTACATAGCAACAACTTTGCCAGATTCTGGCAACGACCTGGTCAGAAACCAGCTGAAACGGTGGTTACTTCTTTGTGCTACCGGAAACCTGTTGGAACACCCACGGTGGTCACTTACCCTCTATTCGGTAACTAGTTAAAAGAAAACATCGTAAGAAGACAGCAACACACGCCTTGGTCGGGTTGTGAATGGCCCTAATTGACTAATGCTTGGGTGTGGTCGTGTCTTCACCTTATCAGACAAGTCTGATAAAAATCTACACGACCTCGAAGGGATGAGGGGTTTGGTTATCCTGGCGAAGATCGATCTCTCCACCGTGCAGATGGAAGTGGCGCCTCACATTACTGCACCGCGCGCCCCCTTTAAACATTTTAAACCTTTGTAATCTATGCAGAATCGAAAATGGCGACCAACTCGTCAGGGCTTCTGACCTTGGAACGTTTCATGTTACAACAGAGTTTCAGAGATAAATGCCTCCAGATCCCCCACGCTAAGTTTTACCACCACAAACAACCAGTCGTCGTCAAACGGAAAAGGTCGGCCTTGTCGGCGGTATAATTATACCCCAGACTCAACTCAAACGTCGTGTAGAATTCTTCTCCATCGCATGAGAAAAAGAGCTCAGGTCAAGTCGAAGTGCAGAGAAAATGAGATATTCGCTGTGCGTCTCTGTATCAACACTAGCCTAGGTGTACCAGCGAATTAAGACATCTTGTGAGGGTTTTTTTGAAAGTACGCAAGAGTAGAAATGATGGTGTATCTTTGGAAATAAATACTAGAATACGATTTCCATCACAAAGTTATGGTAACGCTATTTATACAGTACTGAAAAAAGCCGCTTAAGAGCGTTCCAAAGCGGTTTTTTTGGATAACTCCCTCAAATGTCAACTATTCGTGGAGGGAGACAAATTGTGAAGTGCAGCTGCCCGAGCTCTATCGTTTAATACTCAAATTATCCACACCTGATTTTTTGTTGAAATATTATCCCCTCAAATCTCGCCTTGTCGGGTACGAATTTACCCGACCCCGGATTCTGGTACCAATTCAGCTAATTGATGGAGGATTTAAGGTTCACTATCGATTTACGGTTGCACCGATCTTTGAATGCCAGTCGATAGAGCTCGAGCTGCTGAGCTCAGATATATGTTTGTTTTTACAAATAATTGAGTGTCAACAAAGTTATTGAAAAAAGCTGCTTTGGAACGCCCCAAAGCGTCTTTTTCGTGAAGTGATCAAAAGACATGTCTGGTACTGTAGATTACTGCGTGTACGTACATCTGCATACTATAGCCCGCATGGTACAGTGGTAAGAGGCGCTGCTGACACCGCACGTTCGAGCGATCGATCGTCGCCCGGGCCAACCAAGCCTTTCATGCCTCCGGGATCGTGTAAATTGGTAACAAACTTGCCTGGGAAGGTAATGACATTGTCTTGGTATAGCGGCTGGACCTGGATTTTCATTGCATAGGCCAAATATGTATTAATTAATTATTCATCTACGATTCTTAATTGAATCTGAATACGGCGGCGCGTCCTTCGGGGACTGATCAACACACCTTTACTTTTACCTTTACCTTTGAATCTGTCTACTTATCGTTGAAAATTTTTTTACGGTAGGCCCCCAGCCAATGTAGCTTCTTCGTCTTTTCTGATAGCCGAATTTCAGCTGTTCCCAGAGGACGGCGTTCGTTACGGTTCCTTGACGTGTACACATGTTGCTGTTGCGCAATGTGTTCATACTGGTTTCGGAAAAGCTATGAAATCACCAATGATGGCGTGTGTTTGCTTGATGCTTCGGCCAGAACACCACATACCAGTTTTTCCACAACGTTATGGTCATGCACATATCGTCGGTATTTTTCCACCAAAAAGGCGATTTAAACGATCTAGATCGCTTCTACCGTTCACTCGCTATGAATCACTTCAAAATTATTTGTAATAGCGAGGACGTCCTAACGACGTCGACCTTGTGTGGTCGTAGTCTTGATGAGGTCAAGGATCACACACATGAAAATCAAAAATTCGAAATTCTGGCTACGCGACCTCGACTACTGGGTAGATCACGCTTTTCTGATTTCAGCCATGTGTTTTTATTCGATATAAATAATTCTGAAGCGATTTATGGCGAGTGGACGGTAAAAACAATCTGGATCGTTTAAATCGCGTTTTGGCGGAAAAAATGCCGACGGTACTGTATATCTTCGAAAAAGCAGGACACTGGCATATGGAAAGTGGCAGGTCAGAACAAAACGTTAGCTCAGTGCAAAAAATTGGAGGACTTACAGGGTGCCCAAAAACATTGGCCGTCTTTCCGAACACTGAAGAATTTTTGGTTGCTAGGGATTTTACTCATCGCGGGTGTCCATGATTCACCATTCCCTGGTCTCGATAGCCTATCGATATGGGTTCACAGATCTATCAATCAAATTTAGCTGGGAAACCTTGCTTCAACGCTGGAATTAGGGGTTAGATTCAATTTTGGGTGCTAAGTTGGTTTGTGTGGGGGAGGATGCAGCTAGAGAAAAAATTTTCGACACCGAGTTGTTCTACGAAAACCTGTACAGATTAGTTTTGAACTGTTGTTTAGAAAGTTAGGAAATTAGAAAATTCACATAGAACGATTTGACCTCTAGAAGACCCTATTGTGTAGGTCCAGTAAGTAGAACACTTCTCCTGGCCGCTTCCACCAACTCTAACAACAGTCCTGTTTGTTACACCTGCTCAGCTTTCGAGTAGAAACCCAAATATGATGGTATGCGATCATTTCCATCTGGTTCAAGCCCCTGATATCAATCGATGTGTCTCTCATCGATAAGTCTCCACCGATGCCCGCAGCGGAAACGACGACATTGTGCTAGCCAGCGTTCGATATAGCGGCATTGAAAGTGGAAGGTTTTTCTGCGAAGGTCACAGCGCTCCCAAGAATCTAATTATCAATTCTCAACAGTTGTTCTCATTAAGGTCAAGTCACCTTGCAGACAGTCGTCTTGTCCATTTCCTTCTTTTCCACCAGGTATGAGGCAAAAGAGGATGAAAGCGTCTTCGAGAGGAACAGGCAGAGGATCGGCAACGCAGCGACCAATCCGTTTTGAGTGGGCGCGAATTCGAGCACGTCACGCATGTAGTTCGGCAGGAACTGAAATTCGACAGCGGTTACAGTCGCTGTTCTGAGCAAAAAAGTCGGTACCGGTTGAGACGGAACCTGACTTCACTTCAATTGCAAATTAACCTAAGGACTCGTTTAGACGCCGCGCGGCGAAAATGCAAAATCGAAGCGCAATCAATAATTAACGTCACCGATCGAATTTGCTTCTTTGTGCCAGTGGCGCAGTCTGGTGGTGCCGCGCCCGAGCAAAAAAAATTAGGCATATAATCACATAGGGAAGAAATTAAACGAAAGAAGTGAATTTCGTCAAAGTGCCATTCAATAAGGAATAGCAGCCTTCTAAAAAAACTCGAACGACCAGCAAGTTTGCCTATATGAGGCGCCACCGGACTGCGCCACTAATGCAAAGGAGCAAATTTGATCAAGGACGTTAATTTTTGATTGCGCTTCAATTTTGCATTTTCGCCGCGCGGCGTCTAGACGAACCCTAATAGTAAGGGAAGTGAATATGAAGGGCACACCTGAAGCATGATCACAAGCGGATACTCGTGGCAAACCAGTGCAAAGATGGATGCCCACAACGGTCGTGATCGGAGCATCGCCCTATAGGGCACACGTCGAGATCGATCGGTTCGTTTCCCGATGGATTCGCAGGCGATTCTGAATGACTCTTGTTACTTATTCATTCAACTACGCCCACGAGCGTTCTATGAGTGACGGTTTAAAGTGGGACAAACCATCCTACTAATGAACAAGGGAAACTACGGTGTCTGTTTGTAATCTCTAGGGTCCCACCGCGATTGCCCGTTACCGTACTCCCAGTGACGTATTTCATCGGTTTCTCGCCGTCTTTTGCTGCATGCTTTTTGTTCTTCGTTCTATTTGTTATTATAAATATTTCATGAGTGTTTCCTACTAATCAATAGTTCATTTGGCGGCCTGCAGGCCGATGAATGGCTGGTGGAAACACAAAAGAGAACTAAAATAAAAAAAACTAAGATAGTTATGAGGGCAACGAAAGCAGTTCGTAATAAAAATTGTACAAATTGCATGCAAATCCAGACAGAAAACCAATAGCTGAAGGAGAGAAGAGACAAGAAAGAAAAGAGGAAAAAAGTATTCTAGCAACCACACCTGCTTTCGATGAAATTCCTCTCCCTTCCCGAGATGCAACATTGCTTGGAGGGCTTGTCGGCGCCGAATGGAATCCAGAACACGGTGACCAGAATGGAAATACACGCGGAGAGGTAGAAAATAGCTGGCCAACCGTCCAGAATATCTTTCCGTGTGCAAAGGTAGCCGGCTGTTGGCAGAATGAACAACGTGCCTGAATCGTCATCATTTGGTGTGTATTAGATCCTATAATAGTAGAGATATTAGCATTTTCATATTTGGGTGACTCAAACGCTCGTGTGCATTCCAGATTCTTACTTCCTTTACTCACAGCTCAATGTAAGCAAATAAATGATCAATAAGGTTACCATGTTTGAGCACAATTGTTATCGGATCTCCGCCCAGGAATTGGGATTAACCATGAAAGTCTTACTGGACATTTAATCATTGTTCTTGAGTCATGTATAAAGGAAGTCCGATTCTGAAAACTTTCAGGTCACCCTAATAGAAGAACAGCGTGGGAATATTATGAAAAACAAAACATTGTGTAGTTGAGCGCGATTTTCGATCTGTGAAATCACTGATGTGTTCAAACCCATAAATAACGCACTGTGGAAGAAAAAGTACCTAACAATGCTCTGAAATGTTCAGAAAGAAAATATCGGTAACAAAGCAGTCCAGCTGGTAAAGGGAAAAGGTAATAGTGTTGGTGTTGATCACTTCCCTAAAGACGCGCCGCCAAATTCCGTGTTCCATTCAGAATCGTAGAAGCATAGTGAAGACCTATTTGGCCTACGCCAGTACCAAGTCAATGTTTTTAGCTTCCTTGGCAAGGATGGTACCAATTTTCCCTAATAAAATAAATCTAAAGAATAAATTCTTGATTGAATAGCAGCGGCGGCGTTTTAGTCAAGTGGTGTTCCGTCTCCATTTCTGTCGAATAATGGGACGCTGAAGAATTGCCCAGCTGAGAAGGTCGCCGTTAATGTGTGGGAGTTTCCGTAATGCTTACCAATAATGATCATCACCCACGGACGCGAGCCTAGAAACCGACTGATGAATTTTGACATTGATGGGTAATCAATTGTCGGAAAAAGGACAGGAAGAATGGGATCCAAGCAAGTGGGGAGGGGGGGGCTCGTTCCGTCCCTTCTCTTAGACGAGCAAGTGAAAAAAGAAAAATTCCCTAAGTCGAGCTATGGAAGGCTTGTTAACTTGGCGCGTATCGATCAGTAGCGCCTCTTACCACTGGACCGTATTCATCCGCTGGGATCCCATTCTTCTTGTCGTTTTCCGACAATTGATTACCCATCAATGTCAAAATTTATCAGTTTTCTAGACTCGCGTCCGTGGGCGATGATCATTTATGGTAAGCATTACGGAAACTCCCACGCATTAACGGCGACCTTCGCAAGCTGCGCAATTCTTAAGCGTCCCATTATTCGACGGAAATGGAGACGGAACACCACTTGACTAAAACGTCGCCGCTGCTATTCAATCAAGAATGAACAGCACTTGTCGATGAAATTATCATCACTGAATCAGCCAATGGTATTCAAAATATGTACCGTTTACGGATTGCGTCATGGAAAGGGTAGCTCAGGTTTATGTCAAATGGGGTAAAAGGTAAAGATAAAGCGATCGGCGCTGCTCATTCCTCTCAAGACGTGTCTTCCATTCCGAATCGTTGAGATATGACAAATACAGCTTTCACTTCAACAATAGCTTCAGGAGTCCAGCCGATTTTCAACTCAGCATCTTGATATTACCAGATAAGTGTGCTGCCAATTTACTATTCAACAAAAGCTAAATAATAAAACCACATATGCTACAATAATGTGTGCTGTAGTGTAATGTCTAATAGATCTATGCAACTAATAAATAAGTGTAGCCACTCCTACTAATAAATAAGCGAAGCAACGTTGTCTGTTTGTCAACTCCAGGGTCCCGCCGCGATTGCCCGTTGCGGTACTCCCTATGACGTATTTCATCGACTCCTCGCCGTCCTTTTGCTGCATGCTTTTTGTCCTTCGTTTTATTTGTTATTATAAATGCTTTATATATGTTTCCTACTATTCGTTAGTTCATTTGGCGGCCTGCAGGCCGCTGAGTGGCTGGTGTGTATTATACATCCCATCCAACAACAAAAGTCAAGATTGTGGGCATTAACCAATTCTCTGGGGTCACACCATGCACTATTCTTTCATTCAGAATCGTAGAGGCATTATGAATGTGTACATTTCCACTACAATGATTTGGGGAGGCAGTCTCTCACCCATGTCTGTCTTTCAACTTTCCCAATTGGTTTTGTACCAATTTACCCGACCCGCGAGTGATCGAATGAATTGTTAGCCCCACGCGGGGATCGATCGCTCAAACGTGTTAGTGTCAGTAGCGCCTCCCAACACCGCTTCAAGCACCCGTAAAATGTATACTAGGGCGGTGAAGATCCCTGCCATTGCAGCAAAAGATTTCCACTGAATAACTCTTGTGAATGATTCAACTACTATATACCGCCGTCGTTCCAAAGTCGCTACAACTTTAATGGGCTGTTTTCTGATCGAGCCGACAAACCGCTTCAGATTAAATGGGTATATGGTTACCAAGGTCGACAGCAGAGTCTCTTGGCTCTCCCAATTAGAGCGGTGTGTGTTCGCCCCGATGATTACGACGTCAGAGCGAAACGGTTCGCTGACCGATTGCGCCATGCCGTCGCGACTCGTTGCTACTTGCTAACCAGTTTTCTGTGATGCGTGGGTGATTTGGATGAATGGACATCGGCAATGTGCTGTGTGAGGCAGAAGTTCGATCGCTCAGGGGATGATCCGGTTCGCCGTGATGATGGTGACTGGGCCGATGGCTTTTGACAGACCGCTGCGTCGTTAATCATTGTAGCTATGGGTGGTAGATGATGATGGGCAAAACAAACCGCTCTGCTTACCTATCTGACGTCCTCCGGAAATCAGACCAATGGCTGCTGCTCGCTCCGACTGCGGGAACCATCTGAAATGCCACTGTTTTAGGACTTGGAATATTACTAATCTCCTGGAAGCAAAAATAGAAAAAATCCTAACCAAGCAATAAAAATGGTATGGGAAAAGAATATTTGTACTGTTTCAGAGACAGCAACACAAAGGATTTAGTTGACGTAATTGAACTTTTTACGTTTAGCGATTACTTTTGATAATGGCGTGTTGTTTCTCAAGTGTGGCCTAGGCCGACGTCTTGAATAAATAAATAAATGAATAAATAAATAAATATGTCCCCGTTATAAACCCCGATAGGCCTAATCATTGTGGTGGTCAAATCAAGGGATGCATTTTTGGTGATATTATCGATCGAACTTTGTCTCATAAACATCAACTTTGTAATCAAGTTAGGAAAGGACACACGTTAATAGTCAGACTGATGTCGGTGTGGAGGTGAACTTTTAAAGGAAAGAAATTGAAAGTGCTAAGAGAACAGAACTAAGTGGAACAGGCCGAAAAACTAAGGTCGGATTGTAATTCAGTAAAGGTCACATGCCTCTTTTTGGACGACATGTTTTTGAAGCACTCGAGCCTATAAGGAATAATTTAGAGAGACGAATAACAAAAATCTAGGCTATTTAGAATCGAGCTGCGATTTTTCTTTTTAGTCTTTCAGCGAGTTTTCGTCGACACGTAGTAATTCTGTAGGAGGTGCTACTACTCACTATCCACCTGCACTATCGACCCAACCACATCACCTTCACTCAAAAATATTACTCCTAATAGACACCTTCAATTACACCTAAATATGAGCGCATCGAAAATTATTACAAAAAGCACTTCCATCTCTCCTTATTTATCCAGTTATCTAACAGTAAGAGCACAGATTTGTTCTTCCATGTCCTTCTTATTTATTGGTTGTTCTTGTTTGTCTCACGGAAAAGACGTCGTCCGACCGTAGGAGCACCCTCGCAAAAAAGCAATCGGTATCATTCTCATACAGGTTTGTAGATATTCCCTTTTGGAAATCGCTAAACCGAATGATAATGTATCGGCGATAAATCGATATGAAACGACGAAATCATTGAAGGTCTTTCATCAGCTGAAGTTGGCGATCGGAGGTTTTTCCGTTTATCTCCGTTTTGCACCGGAACGGTTGAATCAATTGCCGAGAAAAGAGTGCCAGACCGAAGCCGTAGGCGAGAACATCCTACTCAGATGCTTCTTTCTTTTTTGAAGTAAGACATGAATTGTTACCACAGCGAAACTCCCTCTACCTACCAAAACCTTTGATTTTCCTTCGAAAAGTTCAAAGGCGAACTCGTTCCGAACTTGTTTTCAGTGATGTTTGCCGACGTCAGTTTAGTATTTAGCTTTCCATCGTCATAACGAAAACAACATGAAAACATGTCGCAGATGAAACGATGAAGCAACACGAACATGTGGTAGTCAACTAGAATACTCGACGAGCGCGCGCGGTTCAATGGTAAGTGGCGCTACTGACACCCGGACGGTAGGGCGATCGACCCTCGCCGGCTTCATCAAGCCTTCCATCAGTCGAGTTCGAGTAAATTGTTAACAAACTTGTCTGAGAAAACAAATACACTGACTTGATGTAGTGACTGGCCCAAGATATTGTCTAGGTCAAATACGTTTCACCATGCCTCTACGATTCTGAATAATGGAGAGCAAATTTATTTATTTTTTTATTGTGCGACGGGTCTTTAGGGGAGATCAACACATTTACCGACACATTTATCTTTTTCCTATTACACTATCGATCCCATCGCTCTAACAAATGGCGAAAATGGAAATTCAGAAGAACGATGACGAAAAGAGGTTGCCATTTTATGGTTCACGAACCCATCAAAAACGATGCCAAAAAGCGCACATTTCAAGTCCTCAGTTTGGTCGTCATGAGTTGCCGTTATATTCCTACTTAAACAGTTTGAATTGAGTGCTGGAGATCATTTCAGTTTTATCTATTTCGACATGAAAAAAATCTACAGGAAAACTGGTCTAAGCATTCGGGAGAGATTATGCACCGTTTTACCTATAACCCCCGTCACCAGACTCTGTTTTGTGAAGGCGAGGAAAAGGAATTTTACAGGACCCATTCGCTCAATATTCCCGCTTTGGTGATGGTGAGAACCACCCCATTAATAGAATTTGACGAGATGACGCACAACAAAGGACGGCACGAGCACTGCTAGTTAAATATTGCAGACAGAAGTTCAAGTTCGCTCTGGAAGCAAAAAGTCCACTTCAACGCCTCTCGACCCGACTATACGGCGGGAGTGGAATTTCAATAATATTTGTTCCAAGTCGAACCAGCGAACTATTTACCTGGTTAGATCTTGCAATAAAAGGTAAAAGTAAAGATAAAGGATTCGGTGTTGATCGGTCTCCGAAGGACGCGCCGCGCATTCGTGCTCAACCTGGGGTCGTGGAAGCATGGTGAATGCGTACTTGGCCTATATGATGAGTTTTGAAGGCCTGCCGCTATACGAAGTCAGTGTCTTCACCTTTCTAAACGATTATGGTACCAATTCGCCCGACCTCGGAGGGATGGAATGCTTGGCTAGGCCGGGCGAGGATCGATCGCTCGACCGTGTGGGTGTCAGTAGCGCCTCTTACCACTGAACCACATCAAGATCTTAAAATGCACTAAAATAACCGTTGTGCACTGCAGTGCACTTTTGAGCAATGTTTCTGAACTTCAATACATTTATGACGCTTTTCAAGCTTCTTTTAGAACACTCGAGAGAAACAATCGAATCATATCATCTATCACAAGGAACCTAGTGGCGCATGAGTATCATTTCCGGGTTCAACAAAGAGAGTCAACAGAACAGGTTTGCGATTCACCGAGGTTCCAGAAGTTATGCAGAGATAGGTTTCGAGACCACTTTCGTGAATATGAAATAAGTAACAACATGTAAATGTTCCTAGCGAGGAAGATCGAGGATTTTCTAGCTGATCAAGGTAATGAAAAAAAGATTAAGAAAGAGGAAAAAAGAAAGAAAGGAAAAAAGAAAGAAGGCCATGAAAACAATGGAATACAGAAAATAAATGATTCGTCAAAAAGAAAACGACCTGAGGAGTCCCTCTTACGTTAGTCGATTCACTATCGCCAACAGCTGTGACTTTTACCCTTTTCAGCGTGAAAACGAAAGAAAAGTCGGTCAACATAGAAAATATTCTCCGTAGAAAAATAGTAAAAAAAATGAACCCTCATCAGGGAATCGCGAACGCCACAATAAGTAATTTCAAAGCCAGAACCATCGAGAAGTATAGGTAGAAGTCCAATTCGAATCAAATTATCGTTCTAATCATTTTTTGTGCGTAGTTAATATCGATGCTCAAAATCTGTTAAATAACTACTCAAATAATTATCATAAGTACTTCAATATGTTATTCTCATAAGATACATGAGATAAGTAATGAAATGATATCCCAATTAAATTTTGAAACGAATTTCAAAAAATAATTTCATCATAATACATCATAAATTCGTTGGTAAATAAATAAATAAATAAATAAATAAAATAGAACATGCGGATCTTACCGCGTGATAAGGGAGTTGCAGGCCGGCATCAAACAAGCATCAGATGCTCCGACGGCGATCCTGGCTATGACGGCGAACCAAAACGACTCGGCGGCAAACAACGGCAGTACTAGGTTACCCACACAGCACAACAGCAAAGCGACGAATACCTGGTGGGTAGAATTCTCGTGAAGAGCCTGGACAACCTTACTCAAAGCTGAAGCTTACCATCCATTTGCCGTTAAGTCGATCGGCCCACATACCCGTGACCAATGTTAGTAGGGAACCGGCATTCTGCGCGGCTAGAACAAGTCCTTCCTGAAAACAATCTCCAAAATAAACTGGGAGCAAAAAATTCAGCATGTGTATTATGCAGAATTTATACCGAACTACGACTCTTTGGTGCAGTGGTAAGAGGCGTCACTGACACCATCACGGTCGAACGACCGATCCTAGCCCGGGCTAACCAAGCCATCCATCTCTCCGGGGCCCGGACCGAGATGGAAGGCTTGGTTAGTCCTCCATCGTGATGGAGTCAGTGGCGACCCTTACCACTGCACCACGTGGATCCTACCAAAAAGGTTTTTCAATAATTGTGTTGCTTAATGTGGAAGTTAAATTAACATTCATTATTGACTGTTTGTCATCCTAATGGTCGTTTTGTTTAACATTCCACTAGTACGCATGACTTGTTCGTTTAAAATAAATAAATTCCCCCTTTTTGAGCACCTTACTCAACAAGAGTTATCAGGAAAGACTGAAATATCTCAAAATGGATAGTCTTTTTTGCAGAAGAATTCGTCATGACCTCCTCTTCTGCTTTAAATTGTTGAGAGGGGAACTGAAACTTAACCCTAGCAAGTACTGGGTTTTCAGGCCCTGTAATGGGCGAACGACTTATCTCAGCATGCATAATGCCGTGGTCAGTAGACGACAGAAGACTGTGCTCTTTAATTCTCTTCTTTGCAGGTCTATAAGATGGTTGCAGATACTGCCTCAAGAATTACTAGAGGCACCGGACAGTATGACATTTAAATGTAAGCTAAAGAAAGTAGACTTGCTCACAACGCTACACATTTCAGATGTTTAGTTTTGTCCTGCTCAGATAGTACAAATGAATGGATGATGATCTGTTTTTGTTGCGGTTATACCTACTCGGACCAATGGTTGAGTTCCGTGACAACCTAACGTTTTGGCACTCACATCATGGTGATAAATCTCGCGATCAACAAGGACTGAGAGGTTAAAGGTGTAGCTCTTGAAGTGTTAAGTGTTGTCTTTAATTCACGACTTATTTTCCGTCTTGAGTGCACCCTGTACTCAGTTCGTTTCGTTGTTTGTGTGGCTCTGATGGGTGTCAATAATAGTCAGGATTGATTATTTTTATTTTTAGCTTTTCTTTTTAGTATTAGTTTTGTATTTCTTGGATGGTTGGTGAATTCGTTGTTCTGAAGGGCTCTCGTTGTCATCTAGACACGGTTGCGGGTAGCTTAAGTCTCCTTATGTTCTTTTATCAGTATTACAGTTTGGTCCTTTTCAATACCTACTGGATATATTTTTGTTCATATTCAGTTCAGTTTGACAAACGTTATCTGTTTTTCCCAATACACAGTTGCTCGCTGGCAGCAACAGCCTTGGCCCACATATGCAGCACAAATTTCGCTCATTTGAAACTTGGAGGCTCTACTTTTTCTCTTCTCGATGTATGTTGAGCGTTCTTCCTGCTTACGGTGGTCTGCAGGGTGCACAGGCTCACGTCAATTTAGTACAGTCCGCTTAGATATGTTCGGTCTATCATCACTTGATTCGGCCTCATACTTAGGACTTCCTGGGACAATGAGCTTCGTTGTTCCCTACTGTTAAGCGGCTGCAGTTCCTGGCGGTGCCAACTACAATGCTTTACATTATTTTGAACACTATTTATATTTTTTCTTTTCTTCTGTCTTTCCTTCTCTATATCTATTATGACGTGTTGTGGACCAAATTGGTATTTAGCGCAGGTCACTGATACCGTTTGGCTTACTGTTGCAACTTTTGTGCCTAAAAGGACTACGAGAACCCTTCGATTGTTTTTTTGGTTTGTTACGATGGCGCGCCATCAGGCGTATTCAAATAAATAAATAAATAAATAAATAAACAAACAAATAAATAAGTAAGTAAATAAATAAATAAATAATAACAAGCGCGAGGACCTGTTCTGTTTTCCATTTGAGATCTCCACCGTAGCCGTGATGAGGGCACGAGGTCATGCAGATGAGCGCCACCGCTAAATTTGAGCTCGAAATTGACAGGGTGATGAAGCAACAGCAGAGCATCGCAGCCAACATCAGCCGCATTGAAGGGAACAACACCGAAGGCATCGCGAGGTCTCCTGAAACAACTTTCGATGAAGATGAGATTTAATGGGAGAGTCGAAAATAACTGAAATACTCTTTTTCTCCCTCAAATAGTTCTCTCTAGTTTAGACCTCGGCATAAAGTTATACTTGTACAGCAGTGCCTGTGCCGAATGACGTTGATAGGCGGATAGAATTTTATTATGGCCTAACGTTTCGGCCCTATAGGGAGGGCTCTTGGCCGGGTACGTTTATAACGTCAAGGGCTTTTGTATCACGTTTTAGGCTTCTGAAGACGACGAAAGGGTCGAAATCTCGTTCGGCACAGTTGCATGAAACAAGTAGAAAAAGTAAAAGAGAAGATGTTGACGCTGATCCGTTCACTGAGGACGCGCCGCGCATTTGTGTTCCATTCAGAATCGTGGAGGCATGGTGAATACGTATTTGGCCCATACATACAATGACTTGTGGGCCAGCTGCTGTACCAAATCTATTTCTTCACTTATCCAGAGAGGTGGACTCTACAACAACTGACTTTGTCCTAGTCAAGCCGTTGGAAGTTACGGTTGAGAGCAATATGCACGGCGCAATCGAACAAACGCGGCTTCAAATTCTAGCTAATATGTATTTTTCAGTACTTTTGGAGCAACAGGCCTCAGTGAAACCCGATTTGACTAGACTGGGGCATTAGTGGAACTCAAAGTAGAAGAGTTTTTGAATAAAATTCGGAAGATAGTAATGTAACTCTTATCATAGTAATTCCCTAGATTACAGCATGAAAACTATTGATAAGTATAGAATACCTACAAAATCTAACAACAAGACTGGCTATTTTCGTTCTCAAGTCGTTGGTTTTACGTTTGGAGACACGTATATAAATAACTCTGTTAAAATTGTGGTTGTATTTTTTGGAGATAAAAAGAATCGCAAAAAATTAATGAATACGACTATATCCATTCTAATATAATGAAAGTAATTCGGTCATTGCAACAGTCCTACTACAACAAGCATATCAAGACATATAAAGCTGTTGGATTTCAGTTGCCCTATGGAAAACTAATTCATCTATCACACATATAATTTTCTACTAAGATATATACCCCTTTCACCTTGGTTTGGACACTTTTCAAACCACGTCGAACGTCTTCTGCTCCCAACTTGCGACGTTCACATCCTTCATTTCTGTTTATTATATCTTGTATAGCGCCGGGGACTGTTCCAGAATGAAATCTAGCTACCTTCTGACATGGCTTAGTCCGTCTGAGAATTTACCCGTACGTCATGTTTGATTTAAAAGCCATGCCTCCAGATATCTGTAGTCGCTGAGAACACAAAGCGTCCTGGACCTAAATTCATGATGGGTATCGGCACTATATACCCGAGAATAAACCCCGGTTGGCGCGATTATTCGCATTCATCAACGCGCCGCGGAGTGGAATAGACCCGCGATATCCCCCAAATGAACTCCGCGGCGCGTTCATGAATGCGAATAATCGCGCCGACCGGGGTTTATTCTCGGGTATATAGTGCCGATACCCGTCATGAATTTAGGCCCTGGTTGATTTGAAAAACGTCCGACCTGGCTTGAAAAACGTTCAAATCAAAGTGAAAATGGTATAAAAACATAAAAAAAAATAATCCAAAAATACTAGTACCGAACCAATGACCAATGCAGCTGGTTGGTGAGTTTTGCGGTACCATGGGTAGGACCGAGACACGCGTTTGAATTTTGAGCCGAAATTCTTGCGAATCACCCAGTGTCATCAGAATCACCATCTGAATGGTAAACCACTGACCAGCCTCACTAGCAGCATACATCGACGCAGTTGTTGATCGTTGAGGTCGGTCATCGTTGAGATCTGAAACGAACGGTTTTCTGAGCGAATATTGAACTTCTATTTCTATTTCTAAACATCTATTTCGCCGTTCAGCAACGGTTCAACTGAAATGAAATGCGGAAATGTTTTTCTCCGGGTTCTTGCAACTTTTCCCCAGTTCACACTGAACTCTAAGACTGTAACGGTAGTCGACTGCTGAGTGTGACCGTCGAAGTCGCCACTTTTTCTCGATGTTGTACATTGCAATGTTTAATGTCTTTTACAGCTGTAAACACGCGCGGTTTCACCGGAACACTTCGCTACTGTCGATGGTAGGAATGTTCGTTGATCACTTGTGGAATATTTTTGTAAGGTAACGATCTGTGGATTGGAGCCGGGTATTCTTCTAGACGTTCACTAAGCAATACTGAAATCAGCGATACCATCTGAAAATAACACACTTGATCAACGAAAAGAAAGCGAAAACCTCAGTTTCTTACATAAACTTTAGACGATAAACATAACGTACACATAAAGCCACATCCAGTGGAGTCGGTAGCAAGGTAGAGCGACTTTATAAAAGTGGCTTGCTTGCAAATGATAATATCCCCAGAAGATACCAGTGTCGATAATCCTACTATCTAATAAGCGAGACCGCGATGTTTGGGGCTTATATGAGTCCCATCGCGATTGCCCGTTACTGCCATTGACGCGTTTCATCAGATCAGCTCGCCGTCTCTTGCTATTTGTCCATCGTTTTATTTTGAAACTTTTTTCTTTTATTTAAAATCTTTATTTCAGTCTATTAGTGGTTAGTTTTTGTTTTTTATTTATTATGCATATAGCAGCCGTTTGTCGGCCTGCAAGCTGTTAAATGGCTGGTCTCAACATAATATAAGTGCATAAGAACTTAAGGAAGCTGTTTGCGAAAGGAGCGTTCCAAAGCGACTTTTTCGAGAAGTGATTAAAAGAAATGTCCGGTACTGTAATCGCTCTGTTGAAATGGATTTCCGACGATTCTGCCTCATAGTTAGATCTAGTTATAAATTGTACACATCTGAAAATTTTATCAGAATATCGATTTTTGGATAACCACCTCAAATCTCGCCTAGTCGAACCCTCGTTTCCATCAATTGCCTCGTCGCTGACGGGTCAGCCAGAGGGTGCGTTCTGCACCGTGGTAGACGACGGAAAATCTTTGCCGATTATCGGATACCAGTCGATAGAGCTCGAGCTGCTGAGTTCATGTACATGTATATTTTTACAAATAATTAGGTTTCAACAAAGTTGTTGAAAAAAGCCGCATTGGAACGCTCCAAGGCGTCTTTTTCGAGAAGTGATCAAAAGATATGTCCGATACTGTAATCGCCATGTTGAAAGGGATTTCTGGCAATTCTGTCTCAGAGTTGGATCTTCGCACCGAACCGATACCAACAAAGGTAATGGTGAAACGGTCAGCGTTGAAGTAAGAACAACGAGAAACTTTACAAATGTAATCCTTCTCAAGAGACCACCAGTTGGAGTGAAATAAACTAACAATTACTTTTGTCTTCATCGACGGTGACAATGGATTCTCTGTTTTCTTTACGCAACAGGAAACAACCCTAACTCTGGCGATAGTTGCCGCTACCTTGGTGTACTTAACTCTGGTACCATTCAATTGTGTTGGCTCAAGTCAAGTTCAAAATTTCAAATGAAATCATAATTGTTTGTCATTTTTTCGAAAAGGATGACAAAAACACGATGATTTTGGACGCGTATGACGCATGACGTTATTTGTGGCAGAAAACCAAAAACAGGTCCTGCATCAGCAGATAACATGGCGATATTTATTTCAGGTGACATTTTGACATTAGTCATTTCAAAAACGTTGTCAGGTGTGGAACAAAAATGTGTCAGTAAAACAGGAAGTAATGTTATTCCGTGCAAGGAAACCGACAAAACGAGAATATAGGTCATCCCCTTGTCATTGTTTCTGCCTATATGTTTGTTGTTTTCTTCCCTACCCCCAAACCCGAAAAAGAGGAAGAAATTCTATTCTGGTTGAAACGAAAATTCTAAAACTGATGAAATGTAACATGAGTTAATGTAAGCGAACTTTTACCAGTCTCCCAAATTCAGCCAAATCCTTTTCCATTTGAAGACTAGAGAAGTAGTGAACATTTTTACCCTTCCAGGAAAGTGTTCTCCCATATAACTGCTCCAGAACATATAGATATAGAGAGCTTGTTTTGCGTGGGCGAAGATCGATCGCCGGACCCAGCGCGTAAGAGCGGCCTTTTTTCCTGTACACCATGCGGGCCCTTTAAATGGAAGTTGCTTTCAACGTTACCGTGCCAGATCAAGGTTCAGTGTTAATTTACACTTTTCCACGCAAATCTGGCACCACTTCATCAGGAAGCAACGACCGTGGCAGTAGAGGTGAATTTAAGGGCATTTCGAGTCCAAACAAAACCGATAAAAGTTCAAAAAAAAACTAGAGAGTTAACTAATTCATGTTCATAAAGTGGATGTTTGAGTGTCTCTCAAATTTGGGTAGAAATTAAATTAAACTGGATTAATTTTTTGGATTAAAGATTTTTGACATCGTGACAAAGGCGCTTCCATTTCACTGTGAATCACATTGATCAGAAGAATACGAAACGGAGATTAGCGGAAATCGATATCGATCAAGCTTTACGGTGATCTTCTTCTTATTTGTTTGCTATGTCATCGTTTTCTACCTGAAAAGCTGAACCATACGCTAGTTTCTCAATCGCAAGAAAAAAAGAGAATCCTGCCATTCATGTTTTTCTCAAAGCACTAAAAACCTGTATGTTCTATATACATATAGAATAAAACGGGACTATTTTCGGCTGTAATACATGTCGATGCCAAAAAAGAGAATACTAAGTGGGTGATGACTTCGGGCATTGGAATTTCGAGTAAGCCAGATCTGCTCCTCAACTGCCTAGAAGACCCTGCTAATAAGTTATTCCCGCTCGAAAATAAAAAAAAGCATGAGAAAGTGAAAAATGTTGGAAAAGCGAGGTGTGAAGCGTTGAACCATACCAATGATTGAACACATACAGCATTTCTAGGTAGTGAAACCATTTTTGAGAAGAGCAAAGATGGGACAAGACTTGTATGATTTGGGACAGGTAATGTAAGGTAACGAGAAACGAGAAATATCGTAAGCGGCCTCTATTACCCAACTTATCCTTCCTCTTAGTATAGTTGTATTGGTGCGAAGCAGAAATAAAGTGGCTGTGTGAATCCGACCATCGACTTTATTCAATTTTTCAAAGAATCGAATGATTTTCCTTTGCAAATTGGAGAGGAATACCCTCCCGATTGTTTATTTTCGGGCAATTTCGTCAAATTTACTTTTTTAAGTATACAAGAGAAGGGTTTCTAGAGCTCGTTCAACAACAACATTACATTGTTTGATCATAATACGGCAGTTCACTTGGCCGTCTGATTATTGTTGAAAAAACTGAAGATGAACTCCCACTGAGGATTTGGAGTTTAAGAAAAAGACATGGTGAATACGAAGATCCCGTCGTAAAATGCTGTTAGGAAATCGGAGCCGAAACCGTGTTTTACGGTTCTGAACGTTGAATAGAACCGTTGCGCGAGGAGAAATCGCGAAAAGTGGAACATGTTGGCATAGATCGAGGCCAACCACAAAACACGGATAAGTTTATGTAGTGGCTAGCATAGCTGAAAGATAGAAATGATGCCGTACCGATGCGAAATATCGTCTTTTCAGGCGGTGAGTCCAGGCTGGTCGATCTGTCAAGACGGGCCATCGTTAGATCACTGCGGAGAGGTGGGCGGAGAACAACCGCAGACGATGACGATGACGACGACCACCACCACCAGCACCTTCACCGCGACCACCACGGCCGAGGTGGGCGTCCACTCGCTCACCACAAGTGCAAAACGCTCACCACTTGAAGCGGTTAAGCGAAATTGGAACGCTCTCAGCGGGTGATAAACGATCGGAACCGTTCGCCGTCAACGCAGCGCGCAACATGTCCGTCAAGGAGATATTCCATGAAAAGTGTTTTCCTTCACTGGTAAGGGTAAGGGTAGTGGTGTCGGCGTTGATCAGTATGCTGGCCGCATCCGTGTTCCATTGGGAATCGCAGAGGCATGGTGAACACGCATTTGGCCTAAGCAGTGACATGCCGCTATACCAAGTCAGTGTTCTTAACTTCCCAGGCAAGTGTGCTACCAATTTGCCCGACCACGGATTGATGGAAGAATGCCCGACTCCGCGCCCCTCTCTTCGACTCTACGGTTCTTCCTGCGTTGACGTGCGCTTCAGAATCCTACGTCACGCAAGCAGGGTGAATATGCGATTTGCGTCGCGCAACGAAGTATAGAGAGAAGGATGCTCGGAGTGACTCGCTTCATCCAGGCGAGAGACGGCATATGGAGCTCCGAGCTACGTCGACAGTCGAAGATCAGAGACGCAGACGCATGGGCCAAGTTGTCGAAGATCAGATGGAGCCGACATGTAATGTGATTTCGTGACGACCGTTGGACGAGAGCTGTTAGTGGCTGGATTCCACGGGACGTCAGAAGTACACCAGGTCGCCCACCTTTGCGCTGGTCGGACTTCTTCGTCAAATCCCTGAACGACCGATTCGATGCTCTTCGTGTTCCTCGAGCGAACAGGACCCACTGGTCTACCATGGCACGCGACAGGGACGAATGGAGACGTTACTGGCGCCCGCTCGAGCAAATCGATGATCAACGGGACGACAGGTGATACAGGTGATACGGATTGATGGAAGGATTGGCTAGCCCAGCCCGGGATCGATCGCTTGACCTTGCGGGTGTCAGTAGCGCCTCTTACCTTCTCCTTCATTAGAATGCCCTATAATTACCTGGTTTATCATACAACCCCCCTACACTTATGGCCTGAGCAAACGCTATACGGAATGCGTGATAGTATAATATAACAGTCTTTCCATCGCAAAGTATTATAGAGGAAGCCGTAGAAGGAGGCATGCGCCAATAAGACCCCAATAAAAGGTCTTTCGCTTATAACACTTTCTTTTTTGTTTGTGATGTGAAACTTCTATAGTCTCGTTACTTTGCTAATGTTCGCAATGGTGACTATGCTCACATTATTCGCTTCGCATGTGCTTGATCACATGTCTGAAATAAAAAATAAAATTTAAAAAAAGACTCGATGTCTCCAAATCTCTCTTCTGCTTGCGCCTAGAGTCCGCTAGCTGCAATTGGAGAGAGTACGAGAATATTAATGAGGATGGGCGTAAATTCAACCATTAGATGTCTGTTGACGATATTATGCTCATAGGGCGATCCACGACTCAGGCATCACTCATGTTGTGGGAGGTGCACAATGAGGGAACTACACTGCGTCCAGAAAAGATAGGGACACCCCTTATTTTCTTGATTCAAAGAACTGCTGGATACTATTTGACTCCGAATCTATACCAGTGAATTCAGCACGGCAAAAAACATTGGACTAAGCGATTTGAGCTTCTGGTTTGAACGGTGAAGGATTTGAGGACGATTTTTGCAATGAGTGCGACGGAATCACTGTCCAGAAATGATAGGGACACCCGAGAAAAAACAACTTTACGAACCAGATACTAATTAGACCGCTGAAATTAGTAATTGGTGGACGCTTCACTATTCAGTGTAACGTAATCAAGTGGAGTTGGGATTAACGCGACGGAGTTTTGGAGAATTTTATTAATTAAATCGTCGTAGACCGATGAATCGCTGTCTTGAGCTCTTCAACGCAGGAGTACATCCTGTTAATCGCATTGTTCCTCCAATAAAGGTATCCACAGGGATTTTTCATCAGAACTAGCTCAAAAGAATTCGCTGGTCATTCGAAAATGTGGACGAAACAAGGCCTTAAGGAGCCTGGGGTCAACCTGATCTCATGAGGCGGGCCAAGTTCCTGTTGGAAGAACAAGCTGTGCCTATGCCTATCCTCTAGGAATGGTAACAGATAAGTTCCTAGTACCTGTTGGTATTCAAATCAATTCATTTGCTGAACTAAATTTAATAGAGGTTTTTTATTCAGAGTAAAACTGCCACCCACATTAAGGCTGCACAGCACCTCAAGCGCCTCCTTCAAAAAAACTAGTTCTTCTCGACTAAACCGTGTTGTGTTACTGTATGCCATGTGGACAGCTTCAGGAAAGTCGCTTCGCATCGGAAAAAATGAATTTAATCTCAGAGTAATTAGCCTAGGAACCAAGTGAATGTCTATCGTGCCTTAATCCAAGAACGGATTTTGTTTCTCTAGAGAAATTCAAAACTGTTCTCCTTGTGTGCGTCTGCTAAACGTGAAGTGAACTTAAAATTTAAGTAAGGAACGTTTCCGTAACGTTTCATACTTTAGGTGATAAATATATTTAGTTTTTTCATGGTAGGCTTTTGCTTACTTGCTCCAGTTAGGCTGTACATCAGATATTATTAGGCCAGCGTTTGCTTGTTTTAGATCAGAGGAAGACATGTCACCTCCGGGAAAACTCTTCGTTTCATAATCTATCATAAAACGCCGATAATCATTCTCGAGGTTTTCACCGCAGGCGAAATTCCGCGACACTAGGCCTTATTTCTTCAACAGCCTTAGTTTGGCTTTGTTATTTTATTGAGCACAACGTTCTGTGGTCTATCCTAACACTAAACATTTTGTTGAAATGAAAAAAATTAGTTTTTATCAATTTGCCCATTCAACCGGCTCTTCTTTGTAGGTGTCCCTATCATTTCTGGACAGCGATTCCGTCGCACTAATTGCAAAAATCGTCCTCAAAACCCTCACCGTTCCATCTAGAAGCTCAAATCGCTTAGTCCCATGTTTTTTGCCGTGCTGAATTTATTAGTATAGATTTGGAATCAAACAGTATCAAGCAGTTCCTTGAATCAAGGAATTGGGGTGTGTCCCTATCTTTTCTGGACGCAATGTATTATAATTTCGAGCAATCAACGCGTAGAAGACGAAATTCATAAATAATGAGTTTTCCAATGAAGCAGAGCAGCATCTCGGGGGAAAGTCAAGGAATATGTCTTCCTTGGCAGCCTTCTGAACATGAATTGTCCCCCCCCTCAAATCTGAAATCATACCTCTTGCGGATCCTAACACGACACCCAGCATAATCAATCGACATTTTCACCATGTATGACAAAAAATTTCCCAATTGATTGAGTAGAGTTGAACGATTCTTCCCAGAAAGAAGATGACATACATTGAACTTTGTGACATTGCAAGTAGCGTCTTTTGTTCGAAAAGTGAATAAGATTTCTGGATATCTGTTGAATATGTAGCGTACTTCTCGAGCATTACTTTACAGTTCCGCCATATACTCAATGAGCAAATCTGCTGAATATGTTTTTCCAACGGGCACAAGGGTAGTGCGCGATTCCCCTGCTCATAGACCGAAAGGAATGCAAATTCTTCTCCGTTCTGATTTTGTGAGCAAAGACAGATATTAGATGTCGTGAGTGGTGTTATCGTACATGCCTCATTCCTATATCACAATTGTGCACAAATACAAAGTCGTTCTTGAGCGGTCAAGACGATTATTTCATGTACACTACCGACGTGTCATTTGATCAAAAGCCGAAAAAGCCGGCAAAAACCGCTCCAAAGCGGCTTTTCGAATAACTTTCTTATAATTCAACTATTTGTGAAATTGGCCCTAGATTTGAGCTCAGCAGCTCAAGCTCTATCACCATATACACGCTTTCCAAATTCGTGAGTCTTGCTTTCAGTCGACTTTTTTGATTCCTCGATTTTCGGATCCCGTTGCCGCTTCGGTCCCTCGCTTGGTGACTCACCACCGTGACGCTCGTTGCACCGACTAGACTCCGCCTCCTCCTCGCCGCCTATAAATATGCGGCGTTCATTGCACCGAGCCAGGAGTGGGAGTTCCCACGGGGTGGCTCGAAGAGGCTACCAGGCGGGGCCTCCCGTTGACCTCGTCCTTTGAACGGTCCGTCAGTGAGAAAATTTAGCTATTACACTCAAAGGTGGCTCGTCATGCAATGGTCAGAAGCGTCGCTGAAACACAAACGATCGAACGCTTGATCCCGCGTGAGTTAAACATACCTTCTATGATGTGGGTTAAATTGGTATCAGACTTGTCTGGCAAGATAAAGCACTTACTTGGTTTAGCGGTCGGCCATACAATTAACTGTGTAGGGAAAAAAGGGATTCACCATGTCTGTATTAACATATTGACGACCGCGCCTGTTTCTAGTCTTCACCCTTTGCACCATATGAAAGGACATCGCCACCATATTCGGTGCCCTCGACAACCTCTATGACCGAAGTTCAACGTAGCTTAGGTCAAATCGGTGGCATTGATTGGATTGAATCACCTTTGTTTACGTCGTGGCTCTTGTTTTTGACCGTAATTCAGAAAACGGACGTAACCATCGTGTTCAGCACCCTCGATAACCGAGATGACGCTTGACCAAAACAAAGCTTTCTAGACGGAATCGGGAAGACGGAATCCCCTGAGTAGTGCCAAATTAGTTTTGCATACAATGTGAAAAAATGTGCTTTGAAGACAAATTTCACTGAACCACGATGTCTACAACACCGTTGGGCTAATGGTAATACGATCGTTAAAAAAATTTGGGAGTTTCTCAAAATTCAGAGGAAATGGCACTTCGAAAAAGTCCGACCCACAAGTTGGTCGGATTGTTGTCAATGTGTTAAGAATTGAACAGAAAAGCCGCGTAGCGTTTCTCTAGCGAACTGATCAACGCCGACGCAGTTGCCTCAAAATTTTTATACTCAAACGGTTATAGAAAAGCGAAGGGCAAAATGCTGCGAAGTGCTCAAAGGAGAAACAATTAGCCGAAACTGAATGGTGTTTGTGTTGGCAGGCAGTAATGCCGGAGCTGATAGAAGGGTAAACCAAAAGATCGTCAACAGACAATATTTATCTTCATAAAGGGATTGGTCAAAAGGCATCGATGGCAGTATGCTCCACAAATACCGACACTTAGTGGTCAAACAGAGGGAATCTGATCTCCGGTGCATTCAAGGTAACTGGAAATATTACCTCGCATTGTCATAAGTGCCGCTGATAGATAGGCTGCATGTGGTTAACATCGTCAAACTGTATTCATCTTTCAAAAAGGCTGAACGATTATCCGCAGCTCTCAGCCCTTAATGAGTCATCAGCGAGATCAAGCGTCACCGAGAGGGAATCCTTCGCAGACGCTTCCTTCAAGTCGAAGTAGTGGGTCCTCGATGACACACACTTCTGAAACACAAAGTTCTTGGTCCGAAATGGTTGCTGCTCACAATGATAGAACCATTGACTCTACTTACACAATGATAATTGCATTTGTGCGTAACGCTCAAATAATGGAGTTCGCCGGAACCCTGTCGAAGGTCACCGAGAATTTGCCGCTCGCGTCAGACGTAGTTAGCTGCGGGAAACGATGCCAGAGCAGCACTGGAGAAGAAAGCGGTAATTCAGGAGTCAAGAACTGTTCAGAGAACATCAGCGATAGCTACTGGGTGCCACTCACTGGAATCGGTGCCTTCGAGCTGCACTTTCGCGTTGGGATACGGCTTGTCGCCACACATCAGGGTTCCAGTAACACTTTTCGCTGTGATTGGCTGGAGAGTGAGCAGTACGCCGAGCACAACGATCATCATCTGAATGAGCACATTCTGATCCGAGCGCTGAGGGTGTATGAAGATGTAGACGAAAGACTGCAGGGAGCGCAAGTTGGATGCTAGCTCACTTTGTGTCGAGGAAGGACGAATGAACCATCTCCAGGATGTCTATCATGGCGCGCTTCGCTATCAATACACAAGGTGTCCCAAAAAGATGTATACACTATTTAGGAAGCCATAACTTTTCTGAAAATAAAGATATTGAAAAGCGCTAAATTTAGCATAAAACCGCAGAAAAATAGAAATTTTACTGCGTTCAAAGATTGTGCCATGCATTCGTTTGAAATCCTACATCTTACTCTCAACTGATTGGGTGCACCCTATGTTTCTGTAATAATTCTATCAAAAAACAATATTATGCCTGTTCCAGATATTTTTCAGGTTTCGACACAAAACGGACCATTAAACTTCGTGAAAATAGTAAGAATGTTAAAAAAAGGCGAGCACTGTTGAGAGGGCACTGCATTGTTTCCAATGCAGTTGTCAGAATTTTTTAAGGCCGTTTGGATGATCGATGAGTAAATATTAATGGTCATCGGTGACGACTGCGCCGCGCACTTGCTCGAGACTTCGTGTTTTATACCTGATTGATTGGGTAGAGGTTGAAGCATTTTTCAATTTTTGCAGCGGAATGAACGAGATATTGTTCTGTTTATGAAATTTGGTAGAAAAGAAGCAACACAACATCCACACGGAAACAGGCTCAAATAAGAAAAACAATCACGTCCTTTCCTCTTTGCGTTTTTCTTTACAATACAAAAATTACATTTTTCTAAGGTTCTCTACGTGATTTTCCCTCATTTCAGCGTCACAAAATCACAATAGTTATTAATCAATTTTGTCATTCAGAACGAAAGACGCATGAAAGACGAAGTTCCAACCAATCGTAGCGAAAAGTGTTACTGGAACCCTGAAGTGCAACGGTAAGCCCCAACCCGACGCCAAAGTGCAGAAATGGATACAAAATGATGGTGAGGGGAACACTGTGGAACTCTATCGTTGAAGTTTTCTGAACAGTTCGTGGTTTCTAAACCACCGGTTTCTTATTAAGATTTTGACGCCTTGACTGCGAGAAGCCATAATTACATTACGACTGACGCTAACGGCAAATTCGAGTCCACCTTCGGCAGCAGTCCCCTAAATATGCATCTTTATGTTTTGCACAAATGCAATTATGATGGCGTGAGTACAGTCTATCGTTCTATCATTGTGAGCGGCAACCAGGTTCGAGCAAGAGTTTTGCGTTTCAGAGGTGTGCGTTGATGAGGAAGGACATTACCGATTCGAAGGAATTGTCGTCGGATTCTCTCTCGCTCACGTATGAGCAGTCTAATGAGGAGCACACAGTCGAATTCTGTGGCCAACTCTGACGATAAATATTGAGCACACAGTCGAATTCTGTGGCCTCGCGCCGTCGCAGGGTCCGCTGTTCTTGTCAACAGTCGCCATCTACCTCTATCCCGGGCGTCTTCTGATGTTGCTTTGACCTCTTTGAGGTCGCTTCTGATGACGTCCCTCCATCTCTTCTTGGGCGCTCCTCTTGGGCGCTTGCCGGGTGCCTCGAACTCCAATGCTCTTCGTATTGGGTGGTCCTCCGGTCTCCTGAGAATGTGCCCATACCACCTGAGTCTTTGCTCCCGCATTTTCAGATACACAGGGGCTACTCCCATGACCGATCTTACGTCCTCACTCTGACGATAAATATTGCTTTTTGATGTCGCCCATCTGTAGCTTGTATATCAGTGACACTTGTGACAGTGCGCGGTGACTTGTAGATTTGGCTCTTTGTGCGTACTCTGTTGGCCATACTCGTCCCATACGCGATTCTATCCATCATCTGCGACAAAACTGCAAAAGGAGCGTAATTTGGAACCCAGCTCATGAAGGCAAAAGAAAAGTCTAGCAAAGGGACCAGTTTCTCGACCATCAGATTGCAACTCCTACATGCTAACCACTGAGCAACGGGTTAGGGAGCTTATCTTCATCTTTATCCTTATGTCCTAGAAGCTCCTTCGCCACTGGTTATTGTCAAGATTTTTCGCCATTTTGGCCCACCCATTTGTATTTAGCAAAAACAAACTACAACTACGTTGTAATCACCATTCGATCCCCTACAAAACCATATAGGTCTCGATTGGAATCTTTAGGGGAAGTTCACTGACCTCCCTTTTGTCTAAATCGATAATAAATTTATTATATTGTCGAATAGTTGTTGGCTATACCTTCATTAGCATATTGTTTGATACGTGATTCATTTGAATATTAGCTTGTTGCATGCTTTTCATAATTAGCCTTTCCAACGCTTATCAAAGCCTATAATGATGTCTATGTTATTCACATATTAATTTATGCAAGGCATTATAAGCCGGCTACGCGCACAGATTTCGTTCGTTCTTTCTTTCTTTTCTTTCTTGCCCTTTGGTGAATAAATCTTAAACCAAAATATCCCTTGTCAAAAGTAACGTGGTAATGCGGTATCGTGTCTATCAGTCATTCAGAGCAGCTCCTCCAGCTCATGGGGTTGAAGTGTGTGGTCCTGTCCTTATCAGTCGGAAATTTCGCTACTCTCGTCCGTAATTTGATTTTTTCTCAAAAAGTCTTTTTCGCATATCACTGTTACTAGTTAGCTGTTTAGGTACCTTCGCTCTACATGTTTTCTTCGGTGAAGCACGATTCTCTGATATGTGCTTAGATCATCAGGTTCATGTTTAACCCTCAGGACATTTCTGCTGTGTTCTGCATCCTGTTAATCCTTTGGACCCCATAGCACCTGCCAATGTGACGTGAAAAGGGGAATTGACCGTCGAATAACGGTCGTTGTCTAGTCCCTCGAAGATGTGCCACGCACTCAAATTCCATTCAGAATTGTGGAGGCATGGGCCTTTAGAGACGAGTTCGGTACTAATTTCCCGCACCATATAGGAGCGGGAGGCTTGGCTTGTTTGGACGAAGGTCGGTCACTCGACCAAACTGGTGAAAGTGGCTCCTTATTCCATTGCAGTACTGGTGCTTCTGATTTCAACTGCATAAAGCGAAACCACCAAGCAAACGATATGCTAATTGAAACCCGAATGATTGCAATGGGCCTGTGTAACGTACAATACAATATTTGACGAATGGCATTCATATGAGAACCCTTCCGTCGTCTCGATTTTTATCGAAATCTCTTGGCACCCGTAATTCTGCGGCAAAGTGGGGGAAAACGTCGCTATCTCGTCGATCAAAGGATCTGATCACCAGGCTGATGGCAGTCGTCGAGATTCAGCTCGAGCTTGATTTTCATGTCAGTCCTGCCCTAGAATGGAATGAAATACGCTCGTTCAGAGGGCGGCGGAAAACTTGTCAGTTATTCAGCTAACCTCAACGAGTTTGGTGTGTATCTCCGTATGCAGCTTGCTCTTGCCCCGTTTCTGCTCACCACGACACAGCGACTGAATGGCTCCTCGGAATTGCGGATCGAACCACGGATAGATCACTGGATTCAGGGCGGCAGATGTCATCGCTGAGACGTGACACAGAGCGAACACCTTGAAAAGACTTAGTTGCTGGAACAACAAGTGCTTAGATTCAACAATATCTTTTTTTCGAAGCAGATCTCCGACCGAACTATTCCATTTATTTCTTATGTCAGGTGAAGAAAATTTCCTCATTCAGCTTGACCCATCTTCTTCTGTAGGGGTCACTAGATGTGGTTATCACAAATATGAGGCCCCATGTCGAAGTACGAGCAAGAGTACCTGCTCTGGCTGGTGATATTGATAGCATTCACCAGAAGTTCGAAAAAGAAATGTCAAAACATGGACAGTATCTGAAATAACCATGTGTAGGGTGGACAAAGGGTTAGGAAAGCTTTCACCGAGCTCTGAAGTACAACAGTGGAAGGATGCCTTTCCGCTCCTCTGAAAGTCAAATTTCACAGGAAATTAGGGTGCCATGTGGGTTGCGGGTAAAGGTGCTCAAGCGCCGTATGGAGTCGGTTTCACGTTGTGTTAGACATGTTCGACACGCAAACTCCACACCAACTCAATGGAACAATGACGGATTGGGTTTTGATAACAATGATAGCCTACGATACGCTGCCCGAGATAGGTTAGGTCATTCGCGCGTTTGCTGTCCGCAAGGTGAGGTAGCATCCAAATGTGCTCCTTGCAGTGGCTACCTCTTCACACACCCTCAACACTTGGATCGGAATGTGCTCATTCAGATGCTGATCGTTTTGCTCGGCGTACTGCTCACTCTTCAAGCAAGCAGTTCGAGAACTATCACTGGAACCTTGATGTGCAATGGCAAGCCCTATGCCGGCGCCGAAGTGCAACTGAAAGGCGAGGATGTCAGTGAGTCTGTTTATCTCTGGTACTCTCTGAACAGTTTCTGATTTCTGAATTACCGCTTTTTTCTCCAGCTTTTCTTATTTATAATCTCTCGGCGCTAACAACGTCTGACGAGAGCGGCAAATTCGAGGTGAACTACGATAATGTGATGAAAGATGGCACGTGGCTGGGCTTTCATCACAGATGCAATTATGATGGCGTAAGTAGAGTCTACCGTTCTATCATTGTGAGCAGCAACCCGTTTGGACCAAGAGCTTTGTGTTTCAGAAGTGTGTGTTATCGAGGGCCTACAGATTCGCTAACGATGAACTGTCTGGAAAGGATTCTTATTCGCTGGGGACGTTTGATCTCGGCGATAAGAAGAAGGGAGGTGAAGTGTGTGATGGAAAACTTGTTGTATGAAAATAAAAGTTGTTTGTTGATGTTGGCCACTTGTGGCTTATACATATATAAGCGACACTTGTGACAGCACGTGATGACATTTTCGGATGATATGTGGGTTGAGGTGGTGAAGCTCAATATCACCTTGATGTCGACACGTTTGACGCTCAGACTCCACATATCTGCCCCACCACTACAATGACACAATGATAGATTGATTAACAGCCAGCGTTGATTGGGAGCAATGTTTCGATCCCGCACCCTGCTACCCTAACCACCAACGGTATTCCGAGCTTTAAAATCCAGAGTGTAACAAGTGGAGTGATGCCTTTCCGCCCCGATAAAAGTAAATTTATACGGAAATTAGTTCTGTGGACTGAAAAAAACGACGCATTAGCTTTAGAAAGCCGAATTTGAACGCTCACCGTCGAGAACCAGGGCCTGTTGACTGAACGATCCCCAGTCTCGGTAGAGATTGCTGGCGTTCAATGGCATCCATGCGAAAATAAAGCCGAGCACCATGGCAATCATCATCCTTCAAATTCAGATTTGACAAAATTTTTCCCAGATCTCAAGGCTTCGTAGCGTAACGAACCGGTTGGCTTGAGTCTTGCGATTCACCTTCTTCTCTTCGGATTCTTTCAGAAGGGTGTGACCTCGACGTCGTTCCAGTTGCGAAGACATTACCCGACTAATGAGCCAGTAGCACATTGAAGAGATCAGCGCCGGCACACCAAATTGCGACAACAGCACTGATAGCCCGTAGAGGCGACGGCCAGCTGATCGACCGGACCCATTGCAGTGTCTGGCCTGGAAAGGAGTTTTTCGCAAAAAAGCTGATCACATAGTAAGGCCCGGGTGATCACATGGCGAACGGCAGCGGCAGGCGGCGGCGGGTGGCGGCGGGCGAAGAACTGAAACCCGGCCCTAACAATAAGGGTCGTTTACGTTTACGTTTACGTTTACGTGAGGTCGTTTTACTGTTGCACAGGTTTTCTCCTATTCTTTGTCATTGCATAAAATTCATAACAATTGTGGCCGTCGAACGGCCCCAGTACCGAAAATATAATAAAATGATGTTAAGATTATAAGATGATGAAAAGATCATAAGATGAGGATGAACAAAGTGACTAAAATGTAACTAAAACCAAAATAGGCCAAAAAATAAATGCGGCGGCCTCGTACGGTGCGGCGCGGCGCGAACAATTAAAACCCATTCGCACCGCGCCGTCCCGTCACGTCATCGGCCGCCCCACACGCAATCTGTCACTACGCCGTACTCTGCCTGTATTGAGTACCCTGCGTCTCTGCGCCCCCATATGTTCTCTCAAACAAAAATGTTCCAGTTCCCTTGAATCGCTAGTCCCCGTCCGTCGCCGTCCGCTGCCGTCCGCCATTACTATGCCCCGGCCCTAAAAGTGAAGACTCCTTGAAAATACCCGTCTCTTAAGAGCATACTACAGTATTTCTGATATTTACGATTTTCTACTTGTCTTGGTGCTGAATTTCATGTGAAGTATGAGAAATAACAAATTAAGAGGAATGAATAAATTTGTTGATGCCTCATTAGCTCCACTAAAAAAAGAAAATTTCGATGACTTCTTTGTTTTTTCGCGAGTGCTATGGTAGACTAGATACGTACGAAGTAGTATCAAACGCTCTGCTCTGAAATATGTCTTCTTCTTACAATAATAACCTGCAGCTGAGCTTAAATGTTTGCTTATTTTTGCGAAGATGTTCTACTAAATCGAAATCGATGAATCGAAAATTTGAAAAAAATTCAGGTGTAGTTATTTTATATACCAACCGATAGAGCTCGTGTAGCTGCACTTCACAATGTGTCTCCTTTCACGAATAGTTAACATTTGAGGGAATTGTTCGAAAAAGCCGCTTTGGAACGCTCCTGAGCAGCTTCTCCGGGAATTGACCGAAAGACATCCGGTACCGTAGTACGAGGTACATACGTGCCGTAGCGAACGTTGTCCTGTTCAACCTTCACAGACAAGTCCGGCACCAATTTACCCGACCCCGGAGGATGGAAGGCTTGCTCAGCCCGACGGGATCGATCGCTCTACCGTGCGGGTGTCAGCAGCGCCTCTTACCACTGTACCACGCAGACCCTGTCTTAAATAAATAAAAATAAAAGTCGGTGTCCGATGTCGAGAGGAGCTATTAGGCTCGTAAAGTAATTTGCGGATGACACAAGATCCGTATTATTGACTTGGTTCGAAGGTAGTTCAATCGAGTCGAAAGTTCTGATTATGTCCAGGATTCGAAAGAGGCTATTTTGCGTTGCGTTGCCAGATGCCATTTATAATGACCATGCGGCTGCGGCGATTTTATGGTATACGGCGTGACTTTGGCTGGTATAGGTTACAGGTCTATAATGTCTGGACCTGCCAGTCTTATTTTAGTGATTTAGCAATCATCAATCACGCAAACTTTTATCGTGGCGTACATAGCCTTGCTGTATTTTTGTTGTTTATTTTATTTTGTTACGCCATAAAAGGGCGCGCCAATTAAAGTGCAGCGGTTAGTGACTAACGGGCCATGCCAAATGCAAAAGCTACACTGCGTCTCAAAAGTATAGGGTCACACAAAAATTGCTTGGTTTGTGTGCCGTTCGAGAGCTATCGATCTGATTTTTTACTATAAAATTCAGCAATGCAAGAAACACACTAACGAAGGATTTCACCGGAATCCGTTGATAATGAACTAAATGATAAAGAAAATCCAAAGTCACACTGATTTCAGCTGTCTCAAAAGTATAGGGTCACTAATAGAAAACAACTTTATTGTTTTGGTGAAAAACAACCATTAACAACTCGTAGTCAATTAGTCCTCCACAATTCATTGTCACATCTATCAGTCAAGTTGGCATCGAAGCAACATGATTTTGACGGGTTTGTGGTGGGAGTTCATCACAAGCGTGAAGAATCGCATATCGAAGCTCCCTAAGAGACTAGTATGTCTGGTTATGTTCATAAATCCTTCTCAGTAGGTGCCTTCAAATTTCATTGGATTCAGATCAGGAGAACATGCAGGCCGCTCCAAAACATCAACAGAATTTCCCCAGAAGAACTCCTTAGTGGACCAGCTGGCATGCGGGGGGTGCATTGTCCGATTGAAAAATCCGACCCTGACCAGCATTTTCTAGAAAGAGTGGGAGCAGTTGAGTTTCTAACAGTCGATGGTATTCATCTGAGTTCATCTTTGCTGAAATGAGTCCAAGTGAGAGTTTTCCTTCCACGTGGAATGCCGCCCACAACAAAACTGCGCCGCCTCCGAAGTTCCTTCTTCGAAAATACTCTCGTGAGTCACTCTAATAATATCGTTCTCCATCTGGACCGTCCAGAATGAAGCGCTGTTCGTCGGAGAAGAGCACCTGAACTATGAAACGCCAAAGTTCTTAGCGTAGGATTTGTCAGTTGAAACCTGTCTTAGTTCAAGTACGTTTTTTATTCCTGGGACCTAATCTTTTCCCATTCTTTACTCCTCTGGGAAAATCGCTCCTTCTTTTCGTACATACGTTTTTTTTGACATGACGAATTTCACGGGACAATTTCCAGATCACTATCTGCCTAAGAGCTAACAGAATACGTGATTTTTTGTGACCCATACTTTTGAGACAGTGTCTTCAGAAGAAATTCTTCTGAAGCTCTGGAGTGGCATGCATGTTCTCCCGATCTGAATCCAATGAAAAAAATTTGAAGGCTTGAGAAGGATTTATGAACATAACCAGACAACTCGTCTCTTAGGAAGCTTCGATCTGCGATTCTTCACGCTTGTGATGAACTCCCACTACAAACCCTTCAAAATCATGTTGCTTCGATGCCGGCATCACTTGTAGATGTGGCAATGAATTGTGGAGGACTGATTGACTACTATTAGGTTGTAAGGAAAGTTCTGTCCTTTGTCTGCACCTTATTTTAAAACTTCATGAGTCAGCTCAAGGCCAACCGTTTTTCATGATCTAAACACTCATAAT
Organism: Nippostrongylus brasiliensis; assembly: GCA_030553155.1. Classification (NCBI taxonomy): domain Eukaryota; kingdom Metazoa; phylum Nematoda; class Chromadorea; order Rhabditida; family Heligmosomidae; genus Nippostrongylus; species Nippostrongylus brasiliensis. Next base: position 35,676,484 of record CP130735.1, on the reverse strand, counting down.
ATTCCATGTACGACTTTCGATAAATCTCGGCATTGTGAATCCGTAGTGTAATTTAGTATTTAGCAGACGACCGAGATCTCGGTCGTCTGCTAAATACTAAATTACACTACGGATCTAAACACTGTTTGAAAGAGCATGTCGTGCACTAGAGGACTGTTAGGAATTCGTGCCACTGGCGAAAAAATCTGAAGATCTGCATCGAGTAAAATCCATGAAGTCGATTTCGACATCATCTTGGGTGAATGTCTAAAAAGTGGCAGCGAGTTAGAACGAGGGTCGATGAATGTGGTGGACGTAGGAGAAGTTTCGAAACGTAGCTCGCTTGAATTCTGGAGAGCCAACTCTGAAACACGTAGATGCAGGGTGTCCTGGAGAAGTAACAGGGCATGTTGGTTTCAAGCTTAGGTTGTCATCTTTTCAATGTCACATGTATTTCTGATGTACATATCTTTCTTTATCTTGGAAAGTCTTGTACTTGAAGCCAAAAACCAAGACTGATATTACAGTTTATTCGGGCTGACGTTTCGGCGTCCTCGCCTTCTTCAGAGCCTGGAACAAGTCGAGTTCAACCTGAGAAACTACCCACTCAACGCCGCATCAAATTCTCAGAAAAAATAAGAGAAAAGTGAATGACCATCGAGCAAATGAAGAAGGGGGTCAGAAAAGGCTAACCTTTTTATAAGTGGACTAGTGAGGTCCACTACACACCCGTAGCTGGTAGGATACGTGGGTGACTGAGGGTTCACGCCTAGGGACCACCCGCCTAGAGAACTTCTGGGGCATGACCTGGTAGGTCAAAACCACACATGTCGACGAACGGTGCCAGCTCCAGGGTCACCGCCACACACTCGTCCTTCCTATTGATTCTAGGAGACCTGGCCGCAATCCAAAGCGCTTCTAGCGTACGTCGCGCCGCGATTTCGGTTTCACGCGCTAAGATGGAGACTGCGACGCTAAAACAGCTGTTTGCGTGCGCGCGCACCCTGTGGTCGCCCAGAGGGGTTGCCGGATTGGACTTTCGCAAGCCATCAAGATGCTCCTTTACCCTTACACATAGCGGCCTAGATGTTTCCCCAACATACTCTTGTTCGCATGACAAGCACTTGATGAGATAAACGGTACCGGCAACCATGCAATCTCCCGGTTTCCCAAAGGGGCAGATGGGACAACCCGGTGTGGTGCATATGCGGTCATACAAGCGATTACGAACAAGCTGGCTTTTGAGGTTTCTAGGTGGTATTTCTACCACCCTTACTAACTCATGCAGATCAGCCTTTCTGAGACATGTTCGTATTGCATGACTTATACCGTCAGAGATGAACGGCACTGGAAATGCAATTTTCGTTCTGCAAATGCAATGTCCGTCGAACAAAAGATGGACGGACATTGCTAGGACAACAAACCTACCTAAGTCCTTAGTAACGCGACTAAGGTGTGAGCTGCCCCTATGCCCTGTACTGTACGTACTCATCAAGACCCATAAGCTCACACTTAACAGCCTGGCGGTACCTGATCCCGCCACTTTCAAGGTTCGACCCATTATCAGTAACATCGGTGGACCTACGGATCGCATTGCCTGGTTTCTAAACCTGATTATAGGCCAGCTTCTTCGCCACATCCCTGCCCACCTACCGAACACCAATGCATTCCCTCAAAAGCTACAGTCATGTAGACTTGAGAAAGAGTGCGTTATGGAATCGTTCGATGTAACCGCATTGTACACTAACGTCTCCAACAACCAAGCTCTCCAAGCTGTGTCAGAAATGATGACTCAGCATCAAGCGGTCATGAACCTGTACGGTTTAAATGTATCACAGGTCACGACGCTGCTGAATGAGTGCTTGCAGTGCAATGTGTTCAGGTGGTCTGGCGAATACTATAAACATGTTAGAGGCCTTGCTATGGGTCAGAGGTTAGCCCCAGTCCTGGCTGTGACGTTCATGTCCAAAGTTGAGTCGCCAGTTCTGCAACGGATGCCGACCCTCTATTGTCGGTACATTGACGACTGCTTTGTGGTGTGCCCAACGCAAAAGGATATGGATGACTGCTTTGCGATACTCAATGAGCAGTCAGAGCACATATCGTTCACACGGGAAAAACCCACAGACAGCTGGCTGGCTTTCCTCAACGTCCACGTCCAACTCACCGAGGGGGGTTTCAAAACAAGATGGTACCGGAAGCCTGCGTCCAAAAATATCATCGTGCATTACTCCTCTGCTCACCCTGTGGCAGTTAAGAAAGCTATCGCACGGAACATGTTCCGTACCGCATCTATGGTCTCATCCGATGCCACCCAAAAGCGCCTCTCTTTGTGCATGGCCCGCGACATCGCTAAACGTAACGGTTATCCCTGTCCGGAGCGGTCAAATGGAAGCAGAAGAAGATCGGCTGGTGCAGACAGACTTGCAGAAGACAGAACGAAAATTGCATTTCCTGTGCCGTTCATCTCTGACGGTATAAGTCATGCAATGTCGCAATCCGCGACCCCTCGGTTGGCATATGTGAGGGCGGACCCTCTTCGGAGAGGTCCGCCCGCCGACTGTCAGAGGCTGGTCCTCAGTGTGTTCTCAAATACTCGTCTTGATTTGGTGGACCAGCGAGGCTGGCCACCCCAATAAACATACCACTGAACCACCTTGTTCGCGCAGAAGCGAAACACTAACGTGGTGAGGAATAGCCCACCACAATTTCTGGTGCATCGGCCGGGAAAAAGGCCTGCACAATATTTTTGAGGTCTGCACAACTTTTGTGCATTGACCAATAGTCCCGTCTCATCAAAGAGGCCTGGACAAGCCAACGAGCAGTTGCTCGCGCGTATAATAATTACGCAGGCATAGACGCACACCAGCGTCAACTTTTGGCACATCGGATAAGCCGATTGTAGTCCCGTCTCATTAAAGAGACCTGGACGAGCCAAACGAGCAGTTGCTCACGCGTACAGGAGTTACGCATAAACGCACACCAGCGTGAAAGAAAAGTTGAGTCAAAGTTACTCTAAAGTGATAAATAATGTCGCTAACTTTTCACAAAAAGCCAATAAAGTACAGCGCAGAGAGCCTTCAAAAGCTGATAGCCAAGTATCAACCTTATACAGAAGGATTGAGCCCTACTGGAGAAGACAGTAAAAAATACGAAGAGTTCTGTACGGCTATTAATTTGATATCAGGCGGCATACGTATAATAATATCCAGTAGAGATCGTCTTCAGCAATTGGTAGACAAACTGGAACACACCTTCGAAGAGTCCAAAAGGAACAGAAAGGAACTCATAAGTGAAGTCGAAGAAATCGAGAACGACAGCCAATTTAGCGAAGCAATAGCTAAGGCGAATGACACTATATTCGTACTCGAAGCCCTTGTGAATGAATATCGCAATGAAGCCGGAAAATTGGCCTTGGCGTTGAACATTCACCCTCAAAAGTTGGGTCATACCATTCAAATCAATAGTAAGCAACCCGAACAAAGCAGCAGCCAGGATAGTCAGGAATTTGACCCCGAATTGGCTCAGTGGCTATCAGATGATGCCACGGAAGGTCAGTACGACCGAGAGAGTATCACATGTCGTACACTCAAACCCAAACAAATGGATTTACCTCGCTTCTATGGGGATGATGAAGAATTTCCAGAATTTTGGGCAGTCTTTGAGACACTTGTTCATGAAAACAAAGTATTGAGCACTGTAGAGAAAATGCTCCTGCTCAAAGACGCACTTAGAGGTAGAGCCGAGATGGCCATAAAAGGCATACAACTCATACCACAGAATTATAAGTGGATGACGGAAGAACTAAGGCGAAAATTCGGGAATAAACCCGTGAACAGAGCAAAAATAGTTCAAAAGTTAATTGATATGCGATCAGCGAATAATACTGCCGAAAATTGCATTGTAGTGTTCGATAAAATTCGAATGCTAATTAACCAAATGGTTTCCGCGGGGCATGATATCCGCTCCATCCAAGATGCACTGTGGACGGAGAAAATCCTGCAGAAATTTCCTTATAACGTTGTGAAAAACGTCCTGATATCCATTCAAGACCGAGAAGAAGTCTCCGTCAATGATGTTATGAAGGAGATCGAAAAGGAAATAACTGCCAAAAAGTTCCTTGAAGCCCGACTCAAGAATAGATCTCGGCCAGAAGAGGCAAAAAGAGGGAATTATCAATTTACTGATGATTCAAGGCAAAATTTGCGTTCTTGCATATTTTGCAACCAAACCAACCACACTGCTCCATACTGCAGGATGGTTTCTGATATTCAGAAAAGAAGGAATATCGTAAAAGAGAATAAACTGTGCTGGAAATGCTTTACCGAAGCTCATAATAGTTTCGAATGTTCTCAGCCCAATTGTTCTCAGTGCGGACGAGCACACAATAAGAGTTTGTGCTTGGGATCCTCTGATCCCCCGCAACAAAAGGATGCCAGCCGGGTAAACCGTTCATTTACTGGCAATAAATCTGCGCCACGGCGGCCAACAACAGAACAACGGCCAGACAGAGAGAATGGTCGCAATTATCAAAGCGGTCTTCGCCATAATGCTCATCAGGCGAATACACACTCGTCAAAAGCTGACAATGCCGACTTAGAAGTATACAGCCAAGAACATGTGCACCCAAATCGCGAACAAATCGTGCTTATGACCGCACTAGGGAGCATTTGGAATCACAATTCAAAGCAATTTGAACAAGTTCTCTTCTTCTTTGACACAGGAGCACAGAAGACAATTATCAAAGAAGAAACAGCCAAATTCTTCGGATTACCGTCCCACAAAACCGAGCAATTCACAATGTCAGGTCTGGGAGGACACACCGAAAGGTTCGAAAGCAAATGTGTGAGCATAAAAATAAGCGATGCTTACGGAACAGTATTTGACCTGCAAGTCTATACTAAGCCGGTGATCACTAATGCCTTTCCATCAGTCAAGCTTGTCAACGTTGACAAGGCATTTCTGAAAGAAAATGAGATTCACATATGTAACCCGAAGCTTCGTGGCGAATACCAAATTCCACATATTCTGGTGGGTTTGGACTATTATTACAACCTGGTACTCGACCACAAGAGTACGGTATTACCGTCAGGTTTACGAATGGCGAAAACCATTTTTGGGCCCACAATATACGGTCGTGGTAGCCTAGAAGCTGAGACAATAAAACCGATTTTATACGGTATGACGGCTGTCACTGACTTAAGTGAAAACGAAATGCTGAAAAATCTCTTCGAACTCGAAGGTCTAGGTATATCTTCAGAGGAGAGCTCTCAAGACGAAAAAGCAAATAATTACCTAGAACAGTATGCCAAGTCAATATCATTCGAGAGTGGTTATGTTGTCGCACCGTTTCCGCTTAAGGAAAACGTAGCCGACCTTAGCGATAACTATCCAGTCGCGGCCAGACGGCTAATGGCACTCCAGGTCCAATTATCGACCAACTCCGAGCTAAGATCGTGGTACTGTAAGATTATCAACGACTACATAGCTAGTGATGTAATAGAAGTCGTGACAACCGACAATACGTCACTTTCGAAATACTATATGCCACATTCAGGAGTCTGGCGCCCCGAAAAAGCGAAACCGCTACGTATAGTATTCGATGCCTCCTCGAAAAAGAAAGGAGAACTATCTTTGAATGACGTAGTATTCAAAGGAGAGTCGTTTGTCAAGAAGATTCACGACATTCTCATTACAAGTAGATCAAGTAATATTATACTTATATGCGATATCGAAGCGGCATTTACGCAAATTCGACTTGACGAATCGCACAAAAATCTCTGCCGCTTTTTGTGGCTCAACGACGTTGATCGTCCAGCTGTCAGGAGCAACATAACCGAATACCGATTTAAAAGGTTACCCTTCGGAATAAATGCCTCTCCGAGCATCCTTAATATGGCGATTGTAACTTATTTGAAGTCGCAAAACGATCAACTGGCCGACGAAATGGTCGATAATCTGTACGTAGACAACATATTGTTGACAGCTTCAACACCTGAGGAAGCTTTGGCCAAGTACAGAAAATCAAAAGAAATGTTCGCCAAAATTGGAATGAACCTCAGAGAGTATGTCTCAAACAGTGAAGCTGTCAACAGAGGAATACCACCATGTGACAGAGCTCCAGATGGAAAAATAAAACTGCTGGGAGTACGGTATGATACAGTGAAAGATGAGTTTTCCATTCAAACCGATGTGCAGTTCAAAGAAAGGTTGACGAAAAGAGAAGTGGTCAGTCAACTTAACTCTATCTACGATCCATTGGGACTAGCGGCTCCACTGCTAGTAAAGTTGAAGCATCTAATGAGAGAAATCTACTCTTGTAATGTGAACTGGGACGAGATGATACCAGAAGAACTTAGCGCTCGCTGGATAAGGACATGCAGCGCCATAAGCAATGTCGCCGCGAGCGTACCTCGCGCCCTGGTAAGCGGTCCGGTTCACACCTCACAATGCAGCCTATGGGCATTCTGTGACGCCAGTGAAATAGCGATGGCGACATCCTGCTACTTGAGGCATGATGACACATCAAAAGTTAGCTCTTTAGTGAGCGGAAAGACTAAACTAACTCCTAAGAAGAGTAAACAGACGATACCGAGGCTAGAATTACTAGCAATTCTTATGGGAGTACGCCTCTGTAATAATATCTGTAGTAACACTTTGAGTCTTATCAAAGAGGTGAATATTATTACAGATTCAAAGGTTGCCTTAGCGTGGATAAAATCTTCACGCAAATTGCCAGTATTTGTGGCAAACCAGAAGGAGAGAATTGATAATGTGGTGAAAATTCTCCGAAAGAAACACATTAAAGTGAATTTCTACCACGTCCCTACCGCAGAAAATCCTGCGGATGCGGGGACGAGGGGACTTTCGGCTACGAATTGGCCGAATCACAGTTGGTTACGCGGACCAAGATGGTTAGAAAAAACACCAGAAAACTGGCCGATGACACATATAGACTGCATCACGGAACAACAATCCGATGAATCAGAAATGGAAACACCTATAGCAGTCGTTGAAATAAGTGAAACCTGTCCAGCAAATAAAAGCGAGAAAATAATCGATTTGAAAAGAATATCTCGATTGACAGTTGCCAAGAGGGTAGTAGCTCTCGTAGGAAAGGGCCTGCATAAATGGGTGCAGAGCACTAACAATAACAGGTCGATCAATATACAGACGACACTATTGCGCAAGTTCTCCGTTGGTTCTCCAATTACCGCATCAGACATTGCGGCAGCCGAGAGCGTAATAATTATCCAAGAACAGAGCGGATATAAAATAAACGATTTGCAAAAGCGCTATCCTCAGAAGAAGCTAAAAATGGACGACCTAGGCATAATACGGTACGTCTCCAGGCTACAAAACGCCTGCATTCCTGAGGATACAAAATCACCTATTTTCATACCGTACAAATCGGATCTGGCCAAGTTAATTGTGGCTGACACTCATATAAAAAACGCGCATTGCGGCAAGGAACAGATTTTGACCTTAATCCGGCAAAGATTCTGGATACCGCGCCCATCAGCCATAATGAAGGCCTATACAAGGCAATGCGTGGTCTGTCGTAGATGTCATGGTTTACCCTTTGCACTATCAGAAATGGCGCCATTGCCCAAGGATCGCGTGATTGTATCAAAAACATTCGAAAACGTCGGATGTGATTTCATGGGACCGATCGAGAGCGTTACCCGTGAAAAAATGTACGTTTGTTTATACACGTGCTTAACGACTAGAGCAGTACATCTTGAAGTCGTTGAAGACCTGACAACAGGCGCGTTTTTAAGCAGCTTTATTCGCTTCATTTCAAGAAGAGGCGTTCCCAAATACGTCAGATCAGACTGTGGAACCAATTTCAAACTTGGTCAAAAAGTTATACAGAAGCTGTTCGAAGACGATGAAAACAGAGAAAATACAGTAATGTCTTACTGTGCCACAGAAGGTATAAAATGGGTGTTTAACCCACCTGGAGCCCCCTGGATGGGAGGTGTATGGGAGAGACTAGTAGGCTCGGTAAAAAGAGCGCTACAAAAGACTTTTGGCAGAAAAAGGTTGAATTTCGTACAACTTTGTACTGCAATGGCCAGAATAGAGGCAATTCTAAATACAAGGCCGATAACGAAGATTCACAACAGTGATCTGAGTGAAATTCCGCTAAGACCGATTGATTTTCTACGCGGAAACGCTCGATTTTCGATTCCAAGTGATCAACTGGAATCAGAAAAATTGGATCCATCCTATGATCCCGAGCTTATTCAAACTGCGGCTCAAGTGAAAGAAGCACTGATGTTTTCGGAGACAACGTCTTCCAAATTTTGGAAAAAATGGAGCCTCGATTACTTAACAGCACTAAGAGATTCGCAGACGAACAAAAGAGCGCAGAGACGAAGCGTGCCTCGTCAGTTTCCACAGATAGGCGAAATAGTTCTCATAGAACAAGAACTCATACCGCGAGGAAATTGGTCATATGGCAGAATTGAAAATATTGTTCGAAGTGCAGACGGTCAAATACGAACTGTCAGAGTGCGAATGCCTAATCAGCATATCCTGCAAAAGCCAATAAGCAAGTTATATCCTCTGGAACTGCGCAGTATTCCTGACAATCAATATCCTAATTCCGGCGCTGATGGAACCAGCCAATTGCCGACATCTCCACCGCGAACTGGTCCTCAGCGGCAAGCCAAAACGCGAGCGTATGAGGTCATAAAGACATTCGAACGCAGCCTAGAAGGGGAACATATGGAAGAAACGTCGAATTCGACAGAAAACCATACCCACCACTGTAAAGATATGAAAAATTATCTTCCTCAGTATCATGGCCGAAATTCAAATTTCGTTGCTTTAATGTTTGTAATTTCATGCGTCATCAATTCAGCAATGGCGTATACAAGCTCTGGTGGCCGTATACAGTGTATCAACGGAGTAGTGAAAGTCGATATTCCGATTCACAAAAACTCAAGTGAAATATGTCTTGATAACATTTGTCAAGAGTTTTCTAGCAAATTGGAAGAACAGCTGATCTATCTTCCTGTGTCACCACTAAATGCACACACAAGAGTGACTTTGAAGTGGCGACAAGCAGATAATATTACCGTAATATCCGAGGAGTGCCACCCGCCAGACTTCTGCGTTTACGCTCAGAAGTTGCTGTCAAAGGGCCTGTTGGGTAACCCACATTGTTGGCCCGAAGGAGCAATCATCTCGGTATTCATTATTATGTACTTGGTCATGATAATAATACTTATGGCGACTACATGTATATGGATAGCAACGAAGAAAATATGTGTGAGCTCTCAGAATATAGAGCATACAAACTCTATCCATGTACCGCTCGATGTATTCAATCCTAGACCACTGCGCAGTACGATTATTATTGGTTGCATAATAGTGCTTTGCATCCAACCGACACTAATGTGTCAGCATGGTTATGTGCGACATACAGTAAACCTGGTATGCACACAAAGGGAGAAATGCACCTATGAATACAACGAAGAAATCAGCTTCAACAGACTGAATTCAAATTTGTGTATTCAAATAAATCTTGGCAACAAGACCATTGGAACGATAAAGCTTTTTTATCACCCTATAAAGCTTACATGCGCTCAAGTATCGCAATATTTCACGAGAGATTCAGTCTCTAGGAAATACCAGACACAACGCTGTCCTGGAATGGGATCGTGCTCCAGCGGTTACTGTGGAGAGTTCGATAGATACAAAGTAATTCCAGAGTTGAACCAAACTAGCATATACCCAGGATATGCAACATGCGCAATGTCGTCATGCTCCGGAATAATGTGTGGGTGTCTTCTACCCATGCCTTCCTGCTCATTCCACAGGTTTGTCCATATACCGCAAACGAAAACCGTTTACACGGTGGTATCATGTGAGGAGTGGACGCCAGTTGTTACGATAGACATCGAAACTACAATTCTTGGCAGAGTTAACAAGAGCAGGCATACGTTACAACCGTACGTCAAGCACCTGATTTCTGGCTTCGAAATGACAGTCATTTCAGTTCAAAAACCAGTATCAACGTATATGAACAGAAGGTTCATTTTAAGTTCGGAAGACTCTTTTGTTATTCCCGAGAACTACAAGCTACCCGTAAAATGTGCTACGGAGGAAATAGCAGCGAAAGATTTCAGTAAATGTGTTACTGATTTTCAATGCATATGTCAAGATACGCGATCTTTATCGGGTTGTCAGTGCCCCAAAGAATCAATCGCTCATATTCGATCGGGTGTATTCAACACGCTACCAATAAGTACTCCCAGTACCGTAATACAGACCAGGGATAAAGATCTTGTCATGTATTCTACAGAAGCTGAAGTGCTTGTGACTGTACAATCAAAAGCACTGATGAACACTAGCCAGTTCACGATCGATCAATCATGCGAACTCGCATTTGAAAAACTAGTTGGATGCTACGATTGCTTAGAGGGAGCACATCTGTATGTATCGTGCAAAACTAAACTACCAACAAAGATGGTAATTCAGTGCGAAGAACACGCATTTTCTCTAGAATGCGACAACTCAAATAAAACTAGAGTTGTGAGCCTCCATTTTGGAAACGCTTTGGTACAGAAACAGTGCCTAACAATTTGCGATGGCAAATCGGAAAGATTTTCCATCACTGGAACGCTGTTGTTCCATGAAAGGAGGGAGAATATAGATACATTAAGCAACAAACAAATATATGTATCAGAACCTCTACATTGGTTAAAGGATTTGAAATTCCCAGATATGAAACCAATTCTGAATGTAATCAGAGAAAAGTGGAGAATGGCGGCCGCGTCAGCAGTCGTGCTAACACTAATAATGGGCATAACCTACCTATGCGGCCCTCTTGCGGTCGCCGCCCTTGTGAGGTCACTGACAATTATCACCCTGTGGGTAGGCAGAGGCATGTGCTATATGCTACAGGCAGTGTGGGTGACCTTGACCTCTGTCGTGTCACTCATACGACGCGTTCGACATGGTCATTAATGAAATGCCGACGAGAGCATAATAATTTTGAATAAACACTGCACCTTTATGTAACTGAAGTTATATGATCAGTTATTCTCCATCGACCACTCTACAAACAAACATCGACCAACTTCAATCCACTCCAACTACTTCCAAGCAACTCCTACCACTACTTCGAGCAACTGCCACTATATCCACCAACTTCTACTTCAACTACAATTCAACTTCAACCGCCACCACCGCACTCCGCAACGACATGGGCAACTTCTTCACAACGGCCGATCTTCGTTGATATTATATATTTGATGTAATGTTATTTTGTTTTGGCCCCGGGGGAGTGTCGCAATCCGCGACCCCTCGGTTGGCATATGTGAGGGCGGACCCTCTTCGGAGAGGTCCGCCCGCCGACTGTCAGAGGCTGGTCCTCAGTGTGTTCTCAAATACTCGTCTTGATTTGGTGGACCAGCGAGGCTGGCCACCCCAATAAACATACCACTGAACCACCTTGTTCGCGCAGAAGCGAAACACTAACGTGGTGAGGAATAGCCCACCACATGCAATACGAACATGTCTCAGAAAGGCTGATCTGCATGAGTTAGTAAGGGTGGTAGAAATACCACCTAGAAACCTCAAAAGCCAGCTTGTTCGTAATCGCTTGTATGACCGCATATGCACCACACCGGGTTGTCCCATCTGCCCCTTTGGGAAACCGGGAGATTGCATGGTTGCCGGTACCGTTTATCTCATCAAGTGCCTGTCATGCGAACAAGAGTATGTTGGGGACACATCTAGGCCGCTATGTGTAAGGGTAAAGGAGCATCTTGATGGCTTGCGAAAGTCCAATCCGGCAACCCCTCTGGGCGACCACAGGGTGCGCGCGCACGCAAACAGCTGTTTTAGCGTCGCAGTCTCCATCTTAGCGCGTGAAACCGAAATCGCGGCGCGACGTACACTAGAAGCGCTTTGGATTGCGGCCAGGTCTCCTGGAATCAATAGGAAGGACGAGTGTGTGGCGGTGACCCAGGAGCTGGCACCGTTCGTCGACATGTGTGGTCTTGACCTACCAGGTCATGCCCCAGAAGTTCTCTAGGCGGGTGGTCCCTAGGCGTGAACCCTCAGTCACCCACGTATCCTACAAGCTACGGGTGTGTAGTGGACCTCACTAGTCCACTTATAAAAAGGTTAGCCTTTTCTGACCCCCTTTTTCATTTGCTCGATGGTCATTCAGTTTTCTCTTATTTTTTCTGAGAATTTGATGCGGCGTTGAGTGGGTAGTTTCTCAGGTTGAACTCGACTTGTTCCAGGCTCTGAAGAAGGCGAGGACGCCGAAACGTCAGCCCGAATAAACTGTAATATCAGTCTTGGTTTTTGGCTTCAAGTACAAGACTTTCCAAGTTGACCACAATGCCAAGATTCATCGAGAGCCGGACGTGGAATGTCTTTCTTTATCGTTTGGCCAGGAGAAAGGAAGAAAAAGTAAGTCTAATAAAGTTGCAGTTGACATGATGAAGGCCACTACCTTCTTACTGTGGTTTTCCGTCTTCAGAAAGATCTTGGAGCTCCAGTCGAAGTGAAAAGAACTGTGTAAAGTGATTCTTCTCATAGCATAAGATACACTCTTCATCACATGTTAGGAATATGTCAAAAATCGCTTCGTGAAAGCCGCCCTGATTGAATGAATTGGTAACCGTCACTCGCCCAGGTGCACACTTCGGTGAAATTGCGGCCATTAATTGTCGAGTTTTTTGACCCTCTATTGCGGCTTATGGTGGCCAAGGACAATGTTGTGGAAGAAGCTTAAATCCCCTGCTTCCACATGAAGTAGTTGTGGTGGCTTCTTTTTCCCACTTCCTTTTGAATACAAGGATTAACGAACAAAAGTCCGTCGAACGGCGCCCTCACTTCAACTGATTCGCTTTCTTCAAGGAACTTACTAAATCAGACAACTACAGTATCTCGTGGAAGTGCACTTCCTAGTCGTACAAGGTTCAGATCAACAGCGCTTAACTCCACCACTCAGCAAAGTTTGGAGTGATTAAGTGAATTCTTTCAAAAAGTCATCTTAGCTTTGCTGTGTTTGAAGCTTTATGAAAAATCAGGAATCGTGAGTGGTTGTCAAAAAAGTACTTATATGAGAAGAAGAACTATTCATTAACCTAAAAAGCACAACTCTTCGATTACTCGTCTCGCCGTTCGCATTTGATGTTCAATGACATCAGGGAAGAGCAGAAAAGGACAGAACTTTCCTTACAACCTAAAAGTTGTTAATGGTTGTTTTTCACCAAAACAATAAAATTGTTTTTTATTAGTGACCCTATACTTTTGAAACAGCTGAAATCAGTGTGACTTTGGATTTTCTTTATCATTTAGTTCATTATCAACGTATTCCGGTGAAATCCTTCGTAAGTGTGTTTCTTGCATTGTTGGATTTTATAGTAAAAAATCAGATCGATAGCTCTCGATCGGCGCACAAACCGTGCAATTTTTGTGTGACCCTATACTTTTGAGACGCAGTGTATTAGTGAACAATGAAAACAATTAAAATGGTTAGATGACCAAAACGAGAGGTCTTTACAACGCGGATAAACAGGTCATTCTGAAATCGTAGTACAATGCATATGTTAGCCATGGCTGCGAATAGAATTCAGCAGTTCTATCATGGTGCCACGTTCGCTACGTTGAGAAACCCTCTATTAGCTGAGTATCTATTGGGCACTATTATGGTATATGGATAACCGGTAATAAAAAATTGAGTAGCCGCTCCATTAGTTAATAGGTGAGCATAACAGTAATTAGATCAACAGAGCAGTGTCTGCCTTGACAAGAGACAAGCGCACAGGATGAACCACCTGGAATCATAGGCCATTTAAGCGCTGAGATACACATATGTATGTATTATATAAGCAGAATGGAGAAGAGAAAAACGAAAAAAGAAGAAAAAATGCAGCCAGGAACACTCAAGTTATGTGTGGATTATCATAAGTTACGCCGCAGCCGCATGGAACTTATAAATGGCATCGCGTTGCCGAGGGACCCACAAACCTCCGTTTGACCAAGTCGCCGCTCTTCAAAACACGTGTCGACTTCGCACGGCTGGCATTCGAGTACTCTGTAGTTTGGGCGACAATATTAAGCACTTTTTGCTGGATTAGTTTCGATTGTTTTACGGACTGCTTTCAAAATCCTTCACCGCAAGGCGACCTGATTAAAGCCGATTGTCTGCTATTCTCCACCGTCAAATCTCCGCATCCTTAGACATGCTGTAAATCTTAAGACGTCATCGTCAAGTTTGATTTCAGATATCCGTGCTCTGCAGTCGCGACGAAGCTTTGCTTTTAGCAGTGACTCGATATGTGCGGAAATTTCCGGAGCTTTTTTCGGCATTTAAAAAAGCTTAAGGACGAGATCAAGCAGGATTTTTCGCAAGATATTCAGTTCATTCGTCCACTCTCGATACACAAGGTGGTACAGCATTCAACGTGTGGTTGCGCTTGGACCTGAGCTCAAATGTTCCCTTATTTTTTCGATTTAGCCAATTCTGAAGAAGTTCTCTAAAACGGCCACTGCCTTGCGTCGCGCAGGAGCTGCTTTAGAGAAACTTCTTCAAAATTGGCTCTTTCGAAGAAATAAGTAAACATTTCAGCTCAGCGGTAGGCTATTCTAGAAAACTTGGTGTGAGAAGAGGTTTTTTCTAAACAAAATGTCTAAACACAAGTTTTCTGGATCCTAGGTAAACGATCCTTTCTCTCCTCCACTTTCCGTCTGTTTCCAGGTCGTTCCCTCGCCTAGTGACTCTTCTGTCAACGAGGTTCTTGCCTATCACGTGGCGAGTCCGGTACGTGAACTAAAGTAGGCTCGATTTTTCAGGAGGCACCACGCGTAGATCTCACACAATGAGTTTTTGGAGGAAGACCGTGGTCCGATACTGTTTAATGAAGTCTGCCATAGCATTCGCAAAACAGCAAATGGTCTACATTTTTCGTATCTGTCATACAGTCCTCATAGCATTCGCGAAATAACAAAGAGTCGTCAAAATTTTCTTCTTTGGTGATGTTGATGAAGCATCAACAAATTTTAATTATTCCACTTAATTTGTTACTGTTGAACGGTGTGTGCAAAAACCGGGACATCTGAAATAAGCTACAAGAAACGCTGTTAAGCTACCTGACGAAACAACATATGACATCATTATAAGTAGAGTAACTTCCTGAAAATGACAGACAGGCGAAGATCGAAAATGAATGGGAATTGGATTACTATTGACATTTACGGAGTCTTGTTAATTATAATTGGGACCCCCTGTGTTCTTCATTAGGTCGACGTTCTTAGCCAGTTAATTTTTATTCTGGTAAATATTTAACTTCGATATTAATTTATGTCAATTCGGAATAGTATGCTATGTTAGCTATCCTTATCACCTTGCTTGCCCTCACCATGCTCCGACGTTCCCTCTCCCTGTTCTCTCGCGTTGCCCCTTTTCTGCGCCTTTTGTCCGATTTCGTGGCTCAATTCCTCTTTCATGCCAGAGACGGCAGAAGTCGTGGATTGGGATATGGCCGAAATTTGACCTCGCGGACCGTGGTTCAGTGGTTCGAGGTGCGACTGACACTCGCATGGTGGAGCGACCGATTCTCGTTTGATCGAAGAATTCCGTTCCTTCGAGGTCGTGCAAATAGGTTCCAGGCTTGCCCGACTTGACTCCCAAGTTAAAGACACTAATAGGGTATAGCAGGTGCAAGTCGTTTCATCGGTACAATACTCTTTCGCCCCTACTATTGTAATACGATGCTTATTGTTAGAGACTTAAGGGACTGACTAACGCTGACATGTTTACCTATACCAAAAGAAAGAACGCATCATTATCGGTCGTCTTCAAGAGAAATTGAATTAATAGGCATCGATGAGAGTATTCTCCATCCATCAGGCATGCGGCCGCGATGATCTCCGCCGCATGCTTGATGAGTGGAAAATACTCAATACATTTAATATAACTGGAAATGTCGGCGGTACATTCAACATATCTTAAAATGTCACCGCGCACTGTTGTCACAATTGTCGCTGACATACAGTGGAACGATTTTGGAGCAAACAGAATGAATTTCCACCCACCCCGGAACTCCTCCCTTAGCCTGACCGCGTGGCGTAGCCACGCGGTCACCCCTCATTATGCACACTATTTCGTCGCCAAATCAGCAACTGGGCAGAGAGAAGCGAAATAGTCTGCCTCTAGAGGAGAGTGTGCGCAGCCCTAGAGACGCAGAGTCATTTGCGTGTCCACCCGTAGCGCACTATTTCGCAATGACATCATCACGGAAGTCCAATCCGTTTGTTCCATTATCAGCTAGTCTGATATATAAGCTACAGGTGGCCTACATCAACAAACAATATTTATCTTTAGAGATCGCCACATTTTACGTGTTTGGTCTGAGTGAAGAGTTCAAGCGTCAGCGAGGGAGAATGCTTCGACAATTCCTTCGAATCGATGAAGCCGGTCGTCAAAAACACACATTTCTGAAACACAAAGCTCTAGTGTTTCACAAGCGTGGTTGCTGCCCACAATGATAGAACGATAGACGGTACTCACGCCATCATCATAATCGCATTTGTGCACAATACGATAATCGATTGAAAGGGGAGTCCGTTCGAAGGACACCTCGAATAGGCCGCTCACGTTAGCCGCAATGTAAGCATGGGTACTCGGATGGGAAGCGTCCTCAACTTAAGAAGAAACCGGTGATTTAGAAACTTCGGGCAGTTAAGAAAACATCAAAGAAAGGGTTCCACAGTGTTCTGCGAAACCTCTGTGAAATCCTACCCTTATACATCGGTGTACCGTAATCGTGTCATCGAATTGGAGCGCTTATTGTTATTGGAGCGCTTGTTCCGCGCCTCACTCCCCACTGACTGCAGTTTGAATTGCGCGCGCATCTGCACATTTAGTCGCGGGCACTGTCTTACCGGCAACGGACTGGGAGTGGCCCGTCATATGGGATCGGAGAGTTTTTAAGGCAGTAGAAATGGGGGAGTGGCAGTGATGGCTGCTATCGTGGTATAGATCAGGTTTCGGATCCTTTCGTAGCCTAGGATTTTGCAATGCTTAGGATGACTCACCCACTACGGAGCTCCTCCCCTAGCCTGGCTTCGCCTCGCGGTTTCAGTACAATAGTGAGGAGTGAGGCGCAGAATAAGCGCTCCAGTGACAATACGCGCTCCAATTCGACGACATTATTACGGTACACCGATGTATAAGGGTAGGACAAAATCGAGCCAGTCAGTGTTCTACTCACGACTATATACAAAGTGGGGCTGAAATTTGGCATCGGTATCAGGCCTGCCCTGGCACGTCACGTTTCCAGTAAGAGTTTTCGCTATGCTTGGTTGAAGAGTGAGCAGCACTCCGAGCACACCGATCAGCATCTGAATAAGCACATTCCGATCCGAGCGTTGAGGGTGTGGGAACATGTGGACACATCAACGAGCACAAGTTGAATGCTACCTCACCTTGCGTATCGCAAACGGACGAATGAACCACCCCTGGGGTGTTTATCATGGCGTGCTTCGTTATCAGTACGATATCGTAAGACGAGAATGAGTTTGGAATGTGAGCTGCGATATTGCAGACGCCACCGCCTTGTATGATTCACAACCTACATAACCTTCCAGTGGAACATATCCATATCATAAGCCACTTTTCCTTCTAAATGTAATTTCGATTGAACAGAACACTGTTCAGATATATATGGAATAATGTTGCACCACGAAGTATAGCCTTTCTGCCAGCTGATCGATTCTGCTTCATTTGTAAGGAATCCTGTCGGTTTATTCACGAAAAAACGTTTCCTCCTCTCATTCGGGATGGCCGGAATTGTTGACGTTTTTCCCTTTCCGGTGATTCTGGTGCAAAGGGAACAAATGGTATCCCGTTGGAGCTATATCTTCAAAGTAGGTTGGTCCGTAATCAAAATTCAATTTTCCTTCAATTATTCTACATGTGACTTTTTCAAAAACGGACTTGGCGGTGTCGGGTAGATAACGCACGTCATATTACTTACCCCTTTTCACACGATTCATTTGCTGACAGAGTATTTCTGCAGGCAGTCTTGGCGGTCTCCGTTGCGATTTTTCATTTTATTAACGGGTTCGATTGAATTTGTTAGCTACCCGTTCGAGCCGCCATCGTCCACTTTGATAATTCAGAACTATACGAGGGAAATTGCGTTCGTATATGCCTGTCGCGAGATCATTAGTAGGTGCGAACTTCCTTACATACAGATGCCTTCGAGGGTTTAACGACATAGTGAAGAGTGATAAGATGTCGCTGGGGTTGTCCGGCGAAGCCTTTCAGGGATTACTTCGGTGAAATATGGTGTAATCTCCGCACATTGTAATCGATACTCTGGGATTTTAATTTTGTTTGTTTTTCAATTGTTCTAGGACAATTGTTGGTTCCCTTTAACTGTTGATTTTTGTCAAATGGTTTTCTGCACTATATAGCCGTCATGAGCTTGACTTGGAATTCGTTGTACTTTTGCATTTGCACGTGGGTCCAAGCCGCGTCTTGAATAAATAAAAACGTACAGGTAAAAGCGCCGGTGTTGATCAGTCCCCTGAGGACGCGCCGCCGCATTCGTGTTCCACTCAAGTCGTAGGGGCTCGGTGGGAGAAGGTTAGAAGCGCCCCTAGCTGCAGTTGGAGGGAGTAGGACAATATTAATAACGATGGGCGTAAACTCAACCGCCAGAGGTTTGTTGAAGATATTATGCTCATAGCGCGATCCACAAATCAGGCATCACGCATGTTGTACGAGCTGCACGACTATAATGATTTCGAGCAATCAACATGTCGAAGACGAAATTCATGAATAATAAAATTTCCAACGGAGGCGCTGCACTAATTAAACACTTTATAAATTACACACTAGCAGTTCCTTGGGAGAAAGTCAAGGAATATGTCCTCTTTGGCAGCCTTCTGAACACGAATTGCCACCTCACAAGGGAAGTCAGTCAGCGTGCTCCAAAGATTCTCAAAGAGACCTATATGGTTTTGTAGAGCTTCGAATGGCGATTACAGCGGTATAGTTTGTTTTTGCTAAATGACAATGGGCGGTGCAAAAAAGGCGAAAAATCATGACCATGGCGAGAAACTAGTGGCGAGAGGGTTCTATGTGTTAACCTAATGAGGTCGTACCATGGTGGCTCAGTCGGTAGCATGTATGGCTCACAATTTGGTGGTTAGGGTATCGGTCCGTCTGCTAGCGCTCTCTTTTGCCTTCATACAGTAAATACCAAATTAGGCTCCTTTTGCAATATTGTCGCAGTTGCGGGATAGAATCGCGCTTGGGAGGAGTATGGCCAACAAAATACGCACAGAGGAGAAAATCCACTAGCATGTGTGTGGCCCATACCTACCGTAACCAACAAAATTCGACCCCAAATTCAGAAACAAATGTCAGATTTGTGATCAGCGTCCCGAATAACCCTCGTAGACGAAGTGTGTGCTAAATCGGTAATTTTGACCCAAACTCCTTACTTTGTTGGAACGGACCCTAGCAAGCGCACGTCATACACAATGGGAAAAAATCACCGATTTAGCCAACACTTCGTCTACGAGGGTTATTCGGGACGCTGATCACAAATCTAACATTTGTTTCTGAATTTGGGGTCGAATTGTGTTGGTTACGGTAGGTATGGGTCACACACATAAGTGCTAGTGGATTTTCTCCTCTGTGCGTACTTTGTTGGCCATACTCCTCCCAAGCGCGATTCTATCCCGCAACTGCGACAAAATTCCAAAAGGAGCCTAATTTTGTATCTAGTGTATGAAGGCAAAAAGGAAGCTAGCAAACGGAC